>CM037586.1:7042327-7662327 GCA_021018995.1 Chloranthus sessilifolius
GTAATCCACGATTTGATCTCACTTATGCACATAAGCTTATGTGTGTAATCTAAGCATAACAGAATTTAGTCACTTTATACTATTGATGATTTCTCGGTAAATTCCATATGATCTATAGGTGTGGTAAATTCCATATGATCTATGAGTGTTAAAATTTGTAACTTAAGAAGTCCCCCTTTGCATAGCTTCTGACAAGTTATCCAAAAAAAATCCAATCCTAGTGGTCACATTTTTTTGTATATTGTACCACTAGTTCACTATCTCTAAAAGGCACCCCAAAACTTCCTGTTTCAGTTAAATTTTACATCATAGTGGTGATATGATCTAACATCCATATTGAGAAATATCTAAATGACAAATTCTGTGCTCCATAACTCTATGTAAGTTTTCTTTTTTTTGACCAGTAATGATGTAATTTCATTCCTCGGAACAAAGTTATAAGGACCTGTCCTAAGCGAGATGCTTAGCAGCAGAGGACCGGAAAGTCAAAAAATGCACCATTAATGTAAAAAATTAAGTAAATTAACAGATCCTTAACAAAGTTATACCACCAACATTTTTTTAAAATTTTGATAAATATATGCCCAATCACCCACAATCACATTAGAAAAGAAAAGTCCAATATATGTCGTAAACAGGAAACACACAAAAGTAATAATTCTTTCATTCGAGATCTCCACCAGAACGCTCCCATTAGCCAACTCGTCTGCTTTTGAAGATCTATGAATGTGAGTGACCTTTATCTCATCCAACTAATTGTGTTTCAGAGAGTTCCCTTCAACCCAGAGCTTAGGAGTATCAAATGGGTGAAGGTGAGATAAACACTTTCCAACTTTCGATATTGTTGTAGTATTAAACAAAACACCCATATAAAGTTTTATTAATTTTATTAATTTAATTGGTAACTCTTCTTGTAGTTTCATCTAGAGGAAGAGACTAGCTAATAAGGGCAGGTCATACCGGTACGTGTTGACGATACGTATCGGTTCTGTCAAGAACCGATACCTATACCACCCCGATACAGGTATCCGAGTGGTATCAATATCTATGTCAGTATCGGACTGACACTGGTCAGTATTGACCGATACTGACCGATACAACCAATTTTTTTTAAATATATTTTTTTTTTACTTTTTTTTAGAAAAAAAAATATCGACCTATATGGTATTGATGATACAATATCCGTATTGGTCGATACGTATCGGTCCAAGATGGACCAGTACCCGCTATCGATACCGAGTTTGACACCTTGGGGCAGGTGTTTAGAGACAAAGAACCTATTAGTTGGCTCACTTGCAAGTGCTAAACCATGATACTCGGATACTGTTATTGAGCCAATTTGATATTGACATTGCCACATTGGTACTTGATACTTGTCGGTAATACAGCTACCATATCCTATGATATTAATTTCTCCAAACCATATTCATTTCTGCCAGTGAAGAGAATTTGAATGACTTTTTTCAATCGTTATACGTAGATGACTTTTTGATGAAATTAAGTTATAGATATATTTACATTAAGAAAATGAGAAATATAGCACATCAAAGGGATCAACAAGATGCTAAGCGAGAAAAAGAAAAAAAACGAAATACAAAAAAGAAACAACAATCAAAAACTGTAAACCAACATACACAAAATCGGGGAAAAACAGAGCAAAAGGGCATCGAAGGTGGTCTCAATTGCTTCCATACAACAAGATTTCAGTTAGAGATGCCGCTGCACAGGAGGGAGATGAAAGACACCACCAGAAAAGATCCTCAACAATGTTGGCATAAACCGATCTGAGTGTCTAGAATTTCAGTTCAAAAGTTCTATTACACACGCTCCTTCCCAATTTCCCAAAAAATAGCAATAGGGAGCTCTTTACAAATGGTGACTAGGTTTCATAACTTCAAGCCAAGTAGCCAATGCTAAACCACAAAACTCATCTAAACGCACGGCATGAACCATGCGTTTGAACCCTAGATCACGTGCCACGTGGCACAGGATTTCAAGTGACACCCATCTTGTAAAGGTTCACCGATCCCCCTTGGGTTTTAGAAAAAAAATTGAACTTTTTTGCCCTTCAAATCATAAGTCAAATTTTTCCAATCTGCCGCCTGGACCTGGTGCATTGAAATTTTGTACCCTCGACCAAGTTTTCAACAGTGAATAAAACCTTTTTTAGTTTTGTTTTTTTGATAGTACACGACAGACCTTGGGTAATTTGCCATGGCATGTACCACGTGGATCCCAGCTGACTCTAACGCATATCCCTCGGTCTATATATATATATATATATATATATATATATATATAGGTGGAGTGGATTAGCACTTCTAAGAATCCAAATCAAATGCGGTTTCAGAAATATTTTGCAATGTTTGGAGTTTTTAGGGAGGTTCCCTATCCAGTATCTTTGGTCTGTGATGGTCTTTCTTGATTTTCGGTCAATATCCATAAGAAAAGAACACGAGCAGCAACTTTGTCCACTAAGAAAAAATCATTCCCAATGTTGAACTGTATCCCACTCCCTGCATCTGGGTCCTTATTTCTCTCTGGTTATTATAGGTGATAATATCAAAATGCTAGTGATAAATATTTACCAATTTGGTTGTTGAAAATATTAGATTGCCGTTATGCTAATGGAATCTCTATAAATCAACTCCACTGAACTTCCACCTCTGGACCGATCAATAAGGAATAAATTCCTTTTTTGTATCAGCTGACGTGCCTTGCTGTCTCATAAAATGAGTTACTAAAGAATCTCTTATGTATATTTTTTTATTGATGCCTTGTTCTTTTCTCCATGGTACCAAACTAGTAACTTTTGTTATTTAAATCCTCCTTTTTTTCTTTATCGGTAAAAATAAAATAGAACAAAATATTATTGTCCACATATTTTTCTTTTCCTTCATTTCCACTTACCTTCTGATTTATGAGTTTTTTTTTCTTCTTCTAAAGAGTAGCATTACAAAGCGAAAAAAACTGAAAAAACTACTGGTTTCTTGGATAGTGTTTGAAGAATTGAATTTCATTTTATTTAGTTTATAATCACTCATGCTTAAAATATTGGTTAATTTCTTTCTTACCAAAATTTTCATCTTATGGTAGACAAAGAGAATGCTCCGAAGACAATAAATGATATGAAGCTCATAAGTGCAGGAAAAATCTTGGAGAATAACAGAACACTTAATGAGTCCAGGGTATCGGTTGGAGAGATTCCAGGTGGAGTCATCACTATGCACGTTGTTGTGCGGCCTCCCTTGTTCGACAAGAATAATGGTATTTCAGACAGTGCATTATATTTTGGGCTTTCCTTTCATATTATATTTTTACATCTGCTTGGGATTATATTTGACACTAAACTGAATTACATTTCTAGTTCAATTACTCATGTGTACATATATATAGAGCTAAGGGAAAAGACATCTGGACACTGCCTTGGAGGGCTGCACCCGGATACCAGATCACATGACACATGACATGTGACACCAAAACAACGCCCGTTTTGGGTTGTCCAGACACGTGGCATGTAGTTTAAAAAATAATGTTTTTCTAGTTTTTTGGTCTTCATTTCAAGGGTCAAAGAAAAGTTGACACCCCACAAACCTGGTGCATTGAATTTGGGAACCTTTGACCACATTTTCGACGATGGATATGCATCGGATCAGACCCAATTTTTTTGGGTTGTTCCTGCTTGATCTTATACTAGTTGTCGTGGCAGCTGATCCTCATGATAGGTTCCGCATGGTACCCAACTGATCTGAACGCAGCCCACTCATAGTGTCAGGCCTCTCTCTCTCTCATGTGTATATATATGTATGAGCGAGAGAGAGAGAGAGAGAGAGAGAGAATAACATTCTCTAGAGTAATTTAAGGGCATGTTTGATTGCATGTATTGGTGAAACACGTTTTCAAGCCAATACGTGTTTGGCATGTATTGGTATTACATGCATCGCTCATTGTTTGATAGAGCACAAAGTCAAATGCATATTGGATTGAAACTTGTTTTCACGTTGTTTGCTAGCGCGGTGTGACGGCATCATTACTCTGAGTGCCAACGAGATGGCATGGTGGCCTTGGAGCTGGGTGTTTGGCTAGCAGGAAGGCGGGCAAACCTTGGAGCTAGCTATGTGGCGCGTAAGCGTGGAGGCACGTGCCTTACGGCACGTGCGTGTTTCCCTTATGTATGGTGCGACGGTGACTCGAGTTAGGTGACGGTCTAGTGTGGCAACTAGACTCGCGTAGGCATAAAACTTGGTGCTCCGCGCAGGGGCACACGATGTGGTGTCAGAAGGGCACGCGATGTCGTGGTGCCATGAGGCACGTGATGTGGTGCCAAGAAGGCATGCAACATCCGGGTGCCATGAGGGCACGCCATGTGTACCAGGTGAGCACGCGACATGAGGCCATAAGGGCTTCGCGATGTGGTCGCGACACGGTCGCATGGGATAATGATGTGAGGAGTCATAGATATTTTGGTGTGAGGCATGACACTGTGTGCCACGGGCAGAGGCCTTGTGCCATGGGGGTATGGCAAACCAATACCTTTGAAGTTCTCCTGCTGGATGGCTTGAAGTGGTGTTTAGACCATACTTGGGGGAAGGGAGTTGTGGAGCTATTCCCCTACACATGGGGCCTTGCGTTGCTAGAGGGGCACATGGGTCTCCTAGGTCTGGAAGGATAGGCCTAGGACGTCGTTGCAGCGATGTCGTGTGTCACCTAAGGTGGGGTTGCCATATAGCCCCGAGTTAGGTGTCGCGGTGCATATGGGACGGCAACCTCATGAGGGCACTCAAGGGCTACGTGGGCCATAGTGGTGGACACTAGCTAAGGGCCAGATGTTGTTGTGTGCTGGCCTCATGGGCCGCACATCTAGGCTTGGTTCAGTATGTCGGCGAGACATGTATGGAATGGGACAGCATGAGGAATTGCAGGCTACTGTCGCGGGCGAGGAACTAGTGCAGTGCACAGGGTGAAGCTGGGGGTATGGCAAACCAATACCTTTGAAGTTCTCCTGCTGGATGGCTTGAAGTGGTGTTTAGACCATACTAGGGGGAAGGGAGTTGTGGAGCTATTCCCCTACACATGGGGGGCAACCTCACGAGGGCACTTAAGGGCTACGTGGGCCATAGTGGTGCACACTAGCTAAGGGCCAGATGTTGTTGTGTGCTGGCCTCATGGGCCGCACATGAAGGTAGGCTTGGTTCAGTATGTCGGTGAGACATGTATGGAATGGGACAACATGAGGAGTTGCAGGTTACATCGTCATGGGCAGGAACTAGTGCGGTGAGTGAAGTCAAGGCGGGCCAAGGGACCGAAGTCTTGGCATGCGTGTCGTGAGGAGGCGCAATGCGTTGATATGGTCGGCCTCGGGCGAAGGCAACCATAAGCGGGAGTTCCCATCCTCTAGGCAGGTGGTATCAGAGTTGATGGTTGGATAGGCTGGCTTAGCTTGGGAAGTTAGGCACCGCACGGGTGTGATATCTGGTATCAAAATATTGCCCCGTGACAGCAAGCTTGTAATAGCCTAACGTAGGTATCACATAAAAAATAAGTTGTACCATAGGTATAAATACATTTGATCCAATGTTGATCAACGATAAGAATTTCATGTAAATTTAGAGTGTGTGATCGACACTGTATGGGACGTTTCTATTGGTACAGATTATTCACAAGAGGTTCCACTCTCCAAGTGGCTTAAATGTGTGCTCTCCAAGTGGATTAAATATTGCTTCTCAATGCGCCATCACGAATGACAGTCATTAAGAGTCAATCCTTCTCCAAGTGGCTTATACTTTTCTAGCACTAATGTATACTAAAAAGAGACTTCCACATATTTTAGGAGCCTTGACAACTGTGAAAAATCTGTTGACAGGAGATGTTGGGGTAAAAGATGGTGCACTTGACAGCTCATTATTTTGCCATAAAGTCTCCAGCTTAAAAGATAAACATGAAACCAAATAAGAAAAAATTAAAGCTTCCCGAGCTGTCCACAACCTACAAGTAACCATTAAAATCATTCTCTATTTTCCCTGCAAAACAAAAGAAAGTCTCTGTTTCATTTCTCCTCTTCGATTCAGCTGAGCATCATCATCCATAGCTTTTGACCAATCAAACCACCAGTTTCTAGAGTGCCTGATAAGTTCAAGACTCCTTCCTCTTCCCTCTCCTCTTTAGATTCCCTGATAATCAAATTGAAGGAAACTCACAAGACCCAAATCAAGAAAGCCAACAAATTTCTAATACCCATAAACATCTTCCCAAACCCCTTAACCCAAAGCATCGTGATAATCCAAGGCGGTAGAAGCTTTGAGTATTCAACCAAAAAGGGGACCCTCCCGGCCTCCAAGCTTCAACCGACGCAATGCTGAAGATTGAGGTGTTGGATGATGGAGAATAGTTTCATCTGCTTGGGAAGGAAGGATGTTCTCTCTTTCTTGTTAGCGGTTGTCAAAGGGAGAGCAATGAGGAGAGCAGATTTGTTGGGTGCTTTGATGAGTAAATTAACCACGACACTTCTCAAAACGCATAGCCATATTTGCATACGAGTATAGCCTTGTATCCAATCTTAACGAAATGTAGGGATTTCCATACTATACGTGTAGGGTCAAACCGCATAACAAACAGCAACAACCTATTTGACTCGTGCAATGGTTCCCGATAACACGTCTTTGAGGGGCAATTCGAGCAATCGAACAAGCCCTAAGTTTTACTCGTCTTTGAGGGGCAATGCGAGCAATCGAACAAGCCCTAAGTTTTACTCGATTTGGCTACTAGTATTTCAGGAAAATATTGGCAGCTGAGTCAGGCTTTACCCATTAAAAACATTGAATTTTTTTTTGTCAATTAAGGTGGTTTACATTTTGCACTCGTATGCTATGTTTCTATATCTTATACTTTTTTGTATTATTTTTGGTATTTATATGATGGGAGTCATTACTTGCACACGTTTTTCAGGTGATTGCACTGAGTTTAAAGAAAGACTTGGTATTTTAGGGACATGTGATATATAAAAATGCAATATGGGCCGTCTGATTCGAAGTTCATGATCAATAGATTTCTGGTACATATAATTGGAGCAAAACACGATACCTGTCATATGATCTATTGTAGTCCATTTTTGAATTATTTAATAGCCTTTGACTCCATTTAATCAAATGATGAAAATTATATTTTGTTCTAATCTTTTGCAATGGATATCTTTAAATCATGGCCTTCAAATCAATCGGCTTAGATGATGTTTTCACATGGTAGAGGTCACCAAACTTGCAAGTCTTTCTTTTAAATTCGGTGCAATCCGGTGCAATCACTTGAAAAGCATGTGCAACTAATGGCTCCCTTATATGATCTGTGATTTATATAATAGTTAGAAAATACTTGAACATTCTATATATAAAGCTTTGTCTGTCATAGAATCTCTTCTTTGAGCCTCACTCACATGAAATATATGTTTTGTATGTTATATTGGGGGTGTTATATTCATGGTGCTCTAGTTTAATTGGGCTTCTAAAGTAGCAGAGGCCGATATTTGATTATGAAAAAATAACACTAAACAATACTTATCCAATGCTTTATGCAGACAAGGGATGAGAAGAAAAGGTATAGTTAATGGTCAGAGATTTTTAGAGGAGCGTGATGAAAAATGGAAATCTGGTTAGCACTAAACGTAAAGATAAAACGGGAGTCTCATTTAGGTTCTACCATATTTCGTATTCTAGAGATTACTTTGAAGATGAGGTTTATTTCTGGATATTAGAAATAAGACATGGATTGAACCAGTAACGGCTACCTGTTTGAATCTTGAACTAAACACCAGAGTAGTTCTACTCCCTCCGATAAAAAAAAACAGTAGTTCTACTCCTAGTTTCCCAAGTTGTTATGATGTATAGGTAGGCTCAATATGTCCCAAGAGGTGGATCAATGAGTTGACACTTGTTTGTGGTTAGAGATGACATACTACCAATAATAATGGTGCTATAAATTAATCTATTTTTCATCTTTCAGAAAGCTAAAAGGAAGTTTATAACCAAAGTAGGGGGGCAATCTCCAAACCATGCTGATGAAATGTACCGACTTCTTGTGCACACCGCAACCTAGAAAATTAGGTAACCATACTTTTGAGAACTTGCTGAGGGTGTTGAAGTTTCTCTGAGAGCTACCTACCTACTGAAAATAAGCATAATTGATAAAACTACCAACTGGCACATCCCCTGTTAAGATATTCAAAGAGAGGAGTTCTCTAATCACTAATCCTTCTGCTGGTGGTGGATTTCCCAACCCTGGATTCAGGCTGCTTTTAGAGGGCGGTTTCCTTGTGAGTGTGAGGTTGGGTTTTTCGGGGTCCCTTTTGGTCTTTTTGTGTCTTGTATTTTTTTTGGTTTTTTAATGAATTTCTTTTGTTACCGATAAAATGAAAATCCAAATGACTATTGCGGTCTTGATTGACACTTCGTGGCCATCATGGTAACTTGGGCAGGGGGGGGGGGGATTTGTTTTCCTGTTTCTTTTCACAAGCACTGCAGCATGGTCAGGCAAAATAGTTGGGGGTTTGGTTTGTCCATCCTCATTGAAGATCTAAGGCAGAAAAGTGGAGTGGAGAAATAGCACTCGTAGGGAAGACCCTAATAAATGTAACAAGGCAATGATTTTGGAGTTTCAATTGGGATTTTTTAATAGTAGGGGATTCATTTATCATCCTTGTGGTCCTCACTACATTATGATGAGCATCTTTGAATTTTCAATGTGGATATTTTCCTTTTTTAAATGGAATAGCACCATACACATTGACTCTCTCTCTCTCTCTCTCTCTCTCTCTCTCTCTAACTATATATATATATATATATATATATATATATATATATATATATATATATAATGCCTCTTAAAAAGTGGTTTCCTTTTTCTTTATATGAAAACTGGATTATTTTCTTATACCCACCATTTTCAGTTGTCTACTGGATTACTTTCTTATATATAAAAATGGGACATTATTGTATATTTAATATATGATATGAGTTATGAAAATTGGATTAATTTCTTACAGCCACAATTTTCAATTGTCAACTCATTCTATATTTTTCATTATACTTACGAATTTTACGATGTGAATATACAACAATGACCCTACTTGATTCATATAAAGACAAAGGAACCACTCTCTCCTCTTCATAATTAAACTCACTTGTACAAAGTGCAATATATTTTTTTTACTGTCAAACCTGAGATGCAAGATGCGTTTGCAAACCAAATACAGAGCAAATTCAAACCATCCTCTCTCTCTCTCTCTCTCTCTCTCTCTCTCTCTCTCTCTCTCTCTCTTTAAGAGTTCTTTCTTTTGTCCAACACTAACACTTATGTTCTCTTTGTTACAGAGAAACAGCTAGTTAAATCCCCACAGAAGAACAGATGTGCATGCTCAATCCTGTGACACTAAATATCAGAGCCTAATGAGCCTTATCCAGTTGGTTTCTCTACTTTTCAGTGGTCGCCGGAATACGATTTCGAAGATTAGCTTTTTTAGCTGTTTGGAAGCATCTGAAATTCTGAAGCTGTGGGGATTTTGTCTCCAGCGGCAACTCTACTTTAAAAAGCAGAAGTGAATATGAAGGAATTGGGTTTCTGAACGTGAATTGGTTGATTAGAGAGACCGATAACCGCAATGGAGTTTCTTTACCATTACATCTGTATACTCAGTCCACGGCCTTTTCATATCAGAGAGGGAAAAAAGATTGTTGTGTGCTTTATTTGGGGAAATGTATAGAATGAAAGCCTAAGTTTTAATAATAATGATAAGGCAGTGTTGTTAAAAATGTTAGGTGCACCTGAGGCAACAAGGGTTCTTGCGGCGTAGGAGCATAATTTTTGTTTTTTTGAGGCGCATTTTAATTTTAATTGTATATACTTTTATATACTAATATAAAATAAGGGAGTGGGTTCCGTCCTCCATGGGAGGTCGGTCACCATCCTCCAAGGTCCACGTGGAGCACAAGTGGATGGTTTATATCATTTTTCTTTTTAAATTGAAAAGAAACTTTCTAAAAGTAGAAGTCAAAGTTTGACAGATTTCAATGGTCCGCATTTCATTGTTCCAAAAACAAACGGTGGTGTGAGTTTTCAATTTTACCTTCTTTTTTTTTAAATCTAAACAATGCGCCAGAGATCCAAGTGGCATCGGAACAATATTTCAGGTTCCGTCCTCCATGGGAGGTCGGTCACTATCCTCCAAGGTCCACGTGAAGCACAAGTGGATGGTATATTATATTTTTTTTTTAAATCGAAAAAAAAACTTTTTAAAAGTAGAAGTCAAAGTTTGACGGATTTCAATGGTCCGCATTTCATTGTTCCAAAAACAAACGGTGGTGTGAGTTTTCAATTTTACCTTCTTTTTTTTAAAATCTAAACAATGCACCAGAGATCCAAGTGGCATCAGAACAATATTTCAGGTGCCATGTGGAGCTCTACGGGGAAGTTTGGAGGATGGGTACCTTGTCCCTAAAATAATATATCATTCCACTTTTTATTTCTATTAATTTGTTACATTTAAAATTTTAAATATCGTATAAATTATTAAACATTAGTAGGGAATTAGCATTTAGCAACTAGAAAGTGATATAAAACTATAAATGTATATACAATAAGAGCATTTTTAGCAAGGATAGCTAAATTTGAATAGCTAAAATCTCGTTTTGAGCCCATTCTTTATTTTAGCTATTGCCTTGTTAAAAAAGTTTCCAATAAGGATTGCTATTGGGAGCCATTACTTGCACACACTTTTTTAGTGATTGTACTAAGGTTAAAGAAAGACTTTGTATATTATGGACATATGACATGTGAAAGCGTTATTTAGGCCGTCTGATTTAAAGTTCATGATCTATAGATTCTTAGTGGATAAGATTGGAGCAAAACACGATATTTATCTTATGATCAAATAATAGCCTTTGACTATATTTAATCTTGTGGTGAAGATTATATTTCATGTCAATCTTATCCACTAACGATCTATAGATCATGAACTTTAAATCCGACGATCCAGATTGCATTTTCACATGTCACATGTCCCTAAAATGGAAAGTCTTGTTTTTAACCTTGGTGCAATCACTTGAAAAATGAGTGCAAGTAATGGCTCACATTGCTATTTTAGCTACTCCTTTAAAATAATATTTTATATTTCTACTTTAATATATATTTAAAATATTCAGTAAGTGGAGAGAGAGAGAGAGAGAGAGAGAGAGAGAGAGAGAGAGATTTAATTATATTTTATTAATAGCAAATGGCAAGTCTCATAGCGATTTTGCTGTCATTTTTGTGCTTATAGAGAATTTTCTGGAGATGCTCTAATATGTAAGAATTGAGCGTGTACCATAAGGAAGGTGAAAGGGCGAAGCGACCTTGAGGTTGCTAAGTTCCCAAATTCCAATTTACCTCTTTCATCCAACTCTTACATAACTTTAGTTACATAAGGTTTTAAACCTTTGCAAGTTGGTGTATACCTAGGCTCATATCTGCGCTTTTGAGCCTAGGTGCACACCTAATTGAACCTGCACCCATATGACAAGGTGTAGGCACAAAGGCTGCGCCTAGGAGTGCCTTTTAACAACACTTTGATCAACATTAACGCGCTAGATAGTCATCATAAGGTTGCAAAGTGCTTTTTACCCACCAAATCATGTAAGAAAATTTTGCATCTACAGATTTCAAGGCCCAATGCCCTCAAAGCATTAAACAGTTGGCTTTTGACAGTATTTGATGGCTAAAATGTGCTTCACAAGCTTTCATCCCCCTATGGTGGGTATTGAAGGTTACGAGATGACAGCAACAAGGCCTCTATACTTCTTCCTTGACTGCGTGTGTGTGTGTGTGGTGGTATTCCTTCCTCCACAAAAAATGGGTTAAATTAAGATGGGCTCCTTCAGATTCTTGGGAATAGGGGTGTCAACTGGCTGGGCTTGGGGAATGGGCCTTGTTTGGGCTTTTCCGAAGAGAAAATCACAAAACCATAGGCCGAGGCCTGACCCATTGACACCCTTAGTTGTGCATGATAGAACCCTACTCCATGCAATTACGGTAGTAATGGTGATTGCGCTCATCTCACTATCTGATATAAGGAGACTCATGCCTCAGGATCCGGCAAGAACCAACGCTTCTTTTACATTGATGGAGTTTTTTTCTTTGCATTTAGGGAACCACCAGATGCAGTGTAGAAGACAAATCAACCGCGCCTGAGGGTTTCATAAAATTTGCATCTCTATCCATTTAGCAGCTGTTAAAGACCATAAAAACTGACCAGCAAAAATATTTATGAAGATGACCATTCTTAAATACACAATGAGCTGCATTTTTTTTCAAAATTTTCGGACCAGTTGATCTAACTGTCGTCTACTTTGCATCGGGTGGTACCACTTGATGAAAAAAATGCATCCATGTGTACAAAAATCATGTCCGTGCACGGGTCAGTTAGCATATCTAGTTCTTAACTGTATATGGAAAGTTTCAACGCTCATCGTAAGGTTGTGAACTATGCAAATGGGACTTCTAGGGCGCTTCTCACTCAGAGGGCTGTCTATCGGGTCGGGTCTAAATTTTGGCTGCCCATTGGTAAAATGGCATATGACAGACCCAGCCCCAACTAGATGGTACACTCAACCCAACCCAACCCAGAAAAACTGCCTATTTCTCATGTTCTTTATATATTATAAAAACACCCGGTCGGGTCGGGTCGGGTGGACCCAACCCCATGGGCCAAGTTTATGTTCCCAACCCGATAAAATATGGGGTCAGGTATCAAGTCGACCCGACCCGTTGACAGCCCTACTTCTCAGCCTCTGAGATCTGTGGCTCCATATCACCTACTTGATGGGACAGCCCATTAGTAATTCAACAATATGGACTCGTTATCTATCCTTTCGTAATTAAAACTCATTAAACAAACGAAATAACAGAACTGCTTTAGGAACCTCAATTAAACCACAAAAAAAATAGAATTTGTGAAAAAGCTAGGCAGCATCCCAACTGGGCTCTCTTAAATAACATATTTATGCATTTAAAAGCACAGCAACAACGAATCCTTCAAATAAACTACAGGATCACTGAAAGAGAGATCAATTTACTACTATACAGCACAAGAAATTACACTCTCAAGGTATACACAAATAAGCTTACTTACCCAGTATACTGTGTTTTGACGCCAGCCGACACATCAAGTGATATGAAGGACAACCATATGAAATCCGACAGCTTTTATTATATACATGCATCTCAGCTTATGGTCTCCATATCTACACGAGCTTGATTGATTCCACAGAGCAGGCTAGAAACTGAACCTGTCCATGGAAAAAGGCTAGATCCATGTGGGGTATTTGAGCCATTTCACTCTGTCAGTGTGGAAGATGTACCCAAATGACTTGGCCATTATCACTGTCAAATTAGGTCGTAAAACCACTAAAGCCTTCTGGGAACTCTAACGTTCTTGAGCGTCATTACAAGCCGTTCTCTCTCACCTTGAACCTCAGCAAACTGCAGGCTCAGTTGGGAGTAACGATTCTGCATCTCTTTCAGCTCGGTCTCCGCTGCGGCATTTCTTCTCTTCAATTCAAGCATGTCTTTGATCAGTTCATTGATGTCTCTGAAGCTTTTAAAAACTGCTTCTTCATCGTTGTGTTGTTTCAGAAATGAACTGAACCATAAGAAAGCAAAAAGAAGAAAAGGCAAAAATGTTATGATTTCCTAGACGCGCTCGTTGCCCAAACCATCAAATGGATTAGCCATCTCTTCGATGGGCTATAATCTTTAAAACAAAAAAAAAAAAAAAATCAGTCAATAAACAAATAAACCAAGTCATCTGATAGATATGTTTTTTGGTTGATCTTTGTTCATAATTTCACGGGATAATGGCTCCTGACCGACATTTAAACACCAGATGGTGTTTAAATGATCTCACATCATTAAAATTTATACTCTTTATCTCACACCATTGGAGTGTGATTTATCATTACGCCATTTGGCACACATCGATGATCAATCTAAATTGCCCAAGCAACAATATATCATTGGAATATGTCTCAGCCCAATGAAACATGCTGTTAAGTGGATGTGAACCATCCGATTGATGAACTTTAATATCAGCAATTAAAACTCAAAACAACCTTTGATATTATAGTCCACAGATCGGATGGTTTAAATCTACCTAAAACACTATTTTTGGACCTGTTGCACTTCAATCTATATGATCTATCACTTTGACTGTTCGAATCACCCACATCTTAAACCATTTATGTTGTAAGATCATTTAAACACCATTTTAGTGTTTAAATGATAGTCAGGAGAGTCGGTCCATGATTTCATTGACCGTCCAAAATTAGGCAATCAAACGTGATGGTTAATCGGATCATCTGCAACTTCTAAACTATGGACCACCCAATAGATGGTACATTCATCGGACCGTCTAGATCAATTAGCAAGCACAACAACATTGACAGTGGGTAGAGATGTGTACCATCATCAGTAATAAACACATCCACAAACAAGCACACAAAGCAGTAAATTGGACAAAAGGAATAAAAGAATAGGAACAAGCATCCACATGCCAAGATTTTAAGGATGAAAATAGAAGGATATTAAAATTTGTCCTCAAGGTTTTTCACCATTTGATTTACCTCTGAATATGAATGCTCGGTTTCTTCTTCGCCTGCAATGCTTCTGCAAGCTCAATTTCCAAAGCAAGCACCCTTTCCATTGCATTTCCACTGCCCGAAAACTCATTAAATAAAGGATATATGTTTCCCAGCTGCTCATTTGCCTGTCCAGGAGCAAGCAAGAAGGCAATTTATGATTTTAACTAAGATTTCATGAGATGGTATAAAGAGGTTAAAAAAAATGTTGATATGTACCGTGCGTAATTGCAAAAATTCTCTTTGTAGGCCTTGAAAAGCTGGGTCAAAATGAAGTTCGTCTTGTTGAAGAAGGGAAGCCAAGTTCTCATCTTTCATCCTCTCCAACTGTGAGTATATAACCAAGGTTCAGAGCAAAGTGGGGGCGGAGTTTATTTTAAGCAAACCATATAGTCAAATACCAATGAAATCCCATGCTTGGTATGTAAAGAAGATTCTTAGCACAAATAATGGACATGCAACCAATGGGTGTATGTCCTCACATATCTGGATCGTCCAACTGCTAGGCCACCTCCTGGGGAAACAACCAAAATATTACCCTGATATATTGATCATATCCATCTGATCAGCCACCTTAGGTGATGGCTAGCATGGTAAGGATCATCCAGTTGGTGTCCATTCTGGTTATGACCCCTCCCAGAGGTTCTTCCTCAGTTGGACAGTTGCCATTGATAAACACGTGCACTGGTCAGTGGGTAGAATTAGGGTGTGCCACCAACTTTAGTGATGCACCACACTATACCTCCTTAAAATTGATATTGTTCCTTTGTTATTCAGAAACCATTCTGCTCATATAGAAAGATTATTGAATAAAACTGACCGAAAGCACAAGTGTACCTCATTATGCAGGCGATCCATACTAGACCTTAGACTACGGTCTTTAAAATGCTCATTGATAAGAGCTATATGCCTCATGTCATTATTCAAGAGACCATTTTGCTCTACTAGGACTTGCCTTGAAACATCGACGACACTATTACGTACAAGACCCTCCTGTTACACAATTATGCACAAATTGGTTATGAGATCCCAAAGTTATCACAAATTTCAATGGATAGAAAGAATATTGAAAAACTTTACAATAATTTTGGTTATCTATAAGAAAACATCATTTTAATATTGTACATTGCTTGCACTAATTTAAGAACAATTTGAACAAATTTCAATGGCTTTTAATTTATATTGGGTGTAATGTGAAATTGTTTAATTATTGGAGTGTAATGGGTGTTAGGAGTAATACTTTCTCCATCGAACCCTAACCCCAAGGTATCAAAGTCATCTTGGTATCAGAGTTACACCACATGACTGACCACACCATGTCATCACCACTGACCTCAGCATGACATCATGCTATCATCAGCAAGGTCATCAGTTTGACCTCAAAATAAATAAAATGGGGAATACACCTTGCTCAGTTTTTCATTTTTTATAACTTTGGTCTTGAACTGTGTGCATTTGAGGCCTCTATCAATGATTTTGTAATGGATTTGTGGAGATCCCATGGTTTCACAATTTCTTGTGGATCTGATGTATGTTTCACTTGTAGATGCGATTGGAGGTAAGGAAATGCATAGTATCGCGGTTTTCACTGTTTTTGCTGCCGTTTTTCTCTATTTTTGTATATGTCTGAACTAGGGAGTGTTTCTGATTGATACTGATCCTCTTATCGTACTTTAGACCGAAATCTCAAATATGTGGATGATTTTTCCCACATCTTCCTCTTTGTGGATGTTCTTTTCCACAATACTTAATTTCTCTAGTACTACTGTGCCTTCTGCCTACCATAGTGCTATATCTTTTCCATCATCCACTGCTTGGGTTATCAACTCTGACCCACCTGAACACATGAAGGGTAAGTCTACTCTTCTTTCTCAAGTGGCTCCCCATAATTCTCATAGGCAGGTACAGTTCGCTGATGGTGCCTACATCCTATTATTAGTGAAGGGAGTGTTCCTTTCACAACAATCCTCCCTCTCAAAAGTTCTCCATGTTCCACAATTAAATACAAATTGGCTATCTATTAGTTGTCTCACTAAGTCTTTACACTGTTCTGTAACCTTCTTCCCTACTCATTGTGCTTTTCTTTTTTTTTGATCGGTAAAGAAACTTGTATCACCAAAAATCAGCGAGCAGCTGAGAAAGCAACATACAAGCCGGGGCCAGCAGGCAAAAGCAAAAACAAAAGCGAAGAAAAACAAGAAAAGAGAAAAAGAAGGGAAAGAGCAAAGCAAAACTACAATGGGAGGCGAACTAATCCCAGAAATCCTCACATCCCTGCCCCCCAACTCATTGTATTTTTCAGAACGTAACTATGACAGTCTTTTGGCACGGGGCATGAGCGAGATGGGCTGTATTACTTTAGCGTGAATAGACCTGCTACTTTTTCTTCTAGTTACTCATATTTTAGTGTATCTAATCATAGTGTATTGAGTCCAGATGCTCTGAATTTATAGGCATGGCCATGCTAGTATTCAAAACTTATGCTTGTTATTTCCCTGTTTGAATCCCAAAGCTGACGAATTCAAACTTCAATGCCAAACATGAGTTATCTAAACATGTTCGTGTTGGTTATCCTTCATCTATGCATTGTTCTAGTTCTTTGTTTCAAATATTATGTTACTTTTATTGATGATCATTAGATATGTACTTAGGAATACTTGCTTAAAACTACAGATGCGGTTCTTTGCACCTTTATCAGTTTCAGTACTATGATCCAAACTCAGTTTGGACAAACTATTACAACCTAACGATCTGAGTGTAAGAACAAACATCTCATGGAGATCACTTGTTCTTTTCTATGAGCCACAATCTTACTGGTCTATAGTTCTATTGACCGTGACTCATTTGATTAATCGTACCCCAAGTCACAGCTTGAATGGTGAAATTCTTTTGCACATTCTCTACCCTTTTTAAACCTGAACCCAATTGTACTTCTTTTGTGCAAGACTTGCGTCCTCAACGACGCAAACTTGATGACAAAGCTATTCAATGCATATTTTTTTACTTATTCAGCTATGTCTAAAGGGGTGTTTGCCTCAGCAAATGAGGCATAACTGCATTAAACAAGAGAAAGGCCTCTAACTAAGCCCAACATACTTCTCAAGTTAGAAAACTGCTTCACTCTTCGACTTTGTAGAAATTCAAAAATTTTAATATCTATAATTTAAAAGGACCGGTGACACTTCATGCTGTTTAGTGTTTAAATCTTAACAAATAGGAGTGGGAATTGTTGAAGTGATTATAGTTTCTCTCCATCATTAGGTTATTAAATTTCCATGACAAGACAATAATACTTCATATAACTAGAATATTGCTACAGAAGGTTGATAATATTGCAACCTCCACATCGCAGGTTTGAGCCCAGCTTACCCATAAAAATAAAATAGAATAGTGTATTAGATTCAGTTCTTTTTTCTTCTTTTTTATAAACACTATGAGATTCAATTCTAAGGTGCAGAAAATGAGTTGTGCTATATCAATACTTGTAAACTCCCTTTGATTGTTCTACTATTTTCTGAATATCTTAATTTTTCTTAAGCTTTCTGACTGCACCCTTTCCTAACATACGGCAATTATTAAACCAAAATAACATGCACATTTAAAATCTAAGCCTTAGAAAAATAAGGCCTAGCCTCCCCCAAGCTTCTTTAGGCTATGGATCACCTTTTAGTGCTTATGAGCAAAATGCTCAAATTTTCTAATGGTACACCAGAAAATATTTGCAGAATATTCTAGCAAAGAATGTGGAGCTACCTGTGAAGACCGCAACTTCGATTGTGGGCTTAAATATTCGCTTTCGTCAACAGGAACTTGGCATGCATCGTCCACTTCGCCTGAGCTCAATATAGAAACATTATCGACTTCTGAAAGTGGCTGACCTGACACGGAATTAAGAGCACCAACTTCCTGATTTTCGCGCTCTTTAACATTTGCAGGAGTTGCCAAACTTTCCAAACGTTCCTTCATCAAGCTAAGTTCAACTGCAACTTTGGTCCTTTCCTCATTGCATTGTTGCAAAGAAACTTCGATATCATGCTTTTCTTCTTTACAACAGTCAAGGCTTATCATAGAGCATTCCAATTCGGCCTTCATCATGTCATATGCCTTCACCTTTTCCCGCTTATCGCTAATAACTGTCTGTAGCTCACATTCCAATTCCAAGACTCTCAATGAGAGCTCTTCATTTTTTTTCATGTGACCAACTTCATTTTTCTTTCGATATTCAACCTCATCTATAGCATTTTGCAATTTCAACAGCATCTCTTCTCCGTGTTTTTTGGAGACATAAAGCTGACTCCTCAATTCTTGCATTTTAGTTTCACACTGTTCTCTGATGAAAGCCATTCGCAAGGACTCTTGCACGGCAATAGACGATCCTTCAGTTTCTCTTTTTTCGCGAACTTGGACATATTCAGCATCTGCTTTGTCTTTGAGTTCTTTTAAATGGACAGATAGATTCTTGAACTCCTGTGTCTTCAAAATCTGTTCAGAAAGCCTGTGTGTTAGTGCACTGTGCAGGTTCTGCAACTTTGTTAACTCATCATTGCATCCCTCCAGCAACGATAACTGCAAACCTTGTTCATCCAACTTGAATCTAAGGACTATAACCATAATTTCCAATTCATTTCTTGATGATATCAGTTTATCTATCACTTCTTCAGAGCTCGTACGTTCATTCTTCAATTGTTCAATCTCAACTTCATATCTGTTCTTCTCTTGGCTGTCGCCAACTTCCACCATCGCTGCCGTAGTTTTATGATCTTCTACTTCAGCCAAAATGTTACAATGTCCACCCGCATAATCCGAAAGGTCTGTTTTCTCTCTGGCTAGGGTTTCTAATTCAGACCTTGATGAACAGAGAGCTGTCAACAATCTTGCATTTTCTTCAACGATTTCATGCAGTCGGATCTGGAACTGTTCTTTTGTGAAGATCACTTCAACATCTGCTGCTAACCAATACTCATGCATAGCTGCTAAATGCGTATCCATATCAGCAACCTGGAGGCGAAGGAATGAGGCATCTTCATTTGCTTTTCTTAAGCATTCCTCACAGTGCAACAAAAGATGCCTCACTTCTGATTTTTCTAATTCTAGATCTGACACAAGTTTCCTGTAATAAACCAATTCAGCTTTCTGCTCATCAAAAGATAACAACTGGGCATGCTTCTCATTCAACTGGGAAGTAAGATCTGTAACTGTAGCTTCTAATTGATCTCTGAAGTCCCTCTGGAGCTGCAATTCATCATTTGTACATTTCAACCTTTCTTTTAATATTGTAATCTCGCTTGAGAGCCGAGCAGATTCCTCATTAGCAATCTGTAAAAACATAGTCAAAGACTTGCTTTCCTGTATATGATCTGTAACAGTCAATTTTGTCTTTTCAAGTTCCCCTTTGACGCTTTCAAAAGCCACAACCTTTTTAGTAAGGTCCCTGTTTTCAGCTTTAACATGTTGAAGCTCAACTTCCAGAACTGTAAGTTTTGATGAAAGCTCACTGTTATGCTCAGCATATTTTGCTTCAGATTTTGTGCTAATCTTAAGTTTAAATGTAACATCTTCCATTCCTAGCTGAAGATTTTCTACACGGGCATTAGACGCATCTAGCTGAGTCATTATATGTTGTAAATCAAACTCAAACTTCTGTTTCATGAACAGAATTTGAGACGCTGTGCAATTTAATGACCTTTGAGTAGCATCTCCTTGTGCCTCGATAGCTTTCTTCTCTTGACAGAATCGAAGAATTCTTTCGTATGCTCTCCGCTGAAGCTCTTCCAACTGCAAGATTGTGCCAATGAAGTTTTCGTTCTGCAGTTTATGCTGTGAGGATTCACTAGCATGGGCAGATCCATTGGTTTGCTCATCATAAGAAAGCATGGTATACCTTAGATCGCCCAACTTATCTTGCAGAAAAGTGACGGTTTGCTCCAGATCCTCCTTTGCAGTGGATTGTGAATCAAATTCCATTCTCAGGGATTTCAGTTCTTCAACTAGAGAGCTATTTTCACTCTGAAGGTGAGTTTTTTCTAGGCTTTCCCATTTTAACAATTTTTTTAGTTTTGACAATTCTTCAGTGCAAGCCTCATACTTGCTTTCATAACTTCTGCACTCATCGATAAATTTCTCATATTCTGCTGCCTTTCTACTGAGAAGACAGTTTTCATCTGAAATACCTAGCAAATTTGCTTCCAGAATTTGATTTTTCGAAATCAAATCATCACATTTGGTGACGAATTTTGCTTCACTCTCCTTCAGTAATTCTACGTTGTCCGCAGCAGTCTGCAGCTTAAGCATTAACAACTTAGTAGACTCATGTGAACAGTCTAGCTGCTGTGCAAGTTCATATATTTTTTCTTCCATGAACCTAAACTCATCAGACGCTCCGTGCAAAGTGTCCTGTAGAACCTTCGAAAATACTTCCAAATGGATGTACTGGATACGCATTTCGGAAAGTTCAGCTTCTGCCTTCGAATTAAGTTCTTCTTGCAAACAAAGCGACCTTTCCATTTCCTTTAACAGAATTGTTTTGTCCAACAGCTGTTTCTTTAGGTCTTCATTTTGGTTGTGACAATTAACAGATTCGGCAATATTAGATTCCTGAGAATCTATCTTAGGCTTAGGATAGAAACAAATCAAAGGGATATCCATGGCCGCCATCTCTCTCTGTGTTCCGCAAATTAGATCTGCATGGGATACCAAATCGTTTTCTTGACTAAGGTTCTGTGACGAAGCTGCCCGGCATATCTTTTCTACTTTCAAGTCCTCCACAGGAGCATCCTTCAAATTGGCTCGCAATTCTGCAGGGCTGGGCTCTTCTATCAAAGTGATATCCTTATCTTCCACAATATGCTCGCCATGAAATTTGGCTTCACTGTAGAGTATCACTGATGGACCATTGAGCTTTGATAAAAATTCCTGCTCAGATTTCCTAGAGAAATCAATGTCTGCTTGGGTTTCTAGCACCCTTGTTTCGTACTGTTCTTTCAACAGTGAAGTCTTCGAATCATCCTTATGCTCTTGCAGCTGCTCCTGAAAACATAATTGGGAAGCTTCTGCAAATGCTTGCCTAGCAAGGTTTTCATTTGTCTCATACATGGACAAAACCTGTAAAGAAAGTAGCTCGAGATCTTTCTGTAGCCGATCTACCGCAATAGAATAGTTCCACTGAACCCTTTTGAGTGCCGTTTCTGATGTGATAGCCCTTCTCTCAAGTTCCTTGTTAAGAGAATCTAAAACAGACCTCTCCTCTGCAAACCTTAAGAACTGCTCATTCATGTCTAGGTGAATTTTTTCCATCTGACTTTTACAAGTAGAAATTGTGTAATGGCAAGTAGAATGCTCATTTTTGAGGTTCTGCAACTCATTTAGCATTTGTTTCTGACTTTCCTCAAGCTCTTGAATAAGAGATTCATAGTAGCACTCCATCTCATCCATTTTCTTTGTCAGACTCTCCCGTTCAGTTTTGGTATCTTCAATTTCATTTAAAAGCTCACAAATTTTTTTTTTCATCACATCAGCAGAATCTGATTTGTCTTCATCAGGGTCAAGCTGTCGAGACACTTGAGAAGACATAATTGAACAATTAAGCATGCCATCTAAGTGAAAACGGTCAGCACAGCAACCGTCAACTCCATCTTCAGGAAAAAAATGTTCAGGCTTATGTGCATTTGCTGCTCCATCCTTCACCACTGTTCTTTTCTCTGGTCCTACATTTTGCAGAGAATTTATTAGTGTGGTTCGTTTCTTGAGATCCTGCAGAACACAATTCAGAGCCTGTAGGTCAGGATGAAGGAAATCAAAGCCCCTTTCATGGTATCCAAGGCTTGCCTTGTTTTGAATCTCTCGTACTTTATCCTCCATAAGCAAAAGACCTTCCAACCATCCCATTTGCATATCAGGGAATAAGCAATTCTGGTCAGCATTGGGTAACGGATCGCATTTTTTATCAGCAAGTGACTCTAGAACATGAGGAGATGAAAAACTGGGAGTTTTGCAGCGGCCTTTATAACTCCGTACTTCAGGGCACGCAAATGTTCCCTTCAACGCATCTGAATTTAACAGCTCAGCCTCCTCACCAATAAGATGTTGGCACCCTTTATAACGTTTGAGTTGCTCAAAACCATATGTGAATTTTGAACACTCTGATTTCAGTATGGAAACTTCTTTTGACAATTCTTCTCCGAGAGCAATCTCTGCAGTAAGTTGCTGGGAAAACCTCTGTGTTTCTGCACCTAGCTCATCTGCATGATTTTGTAAAGAGTTTACTTCCAGCTTAAGCTCTAAAACGGAGGACTCAGCCATCTCCAAGCTCCGTCTTAGTCTACCATTTTCTTCATAAGCAGTTGCTAAATCATTATCCATGGAATAGTCTGAACTCCATCCATGAACCCAGTCATTGCTTCCTTGTGCCAAAAGCCGGTGATCACATTGGTCCCCTTTCTCGGGCAGTGAGCATTGACTAAGAGATAATCCGCCCATTTCACCAGAGATTGTGCTCTTGATGCTATCAATTTCATGTGCGCTAGAAACATCATGCTTATCAGCATACAAACTTTCTGAAGTATAGGATGAGCCATCGATTCCAACGGCTGAGTCGGTGTTATCTTCATTCAATTCTCCCTCCTCTTCAAGCGAAGGAAGCTCTTTGGAGTCTGATTTGAATCTAACTCTTGCATTTACCTATTTTCAAAGGAGAAATGATCAATATATAGACTACTATAAAGAGAGTGCTTAGAGATGAAAGCAGAAATATAATAATACATTCAAAAGAACCAGAAGAAAGATGTAATTGTAATTCAAGGTTGCATTTAGAACATTTTCAAGATTGATAGTTGAAACTTCAGAACTTCAAAATAACCTTCAACTTTTTTGAATACTGAATGGCTCAATAATCTCCAAATGCTAAAACACAGTACAAAGGCCCAAAAGAATATGAAGGATATTAATACTGAAAAATCTGGCAATGTTACTGATGGTTTTCACCCACAGGACAAATTTCAAAACAATAGATTCTCATTTCCACATAGTTTGTAGTTGACCCTTCTCTTATCATAGCTCATCCATGATGCTCTAATTCAAACAAATATTTTTCATTTCCAGATATTCTGATAATATCAAAGTTTTCAACATGCCTTGTCTATAAGGTGGGGGCTTTGTAATATCCCACATTGGATAAAGAGAAGTCTGGAACCTGGCTATGAGGTGCAACCAGCCGTTACATGTAACGATGCGTTTTGGGTGGGGACAGCGAAATGAAATGCCCATGCCAAGAACAAAACCGGGGCGGGGACCTAAGCCCAAAACCAAACAATATCGTTGGCATGTGGGTCCGAGTTGTCACAATTCTACTCAATACTTTGGTAGGTCAACTGTGTAAATCATGCCATTGCCAATAGGTTTTGCTCAACTTAACATAATGAATAAAAAAGGAATTACCCCCTAAGATATGTCGTATTTACACTATGTCCCTCGTGTTTCACCTATTTACAATGCAATCCCTGCTTTGGTTTTTCCCTTGCATTTTGCCCCCTCCAGTAACAAATCAACCATTGACTATTATAAAACTAAATTTGACTGCTTGCAATCAGATGATGGAGATCACTTTTCACCATAAATTTATACCAATGAATCTTGAGATCATGAGTCTACCATCAGACGGTTAGATTTTGATTTGCATGGCACACATATTGAAGAGTGATCCAAGAACCATGTTTGATGTACACCCATGATCATGATCACTTTTTGTATTATATGTCATATGAAATCACAATTTGGCCGCCTGATGATAGCCTCCTGATCTCAAGATTCATTGGATAGAATATTTTGGTGAAAATGATCTCTATCATCTGATTCAAAGCAGTCAAAGTTTAGTTTTTAAATAATTAACGGTTGATTAGCCACTGTAGGGGATAATAAGTAAAGGAAACAAAAAAGTAGGGACCGCAGTGTAAATAAGTGAAAAACAGGGGACACAATGTAAATATGACCATATTTGGAATGAGTTAAATATGACCATATTAGGAGGGTAAATTCAAAAATCCTAATAAAAAAATCACCATATTTGGAATGAGTTAACTCATGCCAAATGAGATTTATTCAAACCAAGTTTACTTAAAGGTTTAAGCTAAATGGGCATATGGAGCGACCATGCTGTTGTTTAGTTGAGTTTAATCTAACCTAATCAAAGACAGACCCAATGTATTGAGCTTCCAAACCATGCAATGGAGGATGTCTTTCCTCTTTAAAAAAACATATATTAAAAGATAATGTGATATTAATAACGATGCCACTCACAAGCGGAGAGAACTCGGGCAGAACCTTCCCTATCATAGGACGTTCAGGGACAACTAACTCTTGATGTTCGAATGAAGGAACTACATCATTCAAAAACCCGGCAATATGAAGTACGTTGAATGAATAATATATTTTAATAGTGCAGTATATATCATACAAACCAATTGTTGGGCTCAATATGAGAATAGACAAAATCTTGCTAAGAGATGACTGGGATCAAAACCAAGTTGAGTTAAACTCAGGTCTCAGATTGGAGTCGAACTAGATTTGAGGATAATAAGTGTTATAAGTCTAGGTCTCAGGCTCAATCCAAGCTTACCTAAAAAACAGCGCTGTTATTATGAATTTTTCCTTCATATATCGCCAATTTTGCTATGTATTATAAATGTTTCTATCAGCAATATGCACGTCCAATATGAAAATTTTATTGATGTTGATCATATATGCAAAAAATTAAAATAAATAAATCATGTGCTACTCGAATGCGGAATCAGTGAACCATGTTCTTATCCACTGATCTACAGCTTCCTTCATTTGGAACAGGTTCCGGAGATCCATGAAGCTGGTTGGTTGCATGCCTAATTCTTGCCAGGAAGTCATCTCTTGCTTCTTCAGCTATGCTGCCCATCCAAAATTGTGACAGATCATCAGCTTGCTGTCCTGTGCAATCTTTTGAACCTTACGGAAAGAACAAAATGCATGGATTTTCAAGGGGCGGCGCAGTGCTCCTCTCCATTCCCTGACCGAGGAGATAATCAGGTGTGTTAATTCCTGGGTTGTGCTGTACAAGGAGTTTGGGACCAGCAGACTCAAGATATAGGGGACAACTGATTTAGGGAGATATCTGACACTTGATTTTGTTGTGGGGTAGGTGGTTTGCTGGGACGGCTGGCCTATGCATTTTTGCTGGGTTTTTTTTCTTTTTTTCTGTTTCTGCGCTCTTGGAGCCTTTGAGATTCTCGATTAGCTTTGATATTTGGATGTCATTTTATTTTCTTAATGAAATCACATCTTCACCTATATATATATAGGTCAGGGATTGTGCACTCCAATGTAGCCTGCTACAGCAACTTGGGCAAGGTTGATTAGGTACCAAAAAAGAAATTGTTTTTTAAAAGGATGTTTATCCACCATTAAAAATGTGGTCAAAGATCCAAAAAATTAATGCACCCAGTTGTTGGGGTGTCACCTTATCTTTGGCCACTGATTTGAAGGGGAAAAAAAAAGTCCTAAATTAATATTTTTTCTTTTAATCACATACCACATGACACAACACTCCAAAACGGGTGTTATTTTGGAGAATATGTGCCATGTGGCCGTGATGTGGCATTAATGGGTAGTCCGGTGTGCTACATTGGAGTGCACCATCCCTTTTTCCATATATATATATATATATATATATATATATATATATATATATATATATATATATATATAATCAGCATTGCCTTGTCCCTTCTATTTGGGGTTAGATTTGTGTGCTAATTCTCCAATCATATTGGAGGCAAAACTCATTGTCACTCTGCAATCCTCTATGTTGTTTCTCACTCCTTCTTTCCAAGCCATGTACAGGGCTTGAAGAATCACCCCCCACTCTCACGTACAAAGAGGTAACGATGATTAAGAACTTCTCTTGCTTGAGACAACCCGAGATATGTGCATCTCGCTAGCAACGCATGTGAATCTCTAACCCTCTTTAAATTTAAAAAATAGATAATAAAACAAGAAAGAATTAGCAAAACGTTACATAGAGCAAAGACTTAGGGGACGATCACTTCGATGTATTATGTGAATCTTACATGCAATGTCCTCATTTTACTGCAAAAAGTAAAATTTTGCATCTTCAGTTCAGTGTAATTTCTTGGGTTTTGAGCCTAAAATATTACCTGCAATATACTTATGAGGCTAGCCCTCGTAATGCCTATTTATTGCAGGTAATAATTTCAACGATCTAATCAAATGCCCCTTTTAAACTGTTGCATCCAACTTCAGTGAGGAGTAAATACACCATAGCATTTACTCCTTCAACCACCAGAGAACAATGAATGCTAAGCTCTTCAACCGTGTCAAGATTAAAAACCCATCTTTGCTTTCTGCCAATATTTTTTTTTTTCTTTGATGATTCAGTGAGAGAGAGGGAGAGAGCGAGAAGATGAGTGGGTTTGCTTATAATTTTTTTTTGTATGGTTGCAAACAGGACATCAGAATTCCCTGTGGATGATGTCTATCTTCTTTGTTTTAATGGTAGTGGGAAGGCTTAAGCATCCTTTGATATATAAAGGGTTGGGTGTCTTTCATACAGTGACCAGGTTTTTCTGTGTTACCGATTACTCTACTGAGATTTGAGACCAAAAGAACATATTGGTTATTGGGTTATTGTAATGCTCTGTTTTTCTTTGATTTTTTTATTATTTGTGGTTTGAATTTGAGATTTCACGACTGATATTTTGATTGTGTTGTATTTTTTTCCTTGATGAGTTCTTTTGTTATGTGCAGCAAATTAATCAACAATACATGATCCTTTTGATTTTTAGGGATTTTTTTTCTTTCGAGCACTACACACATTTTTATTGGCTATTAAAATCATTAAATTGATGGCATCATTTGGATGGTACCGTTATCAATGAAAAGGATACATCGTAACGAACGATAAGAAGGGTGAGTCAGTAGATTGAATTGAACGGGAATGGATGACACTCCCCTAAATTTTTATGCAAAATGGACACTTTTTCAATGCCCGATGAATTGACATAACACGAACAGACATGATGGTATAAAGAAAATAGTAGCCCATAAAGTAGATTTTACACCTTCATTTTACAGTGAACTGAACAACCATATTACACCGGAAGTGTACTTTTTTACAAGTAAAAAAAAAGTACTTTATTATATGTAAAGTGAATATTAAATGCAATGGGATTACAGCGAACTGAAAGTGCCCTTAGGGTTTCTTGCCAGATTTGGGGAGGTATTTGAAATAGGCAATGAATCAATGATTCTTGTTGGAGAACACCGCCGATTTCTTCTGGAGAAACAGAAAATAAGTTGTCTTTTTCAGTGAATCAAACATCAATGGCTCATAGAACCGTGAATCACATATCTATGAATGACCATGTACACAACAAATTTGTGTAAGAAATAGTAAATTTCATTCGCAGACAAATTACATCAAATTTCGCCTCGCAAGGAGAGGGTTTTATTGGGATTGTGATGAACTTTACAATTTGGGGTATCGCTCTTGATGCCCCGCTAATTACATCATTTATATGAATACCTCTAATTAAAAGCTACAAAATTACAGCAAAAACACTTTGAAAATAAATGCAACCCTAGACTGTAGGTCTTTATCAGCATCGTCTTCGTATTTGTCTTCGTTATTAATATTGAGTTCTTCAGAATCTTCGAAACCTTCGAAACTTCACGAAGTAGAAGTTTAACATACTCCGTCCATCTAGAAACTGCTTGATATGAAATACAGGCAGGTAAGGTATGGATCTTCATATAAGTAACCATACCCTTTCGGTGAATGACCCCGTAGGAGTATGGACATGTTCTTGGGCCACATGACCTCCTAGATGAGCCGTACTATCTCGGCGTGATGCAAAGTCTCGTGTGTAATGTTGAACATGAAGCCCATAATCTTCTTTTGGTAGCTGCCCATTAAAATCATAATTATTTGGGAAGTAAAACCTTGGTTAAAGCCACCGAATTCCTGGGAATTCGGGTTAATCTTTGTTTGATGCAACCGAGCCTTCTAGGGGTTGGGGTTTGACCTTAAATGATTAATTATGGGCCTCGTGTTAGGACCTGAGCCCTTTACGAGTCCATTATAGTTCAAACCTGGGTTCGAGTATGAATTTTGGCCTTATTCCAAAATAACTGGTCATAATTTGGGCCTTAATTCTCATTATTTGCCTAGTTTGGGCCTTGGCCCAGTATGGCCCGTTGAGGTTCACGCTCGGTGGGACGTTTTATTTGAGTGGTCTACCCAACCTCCCTTTTTTAAAGGAATTTCTTATCTCAAGGTTAAGGTCAAAATCCTTAATTTAAGGGATCAATGGTACGAACCGTGAGGGAAACCCAATAGTGAAGGGGTTGATCATGATTATGTGGAGTGATGACCTTTCTGAAAGCGTACCCTCGTATCGTTGAATCCTCATCTCCTCGTAAGGAGTGTAGAAAAAATCTATGTCCGAATCCTTTTAAACGGAACCACGGTTCGAGATGGATCCACCATTTTCGCATATCCCAGGTTAGACCTGTAACTGCCTTTAGGAGAATTTCCTAGTCCAGGGTTAAGGTCTAGACCTTTGAATTAAAGAAATTGATTACCCGAACCATCAACGAAACTCCTCCTTATAATAACGTGGAGTCATGGCCCTCCTGTTAGAGGGTATCTCCATCATCGAGTTATACCCCTCTCATAGGAGGGAAAAACTCGTCAAAACCTCGGCCCATTCTCATTGAGATAAGGGTTAGGATTTAGGCTTGGGTGCTAGACCCAAATACCTAATGAAATAAAAGGCTTAGGTATAGACATCAAGGCCCATTTCTAAGCGCAACCCGAAAGCACAGGCTTAGGCATGGGCATCAAGGCCCAAATTCCTAAGTGCAACCTAAGAGATACCTTGAGAAGGTATTTGCAGAGAGCTTTCACGCAAGGAGAAGAAGAAAATTTTGAATCCTCTAAATGATAAAAGGATATGCTATTTATAGTTACCGGGGTGGTTACTGGAAGTTACCATTCAACAGTCCGCGAATCTTGGATTGGAATCAATGGGGAAAAGGGTCTGCCTATGTCACTTGAGGTCCGCGTATGTCACAAGATTTGGCATCACCGTATGTCACATCTCTGTGTAGGTGGTTAAAATAACCACCTACGTAGCCCATCTATTATTATTATTTTTATTTATTTATTTTTAGATGGACCCCAGCAAGGGGTGACCCTTGCATGGGTCTAGAGAGAGAGAGAGAGAGAATCAGAGAAACTTTAGGACCCACACAAGGGTGACCCTGTGTGGGTCTCTCTAAAGAGAAAAAGACGAAGAGACTTTAGGACGCACGCAAGGGTGACCCTATGTGGGTCTCAAATAGAGAGAGAGAGAGAGACCCCTGTGTGGGTCTCTCTAGAGAGAGAAAGAAGAGAGAGAGATTTTAGGGCGCATGCAGGGGTGACCTGTGTGGGTCTCAAATAAAGAGAAATAAGAGAGAGAGAGAGAGAGAGATTTTAAGACCCACGTAGGGGTGACCTGCGTGGGTCTCCTAGAGAGAGAAAGAAGAGGGGGAGAGATTTTAGGACCCACACACTGCGTAGATCTCAAATAGAGAGAGAGAGAGAGAGAGAAACAAAGAAGGAAAGAAGAGGGAGAGAGATTTTAGGACCCACGCAAGGGTGACCCTGCATGGGTCTCAAATAGTGAGAAAGAGAGAAAGAGGGAGAGAGATTTTAGGACCCACGCAGGGTCCCTGTGTGGGTCTTATAGAGAGAGAGAGAGAGAGAGAGAAAGAAGAGAGGGAGAGAGATTTTAGGACCCACGTAAGGGTGACCCTGTGTGGGTCTCGTAGAGAGAGAAAGAAGAGGGAGAGAGATTTTAGGATCCACTTAAGCGTGACCCTGTGTGGGTCTCATAGAGAGCATGGATCAAAATGCCGGAAAACCGGTACGTATCGTCCGAGCCAAAAACCGGTACATTTCGGTATTGGTGCGTACCGGACGATACATTGAATGTATCATTCAATACTTTACATAGTAATGACCGATACGGTACATTCAATGTACCGTATCGTTCACCACCGATACCGATACGTATCGGTATCAGACGAAATTTTGATCCATGACAGAGAGAAAGAAGAGAGGGAGAGAGGTTTAGGACCCACGTAAGGGGTGACACTGTGTGGGTCTCATATAGAGAGAGAAAGAAGAGAGGGATAGAGATTTAATGGGACCCACACAGGGTGGCCTATGTGGGTCTACTTTAGAGAGAAAGACAGAAAGAAGAGAGGGATAGAGATTTAATGGGACCCACGCATGGTGGCCTGTGTGGTTCTACTTTAGAGAGAAGATAGAAAGAACGAAAGAAAGAAAGAGGAGATAGAAATTATGGGAGAGACCCATGCAAGGGTGACCCTGCGTGGGTCAGCTCTTTCTCTTTTCTTTTTTAATTTGTGTGATACAAATTTTTCTCTTAGGCGCATGCTCTAAGAGGCCCGGATACCCAGGTTATAAATTTTGCGTCTACAGGCTATGGATCTGTGATGCCCACATGGGCGTTAAGTGACATGGTAGAAGTCTTGGGTTTGCTCCCCAAGGTCCTGTTATTGAATCCCCTCTCGAGAATTACCCGGTCATGTGCAAGTGGTAAACGAGTTGTACTCGTAGGGTTGGGACACCATACGTCATAAAAATACATACAATGGATTTGTGAGTTTTTTCACATTTTTTAATTATAGTGATTTGTGATTTCACATATTTGTGAATCACAAATCACAAATCTCTGTTGATTTCACCGAGATTTTAAAGCAGATTTTTTATAACATATCTTTTTGTAAAATATACTTTTATTAAGATGAAAGAACCTAAGTTTGGAACGAACACGGATAGTCCATGTTCAGTTGATACAATTAAGAACCTTAATCCCATACATCTTGCTAGGGTTTCCACGAGGGGAGAAAAAAGAAGAAAATCAAGAAGAAGTTGGGTGGGGATGTCTACTAGCGCGATGAAAGAAGGGGGATACTGATGACCAATTGTGGTTTGCACCGGGGATTGGATTTGCAAAAGATGTACAAATGTGAAATTTGGAAGAAGACTGGTCTGTCATAGACAATTATTCTGTTACAAAGAGTGAGGGTAAAGTGATGAAAAGAGATAAAGAGGGCAACCACGTCGGACAACCATGTCCAAGGATCAAGCTAGGGATGTCAAAAATGGGTGGAACATTGTAGGGAAGGTGTACTGTAAGGTGAAAAGTCAATTTACATATAGTGGGGACCACCATGTTCATTCCAGCCCCCGAGGCAGGATATAAAACTAAGGATCCCCTGGTGGAGGAGGTTGGGCCCAACATTCCATGGGGCACTGGGGATATCAAGGGCGGCCATGGTCAAAGACTAATTAAGAGCATCGGTTGGAGTCAATCAATGCCTCTCTTGAGGTATGGGTTATACTAATCGCATGATCTTAATTCAAAAACCTGGATGGATAGTGGGGTCTTTCATTTCTTTCATTCAAAACTTCAAGAATGTACATGAGTGGGTCTCTTCTCGTTGTCGACCAGATGGAAAACTCAAAATACGATTATTAAAAAACAGAAAGATTCGATTAAGGTTTCCTTCGGATGAAACAACATTTAAAGCTCTAAAGCTTGGGACATTTTACCTGAGCAAATAAAAAACCTGTAAGTAAAGCATGCATCAACTAACGTCTTCTCTCCTCATGCTGAAAGAGAGAAAAGAAGGTACCTAGTGAAGGGCACTCCTCACTTCCGGATATACTGGCACATACACTCATATTTGGGGTTAACACCCTCAACAAATCAAATATTTTCTTTCTCTCGAGTGTGTGATTAGTCTTGCTAACACATTCGCTACACCGTGGTTTACTAACACATCCGCTGCACACATCATTCTCACGATATTGTGCCAATTCATCCCACTTCCTCCGCAACAATGTATATTACTCTCCAACCGACCTTTCCACTAGGCGAATATTACTGATCTTATCGATTAGTTGAAACATCTGTGCTAAATTTTGTCTCTGTCAGAAGGTACGACGCCTCACTCAATACATAAATGACTCACTAATGACAGGTTGCATGGAATGAAGAAGCACATCATAACCGTAAGATTGTCATCCCAATCCATATGTTTGGGATCTGTGGCATCTGGTTTGGGAACACCCCCATTTACATACCCCAACTTCCTCTTTGATCCAAGAAACATGGTCGTCGACCTTGAGCTCTAAAGGTAATTTGACCCATCAAACTTCACAGTTGTAATTACCACTCCATACGTGACTTTTAATATCATCCATAACCATGTAATGTATTAGGTACAAACAATACATCACATAGATCACACAAGGAAGTTGGATGATTCACGGCTACACATCCTTCAAACACTGATTTGAGCAACACAACTGAATTCAAGCCTCATCAACCTTCACAAGACAATATTTGTCATGTGTGCAGATATACAGCACAATCTAGGCAAAAAATATCAAAATATCACGTTCTGTGCACATGCAGTACCCAACCCGTGAACACAAAAGACTCATAAAAATAGAACACCATAAATCCGCGGATCTACTTCCACACTTCATCAAACACAATGAGATTGGTACCGCATGGTTCCTCACATCAAACCGGTTCAAACAGTAACAGATATGAACCCCTTTCTGGTCATCCAGAGATCACGGGCTCAAAAATGTAAAACCCCTCATCTTTAAAAAACCTTTCGAAAAATGCAGTGTAGGAACCATAATTCAAACAACTTGCAGTTTTAAAGTTGTTTACCTCATTCTGATTCAAGATTTGAAGGGGAAAAAAATGATCCCACATCAGTGACGATGTCAATATGACATCAGCTCGAATGGTGATGACATCAGCGGTGACTCCTAATGTCGACGAACCTGGCTCTGGTACCAAGTTGAATTTTATGGTTATGGTTAATAGTTAGGATTAGGAAGAAGATGGAGAGAATTAGGAGGTTCTTAGTTACACACCCCACTTATTATTAGCTTCATGGTTCAAAAATTCGAACGAGTCACCCGAAACTCAGCCGAGTCAACTCAACTCAATAGTTTCTACTAAACTCGATGAGGAACTCGATTTTTCGAGTTTGTCGACTAACTCGACTGAGTTCCAAGCAATTCGACAGAGTTAACTTTACTCGCTTGAATGGACAAAAAATATATATTATTTTATTTTTTACATCATATAGAGTGTAAATCTTAGCTTAGCCACAAGGCCGGGACAGGTATGCTGTAAAACGATACCACTAGGTTCTTTTATACAAACTGTTGTATTCTAGTACTTTTTCCCAGTCGATGTGGGACTAAAATAAGATTGTTATTTGCTATTACTTATGTATTCCAACGGGTAAACCAGTAAAGCGATGATTTAATAAAGGTGAACGGGTTTTGCAATCAAAGATTCTTCTGGCGAAACTGATGGGTCCACCGTGCAACCGTTGACTGCCTTGAATCAGATGGTAGTGGTAATTTTTTGTCCTAATCTTGCACACATTAGATTCAAGATCATAGCCCCACATATCAGACGGTAAGATTTTGATATACATGGCACACATCTGTGACTGTGATTGTGGCATACCATGGTGCACTGTGATCACAGATGTGTGCCATGTGTAATCAACATCTGACCGTCTAATATATGGGGCCATGATCTCAAGATCTAACGTGCAAGATTAGAACGAAAAATTAGCACTATCATCTGATTCAAGGCAGTCAATGGTGGACCCATCAGTTGCGCCGCAAGAATCTTTGGTTGCAAAACCTGCTACCCTAAAAAAAGCATCTTCTCGTTGATCTCCATCATCCTGTCCAGTTTCCTCTTGAACTTAGGATTCTCTACATCCCAAAATGCTAAGAGAAACCTTGCCATTATACTTGAAGAAATCAAAGAAGGAACCACCAACAAGTTTCACACCATGGCTATAGTACAATTATCAGAAAAAGATACAATGTGCTTGGCCTTAGCATGGATATGTTCATACTTCATACTGGTCTACACCATCAACATAGCCTGACCATAAATCTTTCTTTTTTATAATTAGTCTTTTTTTAACATGGAGGATTGTGTGAATGGCCCGACCATAATCAAAGCAAGCTGCTGAATAATAACGCCGATTGGGTGATCGTGATCGTCAAATGGAACGGATGTGAGATTTAAAACATATGTCTACCATTGAACAATCTAGATAAAATAATGGGGTCTAATCAGTTTCATTAATAATAACACTGATTGGCCTAGTTCCAACAAATGAACAATCAATTGGGCTTCAACATCAAAACAGGCTAGTTGCTTAACAGTTGTATCAATAATGACACCTGTTTGGCCCTTACATACCTCATATAGTAACAGGTTCTTTTGTCTAGCAAACTAACCTGTCTATTTATCCTGGTAACAGTTGCTTATAAAATTAATAAACTAATTAATTAAAACTCGAACTTTATAGTCCACCCATCTAACTACATATATATATATATATATATATATATATATATATATATATATATATATATATATATATATATATATATATATATATATATAGATAAATAATTAATTGGAGCAAGTCGAGTTTTTTTCGAGTCTTCAAGCATACTTGACCGGGATGATTTTCGAGTCGAGTTTTCGAGTTTTTGAACCATGATTACCTTATATCCTTTATATAATATCCCACGGATATCAGTACAACTGAAATAATGAAAGAAAGCAATAATTTAAAAGGGCTTCCAACACACCCAATGATAACTACAGAGACACCAACTCTTCCAACAGGACCGCAGTAGATCTCTTGAAAAAGTCCAAAGACTATCAGCTTTTTTGAACAATATAACAAAGCATTCTTAAACCTTTTGAGTATACATTTGCTACTAAGGAAATATCGAGGAAATTTTAGGTGACATCATATTTAAAACCAACCTTAGAGCACAAGTTTTTGCATGGTCTACGTTTGAAAAGGATAGAGTGGTCAAGGTTGAATGGCAGCTCACGACCACAGTTCCGTTGAGAAAATGTTTTCTTCGCAAAACTATGACAAACCTGGAAGGAAATAAATTATTGGGTCTTCCAACATACTTCAACCAAGATACACTGTTATGGAGAAAATAGTGATCATAGTGCTGGAAAGAGCTAATGTGAACGGACTTTTCATAGATACTTCGTAATCTACTTTGACAAGAAACTAGAAGGAAACATGAAGATGGTATCCTGCTTCGATGAGGCACCGAAGGCCTAGGGACACATGAATTATGCATGATGTTGAATGGCCAAACTCAACTTTGATGGCAACAAAAATGGTAACCCGAGTCAATCCATTGGTGGGGTGTTCACTGTTATGGAGAAAATAGTGATCATAGTGCTGGAAAGAGCTAATGTGAACGGACTTTTCATAGATACTTCGTAATCTACTTTGACAAGAAACTAGAAGGAAACATGAAGATGGTATCCTGCTTCGATGAGGCACCGAAGGCCTAGGGACACATGAATTATGCATGATGTTGAATGGCCAAACTCAACTTTGATGGCAACAAAAATGGTAACCCGAGTCAATCCATTGGTGGGGTGTTCACCAACCACCAGGGGGAAGTTTTGTCCTTCGTAGGTCCAATCAGTATAACACTTGCAACAAATGTGGAGGTCAAGGTGCTATGGAAAAGATTAATCAAGCTATATAAGGGTAGCCCGACTAAATTATGGGTGAAAAGGATTCTCTTTCATAATTTATTGGTTTAAGAAGGCCTCCTTTCTCCTTGGAAGCACGTGATAAGATTCGAAGAGATGTTTGACATTTTGTCAAGTCAAGATATAAGGATTACTGACATTCATCAAGGGAAACTCCATGTTTGATGAGAAAGCTAATAGGGTTCATCTCAACAAGACCCTCAGAGATACAACAAAAATATGGATAATCTTAGTGGAATTTTAGAATCTTGTGTCTATGGGAGGGTGTGGCCTTTGGCACATTTTTATCGGATACAAAAATATTTAAAAAATAATGTAGCAGTGACATTGTAAAATATTCATGATACTTATTTCAGTCAATATCTACTGATACGTCTCAATATTTAGCCTGGTCAATACGTGGACAATTTATCGGGAGGCCCAATAAACACTCAAGAATCATATCAATCGTGATTCCAGACATTGTTGATGCACAACGGCATTCTAGCTCACATATTTGAAACACTATATTCAGCATATAATCAACACAATGGCAGAGTCAGACGAGGGGTTATGGGCTCATTGCTACAAATCAGTGTTCCATACATCAATGAGAAGGCCGATGAAATTAAAAACTTCTCAGGGCTACAAGAGGGCCTAAGTGCCTAAGAGGAGAGAGAGAGAGGTTGCATCACTGTGCCAGCGACTATGATTTGATGATTAGAGCATTTTCTTCTAGTACAACAGTCTTCTGTGCCCATAGACATCGTAATGAAGTAACAGCCATCCCTCAAATCCTTGGATGAGGTTGAATTTTTTATTTCAATTGAAAAGGCAGCAAAGTGATGGCCTTGATCATGGCCTTGACCAATCTAATTATAATCCGCTCAATTCAGCAGGCTCTTTGACAACTTTTCTAAGTAGCGCTGATCCTAACTAACTAAATCATGTAGAATAGGTTTAGCCCCCCAACCACACCCACACGCTGACATTTCCATGTCGGGTATTGATGAGTACCCACAGTAAATCTTTCTTGAATGCATGTAACAGGACAGAAAACAAGAACTTATGCAAGATTTTTAGACATTATAAGAATAATCAGTAATAAAATAATTTCTTTAATCTGTCAGATTCACTCTCAGTCAAATCTTCGTGATGAAAAGAATAATAACCTTCCAAATTATTTTTCAAGTAGTGTCATTAATCAATACAGCTAAAGGTCTAACTAAATATCCAGCAACGCCGCACTGAGTTTAGTGGTAGGACTGTCAGATTAGATATATAGCCAGTTCACAAACATAAGAAAAAGCTAGTTTGATTATACATGCAAAAACTAAGATATTTGGACAACACAGAAAAGGAAGTTATAACAAAAAAGATAACCAGCTATCACGAAAACATACTAGATATATTTGGGTGCAAAAAATTTCCTAACCTTATCTATATTATCATTGGCTGTTTCAGCAGAAGCTGATAGGCTTTCAGTAGGTTCATCAAGGAAACTCTGATCAGTCACCATCCGAAATGCCCCCTCTCTGAGCTCCCTTTGCTGCTCAAATTCTCTGTGGGAATCAAATGTAACATAAGACAAGCTAATAGGAATTAGAATAGCATGTAACTCATTGTGTTTTTGAAGCAAGCACCTGAACCCGGTTTTAGAAGTGAGAAGCTGGACTGTGACCTGGTAACATACAATATAGTGGGTCACTAACAAAATGAATTTATATTGTTGTACTCTACTATAGGACAACAATTCCTGGCTAGGAGCCACTTAATATAATAATTATATGGTGCAAACATATCTAATAAGTTCGAAATGCTTTTAAGAACGTAAATTGAATGTAGCAACTGGAAAAACTATATCGGTAAAGCTATATAAATCTACATCATTGGGTAATATTTCCCCATAAAGTGGAGATTGAGAGATAAAAATTCAACTATGAAGAATCAAAAATATTCTGAGCTACAACAGAAAAGCAATAGAAAGCCAAAATCATACAAAAAGATTCAACAGAAAAACATTCTCACATGTAAAACAGTTCCAAAGCTGCACCCTTGCAGAGGGAGCGCGACAGACAAAGGTCTTGATGCATCCACATAATCAGCAAGGTTGATAGTAGCCTCACCAAGGAGGCTAGACCGGGAAGAACCCTGATGATTAAAGCCAAGGAAAACGTGTTAGGTTCAGTTCAGAAATATTTTTGTTAACATAGCTTATACACAACAAATGAAAGAGGAAAGAGCCCTAGGTGATAGATTAGAGCATGAAAACTTTTTAATCATGAATCTCAAATAACTTGCAAGGCAGATAAATTTATGACTACAAACACTCTAGATTCCTGAGGAAATGCAAGTTCTAGGAAAGATTAATACCATTGCCACGAGAAGCTTATACGGCTTTCCATCGTATTTTTTAGTTTTGGTATCTTGGATAAGTCTTGTAGTCTCATAGATAGGATCTGACCATTTGCAATTCCCACTCCTCACGCTTGCTTTAGTTGTCTTTGCTGTTGCCTTTCCAGTGTCAGCAGGAATGAAGGATACAAACAATTTGTCCCATCCAGGTTGGGGAATCTGTGATCAAACAGGACAAAAAACTAATTCATTACTGCAAAATTTTATGAAAATTGACGTAAGAGGTAAAATCCTGCAGCAGTACTTTTGCTATCTTGGAAAGGGAAAATACAGTTCGACTTCAGAGTCACCACAAAAAATTTGAGGCTACACATTTCATGGCAAATCTTGATAGACTCCCAACCTCCATTCGCATGTTTGGCTTCAGCCAGCTAACTGCAGAGAGCTCGCACGACCAACTCAATCACCAGTACACAGCATGCGAGCCATGCGCCCAACAGAAGGTGAGATGCTTGTGGATCTCTATGCTCTTTAAGTCTGTATGTGCCTCAAGATCCATCTGGCACACGACTCACATTTGCCTAACAATATTAAATGTGGGAAACATAGACCCATTGACATGATTGTTTAGGCACTAACCAAAATCGGCAACTTTTTCAAAAAGTCTCCCTTCCACTATTTAAGAAAAAGATAAATAAAAATTTTAAAAAGAACCTACTCTCTCTTGGTCACCCCTCTCTTCCTTGTCTCTTCTCTTGGTCTCCCCTCTCTTCAACCTCTTTCATTCTCCAACTCTCCCATCACTATGTCTCGTCACTAGCGCAGGAAGAAGCAGAAGAACAAGAAAACAAAGAAGTGCGAAAGGAGTGCTATGTAGGGTTTTTCTTATAAAATTGAAGGTGAATCATAGAGGTTTACAGTGAGTCATACATATTTATTATTTTTGTAAAATCCTAAAATTTGAGATGGAATCATCAGGACAGTGAGTCATACAAATTTATTATTTTTATAAAATCCTAAAATTTGAGATGGAATCATTGGGATTCACTTGATTTACCGTGCGTCAATAGCAATCACTATGATTCATACCTATAAAAAATAAACAGTGAATCACTGTGATTCACCCTGAATCAAGAGTGAATCACTGTGGTTCATACATTTAAAATATATAAAAACATACCGTGATTGGCGGTGATTCACGGTGAATTTTTAGGCTTTCATTCATTTTTATCATACTATGGGATCAGAAATGTGATCACTGTGAATCTGTGAGTACAATAAACATGATAATCACCTTATGTTTCTATTACGTGTCTTGAGTTGCCTAGTTCTCTTATCTGTGTTTAAATATGATTTTTACGTCTCCTTGTTCAATTGATGCTTATGTTTTCTATTTGTCACTTTTCTTTTCTATTATATGAGTTTGTTTAAAAAATATTTCATATCTCTTTTCTTGTTCAATTGTGTTGGTTTTATTATCATCTTATCTCTGTTTTTTAATCATATTATCCTTTCTAAAGTCACGTATAATTATTCATTTTCCTGTCTGACTCAGTTATCAACATTATTTCAAAGTGATGTGCGCCCATGCCCTTCAGTCCCTAATTTGGTTAGTAGCATGGCATTAAATGCTAGAAGGGAGATGGATGAAAGCAAGGCTGCAAACGAGCCGAACCAGCTCAACTAAAAGCAGAGCTTTTGCTCTCTTCAGCCCGCCTAAAGAGCCAAGCTGAACTCAATAGAGAAAAGCTCTATGAAAGCTGAGCTCGGGCTGGGTCATCTAAAACTTGGCTCGACTCAGCTCAAAGTATATAAATAATAAGTAACATATATAGCATCTCTACCTCCCTCCCTCCCTTCCTCCCCTCTCTCAATAAAATGTTCTAATTATAATTATAATTATTATGGCGTATGAATATGATTCCCCAAGAAAGAAATCTGATGTTAGTATTAGATCTACACGGATGTCAGGTTGTACATGATTTTGAGGGGGCACAAAGAAACCTTATAAATACAAATAACGAAAAGAATGCAGAGGGAAGATAGATGGGTATATTTGCGTTAATGAGATATAGGAATTGTTAATGTTTATAGAAGGCAGGGAAGAAGAAGGGAAAATTGGGAGGGGGGAAGGAGGAAGAGACAGGGTAGAGTTAGACCTTGTGGTCAACTACTCTTCATCTTTTCATGATAAATCCGATTTATTACAGACCTACCCTCCAACGTTAGTGGCAACTCTTCCATCTAACTAATGACCAATTTACCCTAAAGTAAATGAAAACGAATCAACAATAGCTGTTCTCAAGAGTATAAATATTATGTTTTATTTTTCAACGTTTTAAGTCACAATTGATATTAATTTTAATTAGGTTTAAGAGAATGTTTAACATAGTGAAATAAGCAAATGTGTCGACACTTCTGACCTCCCAAATCTCTCTCATGTTTTCTACTTTCTTCCCCACATCAAAGAGAAATGCACTGAACACAATGAGCTATAAGATGTTACATAGTCCCAAAAAATAAAACCATGGATATCCTCTCATAACTCATACTCCTATACCTGATTTACTAGTATCCCATCGTTACTAATAGATTCTATCCTTTGTATAAGAGTATTGAACAAATAGAAGTGACAAACAAAGTGTTCCCAAATCAGATATCTAAGAGTTTGTATCAAAATACATTAAGACAAATTTTCTTTTAAGATCAAGAAAAAACGAACAGCCAAATTTAATGAATTATAAAAGAGAATCATCCAATATTCAAGTACAATATTAGCTACAAAAGGATCATAGAATAGGTAAAATGTCAAGAAGCAAAAATTGCATTGGAGAGAAGGCATCTATATGATAGGAACAGAACAAACACACCCATCAAGAGAGTAGCTCCGTCAAGTAAGCAAACTTCAGCATTCTCATAAAAAATAAATGTATAAGAAAGCTTACATGTGTAGCATGGAATTGCAGCCGGAAGACCACTTTTATTTTCGTTTTCTCAAGTTTCCACTTAGCAACTCTCGACATTGTTACACAGTCAACCAATGCTCACCAAAAAATTGTCAGCTTTCCACCTTAATTTCCCTGTACCATTCAGTTAAAATCAAACCATAAACCTTCGCTTCCTTTCTAGAAATTATAAGAAGTATATTTGGAAAATTAGCAACTTTAACAATTGCATAGTAACTTCAACAAACAGAAAATGTGAATCATTTTTAGGCTGGAACTTCTAAAAAACAGGAGAGTAATGCATATGCTTTCAACCCCAACATAACTCACTAACTGATATTTGATATATGAATCATGGAAAGTATAATTGTTTATTTATCAATGAAAAGAAAAATTGTATTGTCCCATCCTTAGTTACTAGAAGCAGCAGGAAGCATCTGATAGGTTGGGAGCGGAAGCGCCATCAAAAGCTTAAAAGTACACTATTTTATGGTTGGAAGCGGGTGCGGGAGCGAGATTCTGAAGCGGGAGCAGCACACTGTTTAGAAGACTCCTGCTACTAGGGTCCCATACAAATGCAGCAAAGCACAATTTGGGAAAGAAAAGCCACAAGGATCTCAGAAATTTCCATAAGCTGTTTAGGCCCTGTTTGACATGGCTTTTCGAAGCCTTAGAATCGCTATTGGGCTCCCAGAAGCGATTCCAGGCTTCTAAAGTTGTTTGGGACATAAACAACTTCTAGCTTATTTCTTTTGAAAAAAGCTAAAGAAAATCTATTTTCCTAAAGCAGCTGAAACTCGCTTTCTGTTTTCACTGTCACGGGAATCTGACGCGTATCTGCGGATGGAACATTTTTTTGACAAAAGAACCTTCTAAATATTTCCTAATGACTGAAATACCCTTAAGAAAATAATTCCCTAATTCTTTTTCTTCTCTCCCATTCTTCTATCTCAAAAAGGAGGAAGCTCGATGCAGAGAGGAACTATCGTCCGAGCAAGAAGTGTTCGGTCAAGCACTGTTCTTCGATTGTAGATCCTCCCCTTCAACTCTCTCTCTCTCTCTCTCTCTCTCTCTCTCTCTCTCTCTCTCTCTCTCTCTCTCTCTCTCTCTCCAATGTTTGTATTTTTTTCCTATTTTTCTCTGCAATCTCCCTCTCTCTGTGCAATGTTTGTATTTTTTTTCCAATTTTTTTCTGCAATGTCTCTCTATCCTCTCACTGCAACGTATGTCTCTATCTCTGCACTATTTGGAATTTGTTTGTTTTTATTGCAATGTCTCTCTCTATGACTGCAAGGTATTCTCTCTTGCTCGATGCATTTGGGTTTTTTTTTACTACAGGGTCTTTCTATATTGCTCGATGCATTTGAGTTTGTTTGTTTTTACTGCTCTCTCTCTCTCTCTCTCTCTCTCTCTCTCTCTCCCTCCAAATGTCTTTTGTTCCTGATTACAACCCAAGATTCATCCTTCTCAACGCAGGTTTCACATGCTTAAATTGAAACCATTGACTACTTTGAATCAGATGATGTAGATTGCTTTTCACTCCAATCTTTCACAAAATGGATCTTGATATCACAGGCCTACCATGATACGGAATTCAGATCAAGGCAATGGAAACGTAGCCCGATTTGAAAATGGAAGCCAAAGAAGTAGACCCGCAAATGGGTATTTAAAAGACTAGTTAATGAAATATTACAAGCTACATACATGTGGGAGCGATAAGTGAATAGATGAATTCAATAGTACATGCACATGAGGACGAAAGAGGGCCAGAAAAAAGGAATTTCGGAACTGCGCACATCAAGTCTCACGCGAGCGAAATCAAGCCCCGAGTGCGTGAGCTCATACGCCAGATCGGACCAAGCTTAGTCGGCGATCAAATTTAGGCTGCAAGTTTCATTTTTATTTTAGTTTCAGGGGTCATCCACATATAAGTGACACGTGACCATTAATTTCGTCACTTTCAACGTAACCCTCAGAAAAGTGATCGTAACTCCTTCGAATCAAGCTGACATATAGGTAACTCATTCTTATCTTGTTGAAAAGTTACTTAGGTAAGCTTTCAAATAAAACCAATTTCGCATCAAGCCGACATCATTTGACGCTTCAAAAGTGGTTGCGTATGAGAAAAAATGATTGAATTAATTGTGACCATTAGATTAGAAACTTTCAATGGTTAGTGTAGGAGTTTTAATTTTAGTAATCTTCTTAGGGTTTTTACTTATTATCAAATCTAAATACTTTTAAAGACTCCTATTTTAGAGCAGATTATGAGGTAACGGAAATTGAAACTTGTGATACGTTCTGAAGAGTGCTTCTTCTTCCCTGAGATGTGATGCAAACTTTAGATCCGCCTGTTTGAATTATGACCAGATAAAGCGGAAACGTCAAAAGAGAAAGTGGACCCACGAATGGGTTTTTTAAAAAGGCCCGTTAAAGACCCGTATGCACATTTATTAGGTTTAGTTTTCTTTCTTATTAGGATTCTTTTAATAAATTGTTTGTTTTAGGATTGGCTTCCTTATTTGAATTCTTTAGGGGTCAAGCACATTTTTGTGATATGTGACTGTTAATCTCATCACCTTCTGCGCAACCATCGAAAAAGTGGTCATAAGTCTATCAATATGTGTCAGAATTGTGTAATTTTTGTCTTGTGGGAAAGCTACTTCGATAAGATTTTAAACAAGACCAATTTCACATCAATCGGACATCGTTGACCCTTCAAAAATAGTTGCATAATAAAAAATAGGATTAATAGTGAAAGCAATTGTGACCGTTAGATTAGAATGTTTTAATGATTGATTATGAGTTTTATTTTAAGTAGTATTCCTAAGTTTTTTTTCTTTATAAATACACATTATAATCTCTTATGAGAATTTTATTGATGATGAAAGAAAATTATGAGTTTTGCTTTGTGCGAATTCTAGAGAACTTGAGATGAATTTTCGAAAGAAGAGTAATATTCTCCTGCTTGCGGTCTGATGTGAGGCAAACTTTCTTCTTTTGAGCGATTCCTTAGATCTTCTTCTACCCCTATTTTCTCTTTTATTTTTTATTTTAATTGAAGAGCGAGAACCCTAACCCCTATCATGCGCGATTTATGCTATTTTAGAGATAGCGTGCGATTTTCCTGCATCAAGATGGGTTTGGTGTGAGGCCAAGCGCGCAATGCCTCATTATTTTATCTTGCTTTCCTTATTCTCCTCCTTTATTCCTCTTTTTGCTTTATTTTGTCCCGTGAAATGAAATACCTAGTCCTAGGGATTTATGCTATTTTAGGGATAGCGTTCTTTTTCCTACATCATACCATCATACAATTTGATTTTGATTCTACATGGCACACATCTGAAAAGTGAACATGATCATGGGCATACATCAAACATTCGTCAATCACTTTTCGAGAAATGTTTCAAGGAATAAAAACTGACTGTTTGATGGTAGGCCCATGATCTCAAGATTCATTTTGTGGAAGATCTGGTTGAAAATTGATTTCCATGGTTTGATTCAAAGCAGCCAATGATTTAAGCAAGTGAATCTCAGGTTGAGAAGGAAGAATTTTGTGTTGCAAATGATTTTTTTATATTGTTGAATGTATTGGGACCTTCATTTGCAACCCAAGATTCTTCCTTTTCAACCCAGGTTTCACGTGCTTAAACCGTTGACTGTTTTGTTTTGCCCTATCCTTCCACACAAGAGGTCTTGAAATCATGGCCTACCATCAAACAGTCGGATTTTGACTCCACATGGCATACATACCAAAAGTGAACATGATCATGGAGTACATCCAACGTGGTTCTTAGATCAATTTTCAAGATGTGTACCATGTGGGATCAAAATCTGGCCATTTGATGGCAGGCCAATGATCTAAAGATACATTGCTTGGAAGATTGGGTTGAAAAACATTTTTCGTCTTCTGATTCAAAGCAATGGTTTAGGCATGTGAAACCTGTGTTGAGAATGAAGAATCTTGGTCTATGGTTTTATAGTTAGAAAATATATACGAGACATCTTAAATCCAACACTTATGCCTTTTCAAGGGAAATTTAGTCATATAGCCACAATCTAAAGGATAGGAGATATTTTTACCAAACAGAAAACAACTCTTGCAACTAATTCTAGAGACCAGGAAATTGTCTCAGACAAACAACTTTTCCAGCAACAACATTTCTGAAAAAGGCTGCTTTTGACAGTAGAGCTTTGTTGGAATCACTTTTTTTTTTAAGTTGAGCCACGCTAAACAGAGCCTTAGTGTTTTGGAGTTTGACATGCAAGATAAAAAACACAACATGAAAAAGAAATGTTTAAGCAGCAATGGAGGTTTTCATTCAATGAACCAAAAAGCTCAGATTTAAACAAACAATATACCCGGTGTGACCAAGACACGTGACAAGGTGCGAAGTACCAAGGTGTCATAGGTGTTTGGCAAAACAGTTTTTTTTAATTCCAATACAGGAGCACTACCATAAAAAATAAAAATAATAATAATAAATTATTAAGAATTAAAATATATATTGTAAAATAAACAGAAGAAACCTTAGAGAGCTAATTGAGAAACCTACTCAAATAAAAGATGAAAAGTACACATTTTTTTATGGTAGATGAAAATATATATATATCCTGAAACCTAACTTAAAATCTTCCATCATATACAGATGGTTTTCAAGTATCCAAGCTTATTAATTTAAAATTTACTAAACTTTACACCAAGGTTTTCCTAATACGACAACGCATTTTGTCGTGTTGAAACAAGGCACACGTTGATGGTATCAAGTAGTATTTTTTTCGTACACATCTAGAAGTGTTGTGCAATGTTGAGGAATGCCCAAGTGCCACCAACCGTTGGCAGGTCAAAAATCACAATAGTAGAAGTGTCTAGGCACCCTAATTATATGCCTCACAGAATCCTCATGCCTATCCAGCCAAACTCAACAACATGATACATGATAAATTGAAATTTTCAAGATTTAAATGCAGGCAAAAAAAACAAAAAGGCAATGATGATGAACTTCTTCGTGGATGGTCAGAAAAATCCGGCAAAGAGATGGTTAAAGGGTGCCAAAGGAGAAATAAGAAAGCCTATAGAGCGTACACCTTAGTTGAACAAAGTGGAAGGAAGTACAAGGGAGATAGTGCTGCAGGAACAAGAAGAATAGAAAAGTAAGTGCCTTAAAAAATTCAGGAAGGAGTGCCTAAGAATTATGCATTAAATAATATTTAAAAAGTTATATGTGGACACGCATATACATATTTGTATATTTAGTAAAGTTTAGAATTTAACATATTGGGGATTAAACTTATGGCAACAAAAAATGTATGCATTAAATAATACTAAAATATACATACACGCAGATCCATATTTGTATATTTGATAAAAGTTTAGAAATTAATATATTGGTAATTGAATTTATGGAAACAAAGAATTTATGTATTAAATAATATTAGAATATACATAGACACGCAGATACATATTTGTATATTTGACAAAGTTTAGAAATTAACAGATTGGTAATTGAATTTATGGAAGCATACCATATCTACTATCTAGACACAAAAATGACCACAAAAGAAAGCTCACCGATAGTAAGAAATTAACCTAATCGAAGGAGATATCTTGATAGAATATTGTGGCATTAGTTAGTCATAGGAGGAAGAGGAGATTTAGAAGCAGGAACTAGAGCGGATGATTGTTAATTTAGTGAAAGCTAAACAAAGAAAACAACACAATGGTGAACTACGCAATTTCCTCATATTCAAATGCTGAGATTGAACCAAAACAAAATTACTTATTGAAGAAGCAAATAAAAATGTATCTCAATATAATTAGTAAGTAAACAGTGAAATATACCCTTTAAGTTCCTTTCAATCAGTAAAACCTCAAATCTTGGAAGTACACCACAAAATACTTCAGTATAAGTAATCACATAAGGAAGTCAACAAATTCTTTCAATTCAAATCGGGAACTGGGCGACTGAAAAATCAGAAAGAAAGAAAAAAAATGCCAAAATATATCTAGCAGAAAGATGCTCAAATGGTAAAAAGAACTCACAACCGATTGTATCCATTGTAAAAAGTGAAAAAACTACTAAATCAAAATTAAGGGAAAAAGGGAAAATGAGAAAAGTGCAAAATGAAATTAAAAAAAAAATTGCCATAATCAGAATAAAGTAATCAGATGTCCAAATAGTTGCCAAAAGACTCTACTGTGTTCCTCACAAGTAGTAAAGCTTTTTAAAGCATAATTTCTTATATACGGAAAGATTTAGCTGGACCATATCTCTTTAGAATCCTAAACGTAGTGCAAACAGAATGTCCCCTAAAATGTGCAACTAAATCTTGCAAAAGAGAAATGCTTTGGAAGTGAAAAATTAATAAAAGTTCTTTCACTATATTCATGTCCAACTACGAGATCAAAGTTATACAGGAATATACTGGAATATATCCGATCAAAAAAAAGTTATACTGGAACATACCATAAACATTGTAATTGTAAGAATTCAATTCCAAGATCTAAAGTTCTACTGGAATAGTCAGTAGACCTTCAACTACGCCACTCTTAAACTAGATCAATCCAAACTCCAAAGCTCTATAACAAATAGGAAAATAAATTACTAAAATTAATTAAATATATAAAATTGGACAAGAGTTTGATCTAAATCTAGTTAATAGAACTTAATTTCAATCTTCAAAACCTCAATCTCAAATATATACAAGAATGTACCTCAAACAAACAAAATCCAACAAAGATCTAGCTGCGTTTCTCAGAGTGACACCTTAGTTGAGTTCAAAAATCGATTACAAAAATACACAACAAAATTATAACCTCAGTTTAGTAAAAAGTGTTCGAAAGTATAAAAATTCTGTCACCGAAAATGCACTAGATTTAAACACTTACAAAAAGAGAAAATCTTACAAATCTGACATATTATACCTCTAACAAAGAAAATTTGACAAATAACCCTGCAAATCCGCCGGATTCATCAAAATTCACAAAAAAAACTGACACCATTTCCATAATCGAAACTCCAAATCTAAAATTTCCTACTAAAATCGCCCGCATAAGATGAAAACTATTTGAATCAACCCTAGGCTCTCAGCACAACAGGATTCAGTGGAAGAAAAATTTTAAATGGAATTTAAACCAAAATGAACACCAAATCTGTCAAATTCGAGCCAATCAATCAAAAAACAAACCCTAACTCACTCAGAACTCCAATTCCTCGCAGAGCACGCCTGAGAAAACAGCAAATGCAGCAAACCAGACAAATATCTCTACAACTCTGACAGATTATGACCCTACAAGCTCTAATTCAAACCAGTAACAACCGACACTCAAAAAATATATTGAAAAAACAAAAGAGGAAACTCAAAAAAGAGAGAGAGAGAGAGAGAGAGAGAGAGAGAGAGAGTGTGTGAACAGTCACCTACCTAATTCCAGATCGGACAGTGCTTAAACTGCAAGAAAAATCACCGAATCTTCCAGAAGAAGCAACGAAGGTCATAAATCGCATGAAATCTAGGGTTTCAATGTGGGTTTCTGCGGAAGATAGCTTGAAATCTAGGGTTTTCGCCATGGACGGGGGAGGAGAAAACGGGGATCGAAGGTGAGAAATCGTTGTTTCGAAAGGGGGATGATTAAAAGGCGACGTCCCGCCAAAGCCTGTAAAACGCATTAATTAAACGAGTAAACGAGGATTTTTAATTAATTATTATTTTTTTGGTTAGAATTACGAAAATGCCGAGGAATGGTAATATTTAAATATTTGTTTTGGCAACTCTGGAAAATTATTTCTTTTAAGGTTTTTTTTTTCTAAAATATGAAAATAGTTGGTATCAGGTACATGACCGGAGGACCATCGGTAGTGATCGGGGCAATCTCTTACTTTGCAAATCGTAGAGCATTTGTAGGCTCACATCTATTTATGGGCATGTAAATCCGTGTTGGTCATATTTTTTATCTCTCACCAATTTGGCTAGGATCTCTTTGATAGGAAGAAAATTAAAAAACATGAAATGATATTAATTTTTTTAATTGATTTCACGTGGAAAAGAAACTTTTATTATCTTAGAATCATAGTTACAAATTTCGGCAAAGTTTTGCGAAATTTGCCGAAATGGGGTCAAATGAAATTTCAGGAAATTTTTGGTATTTTAAGTCGAAATTTTGGTTTTAATTTTTTTAATTTTTTTTAAATAAATGTTAGTAATTTAGTATATACTGTAGTAATTTTAAAAAAAAATAAAAAATATATATTTTATATATTTTTAATCCTCAAAACTTTCCCAAATTTTTTCTGAAATATGCCAAAATTATTTCCAAATATACCCAAAAGGACCCCACCAAAAATCTTCCCAAAACCAAATTTGTCACGATGCTTAGAATGATTTCAAAAATTAATCTCTCAAGATTGATTGATATATCTCAAAAATACTTTTTTTACCAAAATACAATTACAATGACTTAAAAAAACAAAAGAACCGAAAAAACTTTTGTGCTTTGAGAAATTCGGCTTCATCTACCTCCTGCCTAAAGTAGCTTGGTGTATCGACACTAAGGTTTTGAGTGGGCTCACTTACTTTCGTTTCATTCTCTTATTTAGCTATCAAACAAAAAAATATATGAAAACTCTATTATCAATATATATATATATATATGAAAAAAGTAAACTCATTTTTTTTCATTCATAATAGGCATAGGCCGCATGGCCGCATAGGGCTTTCAATGGGTTAACTTAGGATTTAGCTATGGTGAAAATCATTTAGCCATGCCAGTATTACAATTTGGGCTCTTAATGGGCCAGGCTGGGGCCGGGCTGAATTTTGCCTTACACCCAGCCCAAAAAAATAATACTTTCTATGAAGCAAACTTAGTCCATTATTCTAATTGGGTTAAATATGTTACAACCCTGATCAATCCGAGTCAGGTTTGGGGTGAGCATTCCAATACCCAACCCGCACCCGGCCCGGATATAATATAATATATATATATATATATATACTTTTAAAAAAAATTTATTTTAATTAAATATAATTTACTTAAATATCCAGAGATTGTTGTCCGTTATTACTAATGTCCGTTATAACCATTGTGCAACCGTTATCCGTTATAACTATTGTGCAACAAACTAAAATGAAATATTTAAATAAAAGCATGCACATAAATTTCTATAATATTAATATAATTATTTAATTAAATTTTTAACCTTCTTCAAACTTTATCAGAAAAAAAATATAACTCAAGCCCAACTAAATTTTATTAGAAAAAATAGCCCAAAAAGATAGTCCCAAAAAAATATTCAGCCCAAGTTTATTTAAAAAAAAACAATCAAAAAAAGCCCATTAGGAGCCGTGCTTGGGTGTAGTACATCGTAGCTCGGGTTAGGGCTGGGCTGAAAATTTTGGGAACCCGGCTTGAGTAGGTAAGAGTTGGGTTGAACCCCAACCCAGCCCTAATCCTTCCCATTGAGAGCCATAATTGCAGTCGTTGGCTGGCCATTGTTCAGTCCAAGATATACAACTTGGCTCCTAAGCTAAGGCCTGGTCTGAGTGAGGTTGCTGGCCAATTTTTTTTAAAAATTTATTAATAATATATTATATAAACTACTATTTTACCAAAAATTTATTAATAATATATTATATAAAATAATTTTGAACGGATCAAAATTTTGAACACCTAGTCCAAGACCGATCTAGTTACCATCTACCCAGAACATGCTTGGCTTGATTCGAGTATTGTGTCGACTCATACACCAAACAAGCCTTTTTTTAGCTAGCTAGATCAACGTTGGACTACAGTCTATGGGAGTCGGCCCATTCCATTGAGAGCCAGCCCAGTCCATTGAGAACCCTAATTGGGCATTTCAAAGTTATCAACAAAGGGGGCTTAAAAACACTAGCGAATTTTCCAAAGGGTACATTTATTTTCTATTCAAGATTTTTCCTTCTAAACTCGAGTTTCACAACTTAAATCATTGACTGCTTTGAATCAAAATGGCACGGATCATTTTTTGCAAGTGGATCTTGAGATTATGTTCCCACCATCGGACAATTATATTTTGGTTTCACATGAGACACATCTCAAAATGTTTGATATAATTGCTCATGTTTATGTTCACTTTTTTTTATAACTTGGGTGTTCGAACCTTTTAGAGCACCCGCCTAATCCAAAGGCAAATGTGCACCCCAAGTTAGCATGGTAGGAAATTAGTTAAACAAATTAAATCTAGGTTGAGAAGAAAGGATCTTAGATTGTAAATATAGGTACCTTTTCCAACGTGAGGGCCGCCACCCAACTAGTGCTCGGTTGGTTACCTAATACCGCCCACTCTTTTAAAAAATTGAGTGGGTGTAGGCACTAGGCATTGCTCAAGACATATCCCCTATATATTGCACATAATTCAACTAAATGACAATCTTTTGACATTTGACTAATTTAGGCCACGTTTGTTTCAAAGTAAAGTGTTTGCATGTAATATTTGGAAAAAATGTTAATAATATTCACTTTGCATGTAAAGTCCACTTTATTTGTGTATTATTATTATTTTTTTGAAAGTAATATTTGCTCGTAAAAGATACTTTTACCACAACTATTCATTATACGTTAAAGCAACACGTTACGTAATATTTGGGCAGCATAAAAGAGGGATCGTTGCCATTATACCGTAGAAGGTTTGATGGTTCATCCCCTACCATGCAAATATCAGATTGGGTTGATTTTTTTCGTGAGCCTAATCAAGATCAACCCCAATCTTCCTACCGATTTAAATTTAACTAATTCATTGTTTGTGTGTGTACCATTTTGGGAGTTCCAAAGGATTGTATAGAGTTGATATCATTCAAAATGAAATAAACCTCTAATTTTACATTTTATTAATTATATTAGACATTATAGTTTGCATTACTTAGGAAAAAAAAGAGTAACACGTAGATAACAATACATAACCACGCGTACACTAGACAATTACGTAGCATAAAATAAAAGACAGCACATATTAACGGTGAAAATCCTGAAAAATAAGAAGTGATTTACAGGATAACAGAACCGGATCCCCCAGAGTCAGAATCATCATCATTTGGATCCATCATCCATTCTTCATCGTCCTCCTCTTCTTCTTCTTCTTCGCCTCTTTCACCGCCTTCGTCGATAATTGACTCTTCTTCTTCTTCCTCATTTCCTTCCTCGCCGTCACTATAAATGTCAATCACTTCTTTTGGTTCTTTTCTAATACGCCTAGAATCTGATATTACGTACGTTTTAACGTTGATTATTGTTGTTGAGGTAGCACGTTTGGGTGGTGTTACTGGATTTGACGTGTGTGATTCAGCGTCGTCAGCCATATCTGCATTCAATCCCACTAATGTGATTTAAGCAAAAAAACCTTCCATTATCACTATTCGTCTTTGTTTCATTAATCATTTAAGGTAGTACAGAAAATCAGGTCATTCTTTCAAAAGTTACATATTCCAAATTGTATAATTTGAAATAAATAATACAATAAATAAGAGCACAATGATGAAAAATATTGCAAGACAACATGGATCTTTTGCTTCAACTTCTACATTAATTGCTGGTGAGTTTCGTACAATATGAAAACGATTAAATAGCTTAATGGCTTCTTCCAAGGTGTCAACACGCACATGACAGACACCTGAATACTGATGTACTTGTAAGCGTGCTTCTTCCCATATATGTTCAATATATTCCAGGCACACACCCTGACAAACACAACATAAAAATGAGACATCTGAAACTATGACATACACAATGAAAGTAAGTGGTGCAAATTTTTAATATTTAACAGACTATATATATGAATTAGTTCTAATTAAAATAAATAAAAACTTGTGCCAACAATTTGTAACCAGTAGCTATTTTTGTACACCATATATTGCAAGAAGCAAGACAAAAAGAAGGGCTAAGAGCGTCTACAAGCAAGTCAATATTATACAAATCAACCGTGAAGTCTATCCCACAGTTGGGTAGCGATCCTCTCGTGATACTGTTGAGCTAGCTCACGTTCCTAACGTGTTTGAGTTCCACGGATTTCCGCCTCGCTAATAACATTTTCAGTGTCTGGATCTAATGGTCTCGCCGCACGCCATTCCTCGAAAACTGGGTCTTTATTATGGTAGGTGTGGATAAAATTGTGCAAAACACAACAAGCAATTACGATTTTCGATCTTCGTCTGTGTCAAAATAGGATAGCGTGCCGGTGTGTTGAGGATTGGAAAGCGTTGTTTCAGTGCTCTGAAACTGCGCTCAACAACATTTCGTAGGCAAGAATGGCTCTGATTAAAGAGCTCTTTACTATCTCTAAGAGGATTGGAACTGCTAAAATCTCCAAGGTGATAGCGAGTTCGACGAAATGGGGCAAGAAGGTCAAGCATTTTCGCGTACCCTGTGTCGGCTAGGTAGTACTTTCCAACAGGGACGGTCAGCTTGTTCTGAGGACGAGCAATCGCATTAGCTAGCACTCTAGAGTCTGCGACAGACCCCTCCCAACCCGCTAGCACGGATTGGAATCTCATATCCATAGAAACGACAGCTTAGGCGAACAAGCCTGTGCAACCCCTGTGCATATATGTAGCACATATAAGCATCATGTAGATCAGATTCAACCCTAAAATTGAATCTTTTTCACTAATTCTACCTTTCTATCAAAAGTACTTTTGACCCATTTCAATTGTGTGCATAAATAGCACACTAAAGTATCATTTAGATCAAATTGAGCCTCAAAATCATAGCTTTTCATGAATTCTACACATATATGCATCACTTACATCAGACTCAGCCCCCAAATCACATGTTTTTCATGAATTCTACCATTCTATCAAAAGTACCTGTGACCCATCTCAATGGTGTGCATATAAGTATCAATTAGATCAAATTGAGACCCAAATTACAGCTTTTCATGAATTCTACCGGTCTATCAAAAGAACCTGTGACCCATCTCAATTTGTACATATATAACGCATATAGGCATCTTTTAGATCAAATTCAGCCCCAAAATTCACATTTTTTCATGAATTCTACTGTTCTATCGAAGTAATTGTGACCCATCTCAATTATGTGCAAATATAGCAAACTTAAGTATCATTTAGATCAATTTGAGCCCCAAAATCACAGCTTTTCATGGCTTCTAGCAGTCTATCAGAAGGACTTGTGACCCATCTCAATTTGTGCATTTATGACACATATAGACATCATTTAGATCAAATTCATTTTCATGAATTTTACCATTCTATGAAGAGCACTTGTGACCATAGTCACAAAAAGTCACCAAAATTTTCAAAAAGTCGGCGACTTGGGGTTGTGGCACTGTGGTCGCCGATGCTTCATATGAGTCACCGAAAGTCGGTGACTTTTTGTGATATAATTTTTTTTTTCTCCCTATTATAACATTCCAAACAGATTCTATCTCACTAGCTACTGGGCATAGATGTTTAGGAAAGTTCAAGCCCAGCTTACAACATAAAAATGAAAAAATAAAAAATAAAAAACAAAAAAACTGCTAATGGTACCATTAAATAGGGTTATCTTAGAAAATCCAATCTAAGACAAACAACAACAAAAATAATGTAGGGGATGTGGAAAATCAATTGATATAACCTGTTTTCTTATTTGCAGCTTTCAACCATTAAATAGGGTTAACCAAAACAACAACATATCTTATACTAGCAATAACTACTAATGGTACCTCTCTAATTAAACCCACAAGGCCAAAAAAACTCGCAAATCCATTTCAAATTAGATATCCAAAAAGCCAAGAGTCAATCACAATCGAACAGATCAAAAGCCAACCATTCAAAACCCTACTCAAAAGCAAGGGTTTTGATCTAAGTTAGTTGGCAAATTTAGACTATCCAAATTTTAAAAATATAACTATGCTAGTAAATGATCCAAAATAGAAAGAAATTTAGCCGAAAAATTTGTTCCTCAAACTTACTTGTGTTAGAAGGTTGCAAACTTGGTTGCTCGCCTTTGGTTCGTAGGAGAAGGAGAAGACGGTAGTTCAATTCAACACATTTGGGGGTTATATATAGCCAAGAGGGATCCCTGCCATTTTCGATTTGTCAAATAAGATCTGTAGGTTCTGTGCTGCAAGAATCTGATTCTTGTCTTCATTGTACGCCCAACGCCATCTTTACTATCGATTTAATGGCATTCACAGATTCGGGTAAGATTTTCAAGGATTTGTGAAGACTGAGAGATGTTCATAACCAATAAATTGATCTATGTGAGATAGGGATTAGATGCTACTCTGGTGTCTATTTTCCTTATATTAATGGCGCCAAAAATAATACAGAGCTGTTGCAGCAGCCTTGGGAAGAAGACCTCCATGGTAGCTCCCTGGTTTGGTAGGCAACCCGTGAAAGAAGCTAATATCGTGGGAGTGTTAGCATGGAAACAGCTTTAGTTCTTCTCTTTATTAGGAAATGTGCATAAAAAATAGAGCCGTTGCAAAACGAACGCTTGCCTCGCATAATATATCCTATAAAAGGTCACTTTGCACGTAATATAAGTAGAATGTCATAAAACGAATGCAGCCTTAAAGTTGGTGGAAGGAGATTGCCGTGAGCACCACCATCAATGCTCCGGTCGGACACATGATACAAACTCTTTTAAAATCATTTCTTGAAGGTTTTTTTTTTTTTTTTTTTAAATTACCAACATAAGCAATTGTATTTGAAATTTGATGATAAAAAATCATATAATTTTTGCTAGACTTTGAGCTTTGTAGGAAATTAAAAATAATATACGATCTCTACAACTATAGTGACAAATTTCATTTTCGGTAATTTTTTAGTGGGGGGTCCTTACGGTACATTTCGGATTAATTTTGATACCTTTCGGAAAAAATTTGGGAAAGTTTCGAGGATTAAAAATATATTTAATAATTTTTTTTTAAATTACTACAATATATACTAAATAACTAACATATTAAAAATAATTAATTAATTAATTAAACAGTAAAAAAAGCCTAAAAAATTTTCAAAATTTTGCCAAAAAAATACCAAATTTTTTCCAAAATTTTGGTTTGACACCTTTTCTGCGAAATTTGTTACTATGTCTACAACAAATAAATTTAAATAACAAATATTGGATGCGATGGGAACGCAGTTAATCTAGGCCGATCGGGGCCGTTCATTTGGAGGAAGACAAGACGATTGTTCATTACCTAAAAATACATGAATTTATGTAGGATCTCGAAGGAATGGTTTGGATTATCTAATCAGACGGTAGCCTATTGAATGGATGGTTTAGATTGTTTGGAGTGTGCAAGGTGAACCTTTGCGAAATAGCATAAAATGATCATAACCATTTGATCAAGACGGAATGCATGTAAAAATTCAATGCACTTATATACGTCACATGCATCGATTTTTAGGTAAGTTATTAACATCAAAGATTATAATATTTCCTACCTAAATGGTATTTTTGAGTAATTTACACGGTGGTCAACCAAGACAAAGCACCAACTTTGGGTTGTAAAAGAGATTAAACCCTATTTAGCCAAAACAACCAAACAATAATAATAAGGGAGCCCCTCCAAGGTCCCCATAGAGGTCCATGTGACTCCCAAAACACTGGGTGACACGTGAAATATAGGTGGATGGTTTAGATTAATTTAATAAAAAAATTTTAAAAATATATAAGTCAAAGTTTAAGAATTTCAATGATTCACATTTCGCAGATCAAAAACCGCATAGTAGAGATGACTTTTCAATTTTATTTCTTTTACCGATGATCTAAACAATGCACCCGAGCTCCACATGATATTAAAACAATATTTTGGGTGCCACATGGAACATGAAACGTGAAACCTTGTAGGACGGTGATCGTCCTCTCATGAAGACGGTCGCATTTTCCTAATAATAATAATATTATTATTAATAATAAAACAAAACTATGTAAAGTTGATGTGACCAGTATTATATAAAACAATTCAGTATAAGGTACCTCACCCGAGCATCGAGTTCTTAGCTTGCAGTTTGTTTTTTGGGCCCTGGCCCGTGATTTTATCATTTGTCGTATGATTTTAAGGCCAATGATTTAAAAACCTATAGGCCTTGTTTGGCAAAACCTATGGAAAATGCTTTTTTTTAACTTCCCATAGGCTGGTTAAAAAAAAAACTTAAAGGAAGGTTTTTTATATATACAAATCTGAGCTTGTGAAAAAAAAAATTCAGCCGTTATAAATTTTGTAAAATTTGTAAAATTTTATTGTGGCACATTAAAATACTTATTTTATCAAATACCATTAAAATACGAGTTTGATCTCATGTCATTAAAATATTTTCACGTTATGTCATGTGCCACATATTTGTGATCAATCTAACCAATCCGATTGGTTGTCCATCACTGGAACATATTTCATTTACAGAATCAAGCTTATAAGACTAAGCAAGCTGCCCGATCGATGAGCATCAATATTAGCAATTAAAATAAGGGTGCCTTTATTAGTAGCCATGAAATTTTGTTGAGCACCTACCCTAAAAACCATTGATTGCATTAATCAGACGTTGGAGATCATATTTCGCTCCAATCTTCCACACAAGGGATGTTGATGCCATGAACGTATCATTACACGATTAATTTTCAATTCAGCATAGCATAGATCCCAAACATGATCGTCATTCATCAGGTCATCACATAAAGTTTATACAACATAAGATTGTATCGAAAATTGTCTTTACAAATGTGTAAATTTATACCATTCAAATGTGTGTAGTAGTTTAACAAGCTATATATGCAAATCCAATTATAAAAATTGTAGGCGACACTAAAAAAAGGTGCCTTTATTTTCAACCCAAATTCATCTTTCTCAACTTGGGTTTCATCTTGTTAAACCATTGACTTCCATAGAGTTTTTTTTCGTTCCAATATTTGAAATAATGGATCTTGAGAGCATTACCTTACCATTAGATTTTGATTCAACATGATACACATCTTGAATTGGAATCGAAATCTGATTGTCTGATGGTAGACTCATGATCTCAAAATTGGCAGGTAAAATGAAACTTCATCGTCATATTCAAAGAAGTTAATAGTTTAAGCATGTTAAATCCGTCATATTCAAAGAAGTTAATAGTTTAAGCATGTTAAATCCGGGCTGAGAAGGAAGAATCTTGAGTTGTAAACAAGGTACGTATTTAAAACTCTCCAAGGCGCTGTTGTTTTCGCCAGATTCCCCAGCGAAATAAAGTTTCAACAAAAATATTGTTGAAAATTTAATTTGAGGTCTTTTCATTTATTTTCAAAAAAAGTGGGATTCACAGATCAGCCAAACGCTGGATTATTCCAATTTTGAGTAAAAAACCCAATTTTTAAGGGGAAAACTAAAAAATCCATGTTGCCACACAAGGCCATAGTGTAGGAGATTAGATGAAAAAATACCTCTATCATGTAATTCAAAACATTCAATTTCTTTTTAAATTAATCATCAACATGTAAATTTTCAACACCATATATTTTTGAAGAGGGCTGCAATGTGAACCACTTTTTTTCCTTCTTGAACACAATAAAAAAAATTATGTAGTTTGTTGACAGCAAAAGTTAGTGTGCACTTAAATTTTTTTTTATTTTATTCCAAAAGAAAAACAAAACAATTAAGAAAAGTTTATGTTAATTCAAAAGCTGTTATGAACACATTTTTTTGCTAAGTAATATATGTTCTGGATCTTTATTAGCCACAACAAAATGAAATTATTTATTACTACTTTTCATTAATTGGCGTGCAGATAGCAAAAGTTGGTGTGTGATTATAAATAGAGTGTGGGAAGAAAAAAGTGTGGTGCCCATAGCAGGTTTAGCTGAGCTCGAAAGGGGTAGTTGGTCGTCGTCTAGGGGCAGTGGCGGAACCAGAATTCTCATCTAGGCGGGGCGCAAAATGAATTAAAGATAAATTTTGTACAATGATTTTAAATTTTAACTAATTTATATTATAAACTATAATTTTTATTAAAATTACATAAAAAATAAATTTTTAACAATAAAACATTGACAATTATATATTATTCACCTATAAAAAAATCAAACTTTGAATTCATTGTCAACTATAAAAAAAATTCTTTAAGGCAATTGTCATCGACGATTTGTCATCTTCTGAAAGTAATTAGCAATTGTATCATTATCGAAGCTATCAAATATATCTTTCTCAATGTATGTAATCAAATAGTTACTCATCAATCAATCTCCCATTTTATTATGAAGTCTATTCTTCAGAATGTGCTTAGCAGAAAATGCTCTCTCAACAGTACCAATGGCGACTGAAAGAACTAATATCAGAGTTAAGAGCAAGTAAACCAAATCATAGACAACATGCTTTTTCGTCTCTACCAGTTTCTTCGCAAGATCACTAATATCCTTCAAATTAAAAAACTTTTCGTTCGAGTGCATGTCCATAATAAACGTCTTGAACTGACCTCTAAGAACCAACCGTTCTACTTCTGAAAATTTAAATGGATAAAATTGTGCAAGGCGCAACAACTTTTGCTTGTCAAAAGCTAAAAATGATTCTGTCGGATTGAAGCAAGTCATACAAAGTAGCAATTCAGTATTTACTTCAATAAAATGGTTATTAAGCTCTTGAAATTGCATATCAGTGATTGTATCGAAGAATTCAACCTGATAGTGTTGTAGATTTGTGATTTCTTCAACTCTACGAGGTGGTCGTTCATGCACTACAAACTTTTCATTCATATTTGGAATAATAATATCCTGTTCATTACAAAATATAAAAACCTCAATGAGGATTGAATCTCATTCATTATCCCTAATTTCTTGTAATTTTTTTTTTATTAATTCAACCAAATGCACAACATTCATAATGTCTTGATCTTTTCGTTGCAACACCTTTGATAGATCACAAGTGACTAGCAAAATCTCCTTCATTACATGTAGAATGAATGCAAAGTTAAAAGTGTACATGATATCCGATAGAAAACTTGCTTTAGCTTTGTTGTATAAGTTCACCATCTTTATCGATAAACTCAAGTACTTTAATCGCAGCAGGGTACATGACAATTAAGTTTAGGCAAGCATCTAAATATATGCTTCAATGTATTCCACTCACCCTTCTAAGACTGGTTTCTTGATTACGACCTTTTCCAATCGAGATTTTTTTACTCTCAAGTGCTTTCTTCACATTTTCAGCTTGTTTCTCTGTCAAAGATCCTTTCGTTTGCATGAGCCACCAGCCATATTCACTATAAGAGCGACTAATTTGAAGAAGGTTGCAACTGGTTTGCGATGTTGTGCAACAGTGACAATTGTTAACTGAAGTTGCTGTGCAAAACAATGGATATAAAATGCAGATTCATTTTCTTTCAAAAAAAGTGTTTTGAGTCCATGGAATTCACCTTGCATGTTACTTGCGACATCATATCCTTGACCACGCATTCTTGTCATGCTTAAGTTATGCTTAGAAAGTTATTTCTCAATTCCTTTCTTAAGTGATATAGCAGAGGTTTCAAGAACATGTACAAATCCTATGACACGCTCAACCACAAAACATCGCCTATCTATATATCGTATCGCAATAACCATCTGCTCTTTGATGGATATTTCACAAGATTCATCAACTAATAGTGAGAAGAAAGCGTCTCCAAGATCATCAACGATCACTCTTATAGTTTGAATTACACATGCTTGAATAATCTCTTTCTGAATCTTAAGTGATGTTAACTGTAAATTTTCGGGAGCATTGCTCAACACAACTCTCTTAATCTTTTCGCTATGAATGGAAAGAAAATTCAATAATTAACAAAAATTTATTTTATTTATTGAGTCTGCTGATTCATCGTGGCCACAAAAAGTCAACCCTTGATGAAGAAGAAATCGTACGCAATCAATCGATGCATACAAACAGGCTTTGTAATCTAATTTTTCTTGGTCAGTATGCTTCTCGAAAATAGTCTCTATGTGTTGCATATGATTTAAAAGACTTTCACACATCACATAAGCTTGATGATGAGACCTATTAGGTCCTCCAACATGAGTGTTTAATCTCTCTTTCCTCTTCCAACTTCTAAAACCTTTACTAACAAATTGCTCGCCACCCCCTTGTCCTCCTTTATCCAATTTAAATAGATAGCAATATAAGCAATATACAATATATTTCTCTATGCTATATTTTAACCAACCGCTGAACTCATCAAACCACTTGGGACTAAACTGAAGAAACCTATTTGAAAAAAAAATTCGAGGAAAATTATGTCATTTGGGTTGAAAAGGATCCTTCTGTAAATAAGCTCTTATTTTTTCTTGTACATTAAGATGGTAACTTGAAATCCTAGGACGCACACCTGGATCTGCTGAAAGATTTGTCAAGTCAACATCTATATTTGCCCGTACTGGCGCACACGTAGTTTCGCTACTTTCAACATTTTCATGTTGTGCATGAGGTTGTACTCCATCACACACTTCATTTTCTCTTGCAGAAGACGACGCTTGTTTATATGCTTTCTTAAAATATCTGAACATTACTGGTTCAATAAACAAAATATGCAAATCAGTCCTTTATATCCTCATTGTAACGCACTCTATTTCTATCATATGTTACAACTTTAGAAGTAGTCATTTTTTATTTTATTGTCTTAAAGGCTCTTATCAAATTTGAGGTGAGTTTATTTTTGAAGCCGGCCCGAACTTGATCTCTAAGAGAAAAGGAGAAGAAGAAGGGGTCCACTGATAAGAAGTCCTGCCCTGATGGTTGCATATAGACTCTGGTGTAAAGATCAGTGGAATGAGGTAAGCAAAAATGGGTTAATTTCATTAATCAATGATCAAATATATAGTCATTTTTTTTACTTTATTATTAATTTTTTTTTCAATTTAGCTTAAGAAAGAGAACTCAGATGCTAAGTTCAAGGAAATCTCCAACATAATGGGAGTAAAATGGAAGAACTTGAACGCTGAAAAAAAGAAGCCTTACGAAGAAAAGTACCAAGCTGATAAAGAAGCTTATTTACAGATCCTTGGTAAGGAGAAGCGCAAAAATATCTAGTTTATTTTTGGGCCAGCCTTGGTTTTTACATTAACTAAATCAGGCTCAGCCAGATTGGGCTTTGACTGTTTACCCTAGAAACTAGGCCTAAACCAAGAAAGACTATAAATCGCATTTGCCAGAGCACAAATATTGTAATATCTCAAAATTTTGAGCGTTAAGCAGTGACCTCGGGATCCATGCCCGACTGGTCGTAAGTTTGATCAAGTGATGGTCAAACAATGAATTCATGGAGTGATGAATCAACGTGGTACAAATGTGACCTAAGTGTGGTGTATAGTGTGAGTTAGTAGTCACATACACCTATCTCTGGTGTATGTGCCTAACACTGAGACTAGAAAGAGGATATAAGGGTTTAATAACTCTAGAATTCCTTGTTTTGGTTGTTGAAGAGAGAGAGAGAGAGAGAGAGAGAAACCAAGAGGAGTTATTGAAGCTAGGAATTAATGCAAATCAAGAGGAAGATTGAGCATTGATTGCCGGATTCAACGCGTTGGGATCGTTGAAGCAAAAGCTGGAACCCTAGCCATCAAACCCAACAAATCAATCCTTTAAAGGATTTATTGAGGTGAGTTTTATTAGAATTAACTGCATAGATGTCTAATGGTTAAATTCAGTTAAGTATAGTTTAAATGGTAGATTAAAGACTTAGAAAAGAAAGAAAATAGAAAAAGGAAAAGATTTGGAAGAACAACTCAAGAGAGGGCTGAATCTGGCCAAATTGATATCGAGATTCGATTAATCGATTTTGTCCAAGAAGTTGAAAAGTCGGGGATGCTCGATTTCGATTAATCAAATTCGAACTTGATTAATCGATTTGGAAATCGACTACTCGACTGGGTACCTCCAGTGGCTGGAGAAACAAGACTTGGGGAAATCGACTAATTGAGTTGAGAAATCGATTAATTGATTTTGGATTTCGATTAATCGATTTCAAATTTTCGACTGCTCTATTTGAGAATCGACCTTACCATGTTAGGGATTTTGATTAATCGATTTGAGATCAATTAATTGATTTTGGATTTCAATTAATCGATTTTGGGAATCGATTAATCGATTTGGGTTTCGATTAATCGATTTTGACAGATTCATTTGACTTCTTAATTGGACTTTGAGGTTCATGGAGGGTCTAGGACCTTCTTTATTGCATCTTTAGTGATGTATTACATGTGTTGTCATGTACCATAGGTGATACGTATGAAAGCGAGCACAAGGAGCCGCGTGGGATCTTGATGCTTGGACCTTTGGAGACATGAGGTAGGGAACACCTTGAACATGTACTTTAATTGCAAGAGCATGTATGTAGTGATATAGAACTCAAACTGAAAATATTTTATCTATGTAAATCTTTGTGAAAATGGTGCTTGTGTGACACCAAAAATATGATAAAGGCATCTGTGTGATATAAGTAACTGAGATCAAGTAATCAAATGAGAATGAGACATCCCCAGGGGATGAGAAAGTAATAAAGGCATCAATGTGATGCGAGTAAATTAGACATCCCAGGGATGTAAATATGATTGAATAACTACTGTTGAGGCCTAACTGATATAAGATAACACTTTACACGGTGAACAACTATATGTAAAACACATGTTATTTTTATTATTTGAGGTTTGATTAGAATACCCCACCGACGTAGCGGGATACCCACGACTGACTCGGCAGGATATCTGTGACCGGTACGGCGGCCAATCCGTACACCAATACGGAGGTCTATCCGTACATAGTAAGCACATCCCGGGGATGTTGAGATGAGATTTAACCCCGCCGCCTATTGAGAAATGGGCTTGGGTAGTATTCCTAGAGAATACATATAACAACTGTCTATTTAGGCGACGATGGTGGGTATTCCATCGGGGCTCGATGCTATATTGCTCGGGGATTACTTAAGTTGAAGATTTAAGTTTTACTTTAGGCCTGTTCAGTGTCATTTATGATAAATCAACAGTAAAGTAAGACATACAAATTACCAGAAATCTTGAATGTCATTACCATCTTTTAAACTGTTTTCTAGCAAATGCATAGACACATCATGCTTAGAAGATCATGGAATATATGTGAGATTTTGACTTATATGTTCATTGTGTTGTTCCCTATTGAGCTAGGACGTAGCTCTCCCCCTTTAGACTATACGTCGCAGGTCCATTGTAAGCAGCGGCCGAGGCTTCGGCAGACGTAGATCCGGGTGATTCAGATTACGTGCCTGGGGACGAGTTGGAGCCTCCTTCCGAGGACTTCTTCTAGGAGACTCCGTTGAGTACTTTGAGAGAGAGTTTTTGTGAGCAGATTGTACGGCTTGGTATGTCAAGCCTTTATTTTTGCCAAACATTGTAATTAGATAGACATTATTCTTTTGGGCGAACAATCTGGGGTGATCTGTGTATCACTGATGATTCATATCGGTTCTCTGTTTATACAGTGGCATGAAAGTAGAACCGTCTTTTGCATGTGCCAGATGGGCATATTGATTTTCCGTTTTATGCAGTTATTTACCTTATCTTGTCATTATTGCTTGTTATATCAATGTTTCGTGCATAGTTTTGGAGCAAGGTCTGAAGGATTGTGCTGATGGCACAGGTTTCGGGGTGCCGAAATCCGGGCTGTCACACATATCAAATAAAAATTTATTCACATATTTATCCTAAATATAAATTAATCATTATCAGCCAATAAAATAGAATTACAAAAAGTTAAATTTAGACAAGAAAAATTACCTCCGATTTAGCACGATCTGAAATTTTTTTAACTCAAATCCGAATGCGCGATTGGACAAATCCGATTTGTTGAAAACCTACACAATAAAATTCACAATATAATTAATATTTAACAAATAGAATTCTAAATTTCAATAAAAATAAAACCCTAAATCTAGTGAAAATATTAAATGAAAGTCCCTAAATCTCCATTGTATATTCACTGATATGGGGAGCACAAATCATGCGGAATAACTGAGTATGGTTCACTCTTATGTATTCATAATTGATGAGTTTTATTTTCATGCTCATATTATGTTATTCCACTGACATGGAGAGCACAAAGAAGGTCGAATAAGATACATGGTTCACTGAATCACTGTCACTGATATGGTCTAACCACATATTATATTTGATGATATTTATTTCTCATTTGATATTCTGTTATTCCACTGATGGCCCAACTTTAAAAACTCAGATCTCTTTATCAGTGGAATAATAGAATATTGAACACTGATATGCTTCACTGGTTTTATTATCAAACTGATTTGCTTCTGTAGAGAATTTGACTAAATATCAGTGTAAGAAGTTTGCACCTATGTACACCAAAAGTAGCTTTAAAATGGTTTAAATAGATAAGCCTATAAAGGGAAAACTATCACCCTCTAGTTCAAAAATTTGTGTAGATATTTAGCAGGAGATCGATGACTAGAATAACAATATGAAATCACTATACTAGATAAACCAAAATAAACCACATAACTTGAATATGAATAGAATAAAATAAAATACCGAACTAGATAAACCACAAAACTTTCAGATTAACTAGATAAACCAAAATAAAATACCAAACTGCAATACGAAATCACCATACTAACCCCACATAACTTGAACATGAATCCCCACTCTGTCTCTGCTTTTCCCATGGCCATAAAGACTTGGGGGCTGGCCGTTGGGGCGGTGGGAGGGGTTTTTTAGGGAGAGAGAGAATAGGAGAGATGGCGTCAGATTTTTAAGACTGGGAGGGGTTTTTTAGGGAGAGAGAGAATAGGGAGAGAGTGCGTCAGAAGAGGAAAGTTAGCTAGGAGGGGTTTTTTAGGGAGAGAGAATAGGGGAGAGAGGGTGTCAGCTTGGGGTTTTTTAGGGAGAGAGAGAGAGAGTAGGGTAGAGAGAGAATAGGGAGAGAGGGCGTCAGCTTGGGGAAAGTTAGCTTTATATATTAAAAAAAAAAAAAAAAAAAAGGGTTTTAGTGGGGGCGTGCGCCAACACTGGTGGGTATGTGGTTCCGCCCCTGTCTAGGGGCTCTGGCTGGCAACGAAGCTAAAACTTCACACTGGTCCTCTCACCCTCTTTTTAAAAGGCATTGACAGTATTTGAATCAAATGATAGAAATATTTTTTCATCCGAAAATTCTACCATAAATTCTTTAGACGAAGGTCTTTGAATGACACGTCATACATTATAAAATCATAAGCCACATGTCCTAGAAGGCAACCCATTTCAGGTTTTAGGGTTGGGTACCTAATACCAACTCAAAAACTAAAAATTTTTAGTAAGATAGTTGACTCTTAAGATTTTGTTTTGTTTAGAAAGTTGGGAACATGCAAATTATAGGATGAGATGGTTGATGTGAAAGCATAGTGATCAAGTCTAGGCACGGGAATAAAACGGCTCCCAAAATTCACAGCAAAAGGTAAATTTCAATAATTTAGACTAAAAAATGAGAAAATTGTAAAAATTAAAAAAAATATGAACAATATTAATTAATTAATAAATAAATAAATTATATGTTGTCACTAATCACGGATTTCAATACGGGAAAAAATATTTAAAAAAAAGAAGAAGCCTTTTTTATCACTATACCTAAAACACCTAAGAGCTCAAATTAGGAACAGGGATTATGTATCCAATGCTCGTATGCACGGCACATGCACATAACATAACACCCCGATTCATAGATTTTGTGACATGCACAAATTTCGAGGCTTTAAATATGTGAGCACCCTAAAGTTTGGGGATTTGGTGACACACATGGGCCTTAAATCATAGTGACAAATTTCGTTTACGGCAACATTTCGGTAGGGGGTCATTTCGGTTTATTTAAGATAAATTTCAAGAAAAAATCGAAAAGTTTTGGGAAATTTCGGGGAGTACAAAAAATATTAAATATAAATTATATTTAAACTTCATAAAAAATTTATTTATTGTTTAAAAAATGACAAAAATTAAAAAAGATATATTAATTTCGGTGAAATTTCGTTAATTTCGTCGAAATTAATGAAATTTCAACAATTTCAGAGAAATCATCGAAATTTTGCCGAAAGTTTCGCCCGACCCCTGTTTCGGTAAATTTCGGAGAATTTTGGAGAAGTTTGTCACTATGCCCTAAACTAGATACACAACTTGTGTATTTGCTGTAAACTCTTTATAAATTAAACCATATGTAATTTAATGTAAATTGCTTGCGTAGCCCCATATTAGGGCTTGACTACTTTATGCCTCCCATTCCTTTTTTTAATTAATAACCTCATTAGTAGACTAATCTAGTATTTATCCTCCTCTCAACTTTAAATTTGTATTCAAACGTCTATATAATGCCCTTAAAACTAATGCTCATACTCTTTACTCTTCATCATTCTAAAAACTAACATTTTCTACTATTTAGTCATTTTGGAAATATAAATAAGTATTATTTCTTGCATAAATATTAATTGAATGGATATAAAAGTAGTTAAGATTTTTTATTGATATATTCTAAAAATTTGTAAAATTTCATTAATTTTATATATTTGTATACTTACTAAGTAACTCGAGTTATCCCAACAATATACCTCGTCTGTCAACAATGACGTGTATGACATGTAGACCCAAGTGACTCGAGTCATATGCAGGGCCGGCCCTGGACCAAGGCCAGCCAGGCGGCTGTCTTGGGCCCCCGATTTTCAGGGGCCCCCCAAAAAAATCCACTTTTAAAAATTAGGTTTGAAAAAAAAATGTATATAAAGGGCTCTCGATTTCCAGGGGCCCCCAAATCTCCAACGCCGCTCTCCTCTTCTCTTCAAACCTCTCTCTCTCTCTCTCTCCAAACCCTCACCCCTGCGCCTCTCAGTCTAGGCTCCAGCGCCTCTCTACTCTCTCTCTCTCTCTCTCAGCCTTGAGCCTCCTTGCGCCTCAGACTTCTTCAATGGCTTCAGAGAAAGACGCTGCTCTTCCTATTGTTCCCAATGATTCCACCACAATTAATGTGACAAGACTCATTCATTTTCTTTATTGATTTTGTTTTGTTTCTTTGTTTATTTAGGATTTTTTTTTCACTGATTTTTGCTGTTGATCTAGAGGATTTTTTTCTTTTTCTTTTTACACTATTCTTTCTTCTTTAATGGCTTTCTGAGCATTTGGGGATGGATTTTCTCTTTTGTTTTATGCTTTCTTTCATATTGGAAGAGCACCGATTTAAAAATGAGTCATCCCAACTGACATTGACCAATCAATGGTTGGTTGGCAAAGGGCAATTATAAACTTGTTGTGTGCTTACCTCGGTCTATAGTCGAGTTCTGGTGTGTTATTGATTTCTCCTCTGCTTTACGTTTCCTAAACTTAAAAGGAGATGAGTTAGATCCGATTCGATTCAGTTGACTCGAACTCACCACAAGCTTGTTCCGTGCTTAACTGGGTCTATTTTATGAGTTCATCTGTGCTCTTTGACTGGTTTTTGTTGGTAGGGCTGTCGACGGATCGGGTCGTCTGGAAACTCGGTCTGATATTTTATAGGATTAGACACATAAACTTGAACTGTTGGATCAGACCGGGCATTGAACATCTGACCCGACCTTCGTCGTGTCACGCCTGGTTGACTACGAGATTGGGTTAGGTCTTGTAAAACACAACCCGACTGAAAAGTAGTCACATCACATCACATAAGTTGTTTGCAATATATGATGACACCGACATACTCAAAACACCCTCTTCATCGTCCTTCTCAATCTCCTTCTTCCTCATGTCCAATAGAAACATAAAAAATCTATAAAACAAAGAATAAATCCTAAAAAAAATTTGACTTTTGGCAGCAGGCACCATCGCCGGTTGTGGATTATATCAACCCAAAACATGCTACTTTTTTGGTGTTTTTGCTTGCAAATTTTGGATTTTATCGATTCATTATATCTTTTTGTGTTTAGATTTCAGGTTTTTGCTTTTTAATTTTTCATAGGTTTGTTTGTATTAGATAGAATTTACTGAATTTAATTCTTATATGATGGTGGATTATATATATTAATCCAAAAATTGCTACTTTTTTGTGCCTTCTCCTGCAAATTTTGCTGGTTAATTTTTTATTGGTTTATTTGCATTAGATGGATTTGGTGAAATTAGTTCTTATATGTGATTTTTTATACTTCTTGTTTAGATAGAATATATTGTCATTTATTTCTTTTTTCTGAAGTTGCTGATGCTCAATTTTCCTATAGTATGTTCATTTTTGTTAGAATGTGATCCATGTGGTTTCTATGAGTTCATTTCTCTTGATGTTTTCCAATTTTTTTTATTTGGAGAATTTAAAATTCATTAGTTCTTATTGTTTAGGTTTTGGTGTTTAATTTTTTCATGGATTTGTTTGGATTACTTAGATTTAGCAGCATTTTAGTTCCTCTATGTAGCTAGTTACTCCTGTACTTTTTGAGTGCTTTTTCTCTAATTTATTATATTTGTCTTTTGCTCTCTCTCTTTCTCGCTCTTAATTTTGAGGTTATTGTTCTTAATTTCTCATGAATTTTTTTGTATTAGATAGATTCCATTGCATTGAGTCACTTTTTGCTCACTACATTTACGCAGATTAGGGTCATTACAACCCACTTTTAATATTGTATTTATAAGTATTGCACTTTCTTTTAATACTTACTTATATTAAATTTTTAGTTATATTTTTAAATTATATATAGTAAAATAGAATATGAGTATTATTTTATTTATCAAAAAAATAAAATTATGACAATTTTTTATATATATTATAAAATAATATGAAATAAGGGCTTCATTTTAGAAACTCGTTTTGGGCTCCCAAAATGTCAAGGTCGGCCCTGGTCATATGCCATTTTCAGACACACACACGCACGCACACACACACACATATATATATATATATAATAAAAATTACCTACGAGCCGAATTGTGACTCGACTCTCTTAGACAAATTTTATAAAGTAGAGAAAAGTGGTACTTGGAAATGGCATATATTGCCCAATATGATGGCAACATATTGTCTCCACTGACAGCTATTATGCACCAACAAAGCAACGCAAAGTCGGCAAAAATATGTAGTGTGTTTGGTAATAGCTATGGTCAGGTCTAACCAATAGAATCCCATATAGGGTTCACCCTATTTGTAGCCCCCGCCGATAAAGGGAATCTTGACTTTTACAGCATTCACTTTTAATGATGAGGTGAAAGAACTTTTGTTTGTCAAAATTTCCTTTCATCCATGGGTGCTAAAACTAGTTGAACACCATATTAGGTTCACCGCCGGATTGGACGCAATCATTGCACGTATGGTAATCTGGATAATTGTTTTTTAACAACAATAATAATGATGATGATGATGAAGATACATTTTTTTGATGAAATAAATTATCAAGGGAAATTTGCATTTACTGTCCTATAATTTTGCTTATTTGTAGAAACGGTCATATAGTTTCATTCTTTACATAATAAGCCAGCTTCAAGCTTAGCTGAATCCACGTAACCTTCCACTTGCCAAGTCAGTATAGCATGATTTATTTATATTATTTATATATATAATATATATTATAAGATCATACGAATTCATTCATCGCTATTTATTTTCTCTATCCCGTTTCCCATTAGTAGTTCAGAGTTCAGACCAATCCTAACATCGTCACTTTTATCTGTTCATATCAACCCTATCAACGCAAAGGATAACTAATAAGAATTAATTTTTAGCAAGCAGTTGTTTATTTAGTTAGAAAGGCAAAAATGGGGCGGCCCGCTATAGCGGGCCTCTATCTCAAGATAGCAGACCGCTACTTCAAGATAGCGGGCCGCTACTTCGGGCCCGCTATCTTGAAGTAGCGGTTCGCTATTTTGAGATAGCGGCCCGCTATATCAGGATAGCGGGATGCTAGCTACCTTAACTAATTTTATTATTATTATCAATTTAGTGCTTAATTTTCATTATTTATTTTTTCCATTGTATTAATCAATTTAGGATTTAAGGTTTAATTTTCATTTTTTTAATATTTGTAGACTGAAATGGATGTTCCCATTCTTTATCATTTCGATGGGGTCCGTGTTAGAGATGGTACTTACAACGGTAGACATCGGAAGATTGTTGTTATCAAAGACAATATACCGTTTGATCAATTTAAGCAGAAAATGTATAATATTAGTAGGACTCAACCGGAAGAGCATTCAATTTTCCTATCCGTTTCATTGCGCATCAGGAAGGAGTTGATGTTTGCTGAATTGTCGGACTTTGATGATCTTGCGAACTTATTTAAAGCATATCGTATTGGTGATGGTGTGATAAATGTTTATATCGAGAAATCATTAATCACTCATGTCACGCAACCAATAGTGTCTTTAAACATTCCAATGAGACAAGATGATGAAGATCAAAGATATTGTTCTCAAATGAATCCGATGGACAATACATTAATCACTCATGTCACGGAACCAATAGCATCTTCAGACATTTCAATGAGACAAGATGATGAAGATCAAGGATATTATCTTCAAATGAATCCGATGGACAATATATGTCAGCATAACGATGAAGAGATGAACAACATATTTGATTGGAATCAGTGGGAAGCATTTTTGGGAGGCATTAGTTCATACGAATGGCCTTCTGAACAAATAGCTTCGGAGCGAATGGTAATCGAGGCCAAAGCACTGGAGCGAACACTAACCATACCTCGATGGACTCAACCCCAAGCACATAATAATATTCCAGTCGACGACGGTGATAGTGATCCTGAAAATACTGAATCACTGCCCTCCTCGCCCACTTCGCGTGTTCAGTTTAATAGGGGAATTGATCAACCTATGGTGGACGAAGACTATCAGCTTAATGACTCGGAAGGAGAGTATATGAATTCAGATGATGAAGAACTGTATGAAGGGGGGCCATTAACTGTCGGTCAGGCATTCATAAATAAAAAAATCTTTCAAAAAGCCCTTAGAGAGTTTGCAATGACAAATAATTTTTAAATTAAACTAATAAAAACCAGTCCTCTTCGAGTTACCGTGAGCTGTATTCAATTAGGGTGTGCTTGGCGAATACATACATCAAAATTGGTGTGTGTGGACACATTCGTCGTGAAGACATTTCACCCGCAACATAAGTGCGGAATGCCAGCTTTCGGAAGAGGACATCGCCAGTGTACGAATTCTTGGATAACTTCTTTCGTGAGGGATAAATTGTTAAAAGGCTTTGACGAGACTCCTGCTTCAATAATTTTTTATATTGAAAAAAAAATGGGATAACAGTAAGTTATTGGAAAGCATGGAGAGGGAAAGAAATGACTTTAAGTGACATCCGAGGTAGCTGGAATGAGCAATTTAAGATGTTGCCGTCCTATATCGCCGAATTACAGCGAGTCGTTCCAGACGTATAGACCGAATTGTGTCGCGAGCCTGATAATGCTTTTCAGAGGCTCTTCGTAGCATTTGAACCTTGCATTAGGAGCTATCGTAATACTTTGCGAAGAATAATTGTGATAGATGGAACGCATTTGCGCGGACAATACAATGGAGTGCTGTTAATAGCTACGGGGATAGACGGTAATAGACATTTATTCCCTATAGCGTTCGGTATTGTACCCAAAGAGAATGAAGATCATTGGACATGGTTCCTTGATCTATTAGGGAGACGCGTAATCGGAGAATTTGAAGAGCAATTTGTATTGATATCAGACCGGCAGAAGGGGTTGATAGAAGCTGTGCATAATATTTTTTCTAATGCATTTCATAGCTACTGTATGCGACACTTAACTTTGAATCTTTTTGATACATACAAGGATACAATCTCTCGACCGCTGTTTTGGATTGCTGCCTGTGCATTCTCCGAGGCAAAATTCAAAAGAATTTTACAAAAAATACAAGACCAGCCTCCCCCAAAATGTATAAAATTGGTTAAAGAAGTCGGTGACCATTTTTGGGCACGCGCATATTTTCTAGGAAAACGCTATGACATGCTGACAACAAATATAGCTGAAAGCATTAACAGTGTGTTAAAGATAGCTAGAGAGGAACCGATCGTGACAATTTTAGAAATCATTTATACGAAGGTAGCCGAATTCTACCTTCAGCATCAGGAAGAAGGAAATAAAATGACACACGAGTTAACACCAATGGCGGGAGAGCACATAACACGAAATTCAGGGTGGGTCCGTCGAAAGAACGTTATTCCCTATGGTCGCTATACATTTCAAGTTAAACGTGGGCAATACACTCACAATGTCGACCTAGAGAAACAAACGTGTATATGCAGACGTTGGGCTATCCTTGGATTACCATGTTCGCATGCGATTGCTGCATTATCGCGCAGAAACAGGGATAAAGAGATTCCTCAATTTTATAATTATTAGTTTACCAGTGCCTTATTTAGGGAAACTTATAAAGAACAATTTGTTCCGACCGTTGATAAGCGCCAATGGGCAGTTATAAGGGAAGACATCGAGGTTTTACCTCCGCACAACATACGTCAAGCCGGTCGCCCAAAGAAAAGGAGGATACGATCTAAAGGCGAAGTTCGACCACTACGGTGTAAAAATTGTAATGAATATGGACATAACCGCCGCTCTTGTAAATTTGTTAGAATATAAAATCACTTTTTTTAGTCTTTTTTGGTCAATAAAATTTTTCATTAACCATGAATTATGATTTAGAGAGTTAAATTTGAATAGTGTAAACACCTACTCAGAGTCTCAAACCTGACTTAATTTGATCTTAAGGTTGTGTCTCCTCGGTTTAGTCATCAATTTTGATGAATGTCCACTGGGATTTCCTTTTATACATCCTAAAGCAATTCATTTTCGACAAGAAATGGATCAAATGGATCAATGGCTGTGTCTCCTCGTATAGTCTTTGGAACGCATCTAGGAAAGCATTTTTCCATAGGGTTACAGAAAAATTGTCTTGTTAATGATCAATAACCTATGAATTAAAAGAATAAAGATAGCGAGAGAGAGAGAGAGAAAGAGAGAGTTGATGATTAAATTTGTAATGAGTTTTCTTGTTGGATCTCGAAGTATACAAAAAATGCATTCATTATCTCAATAATTTGAATCATAATATACAAAACAAAATAAATAAGTCAAAAAATAAAAACTAAGTCCCAAACGTGGACAATAAATGTCCAATTTCAGCTCGAAATTGCTGCATGTCTGTCTCTTCAAAATCTACTTTCCGCCGCTCGAAAAAGTATTCAATGTATTTTAGTACGAAAACCCCACAGTCCCAACCGTTCTTTTGGAGGGGAAGATCAACACTATTTATGATAGTAAGTTGCCACTGTTGATCGAGAGCAGAACTCAATCCTAAAGTGTAAAGAAGTTGTAGCAGGTGATGTATCAACGAATCTTTGTGCGTATCAGACTTCTTCAAACACTCTCGGTCGGCAAGGTCTAGAAGCTTTATAACGCGGTCCGTTACGGAAACGATAGCCAATGCCTAATGATGGTGTCTCTGGCTATGCATTGGAAAAAATATCTGCGTGCAATCGTAAATCTAATTAGTAATGTGTTAATTGTAATAACCCGAAAAATCACGCTAAACTATGACCTCGGGATCCGTGCCCGATCGGTCATAGGTTTGACAAAATGGAAGTCCAATAGTTAGCATGAGGTGTGATGAACGGATGAGATGTGATAAATTGAATGTCTATGTGGTGTGTGTTGTAAATGTGAAGTCGCATACACCTATCGCGGTGTATGTGCTCAACACACACGTGAGGAAAGGGACAAAAGGGTTTAATAACCCTAAATGTGTGTTTTTGGTGGTTGAGAGAGAAGTAAAGAAGAGAGAGAGAGAGGAAGTAAAGAGAGGAGTTATTGCAACTGATTTGGAGGGGGGATTCAAGCGATAAAAGTCGGATTCAATACGGTTTGGATCTGTTAGAGCCAAAGTTGGAAACCCTAGCCTTTCAACCACTGGATTGAAATCAACTTGCGATTGATTCAAGGTAAATTTTTGTGAATAAAATGCATAGATCGTAGAGTCTAAATTGTAGTTGAAAATGGTTTAAATCATAGGATAATGGTTAGAAAAATAGAGGAAAAAGTATGGAAAAAGATAGGGAAGAACACTCGAAAGTTGACCGACAATTCGATTAATCGAAATTGGGTTTGATTAATCAAAATTGGCCGTGAAGTTGAAAAGTCGAGGACGATTTCGATTAATCAATTGGAATTCGATTAATCGATTTGGATTTCGATTAATCGATTTGGGTATCGATTAATCGATCGAACCTCCAGTGGACCCTGTGGGTTGGAGGTAAGGTTGAGGAAAATCGACTAATCGAAATGGGATTTCGATTAATCGATTTCGATTCGATTAATCGATTTGGGATCGATTAATCGATTTTAGGAACTCGACTACTCGAATTGAGAATCGACTTTGCGAAACAGAGAATTTCGATTAATCGAATTAGGATTCGATTAATCGAATGAAAATCTCGATTAATCGATTTGAGAATCGATTAATCGATATTGACTTTCGATTAATCGATTTTGGAAATCGATTAATCGAATCATATTCGATTAATCGATTGTGGAATTCGATTAATCGACTGAGATAAATTATGTTGACTTTTGGGTTTGACTTTAAGATTCTTGGAGGGTCTTAGACCTTTTTTATTGCAACCTTAGTGATGTGTTTCACCTGTTATGTGGTACCATAGGTGGTACGTGTGAACTAATGCACAAGGAGCCACGTGGGACCTTGATGCATTGATCAAATGAAGACTTGAGGTAGGGAACACCTTGAACATGTACCTTATTTTACAAGAGCATGTATGTAGTGATATAGATTTCAATTCAATTGTTTAATTGCTTAAGAATTGTGAAAAGTGTCTGTGCGTGTGACATCCATAAGAGTAATTCTAATAAGCCATCCACAGGGGATGAAGAAGTAAAGAGATGAGAGCATCAGGTGTGATGCAAGTAAATGGATACATCCCAGGGATGTATCCAAAGATTGAATCATGTTTGATAGGGCCTAACTGATATAAGATAGCACACTTACACGATGAATAACTATATGTAAGACACCGATATTTTTGTTATTTGAGGTTTGGGATATCCACGAACCGACACTACAGGATATCCGTGACCGATACTCGTAAAACCGTAGGCGGTCGGAGGCTTATCCGTACATAGTAAGCACACCGTGGGTGTTGATTTGAGACAAGTGAAACCCCGCCACCAATCCCCAGGGGAAAGGGGCTTGGGTACTATATTTGTATTCCCAGGGAATACGTTAAAACTGTCTATATAGATGACGATGAAGGGTATCTCATCGGGGCTCGATGCTATATTGCTCGGGGATTACTTAAGTTGAAAGTTTAAGTTTTGCTTTAGGCCTTTTCAGCATCATTCATGAGTAAATGAAAACATAAGTAATCAACAGTAAAACGAAATGCTTTTAACTGTTTTCATCAATAACTGCATAGACACATCATGCATGGCATATCATGGAATATATGTGAGTTATAATTTATATGTTCAACCGTGTTTGTTCCCTATTGAGCTAGGATGTAGCTCACCCTATAGACTATACGTCGCAGGTCCACTACTAGCAGCTGCCGAGGCTTCAGGAGACGCTGATCCCGGCGAGTCGGACCTTGCGGCCGGCGAAGAATTGGAGCCACCTCCTGAGGACTTCTTCTAGAGGACTCCGTTGTGCCGCTTTGAGGGCTTTTAGAGAGATTTTGTACGGCTTGGTATGTCAAGCCTTGATTTTGTTTAAAACCATGTATATAAGGAGTTGGGATTATTCTTTTGGGACGAACCATCCGTGATGATTTCTATCATCGATGGTTCGGATCGGTTCTCCATTCATGTAGAGGCATGAGGGTAGAACTGTCTTTTGGAGAGTTAATTAATATAGATTTAAATTCCGCAATTTCGTTTATTATACTTTTTGATGCTTGATATACCAGTGTTCCGTGCTTAGCTAAAGGGCACGGTCAAGATGATCGTGCTGATGGCACGGGTTTCGGGGTGCCGAAATCCGGGCTGTCACATTAATAAAATAAACTTTAAAAGTGTAATCGCTATCAAAAAATAACTTACCGTCCCACAATCGATAGCATTAATACGGCGTGAAGTACTTCGAAAGAGTGGCTCAAGCGGCTTCGCCTGGTAGCGAATTTGTCACCTGTCGCAATAGGCCTCCCATCTACCATTTTCATCCAGTGGCTCCAAATTTTTATCATGGACAAATTTTTGAAACTTTACATGGTCTGCTATAATTAAGGTTTGAAATTTAATATGAAAATAACTCATTATTTGAATCTATTAATGACATAAAAAAAGACAGATAAATAAATTAAATCATGAAATCAAATAATAAAAAATAAAAATGATACCAATGCAGAGGTCGATGCAAACCAACTCTTCTCTGCCATTTCCACAAGCATATTATCATTTCTACTGTCTAAAACTTTCAAATACAAATCGATAACTTCGTTATCGAGCCACGATCTTCCCTTTAAAACCTTTAAATGCTCTACGGTGACGTCTAGACTGCAAAGAGTATTAATGATCACTAAATCTTCTTCCGCAGGCCGATTCCATAAACTCCTCATAAATTTTTGTTCCATTGACTCTGGAACCTCTTCTTCTTGTTCTTCCACTTTTTTTCTTTTATTTGTAGTGATTTTTTCCGTTGGCGACTTTCTTTTGATTCGATTTCGAAGCTTGTATAACGTGCCCTTAGTAGAAGCAGAAATCTTCAGTAATAAGGGTTTAAAAGACACCGATTGCAACTTAATAGTTGGCTGAGTTACTGGCGGATCAACCCCTTTATCTATATCTTCAACCGGCGGTTGGGGTTTAGAAGTTTGAGTGATTGGGGCAGGGTGGTGATGGGTGATTGGGGCAGGATGAGGAGAAGGGGGTTCAAAAGTTTGAGTGATTGGAGCAGGATGATGAGGAGAAGGGGGTTTAACAGCTGATGAGGGGTGAAGGGCTAGTTCTGGGGTAGGAGATTTAGGAGTAACAAAGGTCTCAAATAGTGTAGAGATAATTTCATCCTATATAAGAAAAAAAAAAAAAATCAGAAAGAAAAGTTAAAAAAATAGGTCCGCTATCTCAGGATAGCGGTCCGCTATCCCAATATAGCGGAACGCTATCCCAGGATAGCGATACGCTATCCTGATAATATTTATATTAATTTTATACCTTTGTCAAATGAGATTAAACATTTGCAAGTTCGTTCCTAATTACCATATTTTCTCTTTTTAATTTCTCTAACTCCTCTTTTAAACTCTTGTTTTCCCTTCCCTGATGCTCAATTATGAATGCCTGCCCTTTTAACATGGTGAAAGCACGTTTGAAATCGCCCTTAATTTCTTTAACAGCCTTGCGTAGGGACGAACATTCTTTTCTAAGCACCTTAACTTCATTTAGGAGCTCGGGATGACTAGCCGGTTGTTCTTTAATTGTTGGCTTCCTCTTTAATTCTTTTTGATGACGTAATACGAATTCGTATTTGTTATTATCATCACTGTCAGATTCATCGTCATCATCATTATCTTTATCATATTCTTCACTTATTTCTTTTTCTTTTAATAGGTATTCCCTTTTTTCGGTAGGGAAATCCATTTTTTTTTTCGATTTTTCAACTAACAGTTTCCTTTCTCTCCCTATGACTGAAGAATTGTCGAACTGATAGATATTGTAGTTCGTGTTTCTTATAATCAAGTTCGACAATTACCGGAGACGTAATAATTTTTTCTCTGTAATAATTTGGAGTACGGCTGACTTTTAGAGCTTTCCATTTCAGTAGCCTCGGAAATGGATTTTTCATTTGTGTACGAGGAGTATCGATTCCAGGAAATTGCTCTAACGCCCATATCGTAACGCTATAGTGCAACCGTATATGTTGTATCGTCCATTTTCGGAGACTTTTGCTGATTCTCATCTCCCAATCGCTTTTTTTATGCAATCAACTAAATTATTATAAACTTCAAGCCCCCACGGATATTGATTGAAGCATTCTAAGTTATCAACTAATTTTAAATATTTACTATAAAGTTCCTGATATGTGTCCGAAAGTATAAAAGAGCATACAAGAAACAACAATGATAATTTCAAATTTTCATCTTCGGAAAGATGAGCACTATCTATGACTTCTTCGATACGAGATCTTTTAGCCGGCTATTCTCTAAAGAATTTGTACCGAATGATTTCCTCTTCTCTTATAGTCCTTTGCTCAGACTCATTTTCTTCAATTTTTTCTAACATATTTAATCCTAAAATTAGTGATATATTGGCCTCTTGTAAAACTAACTTGGTGTTGTTTACATTAAACATGTTATCTTTCACCTAAAAGCTTAAAATTGCTTCAATTAAGTCTCCAATAAAGATTAACTTCTCAGACATCCTAAACAGATGACCAAAAATTGATTCATCCAGCATCCTCTTCCTCTCTTCGTTGCAATGCATGTAAAATTTTCTAATACTAATACCTGTACACTTTCCAAAGAGTTTTAACGGCTTCGACTTCAACATTTTCGTATATGTGAAAGGAACTGCATAGAACCTATTTGAACATAATTTAGTTATTTTTATTAAAAATAAAAATTAATAAATAGCATATAGTGGACCGCTACTCTAGTATAGCGGACCGCTACTCCAGGATAGCGGACCGCTACTATAGGATAGTGGACCGCTATCCTAGAGTAGCGGACCGCTATCCTAGAGATTTAAAAAAATTACCTTCAATCGCCATTTTTCTCTTCTAGAAGGTAAAAGCAAAAGTGAAAAGTAGAAAATGAAAAGTCGTTTCTTATTTTTTTAAATATCGTCGCGGCTGACGTGGCGGCGCTGTAGCGCAACGCTAATCTATTATGGCGACGCTTGGAATCCATGCTGACTTGGCAAGTGGGAGGTGACGTGGAATCGGCTAGGCTTGGAGCTGGCCTGTTATGCAAGGAATGAAACTATAGGACCGTTTCTGCAAATAAGCAAAATTATAAGGCCGAAAATGCAAATTTCCTAATTATCAATTTGAACTTGGCAAATGTATATAGTGTGGATAGCAAGATTGTTGGTAAGGTCTATGATAATCCCACATTGAATAGAGAAAAGTCTTAATATTTGGCTATATATGATGTGATAATCTCACATTGGATAGAGAAAAGTCTTGATATTGGGCTATATATGATTGTGGACAATACATGTCATAACGCATTTTTGGTGGGGATTTAACCCCATGCCAAAAACAAAATCAGACCAGGGATCGAAGCCCAGAACCGGACAATATTATGACATGTGGGTCTAAGTCGTCAGAGAATGGTATCAGAGTTGAAGACGGCTCTTCTATAATTCTGACCCTAAACTATATGTGATTGCAGACACTACATGTCATTACACGTTTTGCCAGAAACAAAATCGAGGCGAAGATCTAAGCCCAAAACCGAATAATATTGTGACATCTGGGTCTGAGTCGTCACAAGTTCTAACCAATAGAATCCCATATGGGTTTCTTGATGTCAAACCCATAGATACAAGGGAATCTAGACTTTCACAACATTCACTTTCGCAAGATGAGGTGAAAAAGTTTCCTTCCTCTCTATGGGTTATAAAACCGAATACCATATGATGCTAGACAGATTGGACCTAACCATTGCCCGATCACTTTATATTTGTTTTTCATATTATTTTTCCTTACATATACTTACAATATAACAAGAAGAGCAGGTGTAGAGTGTGTTCTATTTTTTTTCATGAACTATGGCTTAAAAAATACATTTTGAGCATTTTAGTTATTCCCTAAAAGTGAAAGTCAACTCTTTTGCTCATGATCTAAGTCACTTTGGGTGTTTGTATGTGTGTCATATGTAAAATCAACATTTGACCATCTGATGGGCACACCATACTTTTAAGATTTATTGCGAGAAAGGTTGGAACAAAATACAATCTCCATCATCTTATTCAAATCAGTCAATGATTTTCATCGGTGAAAAAATTATGGGATACTTACCATTAAACAGGTGAGAACGTTCGTACCCTTACTATATGCGCTAATCAATTGGAGGATAAAAATTGTTACCATTAGTGCCGTAAAAATCGGACCGGAGCCGATGTTGGAGCGTGGTTCAATTGGAATTGTGGCCTTTTGTGGCCAGAACCACTATTTGGACCATGTTTTCGGTTAAACAGTATGAAAGTTTCGAACAACATGGTCGAACTGTCCGGCTATGTAAACTGTCCGATTGACTGAGAATCATATGATTCTCACTTTAATCAAAATAAGACTATTAGGGGCAACCTAAAACTGTCGCTAGTCCTGTCGCTACTAGAAATTGCCGCTATACCTCATAACAGTCCATGCCGCTGAAACACCTTAATTTTTTTTTAGTGAGCTTGATCCATTCAGCTAGCCTTTTCAAGTTTTAGATAAAAAATTTGGACATGCATGCCCTTCATTTTATGAATCCCAAATATGGATATTCCCTAATTGACTTGAGCGCATAGCGCAGGCTGCCCTCGAAGTCTCGAACTTATAGTCGTAGTTATCAAAAATCGGTATTTTTTGAAAAAATTCTTGCTTTAAATACAATTTTTCATAACACGTCGGGAAGACGTTTAATTTAAAATGAAAAATTTCTTTGAAAAAGTCATAGTTCTTACAATTTAAACAAGTTTTTTTTACGATTTTTCAAAATTTTCATAACTTTTGTTGAAAAAATTATATATATTTTTTATATTTTCATTACTTTTTTTCCGCTTCTCCTAATTTTCTCGGTTTTTGCCTAGCACATTTTTTGACTAACTGTGTGATAACTATAATCCCTACTCCCTAGCCTTCTAACAAAAGGGCAGCATTACATATACCCGTTAAACTAGTGAAGATCATATGCATATCCATCATAAAAAATTGTTGATTGCATTGAATCAAATAATGAAATCATGGCACGCCTATCAAACGGTCACATGTTGAATCCACATGACACACATCTCCAAAAGTGATCGTGTTCGTAGACTTATCTATGAGATTACCTCTCAGGATGTGTGCCACATGGAATCAAGTTAGAATCAAGATCTGACCATCTGATAGGTGCGCCATGATCTCAAGATCTCTTGTATAGATGATTGGAATGAAAATAAATCTTCATCGTCTGATTGAACCCAATCAACAATTTTTTATGGTGGATAAGAGTGTTCTTTACAAGTTTAATGGGTGTATATAACCCTACCCCTAATAAAATATAGGGCACTTTAGAAAAAGAGGACTGAATTTAGAAAATTTTTGCGCCATATACTCGTCGAGAAAATTTGGGGTAAAAAGGATTGGCACAGTTTTCTAAGGTTTTAAAAATTGGTTTGGTCTATTTCAAGAAAACACTTCACTTGAAATGACCATATTGCCCTTCTCTCTCAAATATTTTAAATAACCCATTGTCTCTAAGAGATGTAGAGAGAGAAACCCTTCTCTCTCTACATCATTTCCTAGAGAGAGAAACTCCATTAATGGCTTTCATCGGACGGATATCTAGGGTTTCAGATCATGTGCCAACTGTTGATGACCTCCATTAATGGGTTTCAAATCATGTGCCAGAGATTTAGGGTTTCAAAATCGGTGACAACCTTAATTAATGGTGAATCATCAGACGTCGTCCGATCATCTTCTCCATTAGCCATTAATGAAGGGCTTCTCTCTCTAGGAGAAAAAGGGTTTCTCTCTCTAGGGTTTCAGATTAGGTGCCGTCCGATCATCTTCTCCATCAGCCATTAATGAATGGTTTCTTCTCCATCAGTGACGACCTTCATTAATGATGAATCACCAGGCGTCGTCCGATCATCTTCTCCATCAACCATTAATGAATGGTTTCTCTCTCTAGGAGAAGAAGGGTATCTTTCTCTAAGATTTCCTAATTTTTCTTTTTCTTTTTTAAAATTAGCAAAAACAAACATAGAAGCCCTAATCCAAAAAAAAAACCGATGGTTCGTTTTTGACAAAGATTATGAAGGAATCCAAATCATCAGTTGGAGTTGTTGATGGTCGTTCACTAAAGTTTGATGGGTTTCAGATCAGGCGCCGTCCGATCATCTTCTCCACAAAAAACCAACTTAATAGACTTCTCAAAGGCTCCTTAAATTAAGGAAACAAACCCTTCAACAGTTGAAGTTAAAGATGGAGAAGACTCAGTTTTGCAGGATCCGAGGTTTAGGGTTTAGGTTGGGAGAGAGAAGGGTATTGAGGGTATTTTTATAATTTCAAGTTGCCTATTTTCTTACAGTTGACCAAATGCCTTTTTAGAGATCTTGTAAACCGTGTCAATCCCTTTTATCCCAAACTTTTGCATTAGGTATATCGCCCCAAAACTTATCTGTTGCAGTGCCGTTTTCCTAATTTTTCCTAAAATATATTTTTAATTTTTTTTTTAAGGGAGCCATTACTTGCACTCGCTTTTTAAGTGGTTGCACCGAGGTTAAAAAAAAACTTTGTATTTTAGGGACATGTGACATGCGAGAACGCAATCTGGGCCGTATGATTTAAAGTTAATGATTTATAGATATTTAGTGGATAGGATTAGCATGAAATATAATTTTCATCATTTGATTAATTATACTCATAGGCTATTATTTGATTCAACGGTTGACAATAATTGATCATATGACAAATATCGTGTTTTGTTTCAATCTTATCCAATAAGGATTTATAGATCATGAACTTTAAATCAGAGGGCCTAGATTGCGTTTCCATATGTTACATGTCTCTAAAATACAAAATCTTTCTTTAAACTAGGTGCAATCACTTAAAAAGCGTGCGCAAGTAATGGGCCCCTTTTTTAAATTTAGACATTTTTGGTAAATAAACAAAAAAAACAAAAAAAATAAAGGATTTTTTGCAATTACCCCTTTATGTTATGCTGAAATTGCATAAAGAGTATCGAACTCATGATCTACCCACGACCTCCGCCCTTACAATGGAGGGAGGTTACCAACTGGGGCTAATGCCTTAAATGAAAGTTAACTAGACATTATTTCTTCAATTAAATGACGTGTTTGCCCTTAACATTATATACAAAATGGTCATTGTATTTTTTCTAACTTTGATTGCGTTTTAAACAGTGAATAAGCATCGGATCCTGCCCAAATTTTTTGGGTGGAACATGATTGATCACCTATAAGTTCCCGTGTTACCCGATTTTTGATTTGGGTTTTTATGACGCCCACTTGACTCGTGAGTAGCGCTAAAATGCTACCCCTGTTGGTATCATCTCGACCTTACCATCGTTATGAACCAATTGAACATTATGGATACCCAAATCAAAAATTGGGTAACACAGAAACTTAGAGGAGATCAATCATGTTTTACCCAAAAAATTTGGACAGAATCCAATATTTATCTACCGTTTAAAATGCGGTCAAGGTTAGAAAAAATACAATAACCATTTTATATATAATATTAAGTAAGGGCAAATGGATCATTTAATTGAAGAAATAACATAATGTCATATGAGAGAAGAGGGGTATCTCTAACGGAAACATAAGCCCAGGGTATTTGTAAAACCAATACTCATTTAAATATATTTATCGATGGTTAGTCATAAATTCAGCAGGTCAAAGAAATCTAAGGGGAATGATGAAACCAAAGTTGAGATTCTTATTGAACTTCGTTACCACGAAATACTGAATATTTGTAGGCAGCTATTATTGCTTATTTCATAGTTATATGCGTCCAACACCTAAGTTATTTCTGGTTTCTTTCTTAAATTACAAGCCCTCCAATGATTAGAGTGGGTATCATGGAACCATAAACTTATTATTATTATTATTATTATTATTTATTTTTGAGAAAATCAAAAACTTATTATTTGAATATTAATTTATGAGCACCTTTGAGATCGATTATCCTCCCAATCTTTCTCACTATGGATCTTGAGATCACGAGCCTATCATCAAACGGTTAGTATTTTATTTTTCGTGGCACACATCTTAGAAAAATGACTTTAATATCACATGCATGCTCAAAATTAATTTTAAGGTCACTTTTTTAGGTGTGTACCATATAAAATAAAGAATTGACCGTATAATAGTACGATTATGTTCTCAAGATCCATCGTGTTAAAGATTGAGATGATAAACAATCTCTATAGTCCGATTCACTATAATTAATGTGTTTAAGCGTGAGTAAACTCAAAGATTTGGTGGGGATAAATTTAAAGCACTCTAAATTTATTATATCTCGAGCCGCAAGGGCAGAGTAGTGTTGGCTGGATGGATCAATGCTATAAATATGACAAAAATTTACTTAAATCTGGGCCATCCAAATATCGTTAAAGAAAGTAGATCATCCAAATCTTAAAGGTCAAACCTTAGAATTAAAGGCCAGTCCGAACGCAACACGTGGCCATCCACGTGTCAATTTCTGATTGAGTAAAAGGGAATAAAAAGAAAGTTGGAGAGGTTGAGTTTGGTCTAAAAGATACCCAAGAAGGAGACATGACGCACATGACATTTACGCAGAGTCAGAAGGGTCATGATTCGTATCCTTTGCAGTCACGTGACTTTAATACAAAGTTTTGATAGTGTATGACTTTGATACAGTGGCGTAGCTACGGAGAAGTTTGATAGTGAATGACTTCAGAGTTTCTATAAAGTATGTGTCTTATACACCTTTATTTATATATAAGCTCCCAAATCGATGATAAAATAATTATAAATATTATATTTCATTAATTTATAGATCCCACCAATAAAAATTCTTGACTACGCCCCTGCTTTGATACATATAAAAGTATCTATATAACCATTAGCTGCCATCGGATATGACATAATAAGAGTTGATAACGGGCCACTTCACACTCAAGTGTAAATGGGTCTAATTTTGAGACATTTGGCATATGATTTCATCATATGTTTGGTGTGCTTTGAATATCATCTAAAGATATATACGGTAAAAGATTGGGATAAAAAGACATCTTTCTTATTATTTAAAACAATTAATGTTTTATGTACATTAGGCACTTAGTGTGACTATGTGATAAGCACGGACTTTCATGCATTAGAAGTGCGTGCATATCATATAATCACACAGATGTGTGGATTGCTGTGTCCACCATCATTGTGGACACTCATCACATTTCGGGCTCCCGCGGGACCAAATTCATGTGTGAATAGTTAGGGCCCTCAAATCACACCATATCTCGCTGAGATTTATGAGATCTCAACAATTTCCGACATCTCGTTAGAGATATGGTGTGATTTGAGTTGACTTGAAAAAGGGAGTATGCACTTCCAATTCAAGATTTTTCCTTCTCAACCCTAGTTTTTATATCCTTAAACAATTGGCTTCTTTGAATCATATGGTAGAGAATCTTCTTTAGCCCAATCTTCAACAAGGCATATCTTGAGATCATGGTCCTATCACTAGACTGTTAGATTTTGATTTCACATGACACACATCCAAAAATATGAACATGATATTGAGTGCATATAAAACATGGTTCTCAGATTACTTTTCAAGAGTTGTGTCATGTGAAATTAAAATCTAACCATATGATGATAGGACCATGACCTCAAGATCTATTGCGTGGAAGATTAGAACAAAAAAAAGATCTCAATCACCCGATTCAAACAGTCAAAGATCTAAGCATGTAAAATCAAGGTTGAAAAGGAAAAAATCTTAAATTGTAACTGAAGGTACCCTAAAAGAAAGTACCCACTACCCACATTCCCAGATCTTCAACAGGTTTCTATGTTTATATATGTTTAAAATAATTTTATTATGTTTTTATATATATATATTTTAAAATTTATTTTTTAATTTTTGAACCAAAATATAATTATTATAAATTTACAATTTAATTTAAATTAAAAATAAATCAATTTCTTATCTCAACGTATTGCACCATCTCGTCGAGACTCGAGATGTCTCGGTCTCGGAGGTGTTAGAGACAACTCGGATATCCGAGATTTCAAACCATGGGGTACAACTGTCATGTACTGCTGGTGATTAGGGTTGTCAACGGATTAGGTCAAAATTTTGGTTGCCCAATAAGAAAATCGCAAATTTCTGACCCAATATGGTGGTGCACCCGACCCAACCCGATGGTGCACTAAAGCTGACCTGACCTGACCTGAAAACCCTACCCGACCTGATAAACCCCCCCTATTTTTGTACCTTTTACATGAGAAATATCAGGTCAACCCGACCCGACAATAACTTGATCCCGGCATGAAAAGGCCTCTTGATTGACTTGACCTGAAGGTCTGGTCGGATGTCTCATGCCTGACTCAACAAGACAATTTTAGGTACCCGACCCAGTAAAATATCAGGTTGGGTATTGGTGGACCGACCCCTTGACAGCCCTACTTGTGTATCATGAACCAGTCTAATCAATCAGTTCTCCAGATTGGATTTAGATTTAAGATTGCATTTGAAAACAAATTTTAGATAACTGTTACTTGCACGACACTTCCATGCATAAATTTTGTGCATATCTCAGGCCCCATGATGCATGAGGTGCATGCTGCTATAGGATGGATTGGACATAAGGCTCTCAAGGGGTCGAGATAAAATCGGGTCGGGTCGATCCGACATAATATTTCCTGTATAAAATCATGAAAAATTTGAGATTTTACCCGGTTTGGCCAGGTTTTCAAATCGGGCAACAAGTCTGGTCGGGCATGATTCAAGCATGCCTTTTTCCCACTAGACAACTAAAATTTTGGCTCGACTCGACCGGACCCATTGACAGCTTTTATTGGGCACCATATGTAAACTTTTAAATAAAAGATAAGTATAATTATACTATTAGTCAATTATTTTAAATGTACATAAAAACTCTTGTACAAAAAACATCTTAGTTCAACTAATAGTTATGGAAATTGTTTTTATTTGTTTTTAAGGTTTGACCCTTAGATTTTGGATAGAGATCGTTCTGATAGATGACCATTAACCACTTTGATAGAGATCGTTTTTCATCCCAATATGCCATGTAATCGATTTTGAGATCATTGAGTGTATCATCAATTGATTAGGTTTTTATTTAAATTTCTTCTTTTTTTAAAAATTATTTTATTCTTTATTTTATATCGGGTTTAACAAGTTTTTTCCCCTTTTTTTTTTTTTTTTTGTTTTTTTTTTCGTTTTTAGGTCGACTTTCTAAACCTACCCACGGTTTTCAGTTTCAGCCACCAAAACGGAAATCGAACTGATTGGGAATCTGTTTCGGTTTTTTCAGTTTTGGATGTTTTAATCTGATTTCAGTCCGATTTGGCGGATCAATCGGATTCAATTTTTTGGTTCAAAACTTGCTTCCCTAAACATAACCAATACTTCAATAAATGAAAAATGCACAGGCTGGGCCAACAGCTTGTCCAGCTGTGCATAGAGCTGTCAAAGCGTTGGGCATAAGCCCGACCCAACCTGACCCAGCCCACCTCGAGTCAGACTTGGGCTTGAATAAAAACATAGCCTGCTGAACGCACTAAGGCCAAGCTTGGCATGATTTTGTATCTGGGTTGAGTTTGGGCTTCATATTTAGAATAAAAATAATCAGGTGTCTCAATGCCCTGCCCGTGTTCGGGCCGGCCAAGCCAAATTATTTAAAGGAAAATTATGCTGGGCTGGACCGATTTCGGCTGAGCCCAAACCCAATTCGGGTCTGGTTTAAGCTTAAATAAAAACCGGGTTTGACCCTAACTTTTAGAGTCGAAAATAATTGGGTAGAACAAAAGGCTGGCCGATTGACAGCCCTAACCGTACGTGCACTTGACAAACCGAGTTATGGACCGATTGACAACCATCACGAAGGGTGCCAATCTACAGTTTAGGCAAACCGGGCTCGAGGCCGATTGGCAATCCTTACGAACCGTGTAAAGACGTGACACACCCCCTACGATTTAGGTAAACCGAGCTCGGTCCGATTGACTAGTCTATGTTTACCGATTGAGTAACCTATGTCTTAAAACTTCATCAAATACTTATGGCTGGTTTGGGTTTAGGGTTTAGGGTGATCATACATTAGTGGGATAATGACATATGATTAAATAAAGGGAGCCCTTACTTGCACACTCATTTTAAATGATTGCATCGAATTAACTAATATTTGTTCTTGAACATGTTTACTGTGAATGCACCTAAATTAAAAAAAATTGAGTCTCTCTTTCCTTCCTATCTCTAGACCGTACTCCTCTTTACTTTCTCTTCAAGTAACACCAGAAGCACTGCCCCACCCTCTCTTCTCTCCATCTTTCCCTCTCCATACAAAAATTAGAAGCCAAACATAAAAACAACTTTTCCGTGAGGTCTAAATTGAAGATAGAAAAATTATTCATGTGATAATAAAAACAACTTTTCTCTCTCTCTCTCTCTCTCTCTTCAATGCAGCATAAGTTTGGCCTACCCTCTCCTCTCATCTTTCTTTATCTCTCGGTACAAAAATCAGAAATCAGAAACCAGAAACAAACACTAAAAGCAACTTTTTCCGGAAGTCTAAAATGAAGTAGGACAAATAAAAAATTCCATGTAATACAACTTCTCTCTCTTCAATACAACATAAGTCATATCACCACCTCTCCCCTTCTATAGTTTTGTGGTTCAACAACTCCACGACCCCTCTTTCTAATTTCCCTCCTTTTGTCTCTATTTTAACAACTAAAACATTAAGATGAAACATCACGGAATTGGGTTGGCTCTGAGATTTTGGGGGTCCTAGGCGAGTTTCTAAAATGTGACTCTGAACTATTGAACTGAATTACACCTTTTAAGGGAGGGGACCCTAGGGTTTGAATAAAATTTGGGGTAAAATTTGGAGGCCCTAGGTGGCCGCTTCTTGGGCCTATGCCCAGGGTCGGCCCTGCTCCTCCATTACATTGAAAAATAAAGCGATAGAAATTGAAGAATGGCTACAATTTCTCTCTCTCAATGGATTCCTTCTTGTTCTCAATGCACCACTTCATGATATGGCCCAACATCTAAACAAACCTCTCTACCTTGGAATTGAATACTATCTCAACTCAGCCTCTCAATCTCTTTGCCTTCTCTCTCTCTCTTTCTCTCTCTCTCTATAGACCCTGTTAGGTTTGTCTTCTTCTCCCTCGTCGAATTGAAGGGACTTCGAAACTTAGGGTTCTCTTCTTTTCAATCTATGTCTCCTTAATTTTATATCTGCACGCAATCACAAGAATAAGTTGGTCATTTTGAAGAAGTCAATAAAAATGATTTTTTTACTAATCCGGGGTAATGACTTAAAATGCGTGCGCAACTAATGGTTCCCTTAAATAAACTATTCCATCAATGGGCCACTTGGCAGGTGACTTTGAGCAATCAAGGTCTTCAAGGTGGTGGTTCTTATGTTGAACTGAAGTGGCTACAAAAATCACTCATTGGAAGATTTGAATCATATAAAATGAATGATTTTTTTATATATTTTTTTAATAATTAAAAATAAAGTGCACTCTACTCATATGGTTAGAAACTTAGAATCTTCTAACGAGAGTTACTTTGTGGCTGAGATGTGTATAATTAATTGCTAGTTGACCTACTTATATTCATCTAACATATGTGCCATGTGGCCTCCAAGTGGAGGAGGGTCCTGAGCTAATCCGTTTAGAGGGGGTCATAAGCAAAGTGTCAATGCAGGTTTCGATATCGGGTATCAGTTCGTGGAGGATCGATACGAATCGGCCGATATTTGTTGGCCAATACTAATACATATCGGCCAATACCGATATGTATTGGTGGTAATTTAAAAAAAAAGAAGAGAGGAATCGCTGGGTATAAACCTTTCTAAGATGAGACGTGAAACTGCTCAGCTCTCTAGGCTCTCCTCCCCACAATGACTACACGTGCATAAACTTTTCCTATACATTTGAAGGTTTGAATGGACTGACATCCAGTTTCGTTCGTCCCTTCTGAGAAGCTGGGAAAAATTAAAGGGTACCGTTGTTCGCGCCCACCTGTTTACTGCAAGCGCCCACGTCTTAGAGTCCTTGAACACTGTTGATTATATTTGATTAGATGATGAAAGTTGTATTTCAGCCCTATCTTTCACACAATATATCTAGAGATCATGACTCACATACCAAACATTTAGTTTCTAATTCCATGTATCACAAATTCTCAAAAAATGGCCTTAAAATTATATTTGAGCTTGATGTGTTAAATGGTTCATGGGCCATATTTTGGGGATTTGTGACACATGAAATAAAAAACTGACCGTTTGATAGGTGATCCATGATCTTAAGATCCATTGTGTGGACTATCGATGCGAAATATGGCTTCCATCATTTGATCTGATGCAATCAACCATTTCAAGGGTTTGGACGTGGGCGCTTCAGTAAACGTGTGGGCACGAATAGAGTTACCCAAAACAAATTAATTTCTTCTCCCATATTTTCATACGATGGTTCTACTGACCTGTGTCTTGACTCTCTATTCCAGTTGTATGCAAGCAACCGCTAATCGGTTACTCACCGACTCATCTAGTTACTGAAAATGCCTGATAGGACACAAAAAGCTTGAAGAAGATGACTGCGCAGCAGTTGGTGCAGAAACATGAGCGATGCATATTTGATACGTATCGGAGTTGGTACGTATTGGTTGGTAAGAAAATCGATACGTATCGCTGATACATATCGGTATTGGCCGATATTTGATACCTTGGTCATAAGAGTCGATCTCCTCATTAATGTGCCTCAAATTTAGACCCTTCACGCTGCTAAATATAGCCTATGTTTCTCACATGAGCTCATATATCATTACCAATTGGGAAATTTGTATTTTCAGCCCTACAAGTTTGCGTATTTGCAAAAATGGCCCTATAGTTTGAAACTTTGTAGAATAGGCTAGCTCCAAGCCAAGTTGTTTCCATGTGACCAACCTCTATTTTTCATTATATATATGCTTGTTTTTCATCATACTTTGCGACGACCTTTTTTTCAGTTCCAACTACAGTGGAAAGCCTAGTGAACGACAACCGAGTACTGATAACCTAATCCTTCATAGCAAACATAAATGAAACATAGAATATTAGATGTTGGTGTCCGTTGTCTTAAGATAGAGTTCCTCTATCTTATGTTAGCGGGTGCTATCTTACAGTAGCAGCCTACTAACATAAGGTTGCGCCTGCTATCTCTTAAGATAGCGGCCGCTATCATACATTATCGGCCGCTATCTTAAGATAGCAGCCGCTACCTTAAGATAATGAGTGCTAACTTATGTTAGCGAGACGCTATCTTATGTTAGCGGGCCGCTATGTTAAGACAACAAACTCTATTTTATATTATGTATAACTTGTTTTATCCACTAATTTATATAAGTTTTGATATTTTAGGATTAAATGGATGTTGCCCTTCTTAGTTATTTTGATGGAGTCCATGTCGGCAATAATATTTACAACGGAAGACATCGGAGGATTGCTGCTATCAAAGACAAGATATCATTCAATCAATTTATGTAGAAAATGCACAAGGTCAGTAGGACTCGATCGGAAGAACATTCTATTATACTATCGGTCTCTTTGCGTATAGGGAAGGAGTTGGTGTTTGTCGAATTTTTAGATTTCGATGATCTTACAAACTTATTCAGAACATATCGTAATGGTGATGGTGTGATAAATCTTTATATTGAAAAATCATTAGCCACTCTCATCACGAAAATTTTATCGTCTTTCTAAGCATTTCAATCGTTTCAGGTGATGTATTTTAATTTTAACCCTTGCAAGTGTACAAGATCTATTGTAGAACGACAAGAACAGGGGTGTCGAACCCACAGGGAAACATGAAATTTATCTAATTCTTTCAGAGACTTTAACACGCTCAAGAAATTACCAAGGGAGAAATTCAATTTACCACACAAATACCAATAATTTTCAATGTAATAAAAGAACACTAAGTAAACTAGGATGGAACAAATTATGATAAAGGAGAAAATTAATAGTTTATGAATTGATCAAGGAGTTAACTAACCATCGATTCATAACTTTTCTACCATTCAATCTCACAAATTCAATTTAAGTCAAACACCATCATTTATTAGGAAAACAAATGAATTGAGAAGAACACAACTATGGATCAGGCATACCCTATCTAAACACTATGACTCAGCCTATCATTGTGGTATGAGTCATGTGAAAAGAATAGCATATCTCAAAGTCCTAAGTCGCGACAATGATAATCAATCATTCCGCAGCCTAGATCGGCTTGCAGGAACAGATCTAGATGGAGTGCTTCTTTTACGGTCGTTGATAACTACGATCAATAACTGTAAACGAAGACTCAAAAATATTCAATCACGCACACACTTATAACAGAACGATTCAATGACAAAATCATGAAATTGTAGAGACAATAATAAAACAGTTACTTATCTCCGGTTCGCTTTCCCCTTGAGCAATTTACTTTAACCGCTCATCCTCGGTATACAAACCAGTTGTAGATCCGAAGATATCATATTAACAGTGCTCTTTTATTTCTCAAAAATCTCCTTACAATGCTTTTGTTCTCACGATTATCAACTAGAATAAAAAATAAATCCTAATACAATCTACTGAAAAAAGAAGAAAAAGCCAAGAAGAACCCTTGATAAATAATACAATTAAAGAAGCCCTCAAAATAATTAAAAGAAGGATCCCCCTTCAATGAGTCGTGGCTTTCTTTATATAGGGTCGAGCAAACCCTATCTCTAATGACCTCAATTGATTGAGATTCAAATCTCAATCGATTGAGTTTTGATTCGGAGTAAGTGGAGTAGGACTTGTCTTCTCTTGTCAATGATGAACTGTATGAAGGAGGGTTATTATCTGTTGGTCAGACATTCAGAAATAAGAAATCATTTCAGAAAGCCCTTAATGAGTTTGTCATGGTAAATAATTTTCAAATTAAACCAATAAAAATCAGTCATCTTCGAGTTACGACGAGATGTGTTTGGAGAATACATGCATCAAAATTGATCGGTGTGGACACATTTACAGTGAAGACTTTTCGCCCGGAACATACGTGCGGAAGGCCAACTTTCAGAAGCGGATATCGCCAGATCACGACACCGTGGATAGCTTCTTTTGTAAGGGATAAGTTGTTAAAGGGCTTTAATGAGAGTTTTGCCTCAATAATTTTTTATATTGAAAGAAATACGGTGTAACAGTAAATTACTGAAAAGCATGGAGAGAAAAAGACATGACATTTAATGACATCCGAGGTAGTTGAAAGGAGTAATTTAAGATGTACCATCCTATATCGTTTAATTAAAGTAGGCCGATCTAGACGTATAGACTGAATTGTGTCAAGAGCTTGATAATGCCTTTCAAAGGTTCTTCGTGGCATTTGGACCTTGTATTAGGAGCTTTCGTAACACTTTACAAAGACTAATTGCGGTAGATGGGACACATATGCGCTGACGATACAAATATTGTTAATAGCTACGGGAATAGACATTTTTTACCCATAGCGTTCAACGTTGTACCTAAAGAGAACGGAAATCATTGGGCATAGTTTTTTAAACTATTAGGGAGTTGCATAATCGGGGACTTTCAAGAGCAGTTTGTATTGATATCAGACCGACGGAAGGGGTTGATGGAAGCTATGCAGAAAGTTTTCCCTAACGCCTTTTACAACTACTGTATGCGACACCTAGCTTTGAATCTCTTTGATATATATAAGGATACGATCTCCGGACCGCTATTTTGGGTTGTTGCCCGTGTATTCTCGGAGGCAAAGTTTAAACGAATTTCATGAAAAATTGAAGACGATGCCCCCCCCGGAATGTACACAATGGATTAAAGAAATCGATGACCATTTCTGAGCGCGCGCATATTTTTCAGGGAGAAGTTATGATATATTGACAATAAATATAGTTGAAAACATTAACAATATGTTGAAGATAGCGAGGGAGGAACCGATCATAACAATGTTAGAAATCATTCGCACGAAGGTAGCCGAATTCTACCTTTGGCGTCAGGACGAAGGAAATAAAATGATACACCTGTTGACATCGATGACAGAAGTGCATATAACACGAAATTCAGGGTAGACCTATCGAGAGAATATTGTTTCCTATGGTCGTGATACATTTCAAGTTAAATGAGGGGAATACACTCATAGTGTCGATCTCAATAATCGAACGTGTACATATTGACGTTGGGCTATCCTTGGATTATCATGTTCACATGCGATCGCTACATTGTCACGTCGGAAGAGGGAAAGAGTTATCCCCCAATTTTGTAAGTACTGATTTATCAGTACCTTGTTTAGAAAAACTTACAAAGAATACTTTATTCTGACCATTGATAAGCACCAATGGACCGCTCTAAGGGAGGACATTGAGGTTTTGCCTCCGCATAGGATACGTCAAGCCAGTCGCCCAAAGAAAAGAAGGATTAGATCTAAAGGCAAAATTTGACCACTACGGTATAAAAATTATAACAAATATGGACATAACTACCGCTCGTGTAAATTTGTTAGAATATGAAATAAAATTGAAAAATGGTGTAAATTATCTACTTAAGATAAGGGGTTACTGCAAGAAGCCACTATTGTAAGATGGTGATCCGCTATCGCTATCTTAAGTTAGCGGACTGCTTTCTTAAGATACACAAAAAATATACAAAAAATTTATAAAAATATTACAACTGTTAATTTTTACAAAATTTACAAAAATATACAACGTGCATGAAGAAAAAGAAGCTAACAAATTTAGGACCCGAACATGGACAATGAATGTCTGATTTCGGCACTAAATTACTGTATGTCTTTCTCCTTGAAATCAATAATCCGCCTTTCTGAGAAGTATTCGATATACCTCACTACAAAAATGCCGCTGTCCCAACCATTGTGTTGGAGCGGGAGATCTGCACTGTGTAAGACCGTTAGCCGCCATAGTTGATTGAGAGCAGACCCTAGACCCATAGCGTGAAGAAAGCGCGACAGATGATGCAAAAGACATTCTTTCTGCCCATCGAACTTCTTTGAACACTCTCGGTCAGTCGGGTCTATCACCTTTATAACGTGATCCGCTACAGACACTATAGCCAAGGCCCAATGGTGATGCTTTTGACTATGCATCGAAAAAAAATCAGCATTTAATAAATATCTAATAAGTGAAGTTTTAAAGTAGCGTGACTTAAAAAAGAACTTACCGTCTCACAATCGACCGCATGAATACTGCGTGTCGCACTCGTAAGTTGTGCCTCAAGCGGCTTGCAATAGTGACGAACCTGCCACTTGTCACAATAGGCCTACCACTTCTAGAAGTCGCTGAGTGCTCCTAGATTTTGATCACAGACAAATCTTTTAAATTTTACTTGGTCCGCTATAATAAGAGTTTGAAATAAGTTATTAGAATAAGTTATAAATTGAAAACGTGAATAAAATAAATAAATAAGTAAAGGCAGTTAAATAAAGAAAATAATAAAGAATCAAAACATTACCAGGGCGGCGACAGAAGCAAACCAACTCTTGTCCGCCTTTTCGAGGAACATCACGTCATTCTTATTATCAAGGACCTTGAAGTACGTGTCCATGACTTCATTGTCGAGCCACGATCGTTCTTTGGAGGACCCTTAAATTCCCAATGGTGACGTCAATACCCAATACAATATTGACGATCACAGTATCGTTGCCCACATGCCAGTTTCAAGTACTGAGTATGAATTTAGGCTCCATAGACTGTGGCTCAACCTCGTCCACGATCAGCTTTGATCGTTTTATACAGACTTTCCTGGTCGGTGTCTTTCTCTTCTTCCGTGCTCGCAAGTCATACCTCGTGCCCTTCCCTTGTCTGTCGGCCTTACTTTTTAATGTAGAAAGTTTTATAAGTAAGGATTTCAGTGATGTGGCTGCGACTCGTGAGGAGGTTGGGTAAGTGGAGTATCGACCACTGGGTCCAAGCCCTCGACTGGAGGTTCGGGGGCAGGGGGTTGGGGGGAAGGGGATTGGGGAGCAGAAGGTTGGGGTGAAGGCAGTTGAGGGGCCGAAGGTTGGGGTGCAGGCTGATCAGTGGCAAGGAGTTGGGGTGCAGGGTATTGAGGGGCAGGGGGTTGTTGGCCAACGAAGGTGCCAAATAGAACGGAAGAAAAAATATCATCCTGCATTAGTACAAAATGACAAAAATAGGCGTCAAATAAACAATATTTTGAATTTACCAAAATATCTTAGCGAAGTGCTAACATAAGAAAATGGCCTCTAACTTAAGATAGCGGTCCGCTATCTTATGTTAGCGACCTCTAACTTAAGATAGCGGACGCTAGCTTAAGTTAGCCAACTCATATTTCTAACTTTTAAATATGGAATTACAAAATTTAAATATGGATTAAAGTTACGGATTTAGTACCTTTGACGATCCTTCCAAATTGCGACATTTTTGCTTGTCAAATAGGCCACTTACTCTTGTATTGAGACATTTTGGCTCGTTAAATAGGCTACTTGCTCTTGAAGGGCCTTCTTCTCTCTCCCCAGCTGCTCAATAGTTATTGCTTATCCTTTCAAAATCGTAAAGGCGCGCTTGAAATCACCCTTTATTTCTTTATCATCATCCGAAGAGATGTGCACTCTTTCCTCAACTCGATCACTTCATTGATAAGTTGGGGTTGCCTAGCCAGTTATTCCCTGGTTGGCTGTTGCCTACTTTTCGATTGCTTGTCCTTTGATTTCGGCTGTTGACCTATAATGAACTCGTACTCGATGTTATCGTCACTACCATTATTGTCATCCTCATTATCCTCATCATCATCATTGTGAGGGTTATGGGCTCTTTTTTGTGGACGTGTCTCGTAAGTTGGGACACCATCTTCATTTATTTTCTTAGGTTGGGTATTCTCTTTCCCGTTCCCTTTCCATCTCTCTTTTCATAAATAAGAGACGAATTGATCTATATTGTAACTCGTGTTTCTCAACATCGAGTTCTACTATGACTGGAGACTTAAGAAATTTATCTTAGAAATAATTTGGATTCTGACTGAATTTGAGGGCTTCCCATTTTATCATCCTCGGAAATGTATTTTTTGACGGAGTACGAGGGGGGGGGGGGGGGGGGTGACTCCTGGAAAGTGCTCCAACGCCCAAATCTGGAGGGCGATAGTGCACCCGTAGATGTTATATTATCCATTTAGCGACATTTTGGCTGTTTCCCTTTTGACTATCGCCTTCGATATACACTCCAATAAATTTTTGTAAACTATCAGTCCCCACAGAAACTCGTTGAACCTTTCGAGGTTATCGACTAAGTCCAAGTACTGACTATCCACTTCCTGGTATGTGTCTGAAAGTAAGAAGGAGCATATGAGAAATAACAACGATAATTTTAAAAATTCATCATTAGAGAGTTGAGCACTATCCACTATTTCTTCAATAAGACTCCTTTTAGCCGGCTGCCCTCGAAAGAATTTATATCGAATTACTTCTTGCTCTGGCACTGACACATACTCAACTTCAGGCTCCGTCAATATGTTAAGACCTAAAATCAATGCTATATCCGACTCCTGCAGCACTACTTTGTTATTCTTTACCTTGAACATATTATCTTGAACCCAGAAGCTCAAAATCTGGTCAATCAAGTTTCCAATAAATACAAACTTTTCAGAAATCCTAAATAGATGATCGAAAATTGATTCATCTAGTATCCTCTTCCTCTCTTCGTTACAATGCATGTAAAATTTCCTAACACTAACTCCAGTACACTTCTCGAAGGCCTTTAGAGACTTCGTCATCTTAGAATAAGTTAGTGAGATCTGTAAAAAATATAAGAAACTCTTAAGTAACAAAAAAGAGAGGCCCTAAACAATCCACTAACTTAAGGTAGCGACCGCTACCAAAAATGAATGGCTGCTACCTTACAATAGCGACTTGTTACATCCCGCGCACAACACCGAATCTTTCCCACTTTACCGGTATAATAATCAATGTATATACGGTATTGTACATAGTAGAGAGAGGCTCTATGAAAGACTCCAGAAATCTAGAGAAAGACCATGGAAGAATATAGATAAAGAAGACTCTAGAATAAGGAAGAGTCTAGATTCTAGTGAGTGTAGAGATTTGGAGAATAAACCTAGGAAGAGTGTAGAACAAGGGAAGGATGGAGAAGGTTCTAGAGGAAACTCTAGAACATTCCCAACTGTTGGATGAACTACACATGAACGAATTTTATACCGTTCATTATAACCCATGTAACCTATAAATAGGGTAGAAGGCCTCATTTGTAAGGCACCCCTCACAACTTGTAAAACATTCTTAAGTTGAATACAAAGAACACTTTTTCACTTTCCTTTTTTGAGTTCTCCTTTACTCTCTTAGTCTCTTAGCGAGTCTTCAGAAACTAAGCGAGTCTTCGGAGATAGGCTGATCTTGCGACGCTAGGGAGCGTTTGACGTAAGAGCCGCATGGATTGTCGAGACGCGACTCTAGGTTCGTGACAGTTGGTATCAGATCCACGTCAGTTTAGGAGAAATCCACGTTGGTTGAAAGGGAGACTTATCCGAGTTAGAGATCACCATGCCATATGAGATTGTGCAAGAGGGAGGACGTGACAACAATGGCGGCAAGCCAAGGAGGGAGAGGTCCTGCGATGTGGTCGCCAACTTCGACACACGGCTAGGCACGCTGGAGCTAGCCATCACTGACGGGAATGATCGGTTTGAGGAAGTGGGTCAAAACATCTCGGCTCTTGAGGTTGGACTTGAGGAGATACGTGGGGAGATACAAGGTGAACTCAATTTTAAAGTGCACAAGGAAAAGGAGGCACGCGAGATCCTTGAGGCCAAGGTATGGGATGTCTTCAATGCCATTTATGCACAATTAGAGGAAATGAAAGGCGATTGAGCTTTGTACAAAAAGGTTGTGACTAGTGGTACGGTCACGACTCGGGATGTCCCGATGAAGGTAAAAGCACCCGAGCCCAAAGCATTCAACGGATCCAGAGATGCTAGGGAGATTGATAACTTCTTATGGCACTTGGAATAATATTTCAAAGCTATCTCCCTAGTCGACGAGAGGTAAAAGGTGCAAGCGGCCACACTCTACCTCAATGACACAACCATATTGTGGTGGAGGCGTCGCGAGGTGGATATTGAATGAGGCACTTGCACCATCGACACTTGAGAAGATTTCAAGAAGGAACTGAAGAAATAATTCTATCTCGAGAATGTCGATTACTTGGCCGGAAGAGTTTGAAAAGATTGCGGCATACGGGATCAATCTGAGACTACGATAAGAATTCTCCACACTAATGCTCGATATCCCGGATATGCCCGATAAAGACCTCTTCTTCAATTTATGGATGAAGTGCAAACATGGGCAGAGCAAGAACTATGATGACGGGGAGTTCAAGATCTTGGTTCGGCCATGGGCGCTGCAGAGTCCTTGATAGAGTTCAAGAGATCAAATTCTCCTCGGAGGACTACTTTCAAGGACATTCATAATAAAGGTGGTGGAGACGAACCCTCACACGATGAAAAAGAAATGAACAAATCCTCACATTGGAAGAATCAAAGAGGCAACAAGCTGAAGAATGATTATTCTAAGGCACGAGAGTTTAAGTGTTTCCTATACAATGGGCCACACATGATAAGGGAGTGTCCTAAGCGAAAGACAATAACTGCCCTTACTGCCAAATTAGAAGAAAAAGAAGTTGTTGAGGACACAATAATAGGGTTATCAAGAAGCAATCAAAGACTCAAAAACAACCCGCTCGAAAACCACTCGAGATGCCAAAATGCACAAACCAAGGGCCAATGTACATGGAGGCACTCATCAACGACAAGGCTACTCGTGTAATGGTGGATACGGGTGCCACACATAATTTCATCTTGGATGAAGAGGGGAAGCGGTTGGGTCTAAAGACGACTAAGGAGCAAGGGTGGCTCAAAGTCATCAACTCAGAGGCGAGACCCATCCATGACATATTGATCAATTACATAATTTATCATTTTATCACCCTTAACTTAGTAATGCTAGACTTTAGTTTGCTACTAATAACTTACTGATATGCATATATTAAAGATAAACAGTAAAAGAGAGCGTAAGTATTAATATTCATCAAAGTGAACTCAAATAGTAGTAAGAATGACGATTGAGCGTGTAGAGATGATTCGCCAATACAAGAAAGCTAAGAAATCGTATTTAACGATTTTGCGTTACTGTTGAAGTAAAAAGAAAAAAGAAAGAAATAAGAAATCGTAATTTTACGATTTTTTAAAAAGATTATTCTTCAGAAGCGACAAAAGAGTAAAAACGATACAGAAGATAAAGGCAATGAATCGTGAATAGAAAATCGTCCAGTATGAAAGCAGTGAAGAAGAGAAAATTGTGATTTACGATTTTCTAAAGAAACTATAATAGAAATATTTTTATCTACGATTTCTAAAAAATAGAAGCTTTCCTATTTACTGTTATTGCTACTGATCACGTGAGAACTATCACTGCCATGAACAGAATTAGAAGACTCATAGAATTATAAGTTCAGTTGATCATGGATCTGGGAATATTGATGAAGATCTACTCCGAAGGACTCTGCTATTTAAAGAGCCTTCAATAAGCGCATCAACTAAAAAAAGCAAGGAAAAAATAAAATTAGAGGTAGAGTTATATTAGGATAGTTTTTACTTCTTTTATTATATTTAGAACTTGTAAACCGACTCTTTATAATCTATAAATAAGAGAGCTTGGTGTAGGAATAATCATCAAATAATTTTAACATCAATTGGTGCCTGAGGTTAGATTTTCTTCCGATCAAGTAGTGTAAAATAGTTAGAGTAGATTAGATATCAGAGGTTTCTTAAGAGCAATTGACGACTGCTAGTGGGTGTTGAAAATTAGTGTAAATATCTTAGTTTCTCAGAAGCAATTGACGACTGCGACTGAGGAGTGAAAGATATATTTACTTTGCTTTCTAGTTTAGATTTTATTTGCTTTATTTACATACTTTGTAAACATCTTCAAGTTTTAATTTGAATTGACGACTCAGGTTGGAATTTGCAGATTAGTGTAACGATTTTTACTTTTCTATCTTCAATATTTTAGAGTTTGATTGACTCCCAGATTTTAAAAATTTATTGATTAGATTACATCTGTGTTAAGAGATTTTAGTTTTTGATTGACGCCCAAATTCTAGAAGATTGCAATACGGTGTAATGGTACTGTTTATTTTTATAAATATCCGATGGCTGAAGATTGGGGTTGACGACTGATCGTTACTTATGATATATATTATTATTATATTAAATTCAAGTCTTAACCTATTGCAAGCGCACAATGAAAATTATAATACTACCATAGGATCGTTCCCACAAGAAAGTTTATTTATCTAATTATTTCTTCTTTATATCTTCTACTTAAATTCTTATCTTAAAAACTCTTATTTATCTTTAAGATATAATCTATTGGAGAAATATGAATAAAAGAATGATTTATTAATCTAAAATACATAAAATAAATCTAAATCCTCCTTCTTCTGATTGAGGTTGGCAATCCCAATCTTCAGCTATCAGATATTTACGAATTTAAACAATACCATTACATTATATCTCTAGTTTCTTAGCATTGGTTGTCAATCAAGTTTAAGATCCTATTAATATAGATTTAATCTAATCAATAACTTTTTAAAATCTGGGCATCAATCAAACCTTAGAAAATTGAAGATGAAAAAATAAAAACCGTTACACTAATTTATAAATTCTAACTCGAGTCATCAATTCAAATTAAAACTTGGAGTTGTTTACAAAGCTGTAAGTACAAGAAAATAAAATCTAATCTAGAAAGGAAATAAATATATCTTTCACGCCTTAGCCGTAGTCGTCAATTGCTCTTGAGAAACCTCTGATATCTAATCTACTTTAACTATTTTATACTACTTTGATCGAAAGAAAATCCAACCTCATGCGTCAATTAATGTTAAAATTCTTCGATGCTTATTCCTACACCAAACTCTCTTATTTGTAGATCATAAGGAGTTGGTTTACAAAAACTTCTAATTATAATAAAAGAAACTAAAAATAAAAGATTCCTAATATAACTTTAATTATTAATTTTATCTTTCCTTGCTTTAGACGGTAGATGCACTTCTGGATTGCTCTCCTTTATTTAAGCAACAGAGTCCTTCAGAATAGATCTTTATCAATCTTCTCAGATCCGTGATTCACCAGACTTCTAGAGATCTTCTAATTTGATTCATGGTGGTGATAATCTTTTAGTCACGTGATCAGTAGCAACAGTGAATTAAGCTTTCTATAAAATCGTTGATACTGATTCTTAGTCTCTCTTCTTTGGTGGAAAATCGTAAATTACAATCCTCTACTTTCAGTATGGTTTATAAAGGGAAAATAGTAAAAGATGATTCTTTTGTTTTGTCATTTTATTGCAAAATCGTAAATGACGATTTTATATCTTCATACGGCTCACTCTTACGATTTAGCAGACTTGACGGACGATTCTTTGGAAAATACGATTATTTACTTTTATCCTTTGAGTGACTTCTTTTGGAGAATCGTAAATTACGATTCTTTGACTTTCATAGTCTTTTACTCTTAAAAAACAGTAAAATAGCAATTTTTCATTCTGTTCAGTATGCAGGATTTCGTCTTTCAGTTTTGTTGTCATTCTTTACTGTCTTTTGAGTTCCTTTTGATGAATATTAATAATTAGGCTCTATTTTACTGTTTATCTTTAATATCTGCATATCAGTAAGTTATTATAAACAACCTAAAACCTACCATCACTAAGTTAAGGGTGATAAAATGGTAAATTATGTGACTGATCAACTATCTCAATATGAAAAAGGAGGATTAGGATTTATTTTATGCACTTTAGATTAAGACACCATTCTTTTATTCATATTTCTCAAGTAGTTTAGAACCTTAAAACATAAATATAACTTTAAAATAGAAATGTATAAAGAAGATAAAACTTCTTCGTGGGAATGATCCTATACTAGCTCTACAATTTTTATTATGCGCTTGCAATAGGTTAAGACTTAATTAGATATATATAGTAAGCCGATCAAGTTTTTGGCGCCGCTGTCGGAAAAGTCTTTATCTTTTTATATTTTAGTTTTAAACTTTGTTTGATCACTTCTTAATCTTTCACAGGTTTATTCGGAGTAGTGAATTAAAAGGTTTCAATTTCTACCAGCCACAAAATTTAGAAGCTCAGATTTGTTTCTCCCTGCTCTCTAAAATAAAAATTATATAAAGCTAAAAACATAAAAATAAATAGTTATGCTTAAATTCATCTCAAAGTCTTTCATGTATATATATGCTACTAAATAAGCATTCTGCTACCACACATAAATATAATTATTACCCATCATATGTACTCTTTGATAGCATCACACATAATAAATCGTACGATGTTTTATATTTATTCGAGTCGACGTTTAATTTTTTATCAACTAACATTCTGTAGAATCATTATGGCAATTAAGTTCGAAACGATGAGAAGATTTAAAATGACGATTCATATTCCACTATCCAAACACTTCAATTACAGGATCAGTTCATCTTTTGCGAAATCATCCCTTCTCGTCCTTACCATCCCATCCTTACCCATGACAGAAGATAAAACCAACTATACCCGAATAAAGTTTTTTCTAGTATGGGAGGATCCACCAACAACAAAAGAGTCAGACCCTCTGCAGTTACCGTGAGATGAGTATGAGGAAGTTCAGAAGATTTTGGCAAAGGAAGAAAAGAAAAAAAACAAAAAGAAGAAAAAGAAAAATAGGAAGATGGAACCACTTGCCTCTTCTGACACACCTCCCATCTTCACTCCTCTTCCCCTCATCCATCCCTTGCTCAGCTACCGCCCTCTGATTCTCCCTAATCTCCGCTATTCCGCTTCCTGACTTGCAGTTCCTCTACAAAGAGCAGCAAGTTGAGGACATCCCAGAGTCAGGAAGGCAAATCATTTTTGACGGGATAAATTTTGGTTAAATGCCAAGGACTGATCTTTATCAAAGACAGACTTCATTTTCAGACGTTGCTGCTAGTGTCTTAGTTTAGTATGTGTCTAGATTTTTCCTAGATTTATACTCTTTTATGTAATTAGTTCTTATGATAGATCTTAGATTTTACTTGTCCTTTCAGATCATTGTAAATATTTAGTAATATATAATTTTTTTTTAACTCTGTAATTTTTTTATTAACAGTGTGTGTTACTAACATTACTAACATTTTTTACTAACATTTTTGTTATTGATACTCCGACAATAAGTCGCGAGTATTTTCACTCAAGTTTGAGAGAGAGTATATATCTGGTAACAGATTTTTTTCGGTAAATAATAGGTATATCAATAATTTTTATTTTTATTTTGTGTCCCCTGTTTTTGTCCCAATGAGGGCATTCTCTAATTTAAGTTTGGGGAGATACACAATTTCTGTGTTTAATAATTTTATTTAAAAATTAAAAAATTATGTATATATATATTTTTCTGATTAGTACATAGGAATTATGATAGAAAAAATTACAAATCCTGAAAACTTATAGTTCATTATAATAGAAGTTTAATAATTAGAATTTAGAACAGATATAATTCATGTTTAGCTCATTGAAACACTGTATTAAAATAAATATTTGAAACAATAAAATTTTCTAAACTGCAAAAATATAGACTATAGTTTCAAAATTATAAACCAGTGAGATTTTGAGCCATATTTCCTCTATTATTCTGAGAGAGACTGTTTCTATTCAAAATCGTAAAAATTTCTTTGAACTTCTATACTGATATGAAATCTCATATTGTTGAATTTAGAATAGAATTATTCTATGAATACGATGAACTGATTCTAGTGAGTGTAGAGTTTTGGAGAATAAACCTAGGAAGAGTAAAGAACGGGGGAAGGACGGAGAAAGTTCTAGAGGAAACTCTAAAACATTCCCAACCGTTGGATGAACAACACATGGACGAATCTTATACCGTTCATTATAACCCATGTAACCTATAAATAGGGTAGAGGGCCTCATTTGCAAGGCACCTCTCACAACTTGTAAAGCATTCTTAGGTTGAATACAAAGAGTACTCTTTCATTTCCCACTTTTAAGTTCTCCTCTACTTTCTTAGTCTCTTAGCGAGTCTTTGGAGATAGACTGATCTTGCGATGTTAGGGAGCGTTTTGACGCAAGAGCCGCACAGATTGTCGAGGCGCGACGCTAGGTCCGTGACATGCCACTACCTTAAGATAGCGGCCACTACCTTAAGTTAGTGGCATGTTAGAGGATTGTTTGGGAAACATAGCGGATTATTATATTTATTTTAAAATTAAAAAAAAAAAAATTATCTGAAAGTTATCGGTCGCTATGTTGCCGCTCTCTTGGTTTTTACAGAAGTTAAAGTTAAAAGTAAAAAGTGAAATAAAGTTTAAACATATAAAGAACTTTAAAGCGGTGGGTTTTTTAGATGTTTCAGAAGTCGGTGCTGACGTGGAAACGGCTTGGCTTGAAGTTGGCCTATTCTCTAAAGTTTTAAATTATAGGACCGTTTTTACAAATACGCAAACTTTTAGAGCCGAATATGTAAATTTCCCTCATCCATTCGAAACGAAGAATTAGAACCAGTCGGTAATTTTGGACATGTGCTTCATCAAATGTGTTAGGTGATTTGCAAAAATTGATACAAAGAACTTGTGGAAATGGTATTTCATGTAAAAAAAGGAAAAGCGACTTGTTCCAATTGTTTGTTTGGAACTTGTCAATTACTGCAACATGCAGGGCCGACCCTTGGGCAAGGCCCATCAAGTAGCCGCCTCGGGCCTCCAAATTTTTGGAGCCCCCTATTCTTGGAAGTCTTTATGAGGCATTGGTTAATGTAATTTCTAAAGTACTAAAATAATAAATCAAGTCAATGGGTTGGTTGGTTAAACTGCTTGTGTTATTTTACTTTTTACCCAATAGGTTATAAGTTTAACTCTTATCATGCCCCTTATTTTTTTTATGGGTTGGATTGGGTCTCTGTTGGATCAGTGTTGGTCATGGGTCGGGTCATTTGCCTCACTGGGCCAGGTCGACCTTATGTATTGACCTAATAGATTCTCTAACCTCATTTTGATTGGTCAAGATTATTTGATCGGATCCTTTATATATTTAAATTTTTTTTCTTATTAAATGACCCAACTTAAAACAACGATATTGTGTTCGTTACAGCTCAATTTTTTGCAAATGATCTATCAATTTGGATCTACTTGACGAGAGCTATCCAATGAACTTATTTATGAAACCTTTTGAGATTGCTAAAGTGCTAAAAAATGATAGAAAAGATTTCATGATAGTTAAAGTGTTAAAAAGTGCCACAATGTTTTTAATTGTGTTACTCGATCCGTGAGGTATGCTCTTCACATATTTTTGTTAACTTATTAATTACTTTTTCAAATTATAAACAATAGAATGAAATATGCAGATATTCATAATCTAAGAACAATCATGATGACAGATTTTAATTTCGGCCATATTTTGGTATTTCAGGAAGTTCAAAAAAAATTATATATAAATTATATTTAATAATTATAAAAAATTTATTTATTATACAAAAATGACTAATTAAAGGAAAATTCATTAAATTTGAAATTTTTTTGTTAATTTTGCCAAAATTAATTAAATTGGGCGATTTTGGAGAAATCATCAACATTTTGCTAAAAGTTATGTTCAACTTCTGTTTTAATAAATTTTAGCGAAATTTTGAAAAATATCGGAGAAACTTGTCACTATTAAAGAAATGAGTATTATTTTCTTTGTTAAAAAAAAAACAATTCTGACCAATTTTCTTGTAGGATTAATATGAAGGAGAGTCATATTTTAGGAACTCGCCTTGGGCCCCCAAAATCTCAGGTCTGGTCCTGACAACACGATGAGGAAAATAGATTGATTTTCCTAAACGCTTTCATCCAGATTCCCCCCCCCCCCCTCCCCTCTAACAATCGAACGTAGGGAAAATGTTTGTACACAAATTTTGAGGCTCCTAACATCCATAACAATCAAATTTTGAGGCTGGAAAGGTGTTTCACGGAGAATGAAGACTCTAATGAGCACATATGTTGTCCAATATGTGCACTATTAAAATGAGATTGGAACCAAGGTTGCAAGTATCGGCCGATACAGTTATCGCCAATACCTCTCTTAGTTCATATGTTGTCCAATATGTGCACTATTAAAATGAGATTGGAACCAAGGTTGCAAGTATCGGCCGATACAGTTATCGCCAATACCTCTCTTAGTTTATTTTATTATTATTTTTCTAAACAAGGAGCGATACGTATCGGTATTAGCCAATACCTGTCGGTCCTCCATAGACCAATACCCGATACCCGATACAGGCTTCGACACCTTGATTGGAACTAATTTGGGCTGTCAACGAGTCCGGGTGGGCTAAAATTTTGGCTGTCCAATGATGAACTTGCCATTTGTCCAACCCTACCCCACTCTAACCGATAGGATGGATTGAGAGTATATGCTAGACCTGACAAAAAATCCAAACTGACCTGATGTCCGACCCTAAAACCCTGACCCGCTGGTTAAAGACCCCCTCTTATCTTTGATTCACTATAAAAAGTAAGACTATTAGCGGCAGCCAAAACTGCCGCTATTAATCAAAAAATTGAAAATTGTCGTTAATACTTTTGCTGCTAATAGTCTTAATAGCCTTTAATAGTTTTTTTGTTAATAGCGGCAATTTTTTGCTGTAAAAAATTGCTGCTAATAGTCTTATTTTTTTGTATTGATTTTTTATATAAATTATCGGGCCCAGTCAACCTAAAGACCTTATTTTTCTCCGACCCGACCTGACACGACCTTTTAGTTGGTCAGACTGATTTTTTCAGAACTTTATAAATCTTATTTCTAAGAGTACGGTGTTTTGCAGTGAAAATTCTCGCGACGCAATTGATGATTCCACCATTCATATTGTTGACTACCTTATATAAGATAATAGAGGTTGTTTTTCATATCCCAATGTTCCACACATTAGATCTTGCGATTGTGATCCGCATAGTCCGATGTTGCTTAAACGATGCACATCTTCCCAAAGTGATCGTGAACATGGCATACGATGGTGCATTGTGATCGCGGATGTATTTCACGTAAAATCAACATCCACGTGAAATTTGTGCAAGATTATGACGAAAAACTACCTCTATCACATACCGTGTTGGTTGAACCATCAGTTGTGCTACAACAACCATCGGTTGCAAAAACCCCTACCCTATTTTAAAGTGCTTTTTGCGAGATAGCTATGTAATTATAGGATTGGCAAGATTCCGTATCATTTGTGGGTAAATTCTTGCTCTAACAGTTTAAACTTCCAATAATTACATTTTAAAATGTGAAATACTAACAATATCCTTACTTGTTTGTTTAGCGGTTAATGTTCTATTTTCCAACACATAATGACACAAATACTTTTTTTTTTTTTTTTTAATAAATCACAGAGGTTGAATGGCTCTCACCCTTTCTATTAAAAATGAAAAGACAGTACTACAAAACACACAAAAATAGGACTTGAAAAACATCCATCTAGCCACCAAGAAGGAAACATAACAAAGAAAGGAGAGGGAGCAAGTAAAATCCTTAGAATCTGCTAAGTGAGCAAACAACTCACTCAATGCGAAAGTCCTAAAGGACGATCAGCTCCATCCCGGGAGTTAATCCCTACACACTACTTGCCAGTTTCTCAAGCAGTCTTGAATGGAGTAAGACCTTAGAATCTTCAAACTCTTAGCCCATTGCAGCATTTTACCTTTAATTCTCTCAACTAACTGTTTTGGGGTTGACGCCTTGGATTCAAAAATCCTACGATTTCTTTCTTTCCACATCAGCCATAAAACAACAAATAGAGATAAATACCAGCAATTCTTTTGTATTTTAATGGAGCCACCCAAATTCCAAGAGCCCACTAAGCAGTCAACAAAAGAAGGCATCACCTATTGATAGCCGAACCAATCAAGAATGGAGCTCCAAACCTCCACTGAAAAAGGACAATGAATGAAGAGATGTGCATTGGTTTTCAGATCGTGGTAGCATAATGAAGCATCTGTTTGGGAGAAGAAAGCCTCGGTGCTGAAGATTTTCGACTGTGAGCACTTTATCCATGACTGTCAACCACACGATAGAGATAGCTCTGAAAGGGGCATTGGCGTTCCATATCCACAACCACAGAAGCTCAGGAACCACTGCTGATGCCAAAAGATGGTACATCGACTAAACCGAAAACCTTTCCCCTTTGTTTAATCTCCATGCCAAACAATCATTTTGTGTGCCTCCGGACGCATTAACTGATCCTAATAACTCCAACAGATCAATAAGAACTCTGATCTCGTGGTCATACAATCTGCGGGAAACTTTGGGATTCCATGCAAAGTCACCATTTGGGCCTCTGTTAGCAACATCCTTCACCGACGCTTTCTTATAACAGATGACCTTGAAAATCTGCTTAAACCTAATGCATAACGGGGAGTTTTCTAGCCAGGCATCTTTCCAAAATAGAGTATTTGCTCCGTCTCTCACTCCAATATGAGTGCCCAACTTGAATATTTGTTTTCGATTAGAAATTGCATGCCAAATACACGAGCCATTTCCGCTCCTCACCTCATTGATTTCCCATAAACTCCCTCCATTTCGGTAATTTTCAATTAGAATTTTCAGCCAAAGGCTATCCGAATCCGAGGTAGCTCTCCATATCCATTTAACGAGCAAAGCATCATTGAAATCATTAATATTCGTTAAGCTCATCCCTCTATCTTCTTTATTCTTGCATAAAATGCACTAATCGGTCAAATGATATTTGCCCTTATCATCTGCACCTTGCCAAAGAAAGTTGCGATGCAACTTCTCTAATCTAAGCCTCACCCATACCGAGCAAGGTGCAGATGATAAGGGCAAATATACTTCTGTTCGGGAGAAGTGGCCCAACCGGGAGAAGTGGGTTGCCATATACTTCTGTCCTAACCCATCCTTCAAGTCGCTTTTGGGTTCTGTCTATAATAGGTTGCCATATACTTCTGTTCGGGAGAAGTGGCCCAACCGGAAGACCGAGATAGGAGAAAAGGAAGATTTCCAACTTTGCAGCAAATACCATTAGCAAGAAACTCCAATTGAGGTTGAGAGTGGCCAATTCCAATAAGCGTAGACTTGTTGAGGTTAATCTTGAGACCTGAAATCTTTGGAAAAGGAGCATTATTTTTTTAACAGCCAAAAGAGCCCCTAGACTCTGTCGATGAAAATGATGGTATCATCTGTATACAATAGGTGCGAAATCACCGTACCTCTTGTTGCGGGCATAAATCCTTTGAATATATCTGTCTCAACTGCTCGTTGCAAAAGTGCACTAAGACCTTCAATCACCACTAGAAAAAGGAAAGGAGAAAGACGATCAGAAGCCCGAATTCCTTTCTCGATCGGGAAAAATCCCTCAATAGAGCCATTGATCACAATCGACATCCACACCGAAGATATACATCCTTTCATCCAACCGATACATTTGTTGCTGAAACCCAAACGACGGAACATATAAATCAAGAATCTTCAGTCCACATTATAGTAAGCCTTCTCAAGATCTAGTTTCAATATCTTTCCTTTCTTTTTTCTCTTATGTAAACTGTCCACACACTTGTTTGCTATCAACACACTATCAATGAGTTGATGTCCCTGAAATAATTTTAGGAAGAACTGCTTTGAGTCTATTGGCTAAAGTTTTAGAAATAATTTTATATAACCCATTAATTAGGCTAATGGGCCTACATGTTGGGTATTTGTGACCCACACAATAACTTTACCCTTTTCCTATTTTAATTAAAATATGATTGATTAAAGACTTTGAGTTTTACTTGCAACGTGATTCCATTCCACGCAACCGAGGAGTTGGTTTCAACTATGATTGGTTTGTGGTAAGCCAATCCCCATCTTCTAGTGATACACCTCTCCCTTGAATCCCTGATGGATTAGGATTCAAGGGCATGTTATATAAGAGGACAACGTCCCCTCTTCATCTCCACTCAATGCAATCGTGCCCATCACTTAGAGGGAGATAGAAGCGAGGTAGAATTGTCCTCAAGGAATTTCACGGAGGCGGCTTCTCTAATTTTATTAGGCGAATATTTTCTTAAATAAGGCATGCGTAAACTTGATTGAAGATTAATTTGCCTAAGATGTTGTTTTGTCTAACAATTGGTATTAGAGCTCGGTTAGGGCATATTTAATTTTCAATAAAAAAAAAAAAAAAAAAAATTTTTTTTTTTGGGCACTGTTGGCCGACGGTCCGGCGCCGTCCGACATATTCCAGCCACCAGACAGGCACCGGCCGCGGACGGCACACCGAACCGTCGGGTCCGGTGACCTGAATGGGGCCGGGGTTTGGATCTTCCTTACGGCAGATATTTTTATTTAAAAAAAAAAAACCTTCCAGTCCTTTATCTGACCGTCAAAACCATTGGACTAAGCCGACCGACGTGCCGGATCCGGCCAAGGTAACTGTGAAGGCGGCTAACTAAGCCCCATCGGCGATTCTTGTTATACAAGCTAACTGTGCAAAATACAAAAAAAAAAAAAATTTTTTTTAAGGAAGATGAACAGTAAAAGGGGGTTAGGGTTGCTTCTCGGACCGGGTCGAGTCCGTACCCGACCCAATGACCCGGTCCAATGACCCAACCTAATGACCCGACCTAATGACCCGACCCATGACCCGTGTACTGACCCACGACCCAAACCACTTCTATTCAGTTTTGTTTGCAGCCCTTATATTGCATTGCTTCCACCGGCTACAAATAAATCTTTAAAACTCAGAACGTGTTTCTACTATCAGATTGAACTCTTTTTGACTCAAACTTTAAAATGCGATATCTTGAGATATACAACTTTGTTTCGCGCATATGACCTATCGCTTTTAGTCTACTCGACGAGATCTACACTTTGGACTAGTTTATGGGACTGTTTAACACTGTTTTAGACATAAAAATTCTAATCAAAGGTTAATAAATTTATTTTTGTTCTAAATATATAGTTGAACCCTTTTTTGAATATTCTGTATGAATACTCTTACACTATCATGTTATTATTCATAATTACTGCATGTGTATCTTCACTTTATGACTCTGTTTTCCCTAAACTTGGTATATGAATGTATTTAGGGTATGAAACATTGAACTAATGACATGATAGAATGCCTAAGAATTTTAGTTCTATCTATAAAGGGGTTTAGATAGAACGGTAAAACAATCGTTTCGGGATGCGTAGCCAAAGTAGGTTTATAGTCTGCCCAAAGGTGACCGATCTATGAAGGACACGTTATCTTTAAATTTTGAAATCCAATTTCATTAAGATTGCATGTGCATTTGTTTATGTGAACTACTATTTCTTGTCAAAGCTGATTTAGAAAATTCGTGTAGATAGAATGAGTAGAATAGTCATGTGTGTCTAGGTGAGAGAAGAGCGACACTTCCGGCCTAAGCTGATGGATAGCTTCGATCAAACCGAAAATACATCTGACTAGGTCTATGTGTGTTTCCTAAACACAACTTAGGGAGACTTACGATAAGTCAAAGCTTCTGCCCAAAGGTGATGCTGAGACAATGAGTGAAGTCTGTCCCTCAGAGTGAATGGTCCTTTGCATATGCTTGTTTACACTCTGATTAATTCAACCTTGACCCCGGGTATGAATTTTTATTTTATAAAGTTCTAATTGAACAATGTGCTGATAGTTATTCCTTTTTATACCAGCTATGAACGGATCAATTTTACATCAACAGATGACTAGTATTGAAAAACTTAATGACACCAATTATAACACCTGGCGGATGGGTCTTGATTTGACCCTTGGATATATGGACTATGATTTTGTTCTTTCGGAGGACAAGCCAACTTTAGCGTCCAACGCCACTAAAATCCAAAAGGCCCAATATGCTTGTTGGGATAAGGCAAATTGTATAACGATGATGATCATACGAGCTTCTATTACAGAACCCATTAGAGGTGGTATTAAAACTATCGAAATAACCAAAGAATTGTTGAAAATCATCCAAGACCAGTTCGTTGGAACAGTAAAGTCCTTACAGTATGGCTACTTAGTGCAATTGGTCAATATATGGTATGATGGAAAAGGGAGTGTGCGAGAATTTATTCTTAAAATATCCATGTTAGTTATGAAACTTAAAGAACAAGGAATTACAATCGAAGAAGATGCCGTAGTGCATCTAGCTGTTGCTTTTCTTCTTAAGCAATTTGATACCTTTAAAGTGAATTACAACGCTCAAAAGGATAAATGTGATTTAAATCAATTGATTTTGATTTGTGTGATTGAAGAAGAGAGGTTTCGAGGAAACCAAGTAGAGTCTGCTAATTTTGGCTACAATCCGGCTTATAAGTCAGCTCATAAGAAGAATTTTAAGAAAAAGGGTCAGGAGCAGAACTACCATAATAGTAAGAGAACAAATGAAGACTCTAATATGAATATTGTAAAGACTGACAATGATGATGGTTTCCATTTCTGTAAGAAGAAAGGTCATATCAAGAAAAATTGTTACTTATGGAAAAATATTCTGAAGAAACAACAAGGAGGGGCTAATCAGCAAGAGGAGCCCCAGGTTGAATGAAAAGCTATTCTTTGACAATGAGGAGGAATTTTGAACAAATTCTATTTATTGAGGATAAATTTTATTGCTAATGTTAGACTTATTAGAGTTATTTATAGTTTTACTCTTCTATGTGATAGTTTAACTATTACTTTGGATTCTATTAGTGTTGAATATGGTTCTCTACTAAATAAGTACAATCATTGAAATTTGTTATATCAATTTTCTTGAAGATGAGACATTTAGTAGGAGTTAAGAATAACGAACAATATCAAATTCACTAATGATCAGTATATTCATTTAAATTGAAGTGACCAGATTGAGAATATTAGAGTTTTTTGAGGACTTTATTTGAGTGAGAGCTTATGTTTCCATAATGCTTTATCTTATTTTATGATATATTTATTGTATATATTATGCTTCATTTAATTGATGCTTTATTTTGGTGCCATCATCATTATTATTATGATTTGTGCATATGTAATGTTATTGTCGGGGAGCATAAGTGCTCAAATACGGTTGCTTGAGATATCGTGATTAGGCACCACAGTTTGTATAGCTTTTGTCCTGATAGGTGGGTGATCGCTTTCACATGGCGTATGCCGTAATATATCAGGACAACATACCTTAGGGTATGAAGCAGGACGAATGAGGAGATATACACAAGAAGTTGCATTAAAGTGTATATTTTCTGGTATCACTAAAACCACAATGAGCTCTCCAGTTTATTGATGATATTAGTGTCTTGACCATGAAATTATCATAATGAGATTTGAAGAAATGATACATTATTGGCATTCATGATCCGACATTAAGATTGTTATTGAACTTGAGAGAATGTGTGTTACATTGAAATATTGAAAGTCAATATTTTTACAAAACTTTAAAGGATGACCATCCATTTTTAAACTAAGTCAATCATGATGTTTCTTTTGTTATCTTTTGTTTTATCAAAATCTATCTATATTATTATTATTAAAATTATTGTGTGGTTCAAGTGAGAGATTGTTGGGTATTTATGACCCACACAATAACTTTACCCTTTTCCTATTTTAATTAAAATATGATTGACTAAAGACTTTGGGTTTTACTTGTAACGTGATTCCACTCCACGCAACCGAGGAGTTGGTTTCAACTATGATTGGTTTGTGGTAAGCCAATCCCCATCTTCTAGTGACACACCTCTCCCTTAAATCCTTGATGGGTTAGGATTCAAGGGCATGCTATATTAGAGGACAACGTCCCCTCTTCATCTCCACTCAATGCAATCATGCCTATCACTTAGAGGGAGATAGAAGCGAGGTAGAATTGTCCTCAAAGAATTCCACGGAGGCGGCTTGTCACGGGGTAACTTTTTTCGACACCCGTGCGGTGCCTCGCTGCCGCTACAGCGAGGCCAGCCTAACACAGATACCAGTTTGTCACAAGGCATAACCTAACATTGGTTATCACGCCCGTGCAACATCTCGCTGTCGCGCACAGCGAGACCTCATATCCAACCATCACTCTGATACCACCCGCCTAGAGGACGGGAACTCCCGCATCGTGGTTGCCTTCACTCGAGGCGAACCCACTCAATGCATCGTGTCTACTCGCGACACACATGCCAGCACCTCAGTGCCCCTTGGCTTGTCCAGCTTCACCCTGTGCAGTGCACTAGTTCCTCGCTTTAGACAAAGGCATGCCTCTCTTCATGCCATCCAAGCCAACCAACGTGTGTGGTCCACGCGACCAGCACCCTAGGAGTAGCATGCGGCTCTTCATGCTCTCCAAACCAAGCATCGTGTGAGGCCAGCACGACCAGCACACTTCTGCTCCAGGCCCTCAGCTAGTGTGCGCTACTGCGTCCCACATAGCCCTTGAGAGCCCCAGTGAGGCCACCGACCCATGTGCACCGCGACGCAGGCACGGGGCCACATGGTAGCCTCACCCCAGGTGACACATGGCATCGCCGCAGCGCCGCATTGCTGCAGCGATGTTCTAGGCCCACCCCTAACCTAGAAAGCACATGCGCTCGTCCCGCAACGCAAGGCCCCATGTGTGGGAGAATAGCTCCATAGCTCCCTTCCCCCTATATATGGTCTAAAGACCAACTTAGGCAAAATAGCAGAAAACCCTCAAACCTATTGGTTTGTCATACCCCCATGGCACACGTTCTCCTGCTTGTGGCACACACCTGTAAAGGTGGTGTCTTGCCATTAAACATGGCACACGATCCTCTGACCGTGGCACTCAGTGCCATCCTCCAAGCCCGCATGGCTTGCTAGGTCACGCATCAACGTCTCTTACGACCGTGTCGCGTCTGTGTCGCGTCCGCATCGCGACTACGTCACGAGGCTCTCATGGCCTCATGTCCAACATAGCACTGCATCGCGACCATGTCGCGTCCGTGTCGCGACCATGTCGCAAGGCCCTCATGGTCTCATGTCGTGTGCCCTCATGGCACCACATGGCGTACCCTCATGGCACCGCATCATGTCTAAGTCGTGACTGTGTCGCGCGTTAACTTGACACCATATCGGGTCCGTCATTGCACCTAGATGCCGCGTGCCCTCTTAGCACCGTATCGCGTACACTCTTGGCACCGCATCGCTTGCCATACAAGCTAGATGTCGCGTGTCCTCTTGACACCACATCGCGTGCCACCATGGCACCGCCTCATGTGCCTTAGCACTTAGACGTCGCGTGCCCTCCTGGCACCACGTTGCGTGCCCCCAACGCGGAGCACCGCACTACGTGCCTAATGGCACCAGGACGTCGCGTGCCCTCTTGACACCACGTCGCGTGCTCATTCACAGAGCACCGCATTACGTGCCTTATGGCACCAGGATGTCGCGTGCCCTCTTGGCACCACGTCGCGTGCTCCACCGCGGAGCACCGCATTCTAAGCCCTTCACGCGTCTAGCCACCATACTAGACTGTAGCTTAGTTCGGTCACCGTTGCATCATGCATCAGGGACTCATGCACACGTCGCAAGGCCATGTGCCTCTGCGCCCACGCGTGCTACACAGCTAGCTTACAAGGTCCGTCTGCCTTCTTGCTAGCTAAGTGCCCAGTTCCAAGGTCGTCATGCCTTCATGCTGGCGCACAGATTAATGAGGCCGTCACATCCTCCCCGACTCAATAAGGTCAACGTCCTCGCTGACGCAGTATCTCAAGGAAATGGACCATTCCACATCCACCAATCTTGTTGTGTCAACGTTTTTATTGACAGTAAGACTCGCATCAGTTCCTCGACCTATGTCTTCACCCCATGCGAAGCCTATCCAGAGTCACTTTTCTCGTAGTGTACTCCAGTGCTACACTTAGCGTCCCACGCTAAATCGGCCTATCTTAGCTCATGTGTGGCCCTCGTCACCAACACACATCGTATTTGGACCCTCTGGCCCATGTACTCTACTGAGTCTCACATCGCATTCTCTTGCAGACGTGTTCCACCAATATCTAGCCCCGAGGTTTCTCACCTCCTCGCTGGATCAATTTGGTCATATCCACGTGGTTTCGCACCACGCTATTCGTCACTATGCCAAACACTGAGCATTAGTGATTGCAGCTCACTCTAGTACCTCGACACCACGTGTCTTCACCCAAGAGTTCGCTTAGAAAATTTTGAATTTGAAGCGTTTTCGTGCTTCGGTCTATGCAATAGGGGTGTGATTTTGGTCACATTTTTCTCCCCCACTCGATGCGTTGACGTCCTCGTCAGCATCCGAACTCCTACGTCAGTACCTCAACACATAATCTGGTTTTCACCGAAGCACACTTGGATCTGAATCGCAGTTAGTGCACTTCACTGCATGGATTCACAATTCTGTGCTAGTACTTCAACCATGTTCAGTGTCTTCACCCCACATAGTGCTCTAGCCTACTTGGTCCGGTCAGTATTTCACCCAGGTATCTTTATATACCAGTTCCTCATACAACCAAAAGCAAGACAATCGTTAGCAACCAAGCTTCCGCAACTCATTGCCCCTCGTAGCTCTCTAGGTTTTCAACAGTCCATCTTCACCCAGGAGTCTACCTTTCATTCGCACTGCCGTCTAGCACCTCAACACATCTGTGTCTTCGCCCAAGAGTTCGACCTGCGTGTGATTCGTAGAACTCCAGTACCTCGATGTATGTTTCCAACCACGAGACTGCCACCCAAGCAAATTTTGCAGCTCTAGTGCCTCGATATAGGCTTATCTCCTTCAATCATAGCAACCGATGGAACCCAAGTTTGTTGGACCTTTAGACCTGATCACCACACAAGCCCTCAACGATCCTGCAGCGCTCTAGTACCTCAACACCTCCGCGTTTTCACCCAAGAGCCTGCCATGAGCACCTTGCTCAATCAATGAAACTCACTGCTTCTCACACTATAGTACCTCGACCTCTGTCTTCACCCAATAGTGTGACTCGAGTCACCTCTAGCAACCCGGCTTACGGTCCTTCGCGTAGACCAAATATTTTAACGATCACCTGGGACTCACTTCCTCTGAAGATACCCATCTGGTTCATCCATTGGCTTTCCTCCGAAGCCACGCTGGATCTTAGTCCAGCCATCCGTCACTCGCGGCCATTGTGCCTTATCGTCACACAAGGCAACGAGCTTCTGACCCCTACTCTGGTTCAGCCTAGCTCAAATCAGTTCTCGCGATAGCTCGTTTAACTGTATCATCGATCCTGGGCCCTCGCAACATATTGATCTTTACATTGCCGCATACCAGCGGTCCAGACCCTCATGTCATATGCCAGCGACCGATTTCAAAATCTCAGCTTCTCAAGTGAGACTGGAGCATACAACCTGCTCCTTGCCATCCATGGCAACAGTGCTCTCAGCACCAACGTGATCCAACGTCTCATGTTGGAGATCACTAGCGTTCATCCGCCTCGGACCGACTCGCTACTTCAACGTGTGGCACTTGCAGCCAACAAGTTGTTAAATGTAAATGGAGCATCCCACTTGCTCCTTGCCATCCATGGCAACAGTGCTCTCAGCACCAACGTGATCCAACGTCTCATGTTGGAGGTCACTAGCGTTCATCCATCCTGGACCGACCCGCTACCGTAATGTATAGCCTTCATAGGTGACAACCATCACGAAATTAGAACGGAGCATCGCTCGTGCTCCATGCCGACATGGCAACGGTGCTCTCAGCACCTGTGTGACTCAACGTCTCAAGTTGAAAGTCACCAGCGTCCATCCACCTCGGACCGGCCCGCTAACTCAACGCGTGGCTCACATGGCCAACTAGCGTCGAGTTCTATTTTTCGCGACAAGTAACCCAGCAGTACCGTCCCTCTGCGTGCGACTCATTCGCATCTCAATCACAGATGTGCAACTCTACTGCACATAAGTAACTCTGGTTGTCACAAAATCAGAGCGCACCTTATCGCTCTAGCTTGCAAAAGTAGTCCCAATCGGAACGATCTGGCTCTAATACCACCTGTCACGGGGTAACTTTTTTCGACACGGGCGCGCGCCGCCGCTTCTGAGGCCAGCCTAACTCAGATACCAGTTTGTCACAAGGCATAACCTAACATTGGTTATCACGCCCGTGCAACATCTCGCTGCCACGCACAGCGAGACCTCATATCCAACCATCACTCTGATACCACCCGCCTAGAGGACGGGAACTCCCGCATCGTGGTTGCCTTCACTCGAGGCAGACCCACTCCATGCATCGTGTCTACTCGCGACACACATGCCAGCACCTCCTTGCCACTTGGCTTGTCCAGCTTCACCCTGTGCAGTACACTAGTTCCTCGCTTTAGACAAAGGCATGCCTCTCTTCATGCCATCCAAGCCAACCAACGTGTGTGGTCCATGCGATCAAAGACCCTAGGAGTATGCATGCTCTTCATGCTCTCCAAACCAAGCATCGTGTGAGGCCGACACACTGCACACCGCTCCAGCCCTCGCCTAGTGTGCGCTACTGCGTCCCACATAGCCCTTGAGAGCCCCAGTGAGGCCACCGACCCATGTGCATCGCGACGCAGGCACGGGGCCACATGGTAGCCTCACCCCAGGTGACACATGGCATCGCCGCAGCACCGCATTCTTTGCGTGCGATGTTCTAGGCCCCCCCTAACCTAAAAAGCACATGCGCTCATCCATAGCATAAGACCCCATGTGTGGGAGAATAGCTCCATAGCTCCCTTCCCCCTATATATGGTCTAAAGACCAACTTAGGCAAAATAGCAGAAAACCCTCAAACTTATTGGTTTGTCATACCCCCATGGCACACGTTCTCCTGCTCGTGGCACACACCTGCAAAGGTGGTGTCTTGCCATTAAACATGGCACACGATCCTCTGACCGTGGCACCCAGTGCCATCCTCCAAGCTCGCATGGCTTGCTAGGTCACGCATCAACGTCTCTTACGACCGTGTCACGTCCGTGTCGCGTCCGCATCGCGACTACATCACAAGGCCCTCGTGGCCTTATGTCCAGCATAGCACTGCATCGCGACCATGTCGCGTCCGTGTCGCGACCATGTCGCAAGGCCCTCATGGCCTCATGTCGCGTGCCCTCATGGCACCACATGGCGTACCCTCATGGCACCGCATCACGTCTAAGTCGTGACTGTGTCGCGCGTTAACTTGACACCATATCGGGTCCGTCATTGCACCTAGATGCCGCGTGCCCTCTTAGCACCGCATCGCGTACACTCTTGGCACCGCATCGCTTGCCATACAAGCTAGATGTCGCGTGTCCTCTTGACACCACATCGCGTGCCACCATGGCACCGCCTCATGTGCCTTAGCACTTAGACGTCGCGTGCCCTCCTGGCACCACGTCGCGTGCCCCCAACGCGGAGCACCGCACTACGTGCCTAATGGCACCAGGACGTCGCGTGCCCTCTTGACACCACGTCGCGTGCTCATTCACAGAGCACCGCATTACGTGCCTTATGGCACCAGGACGTCGCGTGCCCTCTTGGCACCACGTCGCGTGCTCTACCGCGGAGCACCGCATTCTAAGCCCTTCACGCGTCTAGCCACCATACTAGACTGCAGCTTAGTTCGGTCACCGTTGCATTATGCATCAGGGACTCATGCACACGTCGCAAGGCCACGTGCCTCTGCGCCCACGCGTGCTACACTGCTAGCTTACAAGGTCCGTCTGCCTTCTTGCTAGCTAAGTGCCCAGTTCCAAGGTCGTCATGCCTTCATGCTGGCGCACAGATTAATGAGGCCGTCATAGGCCTTGGGGGGCCCAGTGTCGTCACCTCTATCGATGACCTCAATATTGATGTGAAACAAACATCCTTCTACTTTAATGGCAGTAATGTTGGTATCTGGGTTCCTCGCCTGATATTAATTTTAACCACTGGAGGATATAAATAATCCAAGTTGGAAGAAGAGTCGTCCAGGAGCTGAAACTCACCATATTGCTCAGCAATGCCTTTAAAGGTGTCCAAACTCACCATATTGGTCAGCAATGCCTTTAAAGGTGTCCAAACTCCAGGCATGTAGAGGTACTCCTCCCAATCGTAGCCACAACAGATGTCTCTCACCGGTGCCACCCAAAGAAACATGAGGAGACCAAGGCCCAAAGGAAATTTAAAAATTGTTTCTCTTCTTCTTCTTCCCCTTTAACCCTTTTTCCTTGCCGTCGGCAGAATTGAAAATAAAGAGAAAGTGGTTAATACTCTTGCTCACCGTCAACAAATTATCTTGACTACTTTTCATATCGTAGTTTGTTTTCTTCCTACTAAGGAAGAAAGCAATCAGTTGACCGATCGACAGAATGGTTAATCCGTGACTGATTCGTTAACCGTGCGTGGGCTATTTAAAATGACTTATAAACAAGAAAAAAAGAAATTGATCGTCCAATCAACGGTGCGTTAACTGTGCGATTACCAAGCGATAGGATCTCAAAAAAAATGTCCAGATGTAAAAGAGTCCAAAATGGGAAAGGGTTTTGTGGAAAATCTAGGCAATTAACTCGCCTCTACCCAATAGAGCATATCTAATGAAAAATCATTAGAGAAAATATACTGCATAAAAAATAAAAACAAAAAAATAAGAAATACCCATATTCTTATACCTAAAATAAGAATGACCCAATAGAGCATATCTATTGGGGTCCTGGATCCAAGCATAGTGACTAAGTTGGGGTTTGGGAATAAATTGGCTTGAAAAAAATTCCAAAAAATCCCTCAAAATCTGTCAAATTCGGGTAAAATACGGGCAAAATTTGGGAAAAAATAAAAAGTTTATTAACTAAAAAGTTGTGACAAAAACCGGGAATAATTCGGGAAAATGTCATTTAATTTGCTTATAATTCATAAAATTCATGAATTATTCGGATTTTATTCAAAAAACTTTGATTAATTCAAATTTTATTTGTTTTTCAAATAAAAACGCTAATTATTTGCAACTTTTTCAAAATGTCAATGATTTGGTTGCTATATATGGGTCCAAGAGGAATGCATATGGTACTCACTGGTCAAGTGTGTGGGGCTCAGAACCAGTGGCCTCCAAGAAGGATCTTGCATCCATTCATGGTAATTTGGAACATGCTCTTCCATACCTGGAACCAATATCACCTTCTTCTCCAGACTCGCTCCTCTCTCTCTCTGTAGAACAAAAGCTTTGATATGTTGGAATTTTTATGGAAGAATCTCAAAATTCTTATTTTATGTGGACCACACACATTAGGATTTTATAAAACATTACAGTTGCTTGAAATAATAAAGGGCATTTTTAGAAATGGAAGGAAACCTCAAGATTTTCTGATTTATATGTGATTCTTATTCCTATTAGAATACTTTGATGGAGGTCATGACTCTTCATGCCGTATAGATGTCCTCCCATTAAGAGAGTAGCAAGAGAGGCGGGTAGAGCCACCTTCATCTTTCTTCATAGGGAAAAACTTCAGATTGCTTGCATCGACTAGAATCAATGGTCACAATCTTTGCAATAAGATACTCACTTATATTTTAATTTATAGATTGGATATATTGTTTTGATTGATCATACGCTTAGATCTTAGGGCAAATATTTAGATGGTTAGATTGATAGCTCTAATAGTTGGTATTAGAGACTGATTTAGTATTTTAATCGGTCAAAGCATTAGTAGAATCAGACGGTATACATGCGTATTGGTTCAAAGCATTACATAATGATCGAATTGTCTCATATTGGTTCAAGTTGGATATAGAATGCCAATGTTTATAGTTTTATCATCCATTGCTTGTAGAATTAGATGGTATGCATGCGTATCGTCCTATACAGAATGATACACCAACTTATTGTGAGATATTTTATTCTAGGATCTAGGTTCGAATCACAGGATCAAATATATATTTTTATAAGAACATGCATACTTTGTATTTATTTTCGGGTCGATGCGCTAGTAATCTCTGCAATGAAAACGATATTCTCCGCAAGAGAATTCGAGTCTATGTTACTTCTTGCCTTCTCTAAATTTAGCCTCTAGATGGGAATGTGCTGGGGTTAGAGGAAGAGGGGATGGTGATCTCCTTATATAGTCACCTCTCTTTCCTAACCCATCAAGGAAAGAGAGTGGAGACATATTACTTATATTAGGAAACTACTTGCTTCTTATCGTCTCGAGATACATATGGTCAAAAGCTCAAACCCAGTTTTTAATAGAAACCCAAAGATGGGTTAAGGTGTTGACCACAAAAATCTAATATTCTCCCACTTGGTCTACACCTTAACTCATCTAGACATAATTTTAAAAACGACTCTCTAGGTTGACAAACTTTAAAAAGCGGATGGTCATCTATTTTATATTTTAAAAAATCATTGACCCCACTATGTCGATGTTTCGTAACAATCACCTAAATTCAATAACAATACCAGTAAAGGATCATGACGCGCAAAGTATTCATTCTTACGAATCGACACTAGGCAATCCATAGTCACAAAACTAACATCATTAATGGACTTTAGTCTTTACTTAGTGATATCAGGCAACTGGTCGATTTTAAGTTTAACCCTTGCAAGTGCACAAGATCTATTGTAGCACGGTAAGAACAGAGGTGTCAAACCCACAGGGAAACATGAAATTTATCTAATCCTTTCAGAGACTTTAAAACACCCAAGGAAGTACCAAGGGAGAAATTCGATTTACCACACAGGTACCACACGATTCTCAATGCAATAAAAGAAAACTAATCAATCTAGGCCGGAACAAATTATGATAAAGAAGAAAAATGACAGTTTATAAATTGATCAAGGAGTTAGCTAACCATCGATTCGTAACTTTTTTACCATTCAATCTCACAAATTTATTTTAAGTCAAAACATCATCATTTATTAGGTAAATAAATGAATCGAGAAGAACGCGACTATGGATCCGACATACCCTATCTAAAAACTACGACTCATCATTTCGGTATGAGTTATGTAAAAAGGATAACATATCTCAACATCCTAAGTCACGAAAATGATAAATCAATTATTTTGCAGCCTAGATTGGCCTGCAGGAATAGATCTCGATGGAGTGCTTCTTTTATGGTCATTGATAATCACGATCAATGACTGTAAATGAAGACTCGATAATATTCAACCACGCACACGCTTATAACAGAATGATTCAATGACAAAACCATAAAATTGTAGAAACAATAATAAAACAGTTACTTATCTCCGGTTCGCTTCCTCCTTAAGCAAATGACTTTAGCCTCTCATCCTCGGCATACAAACCCGTTGTAGATCCGAAGACATCATTTTAACAATGCTCATTTTATTTATCACAAAATCTCCTTACAATGCTTTTGTTCCTAGGTATAATCTATGCTCTCATAATTATAAAGAAAATTAAAAAGAACCTAATACAATCTACTGAGAAAAAGAAGAACCAAGAAGAGCCCTCTCAAAATAGTATTCTCCCACAGCAATATGAAAAGGTGATTCCAAAGGCTCTCCCAAACTAATTCGTAGCTTCCTTTTTATAGGGTTGAGCAAACCCAATCCCTAATAGCCTCAATCGAATGAGAATAAAATCTCAATCGATTGACTTTGAATTCGAAATAGAGAGGGTAGACTTTTCTTCTCCTGTCAATCGATTGACACTTATTCCTCAATCGATTGACATCCAGGGGTAGATTCTCTATTCTCTTAGTGGATGTTGAGCTGCTTTACGGATTTCGATGCTTCTTTTGACCTTTTCGTCCATAACCCTTGTGTAGTCTTTAATTACTTTCTTTTATGCTCTTTATCGGTCCAACGGTCAGAAACACCTGTAATTATTAAAACCTCATAACAACCATCAGATGCTTTCATCAGACAGCTAAATGTAGGGAATAGAGTGCAAAATATAGTTACATTTCAGCACTGATTATACCCCCAAACCTACACTTTGCTAGTCCTCGAGCAAAGAGAATAAAAAATATGTCAAAGCAACTATAACTATCATCCTAAAAGAAAAATAAATGCCACTTTCGTAGGGAGCACGATTGCATTTAGCCTATGCAACAAGCCTTTAAACCCCTAGGTGATCCCTAGTAGAGGAGTTTTTTCTCTTGAAGGTTTTCAGGGAAGATACCTACAAACTTCAAAGCGTATGAATTTCAGAATTTTTTAGTCATCCCCTTAAGTAGTTAAATGCTTATGGAAAATCCTTTAGACTGCTTCTTACCATGTTCAATTTATTAGTGTTCATTCAATTCATTATTTTTTCGATACTCATGATTCATTGCCTAAAAGTGTTATGCAATTAGAATGAGTTTGAATTAGGAACTCTAGATCACATGTCTAGACTCAATCCTTACCATGGGTATACACTCAGAATGAACTCACTCCGATGAATAGTTTTACTTTTCTCTCATATGTGAGATGGAATTTTAACACAAATTAGAAAAATCTCACATGTTATAGGAAAGACGGTTCATCAAAGAATTTTAAGAGAAATCTCATTTGAGAAAGATATTTGTATACTAAGCATGCATATACCAAGCACCATAGACATTGTATAATCACTCTCCGCAAGGGCATTTACCGCTCATAATTGGATCAAAAAGGTCTTTTCTAAGGTTGTAATGGGGCTCGGGTAAATGGTTAAGAAAGAAAGGGAAAATTGGATTCAAATTTCTCTGAGAAATCGAAACAATAAACACATTTGATTTTCTGATTTTTCAACTTCCTTTTTCAAAGTTTCTAGGACCTTTTTCTTTTCATAAACACTTTTCTCGTTATTTTCTTTTTCTTTTTAACACCACTTTTATGCATTTCTTAATACTGAATTTTCTTTTTCTCTCCCTCTTTTTACGTTTTTCTGTCATGTATTCCTTACAGATATAACTGTCACATCTCTCAATTTCCTTCATTGGTCTCATCCCTAATTTCTCAGAGATAACAGGGTAAGGCTTTTTCACATTGGTGTGGGGTATGGCTAATATAGCTTACAAGGAATAATTAAGGTAAAATCTTTCAGTTGAGGCTCAAAGGGGGTGCAACAAGATAAATTCAATATAAGGTGGGGCTTTTTGGGCACAAACGAGCCAATAATTGCCTTAGATCATTTCCTTTTAAGATGGTAACAATGCCTATTTGCCTTGATTTTTACACATCGATTTCTAGTGTAATGGTATAACACATGTGAAGTCAACAAATCAAAGATAGAGTATACGAGATTTCAACAAATTAAGTAAGAAATTCAAAGATACTCCGAATTTATTTCAACACTCATCAAGAACGAGGACAAAGTTCCAAAGCTCACTGGGTTTTAGTCTTTCTTTCAGATCTTAGAATTCCAAGTTATATACTCAGATTTGAAATTAAAGCAAAGTGATAGTACAAAATTTTTCACGCATAGATCATGAACATCATTATTCAATTTTAAACTTTATGAGCATTCATAAAACAATCATGGCATGATAAACAATTTTTTTAAGGAATTTTCGGTCATCAACAATTTAAGATTATGAATAAAATTCGAAATTCATAAGTTTAATGGCCATCAGTTGATCGATTGAGACAATGGTCTCAATCGATTGACTGATACAAATATCCAATAGACTAATGGGCATCAGTCGATCGATTGAGACCATTGTCTCAATCGATTGACTGATACACTTTTAAGATCTGAAAAACAGTCCTTTTTTATTTTTTAATATTTTTTTTAAATTGAAAATTAATCGAAAATACCCCCCCAAACCTGAACTGACCAATGTCCTCATTGGATTTGATGGTTAGAAAGTATGGGAGACCCCTCCAAACCTATTTACTGCAATCAAGGATCATGAAAGCATGCCAAGTGAAAGGTATTGTGATTAAAAGTTCAAAACACAAATATATAACTAAACTAAACTTTATTTAAATTGGTGCAAATTATTACACTTATGGAAAATTTAGAGAAAAATAACCTAGTCTAAAACAAATTTAATAATAACCTAAACTAAAATATGAAAATCAAATAACAATAAAAAGGACTCCTAAAACTAGACCCTAAAGCTGACAGTCCTAATCCCTTCAATCATCCATGATGGATCTCCCTTCCTTCGGCTTCGGAAACGCGTAATTCTACATCTCCTCCGAGATGCCGCCCTCGCATGGTGATGAAAAATGCGCTTGTGGTGGAGAAGAAGGTGGGTCGGAGATGGCAGCTCTAAATCAACCACTTCATGCTGTGCCAAATCGAACGGTGGTCGAGGTGCGTGAAGGCGTAGATGTTTCTTAGCCGGTTCCATCAATTTCTTCACTGCCGAGCGGGTACCATATTTGATGGAGGCCATAGCAAAAGCTTGGGGGAAGGAATAATATTTTGAATATTGGAAGGGACTACCCTAAGAGGAGTAGAAATAGAGAAAATGTTCTAAGAACGGACTCCTAGGACTCATAGAAACTTTTAACATAAGGACTCTATGGATGGTTCAGATTTTAATTTTCGGATTAGGAGACGTAACTTTCCAGAATTATACATCAGTCAATCGATTGACAATTTAGTGTCAATCGATTGACACAGGAAACCAAGGGAACCTTCTGGTGCACGACTCAAATTCTATTCCCAAAACAGTTTCTTTTGAGAAACTTTCTGTTTCTGACTTAGTTAGACAGTTATGCCCATGTAGAAGTCAATCGATTGAGAATTATTCCTCAATCGATCGATTAATCGGAGTTTTTTTTTTCTGAAACAAATGAAAACTTAAAGTGCTCAATCGATTGAGAGTTGTATCTCAATCGATTGACTGATACTCTATATAGCAATCCGAGAATGAGCCGAAAAAGTAACACACTAAAAACAGTCCGATTTCATTGAGTTTTAAGATTTGATTACAACCATATGATCCCAATATCAACTAAAAGATAAACTAAACAAACTATGATTAATCAAAACTAAAAACACCAAACACTTAAAAACACCAATCACTAAACACTAAAAAACAAAAATACTAACAAACAATCACTGATCATCATCATCATCAAATTTAGGGTCTCCTCAACCATCGCCGCTCGCGCTCCTGCGATGAATTCGTCAGCACGCCCAGGGAACGATTCCCGGGCCATCCGCATGAGGAATGAAGTCTGAAACCTAGACCGTCGATCAATACCTCCCACAGTGGTACTCAGCCCATCCATCCATGCCTCGGGGCGAGCAACTGCTGCCTCGGCGTTAAAATCAGGGACCTCTTCAGGACGAGGTCGTCTATCACCGCCACGTTGGCGTTGTGCGGGGTTTGGTCGGGGAGGAGGAGGGACTTCATCTACGTCAATAGGAGGTGGCGTCACATGCAGAATAGCCTTGATGCTCTTGTCCCAAACGTTGGTTCCATAATGATAAAATTACATATCACCCATCTCTTCATCATCGTAAATGGGGCACCCAAGTTGGTCCAAGAGATGTATCACGTAGTGCGGGAAGTGAAGAAGAATAGCCTCTCGCTTATTCGGTGCAGTGGTGGTTGCGATGTCCTGGTGACACCGATACATCTCCTCGAGCATTAAACTGGGCGCATCAAACCACGTATTCGTGTGTGCCGCATATAGTGCCATCACCCTATTCTTCGTCCTCTCGCTCTTCGTGCCATGCGGTAACAGATTGTTTGACATAACGATGTCCCAAAATAGGATATCCATTGGTAGGATGGCTCTCCTAGTGGCCAAACAGGACCCGCGGCATCCTCCACACATATCGTTGATCATGTCGTTCTGACTACGATCAATAGCCGGATTGATGTGGTGGTTCAATGGGCGAACCACGAAGAAGTTGAAAGCTCGTGCGAGATCGGCCGCATGCAGGTTATATTACTAATTATCGATCTCGAGGCTAATGAATGGCAATGCCGCTGGCTAGAGTGGTGCAGGTACCCACTCCATTTTTTGGTAAAACAGGCGAATGATACGCAGAGACATCAATAGGTGGAGGGGCGAGCAACATTTCTAAGTGCAGAGCTTCGATGAATTCGATCGAACGGGCGCATTCCGCGATGTGACGGTATTTAGCGAGATCGAAGAAATTCTCCATTTGAAATTGGCGATTGACATACTCGTCATTGGGAATGCGCATAGGATTGTTGGCAGGACAAGGTGGTTGGTACATCGATGGGCCAGTCGCTGCCATTTCGATCGGACGAGGAGAATGAGAATGTGGAAGCTCGACTCGGATTGGAGGTGAATTGAGATGAAGGGGACCACGGGTGTCCTCATTATATAATTTGAATGTCAATCGATTGAGGATAGATCCTCAATCGATTGAAAATGGTTGGTCTCCACACATCGCGGGAATTTGAAAAGACACCAGGCATACTGATGCGACGTGGTACAATCCACTCATCCACGCTTAATGTCAATCGATTGACATAGTGATGTCAATCGATTGAGAATGACCTTTTTACGAAAAGTCGCACCGTTTAGGTGCCTTGGGAACAGACGGAGTAAATAGGCAATCATGTCAATCGATTGAGGAGTTGGTCTCGATCGATTGACATAGACGTGCCCTGAAAGTTAGCTGCAACCGACAAGATATGTCGATTGACGCTTTGATTTCTAAAATGTGGCCATAAATTCAAGGTGATGTCAATCGATTGAAATTGGACTCTCAATCGATTGACATACCAAGGGAGGGAATGATGATGATGTTTGAACATCAATCGATTGACAGGGTAAGTGTCAATCGATTGAGTACAGAAGGTCAATCGATTGACTGTTTGACAGTCAATCGATTGAAAAGACTCTTCTCAAATAAAAATACATTCAAATAAGAAAACACACTGGGTTGCCTCCTAGGAAGCTCTGAGTTTAAATGTCGACAGCTCGACCACATTGTCGTTCAATTGCTCAGGTCACTGAGGTACGCTGCCTCAATCCTCATCTGGGTTATTGGCTCGATTATTGGTTTGAGTCGTTGCCCATTGAGTTTGAGAATTCGATTTTCCGTAAGGCTTTTAATTTCAATCACACCATGCACGGTAGTGGAGACGACCTGGAATGGCCCTTCCCACCGCGATTTCAATTTCCCCGGATGAAGCTTAAGTCTGGAGTTGAACAACCAAACTTTTTGCCCAATATAAAAATCTTTCCGCAAAATTGACTGATCGTGCAACTTTTTGTATCTTTCCTTATACATGTTCGAATTCTCATACGCATCGTAGCGTAGCTCTTCTAATTCATTTAGCTGAAGGCGTCGATTGGATCCTGCCTCTTTCATATCGAAATTAAATCGTTTTATGGCCCAGAATGCCTTATGCTCCAATTCCATTGGGAGGTGACATGCCTTCCCATAGACAATTCGAAATGGTGACATTCCAATCGGGGTCTTAAATGTCGTGCGATATGCCCAAAGAGCATCAGATAGGCGATTCAACCAATCTCGTCTGTCCGGTCGCACCATCTTCTCTAAAACTCTTTTGATTTCCCGATTGGACACTTCCACTTGACCACTAGTCTGCGGGTGATATGGCGTTGCCACTTTGTGGGTAAAGTCGTATTTCTTCATTAAAGTGGCAAAATGACTGTTGCAGAAGTGCGAACCGCCATTACTAATGATTGCCCATGGAATCCCGAATCTGTTAAAGACATTTTCTTTCAAAAATTTGACCACGACCTTGTGGTCATTCGAGCGGGTTGCCACAGCTTCTATCCATTTGGAAACATAGTCAACAGCTACAAGAATATATGAATACCCGAACGACGGGGGGAAAGGACCCATGAAGTCGATTCCCCATACATCGAAAATTTCAACAATCAGAATCGGGTTCGGTGGCATCATATTTTGTCTTGAGATATTTCCAAGCTGTTGGCATCTTTGGCATTCTTTACAAAATTTAGCAGTGTCCCGAAAGATGGAGGGCCAATAGAATTCGCTTTGAAGAATCTTGTGTGCGGTCTTTTGTCCTCCAAAATGGCCTCCACAGGCCCCAGCCTGGTAAAAGTTAATAACACTCAATTGCTCTTCTTCAGGCACACATCTCCTGATAACCTGATCTGAACAGAATTTGAACAATTGTGGCTCATCCCAAAAATAGTATTTTATTTACGAGAAAAATAGATTTTTATCATTTTTACCCTATTGGGTAGGGATTCTGCCAGTTACCAGATAATTCATAATATTAGAGAACCAAGGAACTTTTATAGCGGGTGCACCTATTGCCATCAATTGTTCATCTGGGAAAGTATCACGGATAGTCTCAGATACCGATGATTCTTCAAGCAAAATTCTTAACAAATGATCAGCCACAACATTTTCGACCCCCTTTTTATCTTTGATCTCAAAATTGAACTCTTGGAGGAGTAAGATCCATCGGATCAACCTTAGTTTGGTGTCCTTTTTCGCTAGCAGGTATTTCAACGCAGAGTGGTATGAAAAGACCACTATTTTTGATCAAAGCAGACATGAGCGGAATTTATCCAATGCATACACCACAACTAGCAATTCCTTCTTGGTGGTGGTGTAATTCAGTTGGGCATCAATCAGCATCTTACTAGCGTAATAGATCACATGAGGCATTTTGTTTACCCTTTGTCCTAAGACTGCTCCAATAGCATAATCAGATGCATCGCACATGAGTTCAAAAGGTAGAGAATAATCCGATGGTTAGATTATTGGTGCATTTGATAATAGCTCACGCAATTTCAGGAATGCTTTCATGCAATCCTCATCAAAGTAAAAAGAAACATCCTTTCCAAGCAAGGTGCACAATGGTTTAGATACCTTGGTAAAATCTTTGATGAATCGTCGGTAAAATCCCGCATGACCTAACAATGATCGGATTTGACGAACATTTCTTGGTGGAGGCAGATTAGCAATTAAGTCGACTTTTGCCTTGTCAACTTCAATCCCTTTTTTCGAAATGATATGCCCCAACACAATTTCTTGCCGGACCATGAAATGGCTCTTCTCCCAGCTGAGAACAAGTTTGGATTCTACACAACGTTGCAACACTTGTGCAAGATGATTTAAACATGATTCAAACGTCTTCCCGAAAACAGAGAAATCGTCCATGAATACTTCGATGAACTTGTCAATCATATCCGAAAATATGGCCAACATACATCGTTGAAAAGTGGCCGAAGCATTACATAGGCCGAATGGCATTCTGCGATATGTAAAAGTACCATAAGGGCACGTGAATGTTACCTTCTCTTGATCTGTAGGGAATACGGGCACTTGATTGTAGCCCGAATATCCATCGAGAAAACAGTAAAACTCCTGCCTAGATAACTTCTCAAGAATTTGATCAATGAATGGAAGAGGAAAATGATCTTTTCTGGTAGCCGCGTTCAATTTTCGATAATTCATGCACACGCGTCACCCCGTAGTTTCACGGCTGGGTACCAATTCTCCTTCGGTAGTCTCTTTCACAGTGATCCCAAACTTTTTCGAAATAATTTGAACTGGACTTACCCATTCACTATCAGAGATTGGATAGATGATTCCAGTATCGAGTAGTTTAATGATTTCCTTTAAAATGACTTCTTTTATATTCGGGTTAAGTTGCCTCTGTGGTTCTCTCGATGGTGTACTATCATCTTCCAGATGTATCTTGTGATACAAACTGATGGATCAATCCCTTTCAGATCAGCTAAGGTCCATCCGATGGCCTTTTTATAATTTTTGACCACTTTAAACAATTCATTCTCTTGTTTTTCCGATAATGTCGATGAGATAATTACCGGAAGCGTATCCTTAGGTCCCAGAAAAACATACTTGAGTGACTCAGGCAGCTGCTTTAACTCGACGGTTGGTGGCTGCTCGATTGATGGAGTCAGCTCTTCCTTCACCTCAACAGGCAATGGTTCCACAGTAGTCTCAATTTCACATGACATATCACCTTCAGTTGATGAAATCGTCCTCTTCTCTTCTAACTGTTTCTGCGCAGATCCTGGCTCTTCATAGATGGCTAACAAAGCAGTTTCGAATTCTTCTTTGCTAAGCATTGATGGTAAAGCTTCATCCACTACTTTGTCCACTTGATCGATGTAGAAGCAATCAACCTCATCCTCATTGGGAAAATGATTTATTGCATGAAAGATATTGAGTCTAACTTTCATGTTTCCAAAGTAAACATCTATGACTCCTGTTCGACAATTGATGCAGGCATTTACGGTGGCGAGAAACTGACGCCCAAGAATGATTGGGACTTGATTGATGGATTTAATTGAAGGTTCCATATCCAACACAACAAAGTCCACTGGGAAAATAAATGTCTATTCAAACCAAAACATCCTCGATAATACCCCTAGGTTTTCTTTTTGACCTATCAGCAAGTTGCAGTGTAACGGTCGTGGGTTTCAATTCGCCCAGTCCTAATTTCTCGTATACTGAGTAGGGGATCAGATTGACACTGGCTCCCAAATCCAATAACGCCGTTCCAATTGGTTGCCCACCAATGACACATGGAACAGTTGGGACTCCAGGGTCCTTAAGTTTTCGTGGGGCATTCAATTACAGTATCGAGCTGACTTGATTTGTCAGAAACACTTTCTTTGAAACATGAGTACGCGTTTTTCTTTTTTGAGTGCATAGATCTTTGAAAAATTTGGCGTACTCAGGGACTTGCTTGATTGTTTCAAGTAATGGGAGATTTATCTTCACTTATTTGAATGTTTTGAAGATTTCTTCCATTTTTGACGCTCCCTTCCCCATTCTAGATGGAGGTGTTAGGCACTTTAGGAATGATGCCTTTGGGGTATAGGGATGGGGCTCATTATCTGATTCTTCTTCAGGTACTGGTTGGACAATTTGAGGACCTTATTTTTCTTTTCCTTTATCTAGTCCTTTGCCTTTTCTTGCTTCTTCTTCTCCTTCCTTGTGAGATTCCACTGGCATCTCCACTTGATTATCAACAACTCGCCCACTTCTCAGCACCATAATAGCTTTCAACTGTTGACTATTTGATGGTCCTTCATCAGATGATGCTTGGCCTCGAGGATTATTGATGGGTTGGCTAGGAAGCCTACCTTCCTCTCGTTGACTCAACTGATTCGTCAATTGGCTAAATTGGTCCATCATCATCTGCTGAAAAGCTTGTATATTTCGCATAATCTTTTCCTCCAAATCAGAATCTTTCGAGGCGGCGGTCTGAGATTGATTAAAATTATGATTTTTTCGGTATTCAAGATTTGGATGATAATAAGGAGAGTTATGCTGGAAATTAGAATTATACTGGAAATTAGAATTCTGCTGTGGCCGAAAGTTCTGCTGTCCACTCATTACGTTGGATCTGTACTGTTGGTTCACCTGTCCAGTTTGGTTTGATCCTCCCCATCCTATGTTGGGGTGATTTTTCCATTCCGGATTGTAAGTGTTTGAGTACATGTTCCTACCCTGCCGCTGATACGATTGAGTCAGATTCACCTGCTCTTGAGGAGTAGGTTCATCAGGGAAGAATGGCAAGGTAGTTGGACAATCATTAGCCATGTGACCTGGGTGATCACAGATTGAACAAGCGGTGGGGTTGCAACTAACAACATGTTCATTTGCTTGGACAACATATCAACCTTTATTGAAACATCTGAGGTGTTGTTATTGACATCAAATAGTCCATCTCTGGTTAACACATGTGATTTAGCTGCCACATCTAAATTAGTTCGCCCCAGAGTCACATTTTGTATTGAGGTTTGATACAACTTTTCAAACAATGCCAATAATTCATCTGCCTCCTTCGTGGCACACGATCCTCCACAAGATGCATCAACCATGCGTCTCTCTTATAGAATTAGTCCATTGCAAAAACTTTGGACCTGTTGCCACCTTGACAGTTGATGATTTGGACAACTCTTAATCAATTCCTTAAAGAGTTCCCAACATTCATGAAATGTTTCTGTAGGTTATTGGGAAAAGAACTAGATCTTCTGACGCAACTCGATGATTTTGGTTATAGAAAAATATTTTTTTAGGAATTGACGGTGTAACTCTGCCCAACTCTGAATAGATTGTAGTTATAAGGAGTAGAACCAAGTTTTTGCCTTATCTCTTAAAGAGAAAGGAAATAATCGTAGCTTAGCTATCCTGTCAGTGACATTATGCACTCAGAACATTTTACACACTGCAATGAACTCATTCAAATGAACATGTGGATTCTCGTTTGACAATCCGTGATAAATCGGTAACATTTGAATCATTGCAGATTTGAATTCATAATGGTTCCCTAGGATGGGGGCGTGCATGATACTATCTTGATCTTCGTAAAAACTAGGATCGTTATAATATTCTAATGTTCTTGGGCCCTCATTATGATTATTGTTCCCATTATTTCCATTATTAATGTTCTGATTGTTCCCGTTCCTTTGATCTGCCATAGTCTCAGTATGATGATGCTGATTCCTTTGGATTCTATGATTCTCTCTGCAAGATCGTTCGATCTCAAGTTTAAACGGTTACAAATGTGGGTGATGAGAACGAGTAAAGCTCATGCACCAACACTCATAAAAAGGGTTGATGATTCCACAACAAACCACAAGTATCAACTTCAATCGATTGAAGCAATGTACACCACAAAATTTTCCAACAAGGACTTTATCAGTCAGTCGATTGAAACAGTGGTCTTAATCGATTGATATTTAAAAGTCAAACTAAGTCAGCACAGCTGTTTCAGCTTAGAAGGCAAGTAGCAGCGGTTAGGTCAATCGATTGACAGCGAAATGTCAATCGATTGAAACACTTCCACCAATTTTCATAGTGAATAATATTCTAATCTCAATCGATTGACATAAATTTTATTTTTTTTAATTAAAATTCGAATTTAAATTGGATTTTTTTTTTTTAATTAAAATTCGAATTTCAAAAATGAAAATTAAATTTGAAAATTGAGATTTTAAAATTTAAATTTCAAAATTAAAAATTAAAAATTAAAAATTCAATTTTGAAAATTAAAATTTGAAAGTAAAAATTTAAAATCTAAAAGTTAAAAATTAAAAGCAAGATTTGAATTTCAAAATTCAAATTTTAAAACCTAAAGCAATCCCACACAATCCTACAAAATCTTACCTAAAAGAGAAAAAGAAGGAAAAGAATAAAAGATTCCTATAAATCCTAACACAAGCAGTCCCACAAAAGTCAATAACTAAATTTAGAAAATTCTACAAAATCTTTCTAAAAGAGGAAGATAAGAAAATGGGTCTCTTACAAAATCTAAAATAAGAAATCCTAAAAATCTCAACTTCCTAAAAGAACTCCACAAAATCTTACCCAATAATAACAAAATAAAAATAAAATAAAATCAGATTTTGCAATTTATAGATCAAAAATGTTAATTCCAAATTTCAAAAGTCAAAATTTAAGTCTTAAAATTCAATATTCGAAATTAACAATTCGGATTTCAAACAAAACAGCCGATCGATTGATGCTTTTGGCTCAATCGATTGACAATTCAACACTCAACAGTCACAGAGAACAGTCGATCGATTGAGGAACATATCTCAATCGATTGACTGTCAAATAAATGCACAAATCTCTTTCCGAATTAATCAAAATTTCACCGATTTCCTCGGCAACGGCGCCAAAAACTTGATTGATTTTAAGTTTAACCCTTGCAACTGCACAAGATCTATTGTAGCACCGTAAGAACAGGGGTGTCGAACCCACAGGGAAATGTAAAATTTATCTAATCCTTTCAGAGACTTTAAAACACCCAAGGAAGTACCATGGGAGAAATTCGATTTACCACACAGGTACCACACGATTCTCAATGCAATAAAAGAAAACTAATCAATCTAGGCCAGAACAAATTATGATAAAGAAGAAAAATGACAGTTTATGAATTGATCAAGGAGTTAGCTAACCATCGATTGGTAACTTTTCTACCATTCAATCTCACAAATTCATTTTAAGTCAAAACACTATCATTTATTAGGAAAACAAATGAATCGAGAAGAACGCGACTGTGGATCCGGTATACCTTATCTAAAAACTATGACTCAGCCTATCATTTCGGTATAAGTCATGTAAAAAGGATAACATATCTCAACATCCTAAGTCACGACAATGATAAATTAATCATTCCGCAGCCTAGATCGGCCTGCAGGAATATATCTAGATGGAGTGCTTCTTTTACAGTCGTTGATAACCACGATCAATGACTGTAAATGAAGACTCGATAATATTCAACCACACACACGCTTATAACAGAATGATTCAATGACAAAATCATAAAATTGTAGAAACAATAATAAAATAGTTACTTATCTCCGATTCGCTTCCTCCTTGAGCAAATGACTTTAGCCGCTCATCCTCGGCGTACAAATCCGTTGTAGATCCGAAGAAATTATTTTAACAATGCTCATTTTATTTATCACAAAATCTCCTTACAATGCTTTTGTTCCTAGGTACAATCTATGCTCTCACAATTATAAAAGAGAATTAAAAAGAACCTAATACAATCTACTGAGAAAAAGAAGAACCAAGAAGAGCCCTCTCAAAATAGTATTCTCCTACAGCAATATGAAAAGGTGATTCCAAAGGCTCTCCCACACTAATTCGTAGCTTCCTTTTTATAGGGTCGAGCAAACCCTATTCCTAATAGCCTCAATCGATTGAGAATAAAATCTCAATCAATTGACTTTGAATTCGAAATAAGAGAGGGCAGACTTGTCTTCTCCTGTCAATTGATTGACACTTATTCCTCAATCGATTGACATCTAGGGGTAGGTTCTCTATTCTCTTGGTGGATGTTGAGCTGCTTCACGGATTTCGATGCTTCTTTTGACCTTTTTGTCCATAGCTCATGTGTAGTCTTTAATTACCTTTTTTTATGCTCTTTATCGATCAAATGATCAGAAACACCTGTAATCATTAAAACCTCATAACAATCATCAGATGCTTCCATCAAATAGCTAAATGTAGGGAATAGAGTGCGAAATATAGTCACATTTCATCACTGATTAGCAACACACACATATGTCATACCTATATTTGTCCAACTTTATACCCCATGACATATCTTTATGATATTTTATTGACTTCCCGCCTGTCACTCATGTCACCAATCTAAAAGAAAGAAGGCTTACCGATGTGGTGCCTAATCACATCTAGCCCAAGCATATCAGGCAAAACGGGATCTAACTTCACCACTTTGCCATATAATACAGTCCTCATATAGATGGTTAGAGTACAATCACATGTACCCTCAATAACATGTACCCTCAATAACATGTACACAATTTCATATGATGAATCAGCCATAATATATTAAAAAACTCGTCAATCTAAGCGAGTTATCTCCCACATATTTGGCCATTCATAATAGTAATCAATGAACAACAGGAATAATTTAACATCAACTATTTATAGTTATTTAATTAAACTTATGCAAACAAAGTCTATCAAAATAAATGTCAAAGTACTAACTATTGTCATGCAAAAAATAAATGATGGAAATGTGATTTCAGTTCTGGGACTTCTCGGGCTGAGACGTTCCTCCTTTGACCTGCTTCAACAGATTTTTAAATATAAAGCAGTCCCTCCGAAGATGTCCCTTTTGCTTGTAGTGCCATCATTCTAAATTTTCAAGTTTGAGTTTCTTATTCGAATTCTATGCTATAGCTCGCTTTCGAATGAAGTTCTGATTATGATTCTTTTTAAAAATCTTTCGGCTTGACGCACTCATAGTCAGATGTGCAAACTCAACTTTAGGCGCTTTCAGACGGTCCTTCTCGGTCACAAATAGAGAAATTAATTAGTTAAGGTGCCACTTTATCTCTTGATTATTATAATTCACTTTAAAGGTGTCAAATGAAGGCGAAAGCGAATAAATAATTAAGTGAGCAACTAGATCATCACCAAAAGCAGTCCCTTGTTCCTTGAGCCCTATAGCACACTGAGACATCTTTAAAATGTGCTCACGCATACTTCAATTTTCATCATATCTCATGTTAACTAATTGTGTAAGATAAGAGCACTTTAGAGACTTTCGCGTACCCACAAAATGATCTATAATATTTTTAAGAGTTCTTTTACTGTAGTTGTAGGATTCAACCCACCCCTAAGAGTCTGATTAATTGATGAACGGATCATTATCATAGTCTTACGATTAGCCTTTTCTCATTTAGCAAAATAATTCTTCTCTAATTCTGTATAACTCATAGTGGGTGTGGGGGGTTTATTCTCAGAAGAATAAAATCATAATCCATATATCCTAATGATATATCAATAACTATACACCACGATGAATAATTGGAGCCATCCAGAGGCTCAACACTTGCTAGTTGCTTATGAATAATAGATCTGTCCATGACTCTATAAAAAAAATTACATATCACTAGTAAAATAAAGAAATATGCTGATTATGCATCTAAATTTTTATCAACCACTTTAATCATATATCACTAACGATTTAATTAGAATACGTCATGATCATGTCTTCAAAGATTATATTATGACCATATGTCACTAAATATTTATCGTGAACTATGACCATATGCCACAAACTATTCTTCGAATATTTAAATTCTGATTTAGGGTCAAATCCAAATTAATTAGAGTGTCAGCTATGAGCAACCTTCACTCTTTGGGACAACTAGTCGTCATGTCTCAGCATCACCTTTGGACAAAAACTTTAACATGTAGTTTGTTTCTCATGACAGTGTTTGAGAAAGCACACATAGACCTAATCACTCGTGCCGTATGTTTGATCTAGACTTTCCATCAGCTTTGGCCAGAAAGATTTTCCTTCTCTCCCTTACGCACTTATGATTATTCTATTGACCCTACTTATATGAAAATCCTAAGTCAGCTTTAGCAAGAATTTAAAAATCTTATACAAGTATGTGCCAATTTGATCTCAATGAGACACAAGTCTCAAAATTCAAGACTCACGCGATCTCCATAGGTGGTCACTTTTGGGCAGACCTCAGCCTATTTAAGCTACGCACTCTCGAACAATTATTTTATAGGCCTACCTTGATCCCTAAGGTACGACCTAAATTTCATTCAACCTTATCAAGTCTGATTCAAAGTTTTAAAACTAATTTTCAAATATATGCACATCTTGCTAACTAATCTACTTTTAAAACATAAATCAATGTCACACATTGTAATTGATGAACAAATTAATCAAAATCAAACAGTTATAAGATACATATATACATTAAGTGAACAAATTATTTATAATCATCAAACTATGATTATGTGGGCATGCGTGTCACATCTAGTCAACATCGACAATAGAGCATTAAAAGTACACATGATATTTATCTTGAATCGGATATGATATGTTGAGAACAATCAAAATAAATCCCATTTATGAAAACCACGACACTAGAAAAAATTATCATCGTTGGACAGAAGAATCCTTCCAAGCCATATTTTCTATTTGAGTTTTATAATATTCTAAATGGTCACAAAAATTATTAAACAATAAAATAAAATAAAATAAAAAAGTCACTTAAGAGATGCAACTAGTCAAATCTAATTCGTGTTGTGGGTAAGTGCCAAAAATTAATAATAATCATGGATAATATTATGTAAGTACCAGATGCTAGAGCACAACCTTCAATACCCAACCTTATATCTCCTCACACCCAACTTTAATTAAAGACACTCAAATATATAATAATTATTCAATTAAAAATTGTCAAAAGAACATTAGGTCATGAAAAAGTTACAGCAGAGAACTTTTTAAAATTAGATCTCAAAAACAGATCCGAAATGTTCGAGAAAGTCAAAATTCATATATACTGTTCCAAAATTGGACCTATAGATAGCCCATAAATGACCCGAAAAGAATAAGAAATAATATGCGTCACAATTGGGCTTTAAGGGCAAACAGAGCGTGTCTAACGGGCCGAATCGGGTCATGAATCATGGGCTAGGAATAGACTGGACTGGACCATAGGCTAGATCGGGTCATGACTCAAATCCGGTTATCGACCGGGCCGAGTCACAAATCAGGTCGGGTATGGGCCTTAATATGGGCCTATGGGCTGCGTCAGGCATGTGGACTATATGATGGGTTGGGTCACGAGGCCCATGAGACCCGTCATGCGTAGAAGGAGACGGGTAGGGTTAGTCGTCTTCTTCACACAAAAGCTAAACCCATCCATAAAGAGGAGAGGAATGGGAAATTTGGAAGCTACCAGACGAATAAATCAAAAGGCTTATCACTATTTTGTCTAATATGAGGAATGCATCATATAATTGTGCTTCCCTACCCATTGAATAAGCGCTCCTTTGGAGATTTGTTTGGCAGATGTAGCCATTGAAAATCTGAACATAAAGATTAAAAGAGGCCGATTGCACATGCAGCCATGCATGCACCACTTTTTTTTTTTTTTTTTTAATAATTAGCCATGAACCATGACTCATATTCCAATTGGAGGTTTAGGATGAACGATCATGAATCATGAAAACCAAGACCCCTCAAATCGTGTGATTAAGCCAACCTCGCTTTGATACCAATTGTGAGATATTTTATTCGAGGATCTATGTTTGAATCACACGATCAAATATATAGTTTTATAAGAATATGCATACCTTGTATTTATTTTTGGGTCGACGCGTTAGTAATCTCTGCAATGAAAATGATGATCTCCGCAAGAGAATCCGAGTCTACGTTACCTCTCGTCTTCTCTAAGGTTAGCCTCTAGATGAGAATGTGCTAAGGTTAGAGGAAGAGGGGACTATGGTCTCCTTATATAGCCACCTCTCTTTCTTAACCCATCAAGGAAAGAGAGTGGAGACATATCACTTATATTATGAAATTACTTATTTCCTATCACCTCGAGATACGTATGGTCAAAAGGTCCAACCCAAAATTTGATAGAAACCTACAGATGAGTGGTTCTGTCCATCGGTTGTGGGCCTTATAATGGTTTGGACCTTATGATTGTGGGCTCATAATGGTTCGATTTTTCGTGGTCTATTAGTCTCGTTTCTAGGCTCAAAATGGTCTCAAGCTTGAACTTATTATATAGGACCCAATTTAGCCCCATTGAAAAGCTTTTCTTGGTTTGGGTGTATCGACCCATTTTTAAGTTCAATTTTGACTCATCAGTAGTCGATTTCAATCTACTAGTTGAGGCTTATGCTTTGAACTTATTATTAACAACAATTAATGATTGTATTTCATGGAATAAATTATTTTTTTGGTGACCCAGTGATGTGTTTAGTATATTAGTGCTACATGTGCTTTTTGGATCATGAGATTGATTTTATGGCCAAAGTGTATGTGTTTATGAGTAATTTTGACATAATTCATTGTTTAAAATATTATTTTGTGGCACTTTTGACTCGCTGCATGATTCTCACACACATTGTATGATGAGTTGGTTAAACTTTTGAGATTAGACATATTAGGTTTACGTCTTTCGAATGAGGTTAAGCAAGATAGCAAAAGTGGTCATTCGAGAGACTATAATTGAAGTAGGATTGGATCTGCCCAAAGGTGATCATTCTGTGGAGGTTGTTGTATCTTAAGTCTTAAAATTTTATTTCATTAAGATCACCTTGTGCACTGATTTGCATGTAGTTATTGATTCTGCCAAAATGTGATTCATTAACTTCGTGTTACACGGGATAAGTAGAATAGTTGTAAAGTGTAAAGGAGAGAGAATAATGATTCTCTTGCCCAAAGGTAGTGAATCATCGGGATCAAATAAAAAATATAAGAGATTAGGCCTACGCGCATTTTTTTATGCCCTGGGGAAGAAGATAGGTTGTATACTCAGTTTTTGCCCAAAGGTGACGCTGGATGTTGCACATTATCTATACCAAAAAAGTGAATTATTTGTACTTGATAAAACACTCAAATCAATTCGTTCATACCCCTAATACGAATTGTTGTCTTTGGTGGATATTAATAGCTTATAGTTATTTTGGTATCTTTTGTGAACAATGATTTTTTAGACTTGTGGGTGACATGTTATCTTGTCTATATCCTTGGTGGCTTCTATGGTTGGTGATATAATTTTGTTATATAACTTTTAATATTAAATAATAAATATATCGATAAGAATATTTGTCAAAAGAATATATTTGTAAATCATTATGGAGTGGAGATTTCAGTTTATATTTTATTACAATTTATTATAAAAATCTCTTTTTAAAATTGACTATTATATTTTAAACATGATTTATTATTTAATGATTATATGATTTTATTATTACATCACAATTGTCACCATAAGAGATTGGTAAAGTTTTAAACTTTGCATTTTGTGTGAGAGTTATCTCACTTCAAAACTGTTGTTATTATTTATGCATCTTAAAATTTTTGACTTATATATACATGAATATTTTGGGTAGAGTTTTTCACAAAATCAGGTGAAATTTTTCTACAATTATATTGTAGGTGCAGTTTTTCACAAATTGAGGGTAAGGCTTTTCATAATTTTTTGGGTGACACACCTTGGTGAATGAGCCAGTAAGGTTTTACCTTAATCATGCCTTTGAGTATTGATGTTCTTTTGGATTTGTTCAAAGTTGAACGTGATTAGGTACTATGTTAATAACTTCTTCTTTTGAGGATCAGGTGAAGTATTTAACAAGTCATAGTTTTCTAGATGTCAGAACAACATACGATGAGTATGAGACAGGGCATTATGGATTTGCACACTTTTATTGTGCATTTAGTTCATATGTTAAATTGATTAACATTTCTCAAATTTGTTGTTAATAATAGTTTTGTGATCATGAAATTGTCTTAGTATCGATTTCAGGAAATGGTATACTATGTGCATTCATGATCCATTCCTATATTTTCATTAAATTCATGTGATGTTTGTGAATGCCTAAGTTATTTCAAATAACGTTTTGTTTTTCAGAGTGCACTCGTTTTGATTGTCTAATCCAGTGGGAGTCGTTTTTAAAATCATCGTCCGTGTGTGGACTAAGTGGGTGACTGTTGAAATTTTTATGAAATCTCAAAATTCTTATTTTGTGTAGCTCACACACACTAGAATTTTATAAAATCTTGGATTGTAGTTACTTGAAATAACAAAAGGCATTATTGGGAATTGAAGGAAATTTCAAGGTTTTCTGATTTACATGTGATTCTTATTTTTATTAGAATACCTTGATGAACGGTATTTTAAGCAGGGTATGACTCTTTATGCTATATATACAGGCGGGTAGAGTCACCTTCATCTTTCTTCGCAGGAAAAAACTTCGGATTGCATATGTTGCGTCGATTAACATGTGGCACTCATCAAGAGGATTGGGTGCCACAACAACTTAGGCAAAATCGATTAGGTATCACTGAAAAAAAATGGGCATGATCTGCACGATTAATGTCTGGTTAACACGCGGTTAACTCATGATTAATGGACGGTCAGCATGTGGTTCAAGCGGCCAACTTGGAGTTAACGAGCGTGGTTGACCAAACGAGCAATTACCCTTTTTCTCGTTTACATTTTAAATCGGCCGCGAGGGCGGTTAACAGATCCGTTAACCGATCTTTCTTCTATAGTACAAATCTTAGTCAACGAAAATTGTCTGATGTTTGGTGAATTGATTATTTAGTAAACCACTCAATCTTAAAAGCATATTTGTGTCATTATTTATTTTTAAAATGGACGATTAATTGCTACACGAACAAGTGTGGATATTGTTGATATTTCACATTAAAATAGAGTACCATTAATTTTACCCACCGAATCTTTGAGTTCACCTGTGCCGAAATCCATTGACTGATTTGAATCCGACAATGCAGATTATTTTCCAATCCAATCTTTGAAATAATGGATCTTGAGATCATGGGCGTGCCATCAGACGATATATTTTTGATTTCATATGATATACATCACAAAAGTGATCTTGTTTGAGCGTGATGAGTTCCACGTGATGTTAAGGTCACTTTTTTGGAATAGATAACATGTGAAATCAAAAACCGACGGTGGATGATTATAGCTTGATCTCAAGATTCATTATGTGAAAGATTGGGATGAAAAATGATTTGCATTGTCGGATTTAAAATAGTTAATGGGTTTCTGTCACGACCCAGAATCCTTACCCGACCTCAAGGGCTTAGAATTCCGTGTTATGACACCGCACGCTTGTTAAGGCGATAAACGGACATACACGTAATTCTTATATCGATTTAGCATATGGATCAAGGCATTTAATAGTATCATTTAAAAATAAATTATTCAAGAAAACAACAGCGGAAAACGTAGATGACGTTGATTAAGTAATAAATCCTAACCATGCATCTATAATCGAAAGCAAGCATAGGTTTTACGTAGAATAAAACAGTCCCAACGCAAACCCAAAATTGGTGCTGAAAAATAAAAGTATCTAATAACAAATCTCCCCTGAAAATAATAAAACTATGACTAAGATCTCTCAATGTTCAAAGTAATCCGCCGGATCTATTTCCTCGTCCAGATGGTAGCCGACGTCTTCACTCTCATGAGCCGCATCAGGAACAACAGCATCCCCATCCTCAGTGATGGAAAAATCAGAGTTCTCACCTGCAATTGTTAGTTTTGGAGAGGGGGTGAGTTTACTCAGTCACGTAAACTCAGCAGGTTACACAATCGATCTACCATAAAATACCCAGGTGATCGTATGTGCAATCGCTTGAGTTGCGATACATTTTGAAATAAATCAAACAGCTATAAATGATTACAAAATATCTAAGATCTCATATCTATCATAACAAAATTAAAAAATATAGTATAAAAAGAAAAGAAGTAACATAAAATGAAAAGACCTGACATAACATGAAATGAATATGATGCATCAAGTTCTGATCTCCTTTGGTGTCTACTTTGTCGACTTTTCCTATGTGGCATATCTTAAAACTTAATATTGCTCCATACGCCTACACAACGTACTTCACATCTTACTTAATTTACGTATACGACCTGTGCCAGGGCCGCTGTTCGAGCCTATCACGCGAGGTCCACGTGTAGATAACCACCTAACCTTCATATCATATCGTATACCACCATCCAGCCTGATGAGGTTGCATGCATTTAAATCGGTCTCCTCACGCTCGATAATCTTTGTCAGATCGTATTGTCCTTAAGACCCGTCTTAGCTGTAGACGTTGGATCTTGCGGTGGCACGCAAGACATGGCACGTGTAGAAACTTAATTTATATTTTGTTGGCCTTCACAACGTAACTTATCCGTATTCGTAGCTTACCTTATCTTACATATCATTTCTTATTGTTTCCTTAAAACTTAATTTGAAGTGAGCCACGGTGCGATAAGATTCACAAATTTCACGCTTTCCAAGAGACGGGTTCCATAGTAACCTGGATGTACTTCGTGTGGCAGCCCATACTCCCATAGAGGTGTTGCATCCGAACATGGATGCCTACATTCCAAGTTCCACGTGACCGTGAAAGGAGACCCCACCATGACGAAGGCTTAAAAGTCATGTGACATAATTTATTCCCTTTTAATCATGTGTATGCCCTATCATAGTTTTCTATGTGATGCATACCATATGATGGAAGGACTTACCTGACTAATCAAAACTATATCATAAGCCTTATATACTAGTGACTATAGTATAATAATTAAAATTTGGAAAGAACAAATATTTCATATATAACCTTGGGAAATTTTTATGGGCCATTAGATTGCTTAGGGAGTGATCGGGCCTCCTGTTTTTAAAGCCTTCCAAGATTTAGGTAGTCTCTATATTTGGACCTTTTTCTAGTTTGACCAAAAAGTGGGTAAAAAGGACGGTCAAACAATTCCCTTAGCCTATTTATACAAGGGTTAATATCTTCACAAAATCTTCCAAACTTGCGGGCCTCAAAACACGTCCTAGAAATTTTAGTGACACTTTCCTGATCCGTTAGATTATATTGTGTCATTATCGAGATTGTTTTCAAAGTTGGTCGCATGGGCCAGTTGGGCCTTAAATTCTCAAAGTTAACGGTCTAAGGTAACCCGTGTATTATTCCATGGCACCTAAGGCTAAAATAAGAAGGCATGAACTTTGAGTCATCTATCCTCTAATCTGAACTATTTGATGGTTAGACAATAAAATTTTTCCTAAGGTTGGTTCTTTTGTCCCGATCCTGATTCGACCTATAGCACACTAGATCTTCCAGTCAACGTTTTACAAGATCTAGCAGTCAAGTGCACACTTAGTGTACCTACCATGTGGCGATCAGATTGAACAGATCTGAACCATCAGATTTTTAAGAAAGATGATTCTAAGGTATTAGGTCTTTGGGGCCCAATTTATTTTGACCTCTAAGGTCTCAAATCTAAGGGTCAAATCCTTCATGTTCACTGATATCCAAATAGCCTTTTAATTTTCTTGATTTGTGGGCCAAATTCTCGAGTTTTGAATCGTTAGATGTCTCGAGGATTTCAATTAGTAGAGATGGTCCATCTCTGCTCTATTTCTTGGGTTGGGCCCACAAGGTCCAACCTTGAATTTATTTCGTTTGACATCAATGGTGCAAAAGGGATGATTGCACCAAAATATTCATGTCAGGTAAAATTCTTCAAAGCGTCCAACCACAATAGTTGGCATGGGCAAGCTATCACTGGCATTGTCGGCGTTTGGTTGGGCCGATCCCCGAAATTTATTTTATCCCAACCCGACTCTTTGATTTTGACATTCATTAGTTTTTCCCAATCAATCAAGTGTATATAGAAGATAAATCACCTGTCCGGATTTTTATAAAAGCTTCCATGCAAGGTGGGCCAATCATAAAAAAAGAAAACTTGCCTGAAACTGTACCTAATCTAAACATGCTCAGATTTGACTTGGGCTTTAGTTTAATCCATTGTATTCCCAGTCTTGGTCACATCGGACCCGATTTCCCGAGTGCTACTGATAGCGCATGGACCGTAACCCGCCCAAGAAATAAAATACAAAAGGGCTGCGGGTCCTATAAATCCAGCCCCAGATATATGTATACATATATATAGAGCGAGGGATGGCTTAAAAATTTTGCTTCCTATTTTGGGAAGGAAGATATTGGTGGCGTCTAACTGTTTTGGGAGTATCGAACTCACCGATCATTGGTTTCTCCACTATTGTGCTCAACAGCCATAAGCAACTCACACTCCACAAAGTGGCCATCTAATGCAATAAAATAATAGGTGTCTAATACAATACATTAATAGGTGAGACCGGTTCCTTATGTAGCATCATAAATCATGATGGAATCTCTGAATGAATCTAACGCCATCGAGACAGTGGATCTAATACCATCAAAACACTAGATTTGATGGTTTCAGTATACGCGTTTATGCACTCCTAGATTAAGTGAATGTACTGTTGGCTGCACATCTTATCCCATAGAAATTCTATCTTTAAGTTGATTTGAATAAAGTGCATGCATTAAGGCTTTACAAAAGATCTTAGCCCAAAAATAAGGTAAGAAAGAAAAGACAAGGGAAGAGTACTCTCGTCAATTGATGGAGACTTGTTGTCAAGCTTTTGCTGGCAAACTTCTATTTATATATTTAATAAGTATATCATATAAGATACATACAACTTAACTATTATAACAAACAAATATAAAGTAAATAAATAAATAAAATAAACCTACCGATCGAAGGTTTAGCCATGTGCTAAGATAGACGAACATGTTCTATATGGATCTAAGAGCAATTTATTTTGGCACGTCACATTTTCTGAATATAACATTTCTCAATCTTATATTAAAGGGTGTTAAATCCTTATATCTCGACATATCTAGTTAAGATTGCTCTTATGATCTTAGATTGATTTTGAGTTTCTTAAAAAAAATAAAAATAAGTAAATATATATATAAATATATAAACATATATACTGAAATATTTTAAGATGGATTTAGGGGCACCCACTTGTTGGAGCGTGTACGGGTTGATTCTGATCGATTCGGCGACACGATAGCTTACGCGTCGATTCAGCGATGCGGCAGCCTGTCGCTTTAGCGATGCGTTTTCGATGGTGGGTCGGCGGGTGCTAGGCTGGTTGGATGCGAGAGAAAGAAAGGGATTATCACAACATTAATGGTGCCGAGATATTGGTAGAGAAGGAACGAGTGGCGGAGATAGATGGAAGAGGAAGAAGCTAGGGATATGAGAGTTTATAGAGAGAAGATGAAGACTTAATTTGGGCATGATTTGCCAAAAAGGCAAGAGTTCAAAGACCCAAATTCCCTTCTAAAATTAGGGAATCATGGGGCATAAAAGGCTAGTTTTTTATTCCTAAAATATAATATATTGCTACCTAGTAACCGGGTCCAACTAAAATTATAAAGTTTCTACACTAATAGTTGTGTGTGTGGGTTGGGTTAGAGTGTGGAGCACTCACACGGGGCTTGGTGATTCATGACATCTAAAGCCATTGAATGCCCATCCTATGATCCGGGTCATAACATTCTTCCCCCCTAAAAAGAAATTTTTGTCCTGAAAATTACGTACTGATTATTCGAAAAGTCCAGGGTAAGTTGCTTTGATGTCGATTTCGTCCTCCCAAGTTGCTTCCTTTGGCGTGTGATGTTGCCACTGAACCAACACCAACGTGATCGTCTTATTTTTGAAAACTTGCACCTTTCGATCGAGGATCCTAATAGGCCTTGAAATGATAGTAAGATCTTCATTGATATTGATGGGCTCGATTTCCACTATGTGTGAGGAGTCATACGGATCGCCTCAACATAGACACATGGAATACGTCGTGGATCCCCGAGTATTGTGGTGGTAGAGCGACTTTATAAGCAACCTCGCCCACATGTTTGGTGACTTCGAAAGGTCCTACGTATCTGGGGCTCAGCTTCCCACGCTTTCCAAAGTGCATAACTCCTTTGCTCGGGGAGACACGAATGAATACACGTTCTCCAACCTGACAGAAGATTTTACCATTCAAAATACGAACAAAATTTTAATGAAATTTAATCTTTCAAGTCGAAAAGTTGTACCTCGAATTCCAAGTTACGACGATGGGGGCTGGCATACTTCCTTTGATGATCTTGGGCGATTCTAAGCCGTTCGCGTATTAGCTTGACTTTTTCAATCGTTGTTTGAACTAGTTCGGGTCCAAGCATCTTTCTCACTTCGACTTCATCCCAACACAAAGGTGTTCTACAACTTCTCCCGTATAACGCCTCGAAAGGAGACATTCCGATGATTGCCTGGTAGCTATTATTACAGGAGAATTCGATCAAAGGGAGGTGATCATCCCAATTCCCTCGGAAGTCTAGCATACAAGCTCTCAACATATCTTCGACTACTTGGTTAACCCTTTCGGTTTGTCCGTCGGTTATGGATGGAAGCGATCTTGAAATCCAAGAGAGTCCCCAAGGCTGTTTGGAAGGTAGTCCAATATTTTGAGGTGAATTTTGAGTCTCTATCAGACACGATGCTTACTGGCACACCGTGCAATTTCACGATTTCCTTCAAGTAAGTCTCTACAAGTTTTTCTCCATCTGCAGTCGTTTTAAAAGGTAAGAAATGTGCAGACTTTGTTAATCTGTCGACTATTACCCAAATGGCATCGTTCTTCTTCAACGCGTTTTGGTGCCAACGATGAAGTCCATTGATATATTTTCCCACTTCCATTCCGGAATGGGTAAGGGTTGAATGAAACCGGCCTGTTTTTGGTGCTCTGCTTTGACCTGTTGGCACACTAAGCATTTTGATACATATTCGGCTATTTCTCGCTTCATATTCGGCCACCAATACCAGTTCTTCAATTTTCGATACATCTTAGTGCTGCCTGGGTGTACTGAGTACCCTGATTTGTGACCTTCATCGAGTATTTCCTTTTTAACCTTAGGGTCATTAGGTACGTACAATCTCCGTCTAAAGAGTAATGCTCCATCTTCTCTGAGACTAAAATCAGGTTTTGATTCCTTATACATGGCCTTAATGATTCGTAGAATTTCTGGATCTGTTCGCTGCAACTCCTTGATTTTATCTATGATAAATGGATTTATCAGAATTTTCACCAGATATACACCTTCTTCGATCTTTTGGAGATAAAAATCTTCTTCTGCTAGTTCATCGAGGGTCCTCGAAGTTTTTAATCGGGCCAAAAATCCTGACGTTTTTCTACTGAGTGCGTCAGCGACGACGTTCGCTTTACCAGGGTGATAATTAATCGATCAATCTTAATCCTTCATGTACTCGACCCATCTGCGTTGTCTGAGGTTCAAATCTTTTTGTGAGAAGAGGTACTTGAGGCTCTTATGGTCAGTATATACTTTGAACGTTTCACCATAGAGGTAAAGTCGCCACAATTTGAGAGCGAAAATGATTACTGCCAATTCTAAGTCGTGAACTAGATAGTTTTTCTCATGTGGCTTCAGTTGTCTTAACCCATATGCAACGACCCTCCTATCTTGTTGCAGTACACAACCAAGTCCTTGGCGAGATGCGTCGGTGAATAATTCAAATTTACCCTTGTCTGTATTAGAGGATAAGGTTAGAACTTGTGCTGTAGTAAGCTTTTTCTTCAACTCCTGAAAACTTCTTTCACACTCATCTGACCATACAAATTTTGTGTTCTTCTTAGTAAGGCTTGTAAGGGGTAGAGCAATTCGAGAGAATCCCTCAACAAAGCGTCAATAGTAACCTGCGAGTCCGAGGAAACTCCTTATTTCGGTAACACTTTTTGGTGCCTGCCAATTGATCACTGCCTCAATTTTTGTTTGATCAACAATAATACCTTCTGCAGATATCACATGCCCTAGAAAGGTTACTTGTTTGAGCCAGAAATCGCACTTGCTAAGTTTAGCATATAATTGGTGATCGCGAAGTGTCTGAAGTGAGAGGCGGATGTGTTCTTCATGTTCTTTCTCCGATCGTGAGTAAATGAGGATGTCATCTACGAACACAATGATGAATTCATCAAGATACTGCCTGAATACTCGATTCATCAGGTCCATGAATACAGCTGGTGCATTTGTTAGTCCGAAGGGCATGACTAAGAACTCGTACAATCCATTCTTGCAAGCGAAAGCTGTCTTTGGAATATCCTCGTCCCTCACATTCAATTGATGATAACCCGATCTAAGGTCAATCTTAGAAAAACACTTGGCACCTTGGAGCTGGTCGAACAAATCATCGATACGGGGGAGGGGGTATCGATTTCTTATGGTTACGCTATTCAACTGACGATAATCGATGCATAGCCTCATTTCTTTTCTTTCTGACGGGGCTCTCCATGGCGACTGACTTCGTCTGATAAATTTCTTTTCTGACAGCTCCTTGAGCTGTATCTCCAATTCCTTTAATTCTGCAGGAGCCATCCGGTATGGTGCCTTGGCGATTGGAGCGGTCCCTGGGATCAGATCGATCTTGAACTCGATTTCTCGGTCGGGTGGGACACCGGGTAAGTCCTCAGGAAATACGTCAACGAAGTCTTCGACGACTGGAATTTTTGTAGGATCGACCGCCTCATCTTGCTCTTCGTCTAATGCTACCAATAAAGGTGCGCCCTTCGTTTTAATTCCCCGAAATCTGAATGGAGGCTCTCCGAGTGGTTGGAAGGTGACCACTTTAGAGAAACAGTCCACTGTGGCGTGGTAAGTGGCTAGCCAATCCATGCCCAATAGGATATAGAAATCCTGAAAGTCTAACACGATGAGATCTACTGGGAGTTCATGACCCTTGATATTTATGATAGTATTTCGACATACCAGGGTAGCCATCAACTTGCTTCTTGACGGCGTTGAAATTACCAGTTTCTTCTCCAGGGGTGTAGGTATAGTTCGTATTTCTGACACGAATCCTGGGGTAATAAAAGAGTGTGTAGAACCCGAATCTATGAGTGCGAGAGCTAAGTGCCTATTAGTATTCTCTGGGTGGATGACCAATAAATTACCTGTTTATACGATATGAGATTAAGAATATTATTAATCTTATATTGATTATGCAAACTTTTAAATTTAATAAGCTATGCTAATAATTGAAATAGTAACTTCTACTAGACAGGCATACCTTGGATCACTTCGTCACTAGCCAGGGTGCCCTGTTGTGACAGTGCGAATACCCGTCCTTGGTTCAAAGGCCTCGCTTGTAGGCCTTGAGGTTTCTCCCGACATTCCCTAGCAATATGTCCTTCCTTTCCACAGTTGTAGCATTTTTCGGTGCCTTGCATTCACACACCCGGTCAATGTCGCTTGTTGCACTTAGGGCACGACTCGAACGGTACATAACTTCCCTATGGCTGCTGTGAAGGGGGCACGATGTTTCTCGATTGGAAGGTAGTGGTTGGTTGAGTTTGTTGAGATAGGAATCGAGGCTTTTTATTCACTTGAGGGTTAGTGTAGGGCTGAAACCTCTGATAGGAGGTAGGTGTCGGCCTCTGAGGAACAAAAGGGGCTCGCTGGACCGCCTTGCTTTTCTGAGCCTCAATTCTAGCAACTTTTCGGTTCACCATTTCTCCCGACTCTCTAACCTAGATCTGGGCACGTTCCACGAGTTCTCCATATGTTTCAATCTTCATTGCAGCTAACTTCTCACGAAAGAAGGGTCGCAAGCCGTTTTGAAATGCAAAGCGCTTATCGCCTTCGTCTGTGATAAGATTCCCAGCAAATCTAGATAACTGGTCAAATTTGGCCTCATATTCGGCCACTGTCATATTCCCTTGTGGTAGGTCAATGAATTCCTTCTTCTTCTGAGCCCTGGTGGCTGCAGAGATATACTTCGTGAAGTAAGCATTCCTGAACTGTTGCCAAGTCCATTCCTCTTCATTGTTTCGATTTGCAGCTCTCTTTGCTGCTTTCCACCAGTTCTTTGCTTCTTGGTCTAGGTAAAACGCTGCCTACTTTACCTTTTCGTGTTCTGCAGGTGAAGAGATTCCGAAGAATTTCTCGATTGTACTTATCCAATCTTCATGATCGGGTCAGGTGACCATGGAAATAGGGAGGTCGAGTTCTGCTGAATACTTGGAATCCAGTGGGTGCATAGGGTAGAATTTCCTGCCGAGGAGAAGGCTGGCGTTGATTGACAAGCTCTTGGATGGCCTGCCTTTGCTGCTCCCTTTGCACTTCCATCTCGTGCAGTAATTGAGTCCTTTCCTGCTGGTGTGACTGCGTCAACTGAGTCATCTGTTGACTAAAAGTAGTCGCCATCTCACGTAATAGGCGCATCGCTTCAGATTCTTGAGGACCTTCATATGATGATGCCTCATTCACTTGAGAGCCATTAGTTTCTCTGCGTCGTGGAGCCATTAAGTCCTGATTCCACAAAACGTCGTATGTTAGTAAATTCGTACGACATAGTACCAAAAGGAAGTAATACGACCGTAATCCTTACCCGACCTCAAGGGCCTAGAATTCCGTGTTATGACACCGCACACTTGTTAAGGCGATAAGCGGACATACACATAATTCTTATATCGATTTAGCATATGGATCAAGGCATTTAATAGTATCATTTAAAAATAAATTATTCAAGAAAACAACAGCGGAAAACGTAGATGACGTTGATTAAGTGATAAATCCTAACCATGCATCTATAATCGAAAGCAAGCAGAGGTTTTACGTAGAATAAAACAGTCCCAACACAAACCCAAAATTGGTGTTGAAAAATAAAAGTATCTAATAACAAATCTCCCCTGAAAATAATAAAACTATGACTAAGAATCTCCCAATGTTCAAAGTAATCCGCCGGATCTATTTCCTCGTCCAGATGGTAGCCGACGTCTTCACTCTCATGAGCCGCATCAGGAACAGCAGCATCCTCATCCTCAGTGATGGAAAAATCAGAGTTCTCACCTGCAACTGTTAGTTTTGGGGAGGGAGTTAGTTTACTCAGTCACGTAAACTCAGCAGGTTGCACAATCGATCTACCATAAAATACCCAGGTGATCGTGTGTGCAATCGCTTGAGTTGCGATACATTTTGAAATAAATCAAACAGCTATAAATGATTACAAAATATCTAAGATCTCATATCTATCATAACAAAATTGAAAAATATAGTATAAAAAGAAAAGAAATAACATAAAATGAAAAGACCTGACATAACATGAAATGAATATGATGCATCAAGTTCTGATCTCCTTTTGTGTCTGCTTTGTCGACTTTTCCTATGTGGCATATCTTAAAACTTAATATTGCTCAATACCCCTACACAATGTACTTCACATCTTACTTAATTTACGTATACGACCTGTGCCAGGGCCGCTGCTCGAGCCTATCACGCGAGATCCACGTGTAGATAACCACCTAACCTCCATATCATATCGTATACCACTATCCAGCCTGATGAGGTTGCATGCATTTAAATCAGTGTCCCCTTACGTTCGGGATACTGTCGTATCGTATTGTCCTTAAGACCCGTCTTAGCTGTAGACGTTGGATCTTGCGGTGGCACGCAAGACATGGCACGTGTAGAAACTTAATTTATATTTTGTTGGCCTTCACAACGTAACTTATCCGTATTCGTAGCTTACCTTATCTTACATCCGCCGGATCTATTTCCTCGTCAAGATGGTAGCTGACGTCTTCACTCTCATGAGCCGCATCAGGAACAGCAGCATCCCCATCCTCAGTGATGGAAAAATCAGAGTTCTCACCTGCAACTGTTAGTTTTGGGGAGGGAGTTAGTTTACTCAGTCACGTAAACTCAGCAGGTTGCACAATCGATCTACCATAAAATACCCAGGTGATCGTGTGTGCAATCGCTTGAGTTGCGATACATTTTGAAATAAATCAAACAGCTATAAATGATTACAAAATATCTAAGATCTCATATCTATCATAACAAAATTGAAAAATATAGTATAAAAAGAAAAGAAATAACATAAAATGAAAAGACCTGACATAACATGAAATGAATATGATGCATCAAGTTCTGATCTCCTTTTGTGTCTGCTTTGTCGACTTTTCCTATGTGGCATATCTTAAAACTTAATATTGCTCAATACCCCTACACAATGTACTTCACATCTTACTTAATTTACGTATACGACCTGTGCCAGGGCCGCTGCTCGAGCCTATCACGCGAGGTCCACGTGTAGATAACCACCTAACCTCCATATCATATCGTATACCACTATCCAGCCTGATGAGGTTGCATGCATTTAAATCAGTGTCCCCTTACGTTCGGGATACTGTCGTATCGTATTGTCCTTAAGACCCGTCTTAGCTGTAGACGTTGGATCTTGCGGTGGCACGCAAGACATGGCACGTGTAGAAACTTAATTTATATTTTGTTGGCCTTCACAACGTAACTTATCCGTATTCGTAGCTTACCTTATCTTACATCCGCCGGATCTATTTCCTCGTCCAGATGGTAGCCGACGTCTTCACTCTTATGAGCCGCATCAGGAACAGCAGCATCCCCATCCTCAGTGATGGAAAAATCAGAGTTCTCACCTGCAACTGTTAGTTTTGGGGAGGGAGTTAGTTTACTCAGTCACGTAAACTCAGCAGGTTGCACAATCGATCTACCATAAAATACCCAGGTGATCGTGTGTGCAATCGCTTGAGTTGCGATATATTTTGAAATAAATCAAACAGCTATAAATGATTACAAAATATCTAAAATCTCATATCTATCATAACAAAACTGAAAAATATAGTATAAAAAGAAAAGAAATAACATAAAATGAAAAGACCTGACATAACATGAAATGAATATGATGCATCAAGTTCTGATCTCCTTTTGTGTCTGCTTTGTCGACTTTTCCTATGTGGCATATCTTAAAACTTAATATTGCTCAATACCCCTACACAATGTACTTCACATCTCTTAATTTACGTATACGACCTGTGCCAGGGCCGCTGCTCGAGCCTATCACGCGAGGTCCACGTGTAGATAACCACCTAACCTCCATATCATATCGTATACCACTATCCAGCCTGATGAGGTTGCATGCATTTAAATCAGTGTCCCCTTACGTTCGGGATACTGTCGTATCGTATTATCCTTAAGACCCGTCTTAGCTGTAGACGTTGGATCTTGCGGTGGCACGCAAGACATGGCTCGTGTAGAAACTTAATTTATATTTTGTTGGCCTTCACAACGTAACTTATCCGTATTCGTAGCTTACCTTATCTTACATATTATTTCTTATTGTTTGCTTAAAACTTAATTTGAAGTGAGCCACGGTGCGATAAGATTCACAAAAATCACGCTTTCCAAGAGACGGGTTCCGTAGTAACCTGGATGTACTTCGTGTGGCAGCCCATACTCCCATAGAGGTGTTGCATCCGTACATGGATGCCTACATTTCAAGTTCCACGTGACCGTGAAAGGAGACCCCACTATGACGAAGGCTTAAAAGTAGTGTGACATAATTTATTCCCTTTTAATCATGTGTATGCCCTATCATAGTTTTCTATGTGATGCATGCCATATGATGGAAGGATTTACCTGACTAATCAAAACTATGTCATAAGCCTTATATACTAGTGACTATAGTATAATAATTAAAATTTGGAAAGAACAAATATTTCATATATAACCTTGGGAAATTTTTATGGGCCATTAGATTGCTTAGGGAGCGATCGGGCCTCCTGTTTTTAAAGCCTTCCAAGATTTAGGTGGTCCCTATATTTGGACCTTTTTCTAGTTTGACCAAAAAGTGGGTAAAAAGGACGGTCAAACAATTCCCTTAGCCTATTTATACAAGGGTTAATATCTTCACCAAATCTTCCAAACTTGCGGGCCTCAAAACACGTCCTAGAAATTTTAGTGACACTTTCCTGATCCGTTAGATTATATTGTGTCATTATCGAGATTGTTTTCAAAGTTAGTCCCATGGGCCAGTTGGGCCTTAAATTCTCAAAGTTAACGGTCTAAGGTAACCCGTGTATTATTCTATGGCACCTAAGGCTAAAATAAGAAGGCATGAACTTTGAGTCATCTATCCTCTAATCTGAACCATTTGATGGTTAGACAATAAAATTTTTCCTAAGGTTGGTTCTTTTGTCCCGATCCTGATTCGACCTATAGCACACTAGATCTTCCAGTCAACGTTTTACAAGATCTAGCAGTCCAGTGCACACTTAGTGTACCTACCATGTGGCGATCAGATTGAACAGATCTGAACCATCAGATTTTTAAGAAAGATGATTCTAAGGTATTAGGTCTTTGGCCCCAATTTATTTTGACCTCTAAGGTCTCAAATCTAAGGGTCAAATCCTTCATGTTCACTGATATCCAAATAGCCTTTTAATTTTCTTGATTTGTGGGCCAAATTCCCGAGTTTTGAATCGTTAGATGTCTCGAGGATTTCAATTGGTAGAGATGGTCCATCTCTGCTCTATTTCTTGGGTTGGGCCCACAAGGTTCAACCTTGAATCTATTTCGTTTGACATCAATGGTGCAAAAGGGATGATTGCACCAAAATATTCATGTCAGGTAAAATTCTTTAAAACGTCCAACCACAATAGTTGGCATGGGCAAGCTATCACCGACATTGTCGGCGTTTGGTTGGGCCGATCCCCGAAATTTATTTTATCCCAGCCCGACTCTTTGATTTTGACATTCATTAGTTTTTCCCAATCAATCAAGTGTATATAGAAGATAAATCACCTGTCCGGATTTTTATAAAGGCTTCCATGCAAGGTGGGCCAATCATAAAAAAGAAAACTTGCCTGAAACTGTACCTAATCTAAACATGCTCAGATCTGGCTTGGGCTTTAGTTTAATCCATTGTATTCCCAGTCTTGGTCACATCGGACCCGATTTCCCGAGTGCTACTGATAGCGCATGGACCGTAACCCGCCCAAGAAATAAAATACAAAAGGGCTGCGGGTCCTATAAATCCAGCCCCAGATATATGTATACATATATATAGAGCGAGGGATGGCTTAAAAATTTTGCTTCCTATTTTGGGAAGGAAGATATTGGTGGCGTCTAACTGTTTTGGGTGTATCGAACTCACCGATCATTGGTTTCTCCACTATTGTGCTCAGCAGCCATAAGTAACTCACATTCCACAGAGTGGCCATCTAATGCAATAAAATAATATGTGTCTAATACAATACATTAATAGGTGAGACCGGTTCCTTATGTAGCATCATAAATCATGATGGAATCTCTGAATGAATCTAACGCCATCGAGACAGTGGATCTAATACCATCAAAACACTAGATCTGATGGTTTCAGTATATGCGTTTATGCACTCCTAGATTAAGTGAATGTACTGTTGGCTGCACATCTTATCCCATAGAAATTCTATCTTTAAGTTGATTTGAATAAAGTGCATGCATTAAGGCTTCACAAAAGATCTTAGCCCAAAAATAAGGTAAGAAAGAAAAGATAAGGGAAGAGTATTCTCGTCAATTGATGGAGACTTGTTGTCAAGCTTTTGCTGTCAAACTTTTATTTATATATTTAATAAGTATATCATATAAGATACATACAACTTAACTATTATAACAAACAAATATAAAGTAAATAAATAAATAAAATAAACCTACCGATCGAAGGTTTAGCCATGCGCTAAGATAGACGAACATGTTCTATATGGATCTAAGAGCAATTTATTTTGGCACGTCACATTTTCTGAATATAACATTTCTCAATCTTATATTAAAGGGTGTTAAATCCTTATATCTCGACATATCTAGTTAAGATTGTTCTTATGATCTTAGATTGATTTTGAGTTTCTTAAAAAAAATAAAAATAAGTATATATATATATATATATATATATATACTGAAATATTTTAAGATTTGATTTCGATTCACGATAGCTTACGATCGATTCAATGATTCGATCGATTCGTCGCTTAGCTGGCGCGATGTATGAATTACGGTGGTGCTAGGCTGGTTGGATACGAGAGAAAGAAAGAGATTATCACAACATTAATGGTGTCGAGATATTGGTAGAGAAGGAACGAGTGGCGGAGATAGATGGAAGAGGAAGAAGCTAGGGATATGAGAGTTTATAGAGAGAAGATGAAGACTTAAATTGGGCATGATTTGCCAAAAAGGCAAGAGTTCAAAGACCCAAATTCCCTTCTAAAATTAGAGAATCATGGGGCATAAAAGGCTAGTTTTTTATTCCTAAAATATAATATATTGCTAGCTATTAATAGGGTCTAACTAAAATTATAAAATTTCTACACTAATAGTTGTGTGTGTGAGTTGGGTTAGAGTGTGGAGCACTCATACGGGGCTTGGTGATTCATGACATCTAAAGCCATTGAATGCCCATCCTATGATCCGAGTCATAACAGTTCAGAGTGGGTGAACTTAAAGATTCAATGGATGAATTTAAAAGTACTCTTTTGAGAAAAAAAAAAAAAAAAAAGAGTTATTACATGGATTTCACTAGATGATCAGGGATCTTTCTTGGATAAAAAAATTCTAATTTTAATTTTTAATTTATTTTTTGAATATTTTCAAAAGTTTGCTTTTTCTTTATTTTATGCCTGATTTTTGGCATTTTCCTCTTTTTCCGGCCTTTATCCTTTTCGTCAAAAATAAAAGTGTCGTTTCCCGAGCCTGGGGAAGGCGACAATTTCCAGTTGTGAAAAGACGGCAATCCAAACAACCCATAAGACTTTGTCCCTTAAATGGAGAAACTGCAAATGAACCCTATCAGATAACTGATAGTTCCGTGAGTAGGTATTAGGTACTCACCTGGGGCACCCTCGGCTGTGCTTGGTTCATACTCCTTCTCCCAAAAATTTAAGATTTGCGATGTGTAAATAGTTGAAAGCAAGGTGTCAAACTCGGACTTGGTATCGGGTATCGGCCCATGAAGTACCGATACGTATCATCAAACTCGGACTTGGTCTTGGGTATCGGTCCATGAAGGACCGATATGTATTAGTCGATACATATCAGCTCCTTAAAAAAAATAAATCCAAGGTCTCGGCTCAAATCAATATGTACCAGCCGAAATTTGATACATATCGGCCGAGATATGTATATCGGTGATACCGATATATATCAGACTGATATATATCGGTATCTCAGCCGATTTATCGGTCGAGACCGATGCCAATACCGAGTTATAGAATCGATATGTACGTATCAGTCCTATAATTTGGTATTGGTATCCGTCTCGGCCGATAAATCGGCTGAGATACTGATATTTATCAGTCCGATATATATCGATATCTTGTATCGATATCACTGATATGTATCGAGTATCGGTCGATTTGTATCGGCCTTAGACAAACCGATACCCGAGATATATACCAATTTTAATACCTTGATCAAAATTGGTGGAGGCAGATTTATCAAAGTTTATGAAAGAAAGTGAAAGAGAGAATTGTTACTTATAATCTTGGTTATGCTTACATTCATATAGAATACCTCTATATATATATATAAAGGTTAGTAGGACTCATAAAGTTTAATTAGAATATTTTAAGATAATCAATCTTTAAATTACTTTTTAAAATAAATCAAATCAAATCTAATCTAATCAATCCTACAATCCTATCTTGCTTTCTCATATTATAAGATACTCGTCCCATGATTTGGCGGTCAATTGACTATCCGAATTTTAAAAATTTCTCTTACTAAGTCTTAAGTTTGCCCAACAATATTAGTGAATCCCCTCCCTCTAAGTTTATTTTGACTAGGACTTTTACGTTGGTGTATGTTATTATTAACTTTCTTATTTTTGACATTCTATTAGCTGAGAATCTGTCTAGACTAGTGCTCTCTCTCACTAGACTTTCTTAAATTTTAAGCCGTTTGAAATTCTCTCACTCCCTCTCTCACCTACAGCGCTATGTTGAGCAAAAACATCTTATAAAGTCCTTGCACTTCTAATTTTATTAATGCGAAGAATACGATTAATAAATCAAATAATAAATATTATAAGAAGATAAAAAGAAAAAAAATCACATCACAAATAAGAACAAAATTTATGTGATTTAGCTTAAGTCTAAATTTACGGGCAGTCAAACAAAGTGTTTCCACTATAAAAAAGAAGATGCTCAAAGCCTACAAAACAATGAAGATTATATTCTCCAATCTTACCCAAACCCAAGAGAATCACTGAGAACCAAACACAAATACAAAACCTCAAATTTAAAAACAAACACCAAAATTCTTCCAAACAAACATGCACAAGCAGAACTCCAAAAAACCCTAGATAGATATTCCGCTTTCCTATTCAATCTCTCTAGCTAGCCTCATCCAAATTCGATCAAGGGTTTCCCTATATATAAAAGTTCAAAATCCTACTTCTAACCTAAAAGAAATTGATCAAAAAACAAAACCGACACGTAACTTGGATGTGATGGGTCGCTCGAGCGACAACCAAAGTCGCGGGTTGCTCGAGCGACAACCAAAGTCGCGGGTTGCTCGAGCGACAACCAAAGTCGCTTGAGCGACTAGAACCTCAGAAAATCCTTATCTTAGTGCTCACCTTACTTGAATGGATTTGATTCTCGCTCAAGCGATCCAAAACGAGCCAAAAGCCCAACACTCTCTCGCAAGTACTCAACGGTCTCTCTTTTCCCTTTGAGACTATCTCTCATATTTTCACTGCCCCCATGTCTCAAGCGGCACCACCAATGGTTTGAAGCCAACACCAAGGCTCGAACTCGAAGTACTTTTTCCGAGTTATTTGGATCCATATTAACCTAATGTGTGTTAGTATAGCACCCTCTTGACTAACCATGTTAGAATTGTAAATTGGTTAAGCTTTTAGAATTATGCTAATGCTAAAACCCTACTACTAAAACTCCATTAACAACGGCCAAAAACCTTAACTTTATCTAAATTCTCTTTTTTTAAAATCATTATTATCCTTACTACAATACAACGGCACGGATGGCCTCTGGAAAAGTGTCAGTTTTAATGTTTTCTTACTTTAGGAACAAAATATCCCTCTATACCATATTTACCTATCCCTAAAATATTCTTTTAATGCACACTCAATATACCTGTGGAACTTCTAATTAGAGTTAAAACTCTAATTTAGACTCCCTTCAAATTCGTTATCATAAATCTATCTTACCTTTATATATATCTATATATATATATATATATATATATATATATATATATATATATATATATATATTTTCTCCATAATATTTTGAATTTTCAATAGGATCCTAACTCCAACGTCTTTTAAGATGACTTTGGTCAGGTCCAAGTGGTTGGAATCTAAATGTGATTTATTTGCATCTAATGGCCTCAAATATGTTTGATCTGCATTTAGAGTTCAATCAATTAGACCTAATTAAATCAAAGCAACTTAGCATGCCAATTAAGACCCCACCTTCAAACGTACCTTTAAATATCCCAATTGAATCTTTGAGAGCGCCCATGTTAAAACCCAGTGACGTCTTTGAATTGGATGATAAGAGCGTTTTTCATTTCAATCTTTCAAACACTTGTTCTTGAGATTATAGGCGTACCATCAAACGGTACGATATTGATTTGGCGTGCACAAATTTCAAAGTGACCTTAAAATCAAATTTAAACGAGATGAATGACATGTGATTTTATCAAATATGATTTCACCTTTTAATACGCCCATGGAATCTATGAGGGCGCCCATGTTAAAACCAATTGACAATTTTGAACCAAATGGCGGAGAATATATATTTTTCGTTCCAACCTTTCACATGCTTGAACTCAAGATAATGGGCGTACCATCAAATGGTCAGACATTGATTTGACGTGACACAGATCCTAAAAAAGTGACCTTAAAATCAAATTTGGTGTCAATAGTGACAACCATATGAAAATTACCATCAGACGGTTAGGCATTGATTTGATGTGATACAAATCCCAAAAACTGACTTTAAAGTTAACCATTGAATATGATAGTGAGCTTTTCAAAAAACTCCAAAATCTATCCTTATTTAGATAAACATTAATTATTAAGTCTAATAGAATGAAGAGATCTTCACTCTCTTAAAATCTATCCAAAATGGTTTGAAGGGCATGATGCCGTAATTTAATTTTATTTTTTTACCAAGGCTGGGTGCAAAATATGATCTCTATCATATAATTCACATAGCCAACTATTGAATCGAATGATAAACTTTGACTGTATTCAATCTTATGGTAGAGATCATCTTTTGTGCAAATGTTTGACCCCATAGATCTTTACATTGTCGCCATCAAATTAGACGACTTAGTTTTATTTTCAAATGGCATAGGTTCGAGTAGCACTGTTCGCCCCTATAGGTTTACAGAAAGCGCTTACGTCCAAAACCCTGTGAAAGCCATTGACTGCACGGGATCAAACATTGGAGTTCATTTCACACCCTAATCTTCCACACAAAGGATGTTGAGACCATGATCTAACTAGCCGACGGTTAGTTCCTGATTTCATATCCCAAAAAAATGCCTTCAAATCATGTTTGAACGTGATGTGTGCCATGTGATTTTAAGGCCATTTTTTACGAATTTATGCCACGTGGAATCAAAACTTGATCGTCTGATGGAATGCTCATGGTCTCAAGATCCACTTTCTAGAAAATTGGGAAACAAATGATCTGCATCATATGATTACAAGAAGTCAATGGGTTTCAAGGGATTTCTGATATAGGAGCTTTAAGTAAGCATACAGAGGTACCTGCATAGGTCCCATAAATATCAAATTTTCTTTTAAATTAGGTGCAATAGCATAATTTTTTGGTGCAAGTAATCACTCCCTGTATTTTTTATAGGTACCTCTATCCGCTCTACATCTAAAGACAATTTAAACTCATTGACTGCTTGGAGTTAGAAGATGAAGATCGTTTTTCACCCCAATCTTCCACTAATAGATTTTGAGACCGTGGGCATACCATCAACAATCATTTTTTTATTTCATGTGGCATAAATTGTAAAAATATTATCTGAAGTCACATGACACTCATCACGCTCAAACCTGATTGTAGGACTTTTTTTGGGATTTGTGCCATGTAGAATAAGAAACTATCCATTCGAGGGTAAGATCGTGGTCTCAAGATCTATTCTGCGAAAGATTAGGGTGAAAAACAATCTCCATCACCAAATTCCAAGCAATCATGGATTTGAATGGGGTGCAATCACCATTTTATTAGTTTAAGCTACTTGTTTTTTTTTTTCTCTCATTCTACCTAATAAATTCTCAATTTTTGCCTCCAAAAATCAAAACGGGTTCAGAATAGGTTCAGTATCGCATTTTGGGTCTGTTTAAACTAGTTCGACTCGCCAATTTTTAGGTTGGGTTTGAGTTTCAGGCCAAAACTTGCACCCCTATGCATGGATGGACATACAATTCATATTTTTAATAATAATTAATAAATAAGTATGGTATGAAAATTCAAAGTCTATTGATTTAGTTACATTAATTATTATAAAATTAAAGTAGAAATTGACAATTAGGAAAAAATGATTAAACATATATAATTAGTATATCATCGAATTAATCGAACGTGATAGGATAGAAACATGTATCTAATAGTAAAAAATAAACATTTAGACATAGTAAATCGATATAACTCTATATTATTATGCATAAATAAAAATATAGTATTTATTGTAAATGAAAAAATAAGAAAAAATTAAGAAATACTATAAAAAATAAGACTATTAGCGGCAATTTTTTACAGTAAAAAATTGCCGTTATTAAAAAAAAGCTACTAAATACTATTAAGACTATTAGCGGCACGGGTATTAGCGGCAGCTTTTGGCTGCCGAAACTACTGTAACCAAATAATTTTGATCATTTAATTGGATATGAAATTGAATTTGTTATTTTGCTAACCCAATTTTTTTATTAAGTTTATTATTTTAATTATTTAAAACTAATATTCTGACATATGTACTATTGAGTAAGATAAATTTTAATTATTATAAAAGAATAAGTTCTGTAAAATATTAGAATCAATTTAATATTTAATAATAATAATTATTAGTTTTTTAGTAATTGACTGATAATATACGATTATGAGTTTATACGGTAAATCAATTTTAACTTATAATTAAAATCATCTTTGATTAAAATAATTCATTTTAGAGTGTCCATATATCCCTAGCTTAAATCTTAAGATATTTGAAATTTTCACTCACCTCCTCTCCCACCTATAGCGCGCGCTCTCTCTCTCTCTCTCTCTCTCTCTCTCTCAAGTCGTCAACGGTCACTTTTGCCCTTCGAGACTATCTCTCATATTTTCACTGCCCCATGTGTTGAAGCCAACTCCATGGCTCGATCTCGAAGTTCTTTTTGGGAGTTATTTGGACCCTCACGACTAACCTTATTAGAATTGCAAATTTTGTTAAGCTTTTAGAGTTATGCTAATGTTAAAACCCTACTAAATTTAAAACCCGACCACTATAACTCTATTAAGCTCTGCCAAAACCTTAAATGTATCCGAATTCTCTCTCTATTTTTAAAACAATCATTATTATTAATATAAAAATTATCAACAACTTTTTTAAATCATATCTTGCCTTCCTTTTTAAGAAAATCATGATTGTGCCCACCTCTATATATATATATATATACACACACACACACACATATATATATATATATATATATATATATATATATATATATATATATATATACATAGAAATGGTCACCTGATTCAAGTCACACATGACTCGAGTGGGTGACTGTCAAATCACGTCTCGATCAATGTTTGATTGTGATATGAAGTCACCCGCATGAGTCAACATGGCTTGAGCGGATGACCGTGATTAACATTTGACCACGATCTGAGGGTCACCTGCTCGAGTCACGCATAACTTGAGTTTGATTCGAGTCAGGTGATCATTACCATATATATATATATGGAAAAGGGTTCCGTCCTCTAATGGAGGACGGTGAGCGTCCTCGATCTTACATGGAACTTCATGTGACACTCGTAATACTATTTTGATGTCACATGGAATACAAGTGCATTGCTTAGATCATCTTTGAAAAAAATAAATTTGAAAACTCATCTCTACCATGTATTTCTTTAGCAATAAAATTTGGACCATTAAAACTAATCCAAGTTTGGCTTATACTTTAAAAATATTTTTTTGAAACTTTTTTTTAAAAATTGATCTAAACAACTCACCTGTACACCACGTGGCACCCAAAATGTGTTTTGAATGCCACATGGAGCTCCACGTGTATCTTAGAGGACGGTCACCGTCCTCCATTAGAGGACTCAGCTATATATATATATATATAGGGAGCCGATTAGGTCCTTCATTGAAGAACGGTGACCGTCCTCCAAGATACACGTGGAGCTCCACGTTGCACCAAAAATAGTGTTTGGGTGCCACGTGGAGCACAAGTGGACGGTATAAATCAATATTAAAAAAAAAAATCGAAAAAAACTTTTTAAACCCACAAGTCAAAGTTTGACGGGTTTCATTGGTCCACATTTCACGGTTCAAAAAACAGACGGTGGAGATGAGTTTTCAATTATTTTTTTTTCAAAGATGATCTAAGCAATGCACCCGAGCTCCACGTGGCATTGAAACAATATTTTGGGTGCCACGTGGAGCTCCACGTGGAAGCTTGGAGGACGGAGGTCTTTTCCATATATATATATATATATATATATATATATATATATGGAAAAGGGTTCCGTCCTCCAATGGAGGACGGTGAGCATCCTTGATCCGACATGGACCTTTATGCGAGCGTCCTCGATCCAAGTTTGACTTGTGCTTAAATTTTTTTTTTTTGAAACTTTTTTAAAAATTTCAGTATCGCAAAATATATTTTGAATACATGGACATGGAGCTGCATCGTATTTTAGAGGATTTGTCATCCTCTATTAGAGGACATAATCGGCTATATATGTATAAGCGCAAAATGGGACAATGGCTTTGAGCCCATATTAGGATCATGTGCCATGTGATGTATAAAGAATAAATTCAAAAAAATAGTTTTTTTGGTGGTTAAAATTGTGGTAAAATTTTCGGTATACATATTCTGGTGCATTGAATTTTTTCTCCTTTGATCACAACTTAGACGATGTATCTGCATCAGATCATACCCAAATTTTTTGGGTGACCTCTAATCGTCTTAGAGTAAATTGCTGTAAAACCTGATCCCTCGGATGGATGTCATATGACCTTCAAATGACTCTAACCCAGCGCCTAAGGGTGGGTTTGAACACGGCAGTGTGTGGCCAGGTCGGGCCGAGGTAATTTTTTTTTATCAATCGGGCAGCCAAAATTTAGCCCCACCTCACCTGACCCGATCCATTGAGAACCCTATGTATAAAAAATTTTTGTTTGAAATGAGACGTGGACAACGAGCTTACGCGTTAAGTGGCAGCTTCATGACCTTTAGAATTGTGTACACCTTAAAGAGCATGGAGATCCATGGTTATCAAAAGGTCAACATAGCGTGTGGCAGTGGCTCACAAGATGTTGCTCATTGTCCACAATAATTGATCCTCTTATTTTATACCAATGAATTAAATAGATTGTGATCTTCTCTTTCTTTATATTGATGAGGTGGGGTAGCCTGGTAGATCAATTGGCCCATTGCCTAATAAAAAGGGGCCCACCAAACTGCTTTTTTCTCATCTCTTCTAGTTGGCATGTATTAATCGCCTTTGAGTTAGATTATATAGATTATTTATCATCTCAATCTTTCACATTACGGATTTTAAGATCATAAATGATTTTAGAATATTTTTTAAGATTGGTGTTACATATAACAAAACTTGACCGTCTGATGGTACACCCATGATCAATATATCCGTTGTGTGGAAGATTGGGATGAAAAACGATTTTCATCATCTGATTCGATGGCTATCAATGCATGCTTTTTCTTTATGAATGAGAAATTCATTAAAAAAAAGGGTAAATGGAGATAGCAAGGAGCTCAAACAACCCACCCAAAAGCAAATACATGAAAGAGTAGGCTATACCAGCCGGACCCAGATAGTCGACAACTTTCACAAGGTGATCAATGCATGCCGGCTGAAGGAGATGAGTGAGAAAGCAGTGTGGTGGAGTGAGAATAATGAAACCCTTGTACCATAAGTTTTATTGCAAGTGAGCCAATTATTCGTCTTTTTACGGTCAAATTTATTGACCTTTTACAGTTGTTTGATTGGAACGTATATTAAAGGTATTTCCGTAAAAAGAACAAAAAGAGAAAATAAAACAAAATTAAACCATCAGCCTCCATCAGCCTTAATGCGTGCTTACGAAGGCTTACAATATCTCCAACAGATTCTCTATAAGCAAAAAAATAAAAAAAATAAAAAGAAATACAAAAATGGCTATGTTGACAATTAAAAACACCAAAACCTTACTCTAACAATAAAATAGAGATGCCATAGCCTCAAGTGTAACGCAATTTTGGATATTCTCCAACAAAAAGAAAACATGGCCGAAGGCACATGTAAACGCCTTTGATGCGATATCTCTTTTACTAACGTGCAATCAAACATGCCTTATGTTTCTTCATTGATATTAAGGGGTGCAATTTTTATACCGTAATTTGCAACGAAGTGATCCAAAATATAAAAGAAATAAACCAATTTCAAATTGGTTTGAGTGGTCGAAATCGAAAACTGATCAAGTAGGGTGATGAAACCAACAAAAAACCCCAAAAAAGTGAAACTGAAAAGATTAGTTTTGTTTCGGCTTCGACTTTCCAAAATTTCGATTAATCAAAACCGAACCAAAAACCAAAACAATGATTTGGATTCAGTAAACCGAACTTGCACCCCTACTTACGACACTATAAAAAATAACATTATTAGCGGCAGACAAAAACTATCACTATTAACAAAAAACTATCGCTAATATCCTTGCTGCTAATAGTCTTAATAGGTTTTTTATTAATAGCGACAATTTTTTGCTCCAAAAAACTACCGCTAATAGTCTGATTTTTTGTAGTGCGAGGAGAGCTCTGAATCTATCATACACTCCATATAGGCGCATCACAAATTCACATCACCATCCACTCTTAATCAAACACCAAGAAATTGATAATCATCGTCAAGGCACCAACTACCCGCATTCTACTAATGGTAGATTGATGAGGACGCCGACAATGAAGACCTAGGTTTCAAGATACACAAGGTGTATCGGCGCAAGAAGAAACGACGAAGAAATCACAGAGAGAATGCTTCAGAAAAAATAAGCCAACTTTCAGCTCATTATCGCTCGAGCGAAAGAGCATCGGAATGCAAGATAAAAACTCGCTCGAGCGACTCCTTGTAAAGATCCCTTCACTACAAAAAATAAGACTATTAACGGTAGTTTTTTGGAGCAAAAAATTGCCGCTATTAATAAAAAAGCTATAAAGACTATTAACGGTAGCTTTTTATTAATAGCGGCAGTTTTTGTCTGCCACTAATAGTCTCATTTTTGGTAGTGCTGCTCAAGCGAGAATCAAATCCGCTTGAGTGAGCCAAGTGACGTGAGTTGTCATTTTTATCATTTTTATAATTTTTTTATATGTCAAATGTAAGTTACCTTTTAGGGTAACATGATATTTTTCTATTTTAGGATTATTCCTATTTGTAATTACTATAAAACATCTTTTGCAAGTTATTTTTGGCATTGGTTGATTTTAATGAAAAATGCATTACATTTGGGCATGAGATGAGCTTTGAAGAGTTAGTCTTCTTTCCTATGTAGGTTTGGTGTAAGGCTAAGGGCGAGATGCCTATATTATTTTTGATCTTCTTTTTACTTTTTGTTTTTGTTTAGTCTTACTATTTTCTTGTTAATCTCTTTCGATTTGTGCCGTTAACTGCTTTAATTCAAAAGCCCTAGCCAGGAGCTATCGATTCCACTGTGGGCTTCGATCAAACCCTCTGACCTAAAAGACGCTAGAGTTCTATCTATAGGATCATATATTCCGCAAATCCTAACGGATCTTGCGTGTCGGATTGGATCCTACGTGAATCAAGCGTGGCCGCTTAAGCGAAATTCCACGAAACCCTAAATTATCGTTTTAATTTATGATTAATTAATTAATTAATTAATTTAATTTCGACAAATTAGTAAATTATGGACATTCACATATTTGTGATCACTATACGATCTCAATCTATTTGACAAAGGCTATCGGTCTTCTTTTGGAGTATGCCGTATACTATTTCCAAAAATGGATCCACAAACAGTTGCAAATTATTTGGAGAAAATATCACAGATTTTCAAGTCATATGCCCTTGAGATCCGTGAAGGTCAAATTTTTGATCAAAGTACATGTAAAATAAAGAAAATAATTAAAAGAAAATATTTGTACTTTCACACAGCATTTAGACCCACACTTCAGTTGCAAAGTGGCATTGCACCAAAACCTGGTCACCGGAAAACCGCCTCCATTCCTTGGCCGATTGAATTATTCACCCCGACTGGTTTTCCGGTAGATTTTGATGTCGGAAAACCACCCGGATGGACTTTTTTGCCAATCCCGAAGAAATTTCGAGCGGGTTTTTTCACGTCGGAACCGATATTTTCTCTTTTTTCCATTCTCTTTATCTTCTCTTTTTGGATCTTTCGCAAGACGTAGGCTTCAGAGAAGCTGGCTCCCATGGACGTCATGATCGGAAAACCGGGAAATCGAGGTAGAAAATTGGCCGGAGATTTGTGGGTCGGATGTTATGGTGTAACTTTGATGCATATGGAGAGCCAATTTATATATAAGTTAGACGTCTTGGGGATCACGGTATGTGGGTGTGACAGTTAATGTTGGGGTCATGGGTGACGTATTTTATCTGTTTTTTTGTCGGCGCTTTGGGCTGTCAATGGGACAATAGGCCGGGTCAACCCAGTACCAAGTTCACCAATTCGATTTTCTAATTGGGTTGGGCACATAAGCCGGATCGGGTCAAGCATGAGGCATCTTATCCGACCAATGGATCTGATTGGAGTGCTTCAAAGGTTGGATAGGGTCAATATTGCGTTGGATCGGGTCCAACTGGGTCGAATCGGGTGCCCTCATTCAACCCATAGATAGCCCTATTGGGGTCATTCGTATTGGCCTTGTTTGGTAGAGGAAAGTGGGCTTCTCAAAACAGGTCTTTTCAGGTAAGAAATCCGTGATGAAGCTAATTTTTGAAAGAAAGTGAAGTGCTCGGATTCGTTGCATTTTTCGAGAAAGTCATCGAACCAAAACAAACCAGTTTAGTTATGTTTCGAAAACAAAAACCAAAATAGAAAAAATTCAGTTCAGGTTCACAGTTTTATTATTATTATTTTCTTTATTATTTTTTGATTTTTTTTTCTATAAAAATTTTGAAACTGTTTTCTTAACTTATCCAACCGGTTTTCGGTTTTGGGTCCTGTAACTAAAACCGAATCGATTGGGAATCAGTTTTAGTTTGTTCGGTTTTGGGCCAGTTTCGGTCTGATTCAGCGAACCTATTTTTTAATTAATTTCGGTTTTCGGTTCAAAACTTGCAACCCTAGCCTTCACCCAAGTGCCGTGACTGGCACTCGAGTGCATAGTGTTACCAATATTGACTTTAAAAAAAAAAGTTTTTCCATCAAGGTTTTTGGTTTTTTTATGTTTTTGTCTGAGCAAGATTGAGGTTCTTGGAACCTGACCCTCAAACTAAGCAAAAGTAGAACAATACCTAAAACGTTTTAATAACATGTTTAAAATGAAAATTTCAAAAAATGACTTTTAAAAAAAAAATCATGTATTTTTCACATTTTAAGTATATTTTTTATAATTTTTATAAAATTTATTATTATTTCTTTTCGTCAAGCTTCCTCCATGTGTAAAATGCCATTTGTCTGGATTGAGCCAACGATGGAAATCGTTTTTTTGTTCCAATCTTCATCATCATGGATCTTGAGACCATGGACGTTTGAGTGTGATGTGTGCCTCACCTTTCTTAATTCAGGTTTTAGGATGATTGCCATACAGAATAAAAAATCGTCTATATGATGGTAGCTCATGGTCTCAAGATCCATTGAATGTGGAATATTGAGACGAAAAATGATCTCCATTACCCTATTCAAAGCAGTCAATGATTTTTAGCGTGTGCCATCAGTAATTACGTAGGCGCGAATAGAGGTACCCTTACGATAGCTATCCTACCTAACCAGCGTGGTTTGAAAATCTCATATTTCCGAGTTGTCTTGGACAGCCTCCAGTCCGAGACTTTTTGAAGATATGGCGTAAAAATGAAAATAGCCCTTTAAATGATCTTACATAATTAAAATAGGTGTTTTACCTCACACCATTAAATAATACTTAATTGTTATAGGGCTAATGATACGTGGCATATATATATGTGATCATTCTAAACAGTTCACGTGAATGTCCATGAGCCGAACCCATCTCAGTTAAAAAATCACACCTATAAATCAATAGCATATACCGTTCGATCAATGAACTTTAATATTGGTTGGTAAAAATTATGAATAATACCAGATATTAGAATGCACAAATTTGGACACACCATGATAGCCGTTCACGAGACCATCACATAAATTGGGTGAGGTGCGAAAAAGTAGTGCCACATGTACAAAGATGATGAGTAGTAGAACATTCAATAAAAATTAATATTTACAAATGATATCTGTACAGTGTCTCAGGGCAAAACGCAGTACTAATCTCGCCTCGCTAAGCCCCAGGACACCCGAGACCAGGGATCAAAAGTTTGGATTTTGTTTTTCGTTTCGGGATGGACTGAAATCGAAATTTTGAATTTCGGCCAAAAACTACACTGGGGACCGAAAATATCCAAAATTACTTGTTTTCGTTTTGGTGGGGACCGAAATTGAAATATTTCGGCTGAAATTTGGAACCATGCCCGAGACTTATTGCCCGAAACATATCGTCTCGGGCGAAATTTGAAACCATGCTGACCAGTTGAGAACTTGAGATCAAAGTTCAAATTCAAAGAGAAGTTGGTTGCCACTAGTGAGAGTTGAGACCCAATAATGATCCCACTTGTTTTGTCCGGGTTGAACTTGGGATTTGTCTCTCTTTAACTCATGTGCACACCAAACAAATTAATGTGGTCCGCCACAAGTTGCTCCAGAATCTTTCCCTAAGAGATAAGCATGAGTTATATATTATAAGGTACCTCTGTTCGTCCCCATGCATTTACTAAAAGCGCCCACATCATAAACCTTCTTAAAACCCATTGATTGGGTTGGGTCGGATTATGAAGATCATATTTCACTCAAATTTCCACACAAAGGATCTTGAGATCATATTGCACCTATCAAATGGTCAGTTTTTTGATTCCATGTGTCACAGATTCCCAAAAGGTGGCCCTTGAATCATACGATACACATCACGGCATTGTGTTCAAACGTGAATTTAGGGCCATATGTTGGGGATCTGTGACATGTGGATTCAAAAAATGACCGTCTAATTGGTGAGAAATGATCTCAAGATCCTTTTTGTGAAAGGTCAGGGTTAAACACGATCTCCATCGTCTGATCCGTCCCTATCAATAGGTTTTTAGGGGCTTCCGATGTGGGCTCTTTCAGGAAACACGTGGGCGCGAGGTATCCTATATTATAAAGGTTAGGAAAGCTCAAAAGTAAGTCTGTCATTAGGTCGGACTTTTAGCAAGCCTTATTTTTTCGACCAAAAGGACATTTTGGGCCTGGCCCAGCCCATCTTTTCGGGCTCAGGCTTTTTATTTAATCCTAAACTCAAGGTGAATTGGGTTTGGGTCAGATTCGGGCCAGCCGTGCCTTATCTCTTAAAATAAGCAGGCATGGCCGGCTCGGGCTTTGAGTGCCCCGAAACAAAATCAGGCCAGGCTCAACTCGAGTCAATTCAGCCTCGAGCTTTTTATTTGAGCCCAAATCCGACTTGAGCCCGGCCAGGCTGGGTTTGGGCTCTACCCGACCCATCGACACACCTAGTGACGATGCTAGGTGATGATGTTCTTAGAGCAATCAATACAGCTCATGAGCTCTACGCTGCAACCCAAAATCGAAATCATGGAGAATTCTTCACGAGCGCTATCAGCCAGTCGAGTCGACCCGATATGTGACCCACCTGATCAGGATTTTTTAGCAGGTTGGGCACAAAAATTTTACCTGTCTGGTTGATTCAGGATTGAGAAATCCGACCCGACCTGATATATATAACATGAAAGATAGGACTTTTTTTACTGGGACGGGTCGTCTATTCGGGTTTGGCACTGGGTCGGTTCAGGTTTTCAGTTCAGGTCGGGTGCACCATTGGTTCGGGTCAGGTCCGAAATATGCTATTTTCCCATTGAACAGCTAAAACTTTGGTCCGATCCAATCCAACCCAACCCGTTGATAGCACTAAACATTACCCCTTCTTGTAATGTGTTTCACGGAAAAGGGGGGTATACATGGACGTTTTCACATGGTTTTGATTTGGTTACTTCCAACTCCAACTTCCAAGATTTGGATTTTGAACTTCCAAGAAGTATCAAATATCGGTCGATATCGATACGTATCGGTTATGTATCGGTTTTCGGCCAAACCGATACGTATCGGTCTTGTATCGGTATCGCCAATACGGGTCCGATACGTATCGGGTATCGGTCGATACATCTCGGTTTCAACCGAGTTTTTATTTCTTTTTTAAAAATAAAAAATAAAAATAAAATTGGTGGATATGTATCGGTTGATTCGTATCAACCTCGGGCAAACCGATACCCAATTTGACACGTTGATCCAACTTCCAATTAACTTCCAAGAAACTTTCCAACTTCCAACTTCCAGGATTTGGATTTTGAAGTACTTCCAACGTCCGGGAAACTTCCAAATTCGAGGATTTGGATTTGGATTTATTAGCAACCAAGGAGCAAAAATTTGGATTTTATTCCAGTTTCGGGTTGGACCGAAACTGAAATTTTGAACTGAAATTTCCACTGAAATTTTGAATTTCGGCCGAAATTTCAGCTGAAAACTTCAATCCCGTGCATTAATAACCGAAATATTGGTTTTCGGTCTCGTTTTAGTGGGGACCAAAATTGAAACATTTCGGCTGAAATTTTGAACCATGTTAGCAACTAGTGGGAAGCACACGAGGAGAGAGATCAGAGAGGGTGGCAGGGGAAATTTGAATGGTATATGTTATTTTTTTAGCATAATTATTTGGTAAAGTTATCATAATAATTCTCTTTCCGAAAATAATGTCAATTTTATATCAATTTCAAACATTATATCAGAGAGCGAAGTTTTATAAAATATTTATCTTTGTTGTTTTTTATAACATAAAATATTTACCTAAACAGCTAACCATCTTATTTAGCAAATGACAAGACTACCCTTGTATTACAGGCTTAATAAGACGTAACTCAGGGTAAAAAAAATAAAAAATAGCGGTATGTTTTTAAGATACCTTTTTCAGAATTATTTTTTTGATAAAACCTTATATGATTATTATTTTTAAATGTTATAAAATGATTATTATTTTGTATATAGATTCCCTCTTTGGTCAAGTGCCCTAATTATTTAAAGGATCCGGCTCTCTTGGCCATCATTTAAATATCAATACAATGTTTAAATGATATTACCCCATCAATGGTTTAAGAAGGGAGTGATCCGTACTTTCACAGTGATAGATCATAGATTGAAGTGCAACATGCCGAAAAATAGTGTTTTATGGAGATTTAAACCATCCGATCTATGGACTAGAATATTAACTGTTGTTTTAATGGCAGATATTTAAGTTCACCAATTGGATGGTTCATATCAACGTTTTAATGGCAGATATTTAAGTTCACCAATTGGATGGTTCATATCAACTTATAGGCATATTTCTTTGGGCTACGACATATTCCAATGAGAGATTTTCACTTGGACAATTTAGATTGATCCCAGAGTGCGCATGGCATAAAGAGAAATTGCACTTCAATGGCCTGAGATAAAATGTCTCATTTTAATGGTGTAAGATATATCATTTAAACACTACTTTGGTATTAATTACATGCCGGTTATGAGCCATTATCCCATATTAAATATGGGAAAATAGTTTTTGACCGACATTTAGACATATAACTATGGGATAGTAGTTTTTGACCGACATGTAAATACCAAGATGAGGTTTAAATGATCTTTAACGATTAAAATTATACTTTTCATCTTACACCATTGAAGTGTGATCTATCATTATGTAGGGGTGCAGATTCGGTTAATTGAACTGAAATCAAAATTTTGGTTTTCGGATCGGTTTATGCAAAACCAAACGCTAACTGAAACATTTTGATTTCGATTAACCAAACTTTTCACCTCCAAATCGAAACTGAATTGAACTAATCGGATTTTGATTTTGGTCTGTTAGATTCATATATATATATATATATATATATATATATTCGCGAGGATGGAGTACACCCTTGTCGACAGGAGGAACGATATATATATTTCGCATGGATGGAGGTCAACCTTGTCGAAAGGAGGAAGGAGATGAATGGTTCAGAGCTAGAAAGGGAGAGAAGTTGATATGAAATCCCTTAGGTTGCGTTTGGGAACAAGCATTTGCATTTGAGAATTTCAAATCCAAGCATTTCAAATCTAGGCATTTCAAATTCAGAATTTGAAATATTTGGATTTGCAAATCTCTTGTTTGGATGTTTAAGCATTGCATTAGGATTTGGCCCAAAGATTTATAGATATTTCATTTGGCTATTTAAAAAAAAATAAAAAATTTATATTTCATTGGTTTCCTTCATTCTATGTAGGGGTGGAAGTTCAGTGAGCAGAACCAGAATCGAAACTGAAAATTTCGATTTCAGTGTTGGTTCACCTAAAACTGAACCAGAACCAAAATGTTTTGAATTCGGTTAACCGAACTCCCCACTCCCTGAACCAAAACAGAACCAATCTATTTTCGAGTGTTTTTGAATATATATATATATATATATATATATATATATATATATATATATATATATATATATATATTCGATTTTTCAGCTTAAGGTCGGTTTTTCTTTTATTGAAAATTGATTTATCTTATTTGATAACATGGAAGTGTAATTACATATGTGGAATAAAAATTGTGTTATAAAATCAAAGTTTGACCAAATATTAAATTTTGATCATAGATAAAAATTTTCATTATCAAGATAAACTTCTCAAATTTTGACTAAAAGTCAAACTTTGATCAATAAAAATGAAACAATGTATTTTAAAGTTAAAACTTAAACAATGATAGATATTTTTAATTATAGTATTCCACTAATTACAATTTATAACTTTTTATAGAAAATTGAACTTTGAAAAAAGTCAAACATTGATTAAGGAAAAATTGTACAATGTGATATAAATTTTTATATAGTAGTAGACTCTATCTATAAGCAGGTTTTGAGTCTAACTAAAAATAAATTTGGTGTAAAAGTCAAAGGTTGACCATTAAAAATGAGGCATTGTATTTTAAAGTTACAAGTTAAACAACGAGAGATATTTTTAATTATAATAATCTACTAATTAAAATTTATAACTTTTTATAAAAAATTGAACTTTGACAAGAAGTCAAACTTTGACTAAAATAAAATTACACTGATACAATATAAATTTATGTAGTAGTAGACTCTATCTATAAGCAGATCTCAAGTTTGACTAAAAATAAATTTTGTATAAAAATCAAAGTTTGACCAAAAATGACCAAAAGTCAAAGCTTGACTAAAGGTCAAATTATTAACAAATAAAAATGAGATTTTAGTATCACATTATAGATAAATATGGATTTTTTGGCTATCAAATTGTAGGAGTCAGTTTAATAAAAAGTAAAATTTTAATTAAAAATCAAAATTTTACCTTGAGGTCAACCTTTGACCCTTGGTTGGGATGCCTCATGCCCAACCCAACTAAATCAATCAAGTTTAAAAATACTCGGCTCATGTGGGTTGAGTATCAAGTCGAACCGTACCTATTATAGCACTGAGTAATAACTTTTTATTCACAAAACATAACTAATTATATAATGGTGTAAGATTTGGATTTTCAAATAACACCTAGGAGGTGTTATTTACAAATCCACTTTTTTATATAGTGATATGGATTTCTAAATTCCGATGAATTTCCCAAATCCAAATCCAAACACAAAAATGTGGAACCAAACGGTGGATTTGGATTTAAGGGATCCAAATCCAAATCCACTTTCCCAAACGCAGCCTTAGATATTAATTTTAGTTCTTAGCTGGTGTTTCTTTGGAAAATGTTGGTGTGGCAGTAAGAGCCATCTTAGTAAAAGGGCACTATTAGTCTAACAGCGATAGTCCCACATTGTCTGGGTAGTCTCATGGGATTCTACCATAATCAGGTCCAACTAGTTGCACCTAATATCTGTTAACGGTTCTCAAACCTCAACAACCCAGCTAGGGACACAAGTTCGGTGTACCGAGCCGAAGTATTTTAGTTTTTTCGATTCGACTTCAGTATTTTTACTATTTTTTTTACTTTTCTAATATTTCTCTGTTTTTCTTCATTTTTTTTTTTGATTTTCTCATCTTAAACCCTCGGTTTTCGGTTTTTGCCACCCTAAACCAAAACCAAACCGGAATCAGTTTGAATCAGTCTGAGCAGGTTTTCGGGCCGGTTCGGTTCGCTCAGTTTTTGGTTTAGTTTCAGGATTCGGGTCAAAGCTTGCATTCCTAAACGCAACTGTTCCGCCAAAATTAATCATCCTAGTCTTCCTAGTCAAATGGCAAGTTGCTTATCTCATCCATCAACCAACAATTAGCCCATCAGAAAAAAGTATCAAACGGAGTTTAGCTGTTGATATGTCGCACACTAAAAAATAAGACTATTAACGGTACTAAAAACCGCTGCTATTATTAAAAAAACTGCTGCTACTAGTCTTATCGTTATTGAAACAACAAGTTTTTTTTGTTAATAGCGATCATTTTTGGTGCCGCTAATAGTCTTATTTTTTGTAGTGTGGAGACAAATGCGATTGAGTCACTTGGGAATACTACATGTTGATTCAATCACGATTGATCGAGTCAAGAAATTTTGCATAATTCTTCCGAAGGGCCCCTAGGTAAGGAGTCTAATAGTAATTTTACATTCTATTATGTTAGTCGTAATTACGGGATACATAAAATTTTTTTTTCGAGTGATTGCTTCTGTAATGTTGGAATTCTTGAAGAATAGTAAGACCTGGGTGAATCCGTGAATGTAGGTAATATTACCTAATCATATAAATCGTTGTGTTTTCTATTAGACCTCTAAGTAACGGGTATAATAGTAATTTCATGAGGGGAAACTAACCAATCGCAATTTGTTGTAAATAAGCTTAGGGGTCTAATAGTAATTTCATGAGGGGAAACTAGCCAATCACAATTTGTTGTAAATAAGCAATGAAGTTCTGCTAGTGAGGTGTAGTAGAAGAAAATAAGTGTGACTCGTGGACTTAAGGACCAATGTCGTCACCCTTTTCTCTACCTATCTCCCATTCTTTTATTTTACAACCGATTTTAGAATCCGATAGAAGGAAATTTTGACTTCGAGTCACCTTATTAAAATAGAAAACTATAGAAGTCAAGATTCCCTTCTATCAAATAATTGTCAAACTGGTTGAATACATGTCATTTTTAACTGGTAGGACTTCAACATTGACCTTATCATTGTCTCTAAATCTGCCAACTTTTGAAATTTTTTGTTTTATTGAATTACTTTGTCTATTTTTTAAATTTTTTTGCAAAATTCACGATTAACTAATGATTAGTCCAATATTTAAATTTTCAATAAATCGTGATTGTTTTTTTTTTTCTATTTTTTATCCTTTACAAAAAATTTATCAAATTTTAACGTTGCACTCCTAACTGAAAACTGACCTGATGGGCTCGCCTTCCAGACTCGCATGTCTCTTGCTGGAAACATTGGAACGGGGATAGATTTCGCCAGCTTGAAGACCGGTGCCAGGTCAGGCTATATGTTATGACCCGAGTTTATTTTGACCATGTTCAATGGTAATAGATGAGAGAAGTACCAAGACAAATTCTTGTGCGCATACCCTATCATAGACTACATAACTAAATTAAGAAAGTTTTAAATTAAGATCCGGGTTACACAAGAATAGTAACTGAATTTCCAAAAAACCTATTGCCTTAAACAACTAAGGCAAAATTAAATCCCACCATTCATGGGATTTGATTTTGCAATCAGTTAGAATCCTCTAAGGAGTCTTACCTTTTTGGACTCTTGACCCTCTCGGCAAGCCAACTTGCCCAATTAGGCTCCTTCTCTAACGACCTCTTCTACATGAATGAGAAACTTAGAGAGAATTAGAATCTCTACTTCATTTCCTCACTCAGCCGTCTCGCTCTTGTTTTCTCTTCTCTGTAAAAGCACTGTGCACCACCATTTCATCCTTAAGTGAGATCCTAAGCCGAGCAACACCATGAGTTCGATCCACCATTATAATGGTGACTGAGCTTTCTTTTTTGGAGCCTAATCACCCCCCATCGAGATTTCTCATTGCTGCGACAGTTTCGATGCAAGAGAAGATTAAGTGCAAAAAGACTTGAGCAATTGACACTTCGAATCCGATCACCATCAACCCAAATCATCACGAAAATCGAATCACGCTTCAACAGGTGGGTGCCTCTCAATTAACATAAAATTATTCAGTTATAAAAAAAAAGTAATGAAACCCTAGATCAACCCATAAAACAATCGGGGAAGAAAGAGTTCTAGAACTACGGTCGAAAAACTCGACCTGCGATTGAAATTGGCAACTCGACCGATCGAGATTCATCTTATATAAGGCATCTATCCTCTGTTCGATCTCGACCGGTCGAAATCTAAATTCAACCAATTGAGATTGAATTTCTGTCAGGACCCTTCAAAAATATCGATTGATTGAAATTCCAATTCAATCGATCTAGTTCATATAATTTTGCTGCTTACTGTTTAGACAACTTGATCGATCGAAATCTAAATTTGATCAGTCGAGTTTACTTGCTTCTAGATTTTCCATTGTCATCTTGATCTGCTGAAACTCATTTTTGACCAGTCGAGATTGAATTCTTTTAAGCTTTATTCAGTCAACTCAACCGGTCGAAACCATAATTCGACTAGTCGAAGTTCTGACCTTTCTTCAATATTCTCCTCCATCCATTTCAACTAGTCCAAATACATTTCGACCAGTCTAGATTTATATTGTATAAGGACTTCTGTCCTCTGTCTAATCTCGACCGGTCGAGATTCCAAATTTGAATAGGCGAGATTGACAGTTCTGAAGCTATTTTTCTTTTCCAACCTAAATTTCGAGAACTTTTCGTAGGGACATATGATCTGTGTCGAAATATGACTATATTTTGTACCCTAATATCTACACTTAGCCATCCGATGAAAGCAAACTGACGACTGTTGTGTAGTTTTAGTGGTTTCAGATATTTTTGTCCGTTGGATCTTGCAGAAGCATTAAAGAGCATAATTAAGAACAATATGAGAGCATTGAACCATGAAGCCAACAGAAGCGTTGAAATCCGTGAAAAATCGATTGATCCCGTCATTGCTGAAGAGAACTGCAATATGTCACGGGTCTAAATAAATCTATTGAGTTATGAAATTAAATCGATTGAGTTTATGGCGCCCATTTTTGCCACTCAAATATGAATTTAAATTCAATCGATTGATTTTCAAAAATCAATCGATTGAGTTTATAACAGCTAAATTGCCAATCAAATTTGAATTTAAATTCAATCAATTGATTTCCCAAAATCAATCGATTGACATTTGAGCCTGCAAATTTTAGATTTTAAATTCAATCGATTGAATTTTGGAATTCAATTGATTGACATATAAAAGGAAATTTTTCCAATCGAGCCCTATAAAAAGATAACATGGTTTAGGGCCGGCCATCCTTCACTTTGATAGATCATGTTTTCTTTTTCTTTTCTTTTCTTTTACATTTTTCCATTAGTTAGGTATAGTTTCTTTTTAGTTTTAGCTTTGATAATTAGTTTGTAATTAGGAATCAAGGCTTTATAAGGCTTCATATCTTTTTTTAAAAGATCAAAACACTTGATAATTGAAGAACTTCGTTGATAGTTTCGGACTTGTGCATTGCGTGTGGATCAGAGATGAGTGGCTAAAATCGCTCATTCAAGGAGGAAGCGAGGTCTAGATGAGTAGTTAATTTATTTTCATTTCAATCATTTCTTTTTATAAATATTGAATCATATTGCTTTAAGTTGGTGCTTATTGCGTTATCATCAAATACTCATTTATAGTGGTCGATCTTGGTTATTGACTATAATAAAAGAGTTATTCCACCTAGATCGATCTTGTAGACCGATATAGGATGCCATACGATTGATAATTATTGTCGCGATTGTATATTTGTGATAAAACGTTATGCCTTTCGCATGATTCATATCGTGATTGAATGCGTCATAGTGTTAGGATAGGATGTGACGAATCTAATAATTACATTCTTTTCAAATTGTTATGCTTGTAGTAAAATGAGGGTTAATATTTGTTACAATTATTGAATCATATGACTTTAAGTTTGTGCATATCGTGTTATCATCGAATGCTCCTTTATAGTGATCGATCTTGGTTATCGGCTACAATAAAAAAGTTATTCCACCTAGATCGATCTTATAGATCGATATGGGATGTCGTACGATTGATTTTTCTGTTGTGGTTATGTGCTTGTGATGCATTATGTCTTTCGCATGGTTCATGTCGTGATTGAATGCGCTATAGTGTTAGGATAGTATATACTGCTTATTATTGTTACATTTTTATCAAATCTTTTTGCTTATAATAAAATGAGGGTAAATAATTTACCAATAAAATATTTGGATTGTTGATAGAAAAATTATAAATCTAGGGTTAGCGGACTCCGTGATCATCTTTTCATCGTTGTTTGATTATTCACTGTTTTTCTTACATAAGCTTTGTTTAGATCTTTTTATTTGTGTTTGTGTACTTCCTTAGATTCATTTTACACTTATAGAATCTTTTTATCGTAACAAATATTTCGCCTTTGGTACTTCCTTAGGTTCATTTTACACTTATAGAATTAATTAAATTTTGGCGTTTCCCTGTGAGTTCGACACCCTTGATTTCACTCTTTTATAATAGATCTTGTGCGCTTGTAAGGGTCACTTTAAAATAGATCAATATCCAATTTAAACGAAACATGACTCGATCTTATTGTTTTTGGACCATCCGGACATAATTGAAATGTCTGTTATCTCTTTTAAGACTCTTACAGTCTTTGTAAGGAAACGTGTCTCTTTAAGGACCGAACAAGTCCGATCACAATACCGATCAATCATCAAGTTCTATAGACACAACTACCTCCAATGAAGAGGAATTGGATTCAATCATCGAATGAATATATTTAAGTATTTCTTATACTCTGTTTTTACTCAATGCTTCATGTTTTATGTAGAATGTTGATTTTCATTATAAATACGTAATCCTTAAAGTGCATGCGATAGTTTCATTCTTATAAATGTTTCATTTTTATTATATGTTATTCATCACATAGAAAATTACGATAGGCCGTATGCATGATATGTTAAGAAATAAGATACGACACATGACATAAGCCTTCGTCACGGTGGGATTTCTTTCACGGTCACGTGAAACTTGGAATGCAGGTATCCATGCACGGATGCAACTCCTCTATGAGAGTATGAGTTGTCACATGAAGTATATCCAGATTACTATAGAACTTGTCCCTTGGAAAGAGTGATTTAGTGAAACCTATCGCACCATGGCTCACTCCAATTAAGTTATAAGAAAAAGATAAGAAATGAATATGTTAAGTTACGGATATGATAAGAAAGTGAAGACTTAAACCCATACCAAAAATAAAATCAGGGGAGAACCTAAGCCCAAAATCAAATAATGATATGATAAGACCTGCTGTGAAGGCTAACTGAACATGAATTAATTTTTACACGTTCTATACCTTACAACCCACCGTGAGGGTCCAACGTCTGCAACTGAGATAGGTCTGAAGGACAATACGTTAATTTTGTCTCGAACTAAGGAGACATTGGAGGTTTTGACTTTAGGAAACTTATTGTATTGATACACGCAACCTCATTTGGCTGAATGGTAATTTTTGTTATGTTATGATATAGAGGTTAGGTGATTATCTACACGTTGACTTCGCGTGATAGGCTCGGGCAGCGACCCTGACACATAACGTTTAAATAAGAGAAGTAAAATATGAAATACGTTGTGTAAGCGTATGAAGTAATAATAAGACTTCAGATATGTTACGTATGATAAGTTGAGAAGACCGATAGAAAAAGAAATAAGAATACACTGCATCATGTACATTTTATTCTATGATAAAATTTTTAGTTCTGATATGAAATGTTATAAGATTATGAATAGTTTAGTCATCATATTTAAATGTTTGATTTTATCTTCAAAATTCATCGCAACTCAAGCGATTGCATACATGGTCACTTGGGTAAGTTATGGTGGATCGATTGTGCAACCTACTAAGTTTATGCGACTGAGTAAACTCACTCCCTCTAAAAAAATAATAATCTAATAGTTGCAGGTGAGAACTCAGATCACTCTACCTTTGATGACGTGGAGGCAGCTGTACCCGAGACGACTTATGAAGATGAGGATGTCAGCTACCACTTGGATAAGGGCGTAGATCCGGCAGACTATTATGAGCCTTGAGAGTTTCTTTAGCCTTTGATTTGATTATTTTCTTTGACAAACATGCTTTAGTCATTTTGGTACTTCTTATAAGTTTACGTATGAAACGATTTTGCCCTTCAGTATTTTATATCTTTAGAAGCATGGATAGGAAATTATTAATTGTCGGTCATGCTTTTCGCTATTATTTATGAGCCATTTATTATTAATTATTGTTAAAATGCTTTGATCTAATTTCTAAAACGATTTATGAATTATGTGTATGTCCGCTTATCGTCTTAACCAGCGTGCGGTGTCATAACACGAAGTTCTAAGCCCTCGTGATCGGCTAGAATTCTGAGTCGTGATACCATAACTCAGCTACTTCCTTCCATATTTTAGGACCGCCTTCTATACATTCAACAATAATAAAAATGTTGTTCCTCGACTTGGTGACTTTGGCGCTAACCTAAATCTGAGTATTCAAAGCCAAACAATTAATATTGGCTTGAGGATGTTGTACAATAGAAGGTTGACAATATTGCAACTTTAAGGTCGTAAGTTCAAGCCCAACTTACCTACTAAAAGAAGAAGAAAAAAGAAATGAACGGGCAAATCTAGTGCACTAATGTCCAAAACTTGAGTGTTGTTTGCCGAGGCTCTTACGAACCATTGCTTGCTTTCTAATAGGTAAAAGCAACACTACCTTCTTAGATGGTGTTTGGTTAAGAAAGCTTCCCACCCCGATTTCACTTAAAACAACTTTCCCCAAACCTGAAAGTGAGAAAGAAGCGGCCAAAATCAGCTTTCGGCTTTAAGGCTTACAAGAATCTATTTGAAGCGGAAGCCACACTAAACAAAGAGTTGGTGCCTAGACCTAGGGAGTAAGGAGGGGCACTTTTAATACAAATCTTGCTTAGCGCTACTAATTATATTCTTCTATGATAGAGATGTAGGCTGAGTATGACATAGCTCTCTGCTAGCCCTTGTCAGAGCAGAGTTCACCTGCTTTAGTTGGCTTCAATTATCTTTTCTAACTCACTGCAAATGAGGATTTGCCTGCTCTAACAATAACCTTCCTGCTCTCTACTAACACCCTACCAAAATAAATAAAATCTGCTCTGACAAGGAGTGAGTAGAGAGGAGGGTTGAAATGCTGAACATGTAAATCTTGCATAAAATCTTGATATGCAAGGAGTTATCAAGGAGAAGGGGTACCTGCTAAAGCAGGTAGCAGGATGCTAGTAAAGAGGATTAGAACCTATTAAAGCAGGTGAACTCCGCTCTGGCATGTGCTAACAAAGGCTATGCCATACAAAACCATAGTTTTTAGTGAACAGTTACCTTATCTTACAAATATAATATATATATTTTGTTTTTTTGAGGATGCCATATGGCTTAGATGACTCAAATGTAATGCCTGTGCAAACTGCACGCATAATATAATAAATAATATTATATTATTGATGGATCCTTCATAATAATAATAATAATAACTAGTGCGTTACGAATTAATTATGAATAATATTCTATGACGTGCAACTAAGGTGTCAACTCGGGTATAGTACTAATATCAGGTATCAATCCAGAGAGGACCAATACGAATCATCCGATACGTATTGGCCGATACCGAGCTGACTTGATGATTTTTTTTAAAAAAATAAAAGAATACAAAAATTGGGAGGTATCCGCTGATACGGGTTCCATAGCGGCCGATACCTGATATGTATTAATTGATATTGATACCTAAATCCGAGTTAATAACCAATACCTATCGATACCGATAGCTATTGGTATCCGCCGATTTTTATTACCTTGGGTGTAACAGAAAGGCTACTAGTAACCATTCTTAATAGTCGACGGTCTGCATGGTGACTTCATACGTAGTCGGTTTTTGGGATTTGTGCCACCTGAACTCTATATATGTTTGGGATGTGTTCCGATTGATATATATATATATATATATGTATGATTTGAATATTATAAAAAATAAGATTACTAGTGGCAGCCAAAAATTGCTGCTATTAATAAAAAAAATTGTCGCTAATAATCTTAATAGCCTTTAATAATTTTCTTGTTAATAGCAACAAATTTTTACAACAAAAAATTGTTGTTAAAAGTCTTAATTTTTGTAGTGGAAATCTTGGATTTCCGAGTTGTCTCGGACAATCTTAAGACAAAGACTACAAAAATAAGGTGTATTAGCAGCACTTGTTTTTAAGGCAATTTTTGGTAACGGCAAGACTTATAGCGGCAGTTTCTCGTAGCGACAAGATTAATAGCTGCACTAATAGTCTTATTTTTTGTAGTGAAAGACGTCTCCCATCTCGGCGAGATGCCGTGAAATGATAATAACCCTTTGAATGATCTTACACCATTAAAGAATACCTCACTTTTATGTCATGTGAGGAATATTTGGGATCAATCTAATTAAACAATTCAAGTGGCTATTTATTATGGGAACATACCTTAGTAAAAGAACCACACTTATAAATAAATTGTATATCGTCCAATCAAGGATCTTTAATATTAGTTGTTAAAAATAAGAATAATAGTGACATTATTGTGCACAGATTGGGACACACCATGATAGCCATTTACACAATCATCACATAAATAGGATACGATAAAATAAAATAGTGTTGTGTCTACAAATAGAATGAGTGATACACTTTCAATAGTGTACAAGCCTAATACTCTACATAAATTAAAATGCAAAAGTATTATTTTTGATGTTAGATAACGAAGTGATTCACAACCTAATCTCGTCTCGTTGAGGCCTGAGACGCGAGATGTCTCACCTCGGGCGGATTTCAAACTATGTATATGTACCATTATCTATATATCTTTGTGCAAAAGACAAGGAAGAAAACAGATTTGTATCATTTTGAGTCAAACCTTATAAATGCCATCTAAAAGTGACAATTATTGTGTAAAGCGAACCTCAGCCGTTTGCCTCTACCCAATCACTGAGGGCTGCTATGATAATACCTCTTGACTGCGTTGAATTGAACGATGGAGACCAAATTTGATCTCAATCTTCCACATCATTGATCTTGACACTTTGGGTGTTCCATCAGGCTGTAAGTTTTATATTCCACGTGATACAGATCCCAAAACGAGTGACTCAAAAATCATATGGGACATACCACACTCAAACATGATTTTAGGCTCTTATTTTGGGATGTGTTACGTGTAATGCGAAACAGAGAGTTTGATGGTATGCCCATAGTGTCAAGAACAACTGTATGAAAGAATGGGATCAAAATTGATCTCAATCGTCCGATTCAATGAGGGTTCGCAACGTTGGCACCGTCAATAGTTAAGTAGCTAGGCGCGAGCATAGCTACTCTTGTAAACAGAATGGAAGCAACTACTTGCACATGAGATTTTTTTGCAGTTGCACGTAATTTAAAAGAAAGACCTCACATTTTTGGTACTTCAGCTATCTAATTTGAAGCTGGGGTAAGATATTTGGTTCAAAAGATTGACAAGAAAGAGGATATCTATCTTCTGATTTGACCATTGAATTGAAATATAAGATTTGACTTTGTAGAATCATATGATAGAGATCATATATTATGCCAATCTATGGCACTAAAAGTTTTCAAATCATGCCTTCAAATCAGACAAATTAGATAATATTCCACGTGGCACATATCCCGAAAAATATGAAGTCTTTCTTTCTAACTATGTGCAACGGTATAATATTTGTGTGCAAGTAATCGGTCTCAAATATATCATTACCTTTGACTTGTCTTTAATCATACGACGGAGATTGTCTTTTGGCCCAATCGTTTGCACCGTAGACCTGGAGCTTAGAAGCACCATATCACAAAAAAATGGAAAGAGACGGTGGTCCCACATGGCAAGCATCCCAAAGCTAATTTATTAGCATGGTCCCTAGTTTGTTGCAAAAATTAAATTATAGTCAGGTCCTATCAAGTGGAATGGTATTTTCCGTTTTACCGAATTTGTTGCCCTTGGAAATAAGAGAATCTTGACTGCACGATATCTTATAAAAGTTTAAATCATGAAATTCAAGATCTTCCTATTTCGAAAGACAGCAGACGGGGTAGATCCGATTCTACCTGATAGGATTTGACCATTGCCCCTGTCACTTATTCGTTGGCACGTAAAGAGTAAGTGGGAGAAGGTAAAAGAAATTATTATATAAAGGATAATATAATTATAGGTACTTATATTTATAGCTCAGGATTCTTTTTTCTCAACCTATTTTAGTGATGAAATCGTTGATTGCTTTGACAGATGTTAGAGATCGTTTTTCATCTCAATTTTTCACACAATAGATTTTGAGCCTACAATAAGAGAGTCAAAAGTTGAATCCACATAGCACACATCCCAAAAAGTGATCATGAACCATATTTGATGATACGTCCATGATTATGTTCACTTTGTGGAATAGGTGCAATGTGGAATCAATATCTTACGGTCCTTGGTAGGCTCATGATCTGAATATAGATTGTGTGAAATATTGCAATGTAAAAGGATTTGCATCGTAACCTCAAGAGGTTAGGTGAGCTGGACAGGTACTTGCTTTCAAAAGCAAGAGACCTAAGTTCGAATCTCCTTCCCCCCTTGAAGCCACCCTAGGAATTTCTATCCTGTGCTGACCCGACATGTGCTGAATTTAGGGTGCGTATGTGCCCCTGAGATTAGACGGGTGTTCTAAGAGGCTCGAATACCCAAATTATCAAGAAAAAAAAAAGGGATTTGCATAATCTAATTCAAAATAATCAACAGGTTTCAACAGTAAAACTCCGATTGAAAAGAAAGAATCTCAAAGTTGTAAATAAAGGTACAGTATAGTTATTTTAAAACAATGTATTACTCATTGCTGTTCCCGTAAATAGGGGCCTGTGAGGGGTGGGTAGGAAACAGACCTAAACTCCGACTTTTTAGGGCATAAAGTAACAGGAAGAGTATGCGAGAAGCATAGACGGCTTATGAAGTGATTGAAACTGGGCACCACTAAGTTCTACGAGCACACCACAAAACCTGGGTCATGTGAAAACATCATTTAAGTCATCTGATTTGGAGGTCATGTGTTAATGATCTTTAATACAAAAAGTTGGCACGCACTATGATTTCTATCATATGATTTAATGTAGTCAAAGGCTATTGTCCGATTCAACAATTGATTGCATGGAATCTGATAATAAAGGTCGTGTTTCATGCTGATCTTTTGCATGAAAGATCTTTAGAACATGACTTTTAAATCAGCCGATTAAAATGGTGTTTTCACATGACACAGATCCCCAAAATACAATCTTTTTATTAAGTGATTTTAAGTGGTGTGTGTAAAGAAAAAATAAGTGTGCGCGAAGCAGGACCCTTAAAAATGCCCCACTTTTATTATTATTATTATATTATATATCTATATTCATATATTTAAAAGAGATGCACGGGCCAGGTCACATTTAGAGGCTTTAACTTATTACACCCTTGCCCGGCCCAACGCACAACGGACTTTGATTTTGACTCCCTAGCTCGGCGCCGAAACGTATCAAGTATCAACTCGGAGTATGGTAATGGTGTCGGCCGATATTTCTATTTTCTTAAAAAAAAATTCTTTTAAAGGTATCGATACAACTCAATATCGAACAATTCGTATCGATCTTCTATCTTCTGTGGACCGATATCGACTTTGACACCTTAACGCCCGGCCCTATTGACAGCGGTAGATCTTATATCAGCTTTGCCCAATATTTAAGACTGTCCCATCGGCTCCCAATTAACCATCGATTGATGGTAGGCACTATCTTAATCTTTATTTATTTATTTATTATAGTTAAAAATAGTTTATCCAAATAGATGGATGAATAAAATATAAAAGCACTCAAAACAGTCAAATCCCACCGTTTCGTCTTAATCAGAAAACTACTAATTAGTTCTACTACTAATAAACTCCTATTGAATCCTGACCGTCCGATCTAACTCCATTGACAAAGGGAACGGTCAGGACTCAGGAGCGTCGGGCCCATTAATAATGGAGCACACAACATTTCCACATGAATCACACGCGGATTCCAGAGTTGAATGATTTATAATTTATTCATAAAACCTTGATAATCTTGAAGGTCAATGGTTCTGAAGGTGCAGCAAATATGAACCACAAAAAAATAAATAAAACTAAAAGCCTTTAATAATTTATGCAAACCCGCTTACATACAACTTCATATTATACTTATCAAAAAAAAAAAACACCTTCATATTATACATCTTGCATTTATCACACGACACTTAGATTGATTGAAATCTGCCACCATTCATTGGGCCATCGGATTTCGCACACCAGCCGGTTTTACGGCATGATTGGACGTCGGAAAACAGCCGGGGTGGATTTTCTTCTTACCAATTCCGAAGAAACTTCGAGCGGGTTTTTTCTCGTCGTAACTGATATTTTCTCTTTCTTTCGTTCTCTTCATCTTCTCTTTATGGACTTTTCGCAAGACGTAAGCATCACATAAGCTGCCTCCGAACGACGACATGATCGGAAAACCGGAAATTGAGGTAGAAAACTGGCCGGAGATTTGTGGGTTGGATGTTTATGGTGAAACATGAGGCTCATAGAAGGCCAATTTATAGAGTGGCTACGTTGGTTTTATGACAAAGGGACCATTATTGATGTCGCTATCATGTGAGTTGTATTAGGTGTGCGGCCGTGCACTAAGGGCAATGGACGTGTCACTTTCCTTCAGCTTTGTCACAAAATTCCCTGAATCAATCAAAATTTTAGAAAAGTTCTCCAGACTTTTCGCTCCTCAATTCTTTGAATTTTTCTCGAATTTTAATCATAGTAATATATGCTATAATTATATATGGGGGAGCTGGTTTCGTCCTCTATGGGAAGACGTTGAAGGGCCCTCCACCCGAAACACTGTTTGGGTGCCATGGGAGTTTCAAAAATTTCCGCCGAAATTCAATCTTCCCCCAGTATTTTAAGAACCCGAAATTTATAGTTTTCTTTTCGGTTTTGGCTGAAATTTTGAACCGTGGTGCCATGTGGAGCACGGGTGATGGATTAGATCAATTTTAATGTATATATTTTTATCAATTTTAATATATATATTTTTAAGGCTTCCGTCAAAGTTTGATTGATTTCAACGATTAAGATTTCAAGGCTCAAAAACTATACGATGGAGATGTGTTTTTTTTCGTTCTTCTTCTTATAAATTTGGTGTGCTGCTGCCACCAAACATCATCTAAGCCGTCTGATATGAAGGCCAAGTGTTAATGATCTTTAACACAAAAATTGGCACGAAGTATGATTTCTATCATATGAAACACAAAAATTGTGTTTCATGCCAATCTTTTGCATGAAAGATTTTTAGATCATGACCTTTAAATCAGACGATTAAGATGGTGTTTTCACATGACACGGATCCCCAAAATGCAAAATCTTTTCATTAAGTGATTTTAAGTGGTGTGCGTGAATAAAAAATAGGTGCACGCAAAGCAGGACCCTTAAAAATGCCCCACTTTTTTTTTAATATTTAAATTGTGTCCAGGCCTCTGAGAGCAAATCCCAGGGGCACATGTGCGCTCCAAGTTAACATGTGTTGGGTCAGGATGTATAAATCCTTAGGATGACCTCTAGGGAGCGACTCGAACTCAGGTTCTCGCTTCTTGAGGTGGGTACGTACTTTGCCAGCTTCTTGAGGCCGGTACGTACTTTGCCAACACAAGAAACCGCTTAAGGTCTTTGCTTTTTTGAAAGCATCTCGTGCATACTGAGGCTTAGGCCACATGGCTCACATCTTTCGTCGATCCAAGTAGTCCAACCAATTGTCAGGCACACGCCTCCCCAAATAATCTGTTAGGTCCTTGTATCACTCGTGAGAGCTTGAGGGGGACAACACTCGAGATGCTATCTTAACACCTTAAAAACATTAGGTTGTGCCTCTTCCATCACCAATTGATTTTGGTCGGAATAGTAGCTCAATAAGGTATAAGATCCTATAAGTGGTATCAGAGCTAGGTCAGCAGTTTGAGTCCGGCTTGGGTGGTACTAGCGAGGGAGGATTGTTGGGTCCCTGTACAACCCTGGTGGGCTCGAGGGGGGTTAAGCTCAAAAAGCTTTCCCAACCGCTTCCATCAACAAATTGTTTTGGTCGAAGTGGAAGCTCAATGCAGTATACGATCCTACAATCAGGTTCGGGGTTCGAGTCCCGCTTGGGTGGTACTAATGAGGGGGGATTGTTGGGGTCCCTGTACAACCCTTGTGGGCATGAGGGGAGCCATGCTCAAAACGCTCTCCCAATACCATAAAAACATTGAGTTGTGCCTCTTCCATCACTAATTGATTTTGGTCGGATTGGTAGCTCAGTGGGATAGAAGATCCTAGAAGTTGTATCATAGACAAGTTAGGAGTTCCGGAGTCCGCTCAAGTGGTACTAGTGAGCGGGTGGATTATTGAGGCAATGCACAATCCTCGTGTGCCTAGAGGGACTGATGAACTCTTAGATGATGTGATGTAACTCAAGATCATGTGCCATGTGGCACGTGAATGGCACATGATCTACGTTATGAGTGTAGAGTTGAAATTCTACAACTCAAATGCCCCGGACCCCTTGGGCCGATGATATACTAATCAAGTGGTATAAGTTGATTTTTATGACATACCATATCTGTCCTCATTTTAATATCGACTCAGGTCATAGCTGTCAACGGGGGCCATAACTTAGGCAGGCTTTGATATGCCCAGGCCTAGCCTTAGGCTGGGGGGGTTTGGGGGGGGGGGGGCTCAATCGCGCTTCGACTTTTATTGGTTGTTATTATTATTTTTTAATTTTTATAAATTTGATTATAAATTATATATATATATATATATATATATATATATATATATATATATATATATATATATAAGAGATGCACGAGACGGGTCACATTTACGGGCTTTAACTTACTATGCCCTTGCCCGACCCAACGCACAACGGGCTTTTGATTTTGACTCCCTAGCCCGACACTCTTACCCCAAATTTCAACCCTAATATTTTAGAGCGGGCTGGGCGGGTCGACGTGTATGGTATCAAATATCGGCGATACTGATGCGTACCAGTTTTTCGGCAAATCGATACATATCGGTACTGATACGTATCAGATATCAACTCGGGGATTGGTATCGGTGTCTGCTGATATTTCTATTTTCTTAATTTTTTTTTACAAGGTACCGATACAAATTGGTATCGACTGATACGTATCGGCCAATTCTTATCGGTCCTCCATGAACCGATACCCGATATCGAGTTTGACACCTTGCCGACGGCCAACCTGATCCTATTGACAGCCGTAGTTCATATATCAACTTTTCGCAATATTTAAGACTATGGATCGGGCTCTAAATTGGATGGCAGGAGGAACTTGTTGAGTATGAATGATCAAATTCTCACGGATAATCAAGTGAATATGGGTATGAGGAATTCACGAATTTCTGAGTCTCCGATACAAGTCACTCGAGAGGCGGCTAAGATTGTTTTAGAGAAGATGAGGCAAGTGGAGAACTCCCCGCTACCAGCCAACGACATCCCCAAAAAATAGGAAACTACTATCCCTATGGAGATTGCGGACGAGGTGAGCGTTACAAGTGGGGCGAAGAAGATATCGGAAGGAGTACATGTTGATGGTGAAAGTAGGAAGGGCAAAGAATTATGGGCGGATTTGAAGGGTAATCAAATGCATGATTGTGAGGAGGATCCCAAGAATAACGGACAAAACCAAGGTGAGCAACCAATTACTACTGGTTACGGGGGGATAGCAAAAGGTCGGCCACGATTCATCCTTCACATTGGAGGCGGTCAAAAGTCAACAACAATATTGCAATCTCTGGTGCCACAACAATGGAAAATCTGTAATTCCAAAAAAGAGCAATCTGTTGGACATCTTCTCGCACACAACTCAGAGGGAGATTTTATTTCAAAGAAGGGAAAGAGAAACGATGCCGAAACCACAAGAGATGGGGGTCGATCTGACAAACTGGCGCAAGTTACAGATTCAAAGTCATCATTTGTTCCTAATATATCGGCGGGCGTTGTTGAGCACCCCTGTCGGGGAAAATGAATTGCCTAAGTTGGAACTGCCGAGGCTTGGGGAACCCTCGAGCAGTTCGCTCTCTTCATTTCATCAATTGGTCAGGATTAAGGACCCTATGATCATCTTTCTCATAGAAACAAAGCGTATCAGCAGAAAGATGGAATTCATCAAGTGGAAACAGGGTTACTATGGGGGAATCTACGTGGACTGTATTGGGTGATCAGGAGGACTCGCTATGCTTTGAAAATCTGATCTCAATCTTCAACTTCAAAGTTTCTCTCAACGACACATTGACATGATGGTGTGTGATAATATGGGCAGCAGATTATGGCGCATTACTAGTTTCTATGGGGACTTAGCGACTCATGACCATCCTCTTTCGTAAACATCTGCAAGAACCGATCTCTTGCCCTTGGATTTACCTGAGAGATTTCAATGAAATCCTCTCCAACAATGAGAAGGTGGGAATGCGTATCAGAAACCCCAACCAAATCAGGGATTTCGTAACGCTGTTGATGCTTGTGAACTGTGTGACATTAGGTACCGAGGACCAAAGTTCACCTGGGACAATGGTCGAGAGGATACAAAACATTTCTCAGAGAGACTTGATAGGGCTTTCGTGAATCATATAATGTAGTGCACCTTCCGACAGACTTCGGTCACCCATCTCATGGCGGAATCTTCTGATCATCTACCGATTTTTATCTCTACTGATGGTGACTTTTCAAGCCCCTACTTTGGGATGCGACCCTTTCGATTTGAATCCATGTGGCTCAATTTTGAGGAATGCAAGCCATTGGTGGAGGAAAAATGGAATGATGACCCAACCATGAATATCAATGAAAAAATTGCTAACATCGCCCGATGCCTCAAAAAATGGAATACGGAAAGCTTTGGTGATCTCAACAAGAAAATAAAAAATAAACAAGTTGAACTTCAAGCTTGTTTATCGAACGAAATCTAGAACACGGTAAAGAAAAATGTGATATAGAAAGAATGGAATGAACTCCTCGAGCGGCAAGAATTGATGTGGCAACAATGATCACGGGACCTCTGGCTAAAAAATGGTGATCGGAACACAACTTATTTTCACTCTAAGGCCATGAGAAGGAAGAAGAAAGATAAATTGAGAAGCTACTGGACAACTCTGGTGTGTGGAAGGACCAAGTGGATGAGATCTAAGGAGTCATCTAACAACACTGCGAGAATAACTTCGCAACTGCTCATCCCACCAGAATTGAAGTTAATTGCACTTATATTGTTCTTATACCTAAAGTTAAACAACCTTCGGAGATATCTGAATTTTGTTCTATTAGTTTATGTAATGTACTTTACATTATATCTGAATCTTAGAGTGCCTTTTTCCCTGGCGACTTATCACTGTTAACATTTTGGTGGCCTTTGAAATTGAACATTACCTAAAGAATAAACGTACTGGGAAAGATGGTGTCTGCGCTCTCAAGCTCGATATGAGCAAAGTTTACGATCAGGTTGAATGGTCCTTCCTTGAAAAGACTATGCTTCGGTTGGGCTTCAACCAACGATGGGTGGATCTTATAATGAGATTCTTTTCTTGCAAATGGTGGTGTCTTCGGTAATGTAACTCCTACGAGAGGAATTCGACTAGGGGACCCCCTTTCCCCATACTTATCATTTGTTACCAAGTTTTTTCTAACCTGCTCAATAGTGTTGTCCAGAGTTGTTGTATCTCAGGTGTTCGGATCTGCTGTGGCGAACCTCATGTGTCCCACATTTTATTTGCCGATGATAGCCTTGTTTATATCAAGGCTACCGAGGAAGACGCCTCCGACCAACAAATAAATCTTACTAATTTGTCTGCTTTATTTAGCAAAAACACTCCGAATGATGGCAGTATTGCGATTCAAAGGAATGTCACTATCAGGCATGTTAACAATCTTGAAAGATACATAGACCTTCCAACAGTGGTGGGTAAATAAAAAAATTTGGTCTTTGACTTCATTAAGGAGTGAGTTTAGAACAAGCTACAGGGGTGGAAGGAGAAGCTTTTATCAAAGGCTGGGAAAGAGACTCTCATTAAGGCGGTAACTCAAGCTATCCCTACATATGCTATGGATGCCTCCGACTAATTTACTTTAAGGAATCTTATGAATTATTGGAAAATTTTGGTGGGGAAAAAATAGTAACAAAGATGGGATCTAATGGATAGCATGGGAGAAAGTGTGTATGGTAAAAGGATCGGGGTGGACTTGGTTTTAAGGATCTCAATGTCTTGAACTCAACGATGTTAGCAAAGCAATGCTGGAGGTTACTATCTTGCCCAAAATTTACCGCCTTCCAAATCTTTAAGGCTCGGTACTTCCCAAACACTAACTTTATGAATGCACTGCTTAGATGCAATCCTTCTTTTACATGGCGCAGTATATTATCTACAAGACATTGTTGAGCGAGGGACCATTTGGCGGATCGGGAATGGTGAATGTGTGAATATTTTGAATGACCGTTGGATACCAAGACCTTGTACGTATAAAGTCATCTCAACACTCGTGGCCAACATCCAAGTGAACAAGGTAGCTGATCTTATTGATTAAAATAATGGCACATGACATTCAGATGTCATCACAAACATCCTTCATCTAGCTGATCATGAGGCGATCTTTTCAATTCCTCTAACTAACAAACCAAGACCTGCCATGCTAGCACTACAAAAAATAAGACTATTAGTGGCAGCGAAAAATTGCCGCTATTAACAAAAAACTGTCGCTTATATATAGTCTTAATAGTTTTTTTGTTAATAGCGGTAATTTTTTGTAGCAAAAAACTACCACTAATAATCTTATTTTTTGTAGTGTAGCCTGGGCCCACTCTAAAATGGTCGTTTCATTGTCTGGTGTGCCTATTATGCCGCGTTGCAATCCAATGGTGATGAATCAAGTTCCAGCTCGAGTATAAAAGTGTTGAAGACAATCTGGGCCTGCTCTATGCCAAACAAGGTTAAATTTTTCGCTTGGCAGATGTGTCAGAACATTCTACCGGTCAAAGAAATTTGAAGAGAAAAATGAAGGAAATTGATGATCTATGCCCAATCTACGAGACAACGGTCGAATCTACGTTACACGCGGTCGAATCAACTGTGACATAGTTGCTTGAATATGGTTTCTTAGCTCGCTAGGTGCCCGCTTCCATCTCACAGAGGAAGACTCGGTTATTAGATGGGTCTCATCCGTTATTGATAGGATTGGTGCTGAAAGCATTAATATTTTCTTCATGGTGGTCTAGGCAGTATGGAACAACAGAAACGAGATAGTAAACGGCGAAAAACCAAGTCCGAGTCAAGTTGCATCAGGAGCGAGCAAGTTCCTTGATGAATACATTGAGGCACAATCTAGACCAGTTATGTCTATGGCTACGGATTTGAGGGAGAGGCAGAGTCTATGGCTACGGCCTCCACATGGTACCATGAAAATTAATGTGGATGGAGCATACAAAAACCAGATAGGAGGGATCGGTATTATTGCTCGGGATCGTGATGGAACAATTATTGGCGTGTGGGAAAGCATCTCAAAGTAGCTCCAAATGCGAAATTCTCATAAGTTATGGCCCTTAATCATGGCGTCCAGTTTGCTATGGAAATGGGATGGGATTCAGTCATATTTGAAGGGGACTCTCTTACTGTTATAAAAACAATAAATGATGCGACGGAAAATTTGTCAGAATTCATATGCATATGTGAAGACATCAAAGCCTTGTTGAGCCAATTTTGGTATGCAAATTGCTCCTAGACTCCTAATGGACTTGCGGACAAGATTTCAAAATTTGCTTTGTGTGTATCCAATGTAGATGACTGTGTTATTTGGATGAGGAATCACTACAAAAATAAGGTGTTTCGGCAACACTTGTTGTTAAGATACTTTTTGATAGCGGCAAGATTAATAGTGACAAAGTTAATAGCGGCAGCTAATAGTCTTATTTTTTGTAGTGAGTCTCCCACTCTAATTCAGAATCGTTTTCTGCTAGTTGATTAATGAATTTTAGCTTTGCCATAAAAAAAAAAAAAGAAGACTGCCCAAATGGTCCCCAATTAACTTTCTATTTTTTATTTTTTTTTGGCGGAATCCCAATTAACCATCTATTGATAGTAAGCCCTATCTTAATCTTTATTTATTTATAGTTAAGAATAGTTTATCCAAAAGTTTAGGAAAGAATACATTTATTAGATTAGTAGAAAGTAGTGAGGAAGCGTGTGTTAACGTTATAAATGAATAAAATATAAACGCACTCAGAACAGTCAAATCATACCGTCTCGTCTTAATCAGAAAACCACTAATTAGTTCTACTACTAATAAACTCCTATTGAATCCTGACCGTCCGATCTAACTCCATTGACAAGGGTAACGGTCAGGAATCAGGAGAGTCGGATTCCAGAGTTGAATGATTTATTCATAAAACCTTGATAATCTTGAAGGTCAATGATTCTGAAGGTGCAGCTAATATGAACTACAAAAAAATAAATAAAACTAAACAACTTTAATAATTTATGCAAACCCACTTGCACACAACTTCATATTGTACATCTTGCATTTATCACACGACACTTAGATAGTTAGAGCAACACTAGCAAAGTGTGATTGAATTCTGCCACCATTCATTGGGCCATCGGATTTCGCACACCACCCGGTTTTACGGCATGATTGGAAGTCGGAAAACCCCCCGGGTGGATTTTCTTCTTACCAATTCCGAAGAAACTTCGAGCGGGTTTTTTCTCGTCGTAACTAATATTTTCTCTTTCTTTCGTTCTCTTCATCTTCTCTTTATGGAGCTTTCGCAAGGTGTAAGCTTCGCATAAGCTGCCTCCGAGCGACGACATGACCGGAAAACTTGAAATTGAGGTAGAAAACTGGCCGGAGATTTGTGGGTTGGAAGTTTATTGTGAAACATGAGGCTCATAGAAGGCCAATTTATAGAGTGACTACGTTGGTTTGATAACAAAGGGACCATTATTGATGTCGCTATCATGTGAGTGGTATTAGGTGTGCGGCCGTGCACTAAGGGCAATGGACGTGTCACTTTCCTTCAGCTTTGTGACAAAATTCCCGGAATCAATCAAAGTTTTAGAAAAGTTCTCCAGACTTTTCGCCTCCTCTATTCTTTGAATTTTTCTCGAATTTTAATCATAGTAATATATGCTTTAATTATATATGGGAGCTGCTTTCGTCCGCTACGGGAAGCCATTTAAGGGTACTCTACTCGAGACACTGATTGGTTGTCATGTGGAGCATGGGTGATGGCAAGGGCGTAGTCAGGAATTTTTGTTGGTGAGGACTACGGATGATAAATATAATGTTAGTAGTTATTTTACCATCGATTTAGGGACTTCTACGTCATAGATTTGGGGGCTTATATACAAATAAAGGTTGTATAGGAATCATGCTTAATAGAAACTCTAGAGTTAAATGGAGGTTTAAGCCGATTTGGGGACTTCTACATTATAGATTTGGGGGCTTAAAAACAAAGGTTATACAAGAATCATAAGTTATACAAGAATCATACTTAATAGAAACTCTAGAGTTAAATGGGGGCTTGAGCCCCTACACCCTTCTATGTGGCTACGCCAGTGGGTGATGAGTTAGATCAATTTTAATATATTTTTTTTAAGGCTTCTATCAAAGTTTGATTGATTTTAACGATTAAGATTTTAAGGCTCAAAAATTATATGATAGAGATGTGGTTCTTTTTTTCTTTCTTTTTATAAATTTGGTGTCCCGCTGCCAATCAGAGGTTTTCTCTAATCATGGAGGACTGCTTGAGCGTCATCCAATGGAAGACAAAAGCTCTTCCATCATATATATTGTATTGATTTGTATTATTTTAAATTGTTAATGCATGCACATTAGGTAATATTACTTTATTTTATTATCTAAAGATACCATTTTTAATTTTAAAAAGCTTATATATATATATATATATATATATATTATATATCTTTACTATTATAATGTGAGAGAGGATCCGGTGACAAGAATGCCTTTATAGTTGTGACTTACGAACAAGGATCAAAATATCAGTCAAAATTTTGTAAACTGATAATTTGGCCAAAATTTTGGCCTATAACTTCAATCTCATATAAAATATGACCAAAATTTTGGTCCAAATTACGTTTTTGGTGAAGACAAAAACTAATAATTTTGATCATTTCAGCCAAAATTTTAATCTAGCTTACGAAGTTATGAGCGCCTCAAAAATCTCACTTAAGCGTCCCCCTTTGCTCTTGCTCACATATATGCTTCTCTAAATGCTTGGTAGGTATTTATAACTAGATATTGACTCAAGTCACCTACATCAATTCATAACTCTTTTGCAGGTATACTATTAGGCTAAGTGGTGTCTTGTGATGCACTTTTTTAGCCAATTCAATTTAGAAGTAGCCTCGAAGGCATGTCATGATATTCCATGTGAATCACAATTTCAGAAAGATAATATCTACTGCTGAGCCGACTTGTGATCTATGCAGAATGAAAGCCGAGTCAACATTTCACGCTCTCTTTGAATGTGAATAGGCTTCCAAAACATGGTTTATCGCCTCATTGGGCATAAGAATACATATGATACAGTTTCAAAATATTGCAGAATGGGTTACTAATTTCATTGAAAATTATGGCGACGAGTTTCTATACATCTTACGTACTATGCACGATGTGGGTGATATGGAGTGGTAGAAACAGTTTCAAGCATGAAAGAAAGAAAATTGATCTATATCATAGGGCCACCTTTGTGGTGAAATATGCTTAAGAATTTATTGAAGCTAATAGAAATCATCAACAAGAAGCAACCTCCCAATGACATCATATATGGAAGCTTCCTCCTAGCAGAATTTTCAATATTAAGGTTAATGGTTCTTGGCATCGGGAAAGAAGGAAAGTTGGGATAGGGGCTATAATCCGAGAACACAGGGGTCAAATGATAGCTGCTCTAGCCAACTCAAATTCAAGCGGATTAAATTCGAACTACTCTGAAGCTCTGGCTATTGTTGAAGCAGAAGTTTTTGCTGCACAACAAGGAACCAGAGAATAATTTTGGAAGGTGACTCTGCCCAAGGTATAAAAAATTGACCGATACCGATATGTATCGGTGATACGTATTAATTTTATGGCCAACCAACATCTATCTGTCCCGATACGTATAAGGTATTGTTATTCACCCATCTATTCAGTCTTCTTTTTCTCGCTTTAATTTTCGCTACGCTGCTAGCATGACGACTATTTAATGGAACTATGGAAGCAAAGGCAACTGTGTCGAAAGAAACAAGTAGGGTAAGTGGGTAACTCTAGTCACGTTCGCCGGTTTAGTGAAAGTGCCCACATCTCAAATCCTTTAAAAATCGTTGGTTGCATAAGAACAGATGATGTAGGTCGTATTTCACCCAACTATTTCACAAAATGGATCTTGGGATCATGACTCACCTATAAAATTGTCAGTATTTGATTACATGTGTCACAGATCCTCAAAAAATGGCTTTTGAATCATATGGGACACGCCACGCTCAAACGTGATTTTTAGGCCATGCTTTGAGATTTGTAATATGTGAAATCAAAAATCTACCGTCTGATAGGTGCGCCATGATCCCAAGATATATTATGTGAAAGATCTGGGTAAAACTCGACCTCTCTCATCTGATTCTATGCAATCAATAACTTTTAGGAATATAGGACGTTGACATTTTAGAAAATGGGTGGGTGCTAATGTAGTTATCCATACTTTTTCAAATTTTCTTAATTCTTCGTGAGTATGAGTAGATGATGGCAGTGACTTGTCACTTCGGCAATTCAGCCGCCCATAAACTCAACTTTTATTATTTATTATTATTATTTTTTACATTTAAAGTATTTTAGTAAATATAACCTACAGACCATATACACGGGATACAGTGCTTAGTGTTAAAATATGCTAATGCGTATCGGTATCGATCAATACGTATCAAGCAAGTCGTATCAGCCTCGAGCAAGCTGATACCCGAGATCGATACCCATTTTGATACCTTGACTCTGCCTATATCATAAATGCCATTACAAGTGATGAGGATGATTTATCGGAAATCAACATGCTTATCAGGCACATTAAAGAAATTCTCCAAACTTTCACTCAGTCAGCAACTCCAAAATTAGCAGGGAAGTAAACAAAGCTTGCAGATAATCTTAGAAAATATGATACTATTGTACCTAATGTTATTGTGTGGATCTAAGATATTCCTTCTTGCATGGAAGATATTATAATTTTTGACTTTATTGAATGCAATTTTAGCTTTATTTTCAGAAAAATAATAATGTAGAGGTGGGCCAATTCAACTTAGGGTATATTTGCGCTCACGCATTCTATATAAGTGTCGATGTCCCACGCATTCTATAAAAGTGTCGCGTACCCTTTGAAAATCATAGATTGCTTCAAATCAAACGGTTTTTAAGGGCACCTACATCAACTATCAACATTTGGAGATTGATAGGAATTCATAACTAAATGTTGACTTTCGCCGCTCGCATCAATTGATAACATCTTTTGCCCTTGTACCATTTGGACTACGTGGTGTCTTGTGTTGCACATTGTTGGCGAATTCAATTTAGAGGTAGCATTCAATTTAGGGTACCTTTGTTTGCACGCGACGTCCCAGACTGCGTAAAAATCATTGATTTGCTTTGAATAATATAATAAAGAGGTCATTTGTACTTTGATTGGCAAATCTATCATACGTTCAATTTTTTATTTCACGTTTCATACATCCCAAGAGATGTAAGCTTTGAATCGAACACTGAAATCGAACCGAAAATCGAGCCTCCCGAATCGCTCTGAAAACCGAACGGAACCAAACCGAATTAAAATCTATTTGGATTTCGGTTTGGGTGGCTTGAAACCGAAAATTGAGGGAATAAGTTGAGTAGACAGAAAAAAAACTTGGAAAAACTCGAATAAACTGAAATAAAATACATTAAAAAAATAAAAAATAGGTAAAATGCATACATCGAACCGAATCAGTTGCGGTTTCAAGAAAAAAAAAAAAAAAACTACTGAACCGAATGGGTTTCGGTTTGGGGTGTACCGAACCGAAAAGAGAAAAATGTGGGTTCGTTTTGGCTCGGTACACCGAACTTCCATCCCTATACATTCCCAAAACAATGATCCTTGGATCATATGGCATAAATCACACTCAAACATAAATATATGGCCATTTTTGGGGGATCGGTGGCACATGAAATAAAAAATCAATCGCCTAATAGGTGCACCATGATCTCAAGTTCTATTGTGTGGAAGATTGGGATGAAACACGATCTCCATCATCTTATCTGAAACAATCAATAGTTTTCAAGGAATCTAGGATGTGGGCCCTTTCAGAGAATGCATGGGCGCAAATAAAAGTACCCTTTAATTTATCCAAGAGGTTAGACATCAAGTAAATTTCTCAAAATATAACCATCAATGGTCCAAAACCATCCAATCTAAACATTTCATCCCGTGGTACCACCTGATGCAGCGCCCTTACAATTTTACACATGCACACGCATATATATATATATATATATATATATATATATATATATATATATATATATATATATGGGAGCTGGTTTTGTCGTGACACTCAAAACGCTGTTTGGGGGCCACGCAGTGCATGGGGATGGATTAGATTCAAAGAATAAAAAATTGGCCGATATCGATATGTATCAGTTTTTCGGCAAACCGATACGTCTCGGCCCTCCAACTTGGTATCGACCGATATGGGACCATATTGGCCGATTCGTATCGGTCCTTCATGGACTGATGCCTAATACCAAAACCTATTTTGACTCCTTCGCTAGATTAATTTAAAAAATATATATATTTTTAAGGCTCTCATCAAAGTTAGACTGATTTCAATGGTTCAAATTTTAGGGGGCAAAAATTACGTAGTGGAGAAAAGTTTTTTGATTTTTTATTTTAATAAAAAAATATAATCTAAGCACCGCACGGGTATTTCGGGTGTCCTCAATTTGGTGTCCCTCGTAAGCCAAATGGCGTTTTTCCCTAATCTTAGAGGAAGGACACCTTTTCATAATATAAAAATTTTCCACACCGTTGACCCGAATGTTGCCGATTTTGCATCTGATGACGCATGTAAGTTAATGGATGGGTCAGTAACTTATCCTGCTCGGATGAGATCAACCCACTGACCCCTTAGCTTGTGGACCAATTACAGATTCTTCCGTATTATTATATTAATTAAAATGATAGCCATACCAAGAAAGGTAACGGCATTTGCAACATTGAATAAGATTATGGATCTTGAGATCATGGCCGCCCATTAGACAGTTAGGCCGTGTATGGGATAGTTCTCTGCTAGACCCAGTTATAGTAGAGTTTACCTGTTTTAGCAAGTTCCCATTTCTTTGCATAGCAAGATTTCATGTAGGATTTACCTATTCAACAATTTTACCATCCTCTCTACTCACCTTTTGGCAGAGCAAATTTTTGGTAGGGAGTTAGCAGAGAGCAGGAAGGTTGCTGTTAGAGTAGGTAAATCCTTCTTTGCAGGGAGTTGAAAAAGAGAATAGAAACCAACTAAAACAGGTGAATTCTATTATGGCAAGGGCTAGCAGAGGGTTATACCATATACAACCCTAGTCTCCAAACGTAACCTGAAACACTTCTAATGATATACTTGATCATGTCAACACCTGATCGTCTGATAGGTGGGTCTTGATCTCAAGTTCTATTGTCTTAAAGATTTGGATGAAAAATAATCTTTATGCCTAGGGTCAGGACTCATTACAAAAAAACAAATTATTAGCGGCAATTTTTTGCTCTAAAAAACTGTCGCTATTAATAAAAAATTATTAAAGACTATTAGCGGCAATTTTTTTATTAATAGCGGTAGTTTTTGATTGTCGCTAATAGTCTTATTTTTTGCAGTGAGTGCAAGTAGTGGCACTCTTATTAATTTTGCCTTAAAATTGTGAAAACATTATTTTTAAGGAGTAAAGCCAAGGTGTCAACTGGGTACTGGTATCGGTCCATGGAGGACTGATACGTATCGACTAATACCGAGTATACCGAGTTGAATTGGTATATCTTAAGAAAAAAATAAAAAAAATAAAAAAATTGGGAGGTATCAACCGATATGGGTTTCTTATCGGTCGATACGGATATGGATACCCGAGTTTCACTACAAAAAATAAGGCTATTAGCGGCAACCAAAAATTGCTACTATTAACAAAAAACTGCCGCTAATACTCTTGCCGCTAATAGTTTTAATAAGTTTTTTATTAACAATGGCGGGTTTTTGCTCCAAAAAACTACCGCTAATAGTCTTATTTATTGTAGTGTTGATACCTGATACGTATCGGCTTCGATACGTATCGGTTTGCCAAAAAACCGACACGTATAGCTGACACGTATCGGTATCAACTAATATATATATTTGATACCTTGAGCATGAATATAAGGCAAATAAGGTTTTTTCCATAAAATAGACCATGGTTTTTATCACTATTACAAATGGTTGTGCTTCTCTCTTCTATATCTACAATATTGTTCGGTTCTGAGCTTATGTCTCCGCCCCGATTTTGTTTTTGACGTAAGCTCAAGTCCCCACCCAAAACACATTATGACATGTAGTGTTCGTAAGCACATATAGCCCAGGGTCAAAACTTTTCAAATTTTCATCCAGAATGTTCCAATTTCGACAAGGTCCAGTACCGGAAAATACAAAAATTCCGGATTTCTGATGGGAATGCTGGAAATTTAGCCTAAAATTTATGCGATTTTTTTTTTTAATTAAAAAAAAAAATTAAAATAAAATTTTACCAGCCAGAATTTTGCTCAATGCTCCACTAGAAAATTCAAAATTCCAGCAAGAATTTTCAAATTATTTGTTTTGGGTATAACCGGAACATTGCCATGAATAGGACTCGCAGACCCAACCCCTAATAAATCGGATAAGGAGCTTTGCATTGATACCAATAAATAAATAAATAAATAAATAAAACAACTAGTGGAGAAATAAGACTTGTAACGCCCAAGTGCAACTTGTGGTAGGAGATCTTTTATATTTATTTATTAGTTTAGGATATAATAAATATAATAAATATTTTTAAAGAAAATAAAACTTCCTTTGATTTATTTATTAGTTTTATGGGTTAAATTTTAGGCAATGGATGTTCTCATTTTTTGTATGCAAATAAATAGCCAGATCGTTTCGATTGGGACTACTATGGCAAGCTAGAGCGATGAGGTGCGCTCTGATTTTGTAACAACCAGAGTTACTTAGGTGCAGTTGAGTTGCACGTCTGCGATGGAGATGCGATTGAGTCGCACGCAGAGAGACAACACTGTTGGGTTGTATGTCGCGGAAAAGGTACTCGATGCTAGTTGGTCATGTGAGCCACACGTTGAGTTAGCGGGCTGGTCCGAGGTAGGATGGACGCTGGTGACTCTCAACATGAGACGTTGAGTCACACAGGTGCTGAGAGCACCGTTGCCATGTCAGTATGGAGCACGGGGGATGCTCCATTCTCACTTCGTGATGGTTGTTGCCTATAAGGTATATAAAACCTTTTACCTTCTATTATTGTTTGACAACAAGAAGAGAAAAGTTTGTCTAGTGGCGAGCCGCCGCATTTGTGCACGAGCCGCCGCGCGTGTGTGTGGCGATTGGGTCTAGTTGGGCCTAATGGGTCACTAACCAGTGGGTCAATTAAGTTCTATTGGACCAAACGGATTGGTCAAATGTTGACCATTGGACTCAACCATTTAATAACACCTTATAAAGGTGTGCAATTGTTCGAATTTGAATTTGAAAATGTGCAACCTTTCATATAACCGTTAGATGGAGCGGTTGAGATCTCCAAAAGATCTGAATCGTCCAAAATATGACTGTTGGTCCAACATTCATATTGAAAAGGCACTTGAGATCTGTATAAGCAGATTTCTGGAGTAGTTTACTATGAAATCTATCGAATTCCTTATATATAGATTTTAGAAATCTCTTACGTTTTCCTTTTAGTCGGTACTTCATCGGATTGAGTTTTTTGGTGCGATCCTTTATTATTGCAAAGTAACGGATCGCATCCAAGAAATTGGACTCGTTGTATTCTGAAAACGTTTCATTGAAACTCTTCTGTAAACTTGAGGATTTACTCAAGTAGAGAGCGAATAATATTTTAAACATAGCGATAACGTCCCTCGAGTCCAATTTCTCTTGTCCAATTAATCATTTTCGAATTCCTATTTCTAATTTTTTCTAACAAAATCATGGGTCAAATGTCATTTTTTTATTTTAAGTTTCTAAATACATTAGATTAGATTAGACTAGACTGTGATGACCAAGATCATATTTCAATGGAAACATGCACCTTGTGGTAGGAGGTCATGGGAGGATTGTCATTTTTTTTATTTTTTATTTTTTAGTCATATTTAAGAGTAATCCAAATCATTCAAATGTCAAGCTATCATTTAAACTCTATGAGGAGAAAATTCCACCTACTAATAATGAGTACCTTTAAACTCACCCACCAAATCTTTGAGTTCACTCACGTTAAAACACATTGACTTCATTGAATCATACGATGGAAATTGTTAATCATTCCAATCTTTCACACGATGAATCTTGAGATCCTGGGCATATCATTAGACGGTCACACGATGAATCTTGAGATCCTGGGCATATCATTAGACGGTCATTCCAGTCTTTCACACGATGAATCTTGAGATCCTGGGCATATAATTAGACGGTCATTTTCTTATTTCACGTGATACACCCAAAAAAGTGACCTTAAAATAAGTTTTGAGCTTCCATATGATGTTAAAGTCACTTTTTTGAGATGTGTGTTATGTGAAATAAAACACTAATCGCCTAATGATACACTCATGATCTCAAAATCCATCTGTGAAAAATCAGAAGGATAAACAATCTCCATCGTCTGATTCAACATAATCAATATGTTTCAATATGGATGAACTCAAAGATTCAGTGGGTGAATTTAATCGCACTCATTATCAATAAGAGGATGGCTGAAAAAAAACTTAGACAATGAGTTGACATCTTGACCTTGAGACTTACACGAATTTTCTTGCTCTTGGAAGCCGTGTCTTACGACCAAGTTCTTTGTCTGCAAGGAGCCGCCGGCCCTACAAACAAATATCTAGTTTTAAGGGTTACGGTGGTGCATGCATTGGTGGTTTGGAATTGGTAGTAATCTTTGTGGATAAATGGAAACTGAGTCATAAAGCTATTGCAAGGTTAGAAGCATGTACCATCACAATGTCTCCGTCAACTTTCTATATTTTTTATTACAACTTAAAGTTGCACATGGGCTGCATCTCCTAATTTATTAAATCTAAATAAACTTCTGAGCTTATTCACTAACCAAAATTTTAAATTCACCCACCAAATTTTTGAATTCACCCATACTAAAACACATTGATTAAATTAAATCGAACGATAATAAAAATTATTTATCGAATTGTCATTCTGCCAAACACAAATATCTTATTACTATTCTGCCACTATTGCAACCCTGACGACTCTCAATCTAGGGTCAGAATACTGTATGTGCCCAGATCATCTACTGGAATCTTAGGCAATATTTATGTGGCCCAAATTTATGTGGACCAAATATGCAACACCCAATCTACAGAAATATCATGATTTATGGCCATACCATCTACTGAGCAGCACAGATTTATATGGTACATATATGCGGCTATCGTAGCCTCGAATTATGTGGCTAGATCTTGACCTAATTTTGTGACTCGAGTTTCTTTTTTATCCTTTCTAGAGTGATAGATAGGTGTAGCGTCGAGTTACATGGTAACCAAATCCCAAAAGACTTATTGCCTCAAACAACTAAGACAATTAAATCTCATCATTCATGAGATTGATTTGCAATCAATTAGAGAGAAATAAAATTCCCAATCATTCTCTCTTTTGGTTTTCCTTTCCCAACAAAAATGCAGCCCGAGCACTACCATCTCTCGGTGCAGCCATCCAACACCACCTTTGCCTCATCCATCGAGGCTCAACCAACGGAGTTGCGCCCTGAGCACCACCGCCGCAACACCAACTACAAACTACTCTAGTGGAGTGTAAACAGTTAGAAATTTGATCCGATCAAGGGATATAAATAGGAAATCTAGAGAGAAATAAAATTCTCAATCATTCTCTCTTTCGGTTTTCCTTTCCCAACAAAAATGCAGCCCGAACACTACCATCTCTTGGTGCAGCCATCCAACACCACCTTTGCCTCACCCATCGAGGCTCAATTAACGGGGTTGCGCCCCGAGCACCACCACCATTGCAACACCAACTACATACTACTCTAGTGGAGTTAGTGGAGTTTAAACTGTTAGAAATTTGATCCGATCAAGGGATATGAGTCACCATGACATGTCGAATCCGACCTCTGCCAACCCAAATCCCACAAAAATAATCGTTTACGCTTCAACAAGTGGGTGCCCTCCTATTTATCTAAATCTACACATTTATACATTATATGCGATGAATTTACATTGATTATTTAAAAAATAGCAAAATTTCAAAAGAAACTATAATTTCTCATTCTTAAGTTTTTGTATGGATTCACAAGATGATTATGGTCAGAGGGTTGATCCTATGGTTGAACCCATCGACTGAGAATTAGAGGGTACTATATCCTTCCATATGGCATATAAGTCTTCCGTCAAAATAGACCCTAAGAACTATAAATCAGGCACAAAAAAAAGCCCTAGGTCATAGATGGGCTACTGCCCTGTTTTGCTTTTGGTGTGCACTCGATGTGGAGGTCTTCGTTTGACCGTTTCTATCTCATGATCCGATCAGTTTCTAACCTCGGTCAAACCGTGGACTCTCCATAAAATCTAATGCTTTATACATCCAACAGTTCACATTGATCTACATATTTTTATTTTCAGAAATATTAGTACCTAAAAAATGTGAATATATTTATTTTACACTTAGAATATTTCCTGTATTTATTTATGTAAACCTACATATACATTGGCCATAGGGTCCAGTTTGGTCCATTAATGTGACGACCCGACTTTTCCAATCCCTCAGGTATAGGAAAGGCCGGTTCGCCAACCTATCGAATAAACGATAAGCCGGACAAACAGGGCACATATCAGAGTAAAGCGTAATAAAAATTCATAGCTAAAAATAAATGCGGAAGCAATTAAAAGTAAAGAACCATAGGCGATACATGGCATAACCATCATCGCCGAGCATAACTCATAGCGTCAAGTATAAAACTATGATATCCAACTAAAATGGGCCCACAAATTCAAGTCTAACTCTCACCACAAATAAGAAAATCAGTAAGTTCTATACTGGGAAAAACTCCTCAGGAGGAACCTCAAGCTCTTCCTCAGGCACGTGTGGGATCGATCTCACACGAATAGCCACGTCGATTACTGAACACATGACGTATAGTCGGAGTGAGCTAACCAACAAAGCTCAGTAGAAGAAAGACATCTACGGCATTTTACTTTAACTAATATGATTTCAAAACAAATATCGGAATATAGCTTGTCAAACATATAAGCAGATAATAAACTGAATTTAGGTGCAGAAATCATATGTAAGATTTATTTCTAAATGTGTGAAAACAGTTTCAAGAACAGATCGTTGTTTGATGTCTTAGTTTCTCTAACTTCTATATGCAAAGTTCAGTAATTCATGACTTAATCTTCAACTTAAAATACCTCCCGAGTAAACTATATCTCGAGAGCAGGAATATAACCGATGGGAACCCCTACCTACCATCGTCGTTCATGAACCCTTTTTCAGGATGCAACAAGCCCCTGCGTAATGAGGAAAACTTGTGTCAGGAAATTGTTCAGGAATTTTTTTGAGGGGTCGTTCAGGTCAATCATAAAACAAATGCAGATACTAATATAAATCAGATGCAAGTTTCTTATATATAGTTCAGGTTCTTGATTTCAGATTTTCAGAGCTTAAGCAGATTCAGGTTTCAGGATTCAGGTAGATTTAGATTTTCAGTCATTCATATCAATTTCAGTTTACAGATGTGATTTCAATGGCATATGCAAGTTCAAAGATTTTAATTCAAAATATTCATGCGAATTAAAATAAAATACTGTAAAGATGAGATTCTCCTACCCAAAACTCGGAGTTATGCGAAGTCAAGCAAAGTCCTATTGATGGCCTCTCGCCCTCAATCTACATCACAATATACGTTCATGCATTAAGATAAACTTTAATTACTAATAATATAGACCTATTTAAGCATTTCCTCAAAAACAAGTCAAAACAGGCAAGTTGCGCCAATCCTAGAATTTGACGTAACATTCTCATATATTTTTGACTATCAAGACGATTGATCTATGAGTTGGTCAAAACATAAAAGTTGTAGATTTTTCTATTAGCTTTCCAACGCAAAACGAATCGTCTCAATCGGAGTTCGGAACAAAAAGTTATGACTAAAATACCAAGGCAATGTTGAAGTTCGACAATACCTCGCTCGAGCGATGATAATAGCTCGCTCGAGCGATTTGACGTAACATTCTCATATATTGTTGACCATCAAGACGATTGATCCATGAGTTAGTCAAAAAATAAAAGTTGTAGATTTTTCTATTAGCTTTCCAACGCAAAAAGAATCGTCTCAATCGGAGTTCGGGATAAAAAGTTATGACTAAAATACTAAGGTAATATCGGAGTTCGGTGATACCTCGCTCGAGCGAGCTACAGCGACGCGATTTCGCTGGTTTTCACCCGAATCGAAACCCATACATCCCAAAGCAAAACCTATGGCTAATCTAATGATTTAATCAAAAAGTTTAATTAAAACGTACCTTTAATCTAAGGATTCCTAGATTAGAAATGAGTCACGCGAATGGAGCTTCGGAACGAAACCGACGGGTTTCCTCAACGATTCGCGCCGCGATCGATCCCACAAGTTCACAGAGACAACTCCAACACGCCCCCAATGATCTCAACTTCTCCCAATAGCCAACTACGAATCTAAGGTTGATTCAAGTTCTTTCTAAGGTTTAAGTGTTTTCAACAAAGAGGGTTCTAGAGAAGGAGGTTTTCTAAACCGATCTCCTGCGATGATTGAAGAAGAGAGAAGACGGAGTTTCACACGGTTGGGTAACTATCATCTCTTAACAAAACCTAGTATAATACGGGAATGCAATTCCTTCTTATAATAGGATTGCTCACAAAGTAAAATACACACACACATCTTATGTATTATACACTTCTAATTTTAAAACTCAAGTCCGGTGTTGAGCGGCTACACCGAGGTCGGTGCACAACTTTCGCACGAGGGTCCAAATGGGCTCTAAATTATAATCTGTCCGCACAATCACATCTAGATAAAAATCCAAAACAAATGGTGACGTCGGTTGCCGAGCCGAATACACACACAGGGTCAATCTAACTCGGGTTCAAAATACGGGTCTTTACAATTAAATTATGCGAATAAGAAACCTATGGACCAAAGCCCGTAGGTCGAAATAAAGATCATTTGGTCATCTGTTAAATTTATAGTCAGATTTTGATTAAAATAGACACACCTCAGTCTTTGCACCACCTAAAGTGGTGCACATAACCACATAAATTTTTGCACTTTATCCATGTGGCACCTTAGTCTAGGGTCTGATATGACCATTTTAGATCTTAAGTTTTAAGCTAAACTAAGACATGAGACATCAAGAGGGACTCCCCATGAATATCTTCCCATCTGTAGTTTTGTTTGAAAATAGATCTAGTCCAATTAAGGAAGTTGTACACGTTTCCCAAAAATAATGAAGGGCTTTATACCCTTACATAATCAATGTCAAGGGGCATGTTCGTCCCCTTATAGGACCTTGAAAAAGACCAAACTAGCGAAAGGTTCGAATGAGAACCCACCTTATTTTCTAGAACACTATGTGGTTTCCAAACTTGATGTCGCATAACCAATGTATTTAAGCTCTTAAAGTGTGACTCAAATTTGGTTAAAGCATTGATGGAATCTGAACCTTGGAATCGTCATTTCATGTGAAGTTTTTCATATCTGAAAAATTCTCAATAGGTGAAAAAGACTTATTTTTCATCGATTTAGGTCCACAAAAAATTTTGGATTAAAAAACTTCACGGATTTCAAGATTCACAAAATGCTATATTAATGGTCATGGGCTGCTACTAGTAAATTTTGAGATTATAACTTCTTTGATAAAAATTGGGCCATCACGCATACACATAAAGTTTAGGCCACCAACACATGGGTCATTCAATACCCCCAGTCATCACAAAAGTCCATAAGCCTTATGGACCCGTTTAGTCTATGGACTCTTAATGGGCTCATATGCCCAAAATAGCCAAACATGCGCTTTGAGAAATTGCAGACCAATCTTCAAGGATGGACCCAACCCACCTTCTAAGTCTTAGTGGACTCATTAGATATATCATCTATCCATGAAATGAGGCATGTGGTATCCTATGACCGTACGATAAGACGATCGTTATCGTGAATTGATGAACGCTCGATTAATGGTGTAAACGGACTATCAAAAGTTCAAACTAAAGAAAACCCCCTAACATTATCTTATGATAATCTCATTTATAAGATTACAATAATTTGAAACTTGATCTAAATTACATCGATATTTATGAATTTAGATCCGACGATATATATGAAATCGAGTCATACATGGTCCAAATTTCATTGAAATTATTACGATTTATTCAAATTCATCAGGTCGAGATGATTTATAATTAGATGAGATTAAATTGTCCTCGCCTTGAGAAGTGTGTCTTAAGATTAATCATAAATTTGAAACATTTAATCATTGAATGTAAAACTTTCAATGTTTCATTGTTTCCACTCTATCTCACAAGTGATACAACTCACGAATAAAATAGTACTCCAATTTCAAATGATGGGATGTTATTTTCATGATACTTATAATATATAATAAATTTTGTTTGCTTACATCTTTAACATACATCATACGTCATACATCATTTAGATGATCTGTTAGGCTATACATATGGTAGGTTTAAAAGGAATAAGATATGATACATGACTTTAAAGTCTTTGTAATGGTGGGATTCCTTTCACGATTACGTGGAGGAATAAGATATGATACACTGACTTTTAAGCCTTTGTCATGATGGGGTTCCTTTTACAATCCCGAGAAACTTAAAATATAGGTATATATGTATGGATGCAACACCTATATGAGAATATGGGCTGCCACATAAAGTACATCCAGGTTACTACAAAATCCGTTTCTCAAAAAGCCTGACTTAGTAAAGTTTATCGCATTATGGCTCACTCTAAATTTAAGTTGTATGAACATGATATGTTCAGAAAGAATATGTAAGATAACATAAGACACGGATATGATAAAATATGATGTGAAGGTTATCTGAATATGAAATTAAGTTTTAGACATGTCCACCATAAGGGTACAACGTCTGCAGTCAATACAAGTCTTAAGGATAATATGTTTAGCTTTGTCTAGAACTAAGGAAACACTTGAGGTTTCGACTTAAGGGAACCTATTGTACTGATGCGTGCAACCTCATCACCGGGTTATGGTGGTTTATGATACGAAACAGAAATTATGTGGATATTTACACATGGACCTCACGTGGTAGGGTCGAGCAACGGACCTGACACAGATCGTTTATGTAAAATAAATATGATGTGAAGTACATTGTGTAGGCGTAAGGAACTACAACAAGATTTAAGATATGTCACTTAAGTATCATAAGCGTTAGAAGTATCATATGCACGGAAAATTATTTCATTCTTTCAATTTTTTTGGTATGAAAAAATTATAAGTACTTTTATTATGGTGTTTATATGGAATTGTTAATGTTGCACTTCTACTCACAAGGTCGCATCCATGATCAGGGTAGATTGTGGTGGATTGATTGTGCAATCCACTGAGTTTACGTGATTTAGTAAACTCATCTCATAAAAAATTAACAGGTACAGATGAAGATATGAACTACACTACCCCGGTGGACTTTGATACACCGGTAGATGATACAATTCGTGAGAGTGACGACGTGGATGACCAGGTAGACAAGATGTAGAATGAATTAAATATTTAGAAAGACTTTTTAGTATTTGATCGTACCTTTAATTATGGTCATTTAGTATAATGGACACAAAATTCAATGTAAGCTTAATGAAGGGAATTTTAATGTGAGAATAAATTTTGGTTCACGATTTTTGGGAGCCCATTTTTAAAAATGATCTAGTAAGATATGTATGTCCGCTTATCATCTTAACAAGCGTAAAGTGTTATAACAGGAAATTCTAAGTCCTTGAGATTGGCTAAGATTTTAGGTCGTGACATCCAACTATGTTGCAATTAGATCTTGACCCAACCATAAGTCAATTCTTGACCTATGATTGTTCAAATCTTACCCCTATCATAGCTCACAACATAAATGTTGATGCCAAATTGTTGAAAGGAACTTCATGGATCAGGAAAAATATCCGAGGATAAACTATCATGAATCTGAATGGGAGTATCCTCCATCTAGATCTCATTACATCCATTCTTTAGCCCAATTTTAGTTAGAGCATCAATTGCTTGATTAGCTGATTACTTAACATGAGAGTAAGAAGCCTGTGACAGGAGAGTCATGCTGTCTTCAATGTCCTTTGGAAGCATAGAGAGGTCGGAATCATCTGTAAAAGAGTCAACCACCCCATTGATAATATGTAATGAGTCACCTTTGAAAGCCACATTTTGGAACCCACATTGTTGCACGAACCAAATTGCTCGAAAAAATATTCATGAAGTTTCTAGCAAGAGAAGGCCTTGGTTATTTCTTACAATGATACCAATTCCCGCCGATTTAGATTGGGGTGTCCAGGCTCCGTTAAAATTCACCTTGAGGAGATTTTCAAAGGGAGGTACCCAATGTGTTACTCCTCCTGATACTTGATCTTGGACCATTCGAGACGAATTTGGATCATTAGTGTTAGATGAGAGAAACTCCATTAGGAAAATCTCTGCTTCCCTTGTAATAGATATTGGCTCATGAGAATGAGCCCTATGGACCCTCAGATTACTTTCCCTCCAACTGGCCCAAGCGATGATGAACCGGCGGTCCAGATTATCCTTACCGAATTCTTCATAGAATAACATAATTTACTCCTTAAAGGAACATTGTTGATACGCTATGCTTCAAGCACCTATAGATGAGAGGAACCAGCAACACTCCACCATGTGACATTGCCCAAGTGCATGATCAACTGTTTCATAATTCACACTAGAAAGATCACAAATGGGAGATATCGAGCCATTCTTTTTATGGCGGGAATTTTTGACAGGAAGGATATTTTTGCAGGCTCTACATGCAAAGATTTTCACCTTGTTCGGTAGCTGAATATTCCAAAGGTCTTTCCAAAACTTTTGCTCCACCGAAGAACTCTCCCACACAGAAGTAGTATTGTGGTTCATCTCCAATGCCACTTTGTATGCACTTTTAATAGAAAATCTCCCCCTTTTATCATGAATCCAAACCAATTTGTCCTCCCTATTAGACATAGGAAGAGGAAGGCAGAGGATAATATCTACATCTTCCTGGAGAAAAGAGTGCTAGTCAACTCCTCATTCCACCGATTTAGTGGACCCAAGATCAAATCTGAGACCAATTATGCTCCTCCTGTCACTTTAGGTATAATAACACGATACATTGAAGCTCTAAGCCATTTATCAGCCCAAATATTTATCGACAATCCATTACTCACTCTCCAAAATGCTCCATTTTTTATGATATCCATCGCCGACATGATACTTTTCCATATGAAGGAAGCATTGACAAAGACTGTTGCTGAGAGAATAGATGAGTTTGTGAAATATTTGTCTTTTAACCAGACAAACAGGAAGGAGACGAGAGAATTCTCCAAATCTTTTTAGCTAACGTGGCCAAATTGAAGGCTATCAAGTCTTTGAAACCCATGCCTCCATCCGCTTTAGAAGTATAAAGGTCCCTCCAAGCCTTCCAATGAATCCCCTTTTTATTCCCACTATTTCCCCCCCAGAAATGGGCAATAATAGAGGAGATTTCATGTAAAAGAGAAGCTAAGAGTTTAAAGCAGCTCATATAATAAATCGAGATCGCCTGCACCACTAACTTGATTAGAATTTCCTTACCAACTTTAGACAAAAAGGATCCTTTCCAACTTACAAATTTCCGGTAGACTCTATCTTTGATATTAGCAAAGACATTCCTCTTAGATCTTCCCACAACGAGAGGAAGACTGAAGTATTTATCTTGAGACACCGATCTTTTAATCCGAAAGCAATTTAGAAATTTTCATAGTTGACTACTAAAAGATAGCGCCGATTTGTCATAGTTGACCATTTGACTCGACACATCTTCGTATAGCAGTCAAATGCTCACAATTTCCCCACACTCTGATTCATCCGCCTTATGATAGATAAGGCTGTCATCGGCGAAAAATAGGTGGGAAATGACAGCAGCCCTCTACTAATATGAATACCAAAGATTTTATGATTTTGAACCGTGAAATTTAGGAGAGAAGAGAGGACTTTAGCACAAACAATGAAAAGGTAGGGAGATAGAGGGTCCCCTGATCAATGTCGAAATATGATCATATTTCACACTTGAAGACATACATTTAGCTATCTGATGAAAGTGATCTGACTTCTTTAGTGTTGTTGGTTTCAAGTAATTTCAACCGTTGAATCATTCAATAACATAAAAGAACGTACAAGACGACAAACATTGGAACAATGAACCATGGAACCATTGGGCACAAAAACCCGTGAAGAATCGATCGATCTAACCTCAGATAGATCGATCGATGCTAAAAAGACAAAAGTCCGCAAAAGATCCTGTCCAAAATCGATCGATCAATTTAGAAATTTTAAATTGCGTTATATGAACTTGGTCCAAATCAATTGATCAATAATTTGAAATTGATTGATCGATCCAAAGAGTTTTTAACCACGAAATCCCTTATTTGAAATCGATCGATTGAAAATTTGAATTCGATTGACCGAATCTAAAATAGTAGGATTCTGAGTCGAGACTTATATAAAGATAAAGAAGAATTATGGCCGGCATCTCTTCTTTTACATTTCTATTAGCTAGAGTTTTTTCATTTTTTTTATCTTGTAAACTCTCTGTAGCAATTTATCTTCTTCATTAGGCTTTAGTGTCTCTTCTCTTTAAGCTTTTCCCTTCAAAATTGTAAGGTTTCAAATCTTTTTCTAAAAAGATTCAATCAATTGAAATCAAAGCATTGTGTTGATGGCATTGAAGTTGTGCGTTACGCGTAGATCGGAGATCGGAGATGAGAGGCTAAACCTTTTATTCAAGGAGGCAAATCCCCAGATGAGTAATTAATTTAATTTATTTTAATCATTCATTACTGCAAATGTTGAATCACATGACTAGAGTACTTTGAATAATTGTGCAAATATTGTGTGCTAATATACAATCGTAGGTCTTGTAGATCAATGATTGTAAATGAGAATTTTCTTAACCTAGATCAATCTTGTAGATCGATATGGGTAGCCGTATGATTGATTTTTACGGTTTTGATTATCATTTCTCATATGGTATACCTAATACATGACTCATATCAATGCAAATGCATCATAGTGTTAGGATATTATATGCAGAAATTCCTAATCATTTTCCTTCGAATTATTTTACTTATAGTAAAATATGGGAGAACATTTGTGTATCATTTTCATTTTAATCATCAATTGTGCCTTGCGTAGTTGTTTCTCGAATTTTTATTAGATTTATTTGAGTAGTTATTAAATCACCACAAAAACTTTTTTTCAACCTTGGTAATTTTCAGTTTAACACTTGTTTTAATTAATTAACTTACTTGCCTCCCTTAGGGGTTTAACAAATGAAACTGGTCCTAATTGGTTTCTAAATTTTCATACCAAACCAAACCATCCAACCCGATTCGAATCAATTCGGTTTGGTTCGGACTGTTTCGATTTTCCTATAAGTTCTACTTACACGTCAAAATTTTCTCAATTTCTCAATCGATTTTCCTATAAGTTCTACTTTATCACTTTAGGGTTTAGGAATATGCTAAAGACAAGAGTAGGGTTTTATATAAAAATATTCATTTTACTTAAATATCCTTTAAAGTTAATAAAAACCCCCGCTTATATATATAAACTACATTTGGTTCGGTTCGGTCGGTTTCGGCTTGGGACTGAAATTAAACCAAACTTTTCAGTTTTCCTTTTTTCCAAACCAAACCCAAACCGGTACCCGTCCAAACCGGATCAAACCCATAGTTCGGTCTAGTTCGGTCGATTTGGTCGGCTTGGTCCAAAAAATGCACAGCCCTAGCCTCCCTTAGGTACAATATCCGTAATACTTGCCCGTGTGCCACGATCTTATGCACTTGCAAGGTTACACACTTTAAAACGATCATCCCCTTATCTCAAACATCTACTAGGAACAACATTCCCCAAGATTTTCCCATTAATAAGGAATTTAATAGACACTGAATTTATACAACCCATGATCAAGCTAAGCAACTAACCCATCTATTACAGAGACCCAATTTTTTAAAACTTTTTTCAAGGAACGGCCATTCAATCCGATCGTGTGCCTTACTCATATAAAGTTTCATTGTACACCAGCCATGTTTCTCTTTACTGTTATTTTTTAAAAAAATGAGCCACTTCAAAGGCGACCAAAGAGATCTCGCTTTGGGATTCAGAAAGAATTAGAATGAGAATATATTAAAAATGGTTAGCCAACACTTTCGAGATAATTTTGTAAATGACGTTGCACAAGCTGATAGGATGAAAATCTGAAAGGTTTTTTGGGCTTTTAATATTAGGAATAAGGACAACATGAGTTTTATTCACTTCAGTTAGATCCAAATTTTTATTCAAGTACTACATCACAAATCTAGACACAAAATTACCAACAATAGGCCAATAAGATTGAAAGAACAAATGAGACATACCGTCAAGACCCGGGGAAGTTGTTGGATGCATTTGAAAAAGTGCCTTACGAACTTCAGCAACAGTGAATTCCTTAATGAGCTTGACATTTTGTTCCATAGAAATTCAAGGACAAATGTTGGCCCTCGCTTCTTCAATTCTTGTAGGAGATGAGGACCGAAAGAACTTCGAGTCATGTGTTGAAATCACCCACTCAATATCTGATGTCGCTGATTTCCATTGGCCATTTTCATCGAGCAAGCCATCTATGTGATTGATTTTTTTTGTTTGGGAAGCATTGGAATGGACAAATACACAAATCAACTATATAAAAAACAAAGATTCACAAATCAACTATATAAATATTACCCTACTTTGACCCTCCAAAAATGTTGCAAAACAGTTATAAATAGAGTAAAGTGAAATACACCATTTTACTTGACTGCGTTTTACTATAAAATGCCCAAATTCAAACATAACCTTAACGTCAACCGTCAAAACTAAAAATAACTGTTGATATTATGATCATCAGATGGTTTAAATCTCCTTAAAATATCATTTTTGGGCCTGTTGCACTTCAATCTATGATTTATCACTTTGACGGTATGGATCACCCACATCTTAAACCATTTAGAGTGTAAGATCATTTAATCGATGTTTTGGGGTTTAAATGACGCTTAGGAGTTTGGGCTATGGGTCTCAATGGGCTGGGTCGGGTTCGGTTCAAGCCGATTATAATCAACCCTCTTAGACCTAAACCATTCGCGGTTTGATTACTAATAGGAAGGCCATGCCTATTTTTTAATCAGCCTACCTACATCAACTCACGCCCAATCCATTTCTGGCCACTCGACAATTTCTCCATAGTTCTGTGGAGATGATCTCAAATGATTGGGCAGGGCTCGGGCCTAGCTTAACCATGCCGATTTTTAATCGGGCTTTTTGGGCTAGCCCATAGCCAGCTATACATACAAATCGGGTTGGGCCGTTCCGTTTATATTTCGGGCCTACCTAGCTTACCCCATACTTGGCCCATTTGTGGTCGGGCTCAAGCCTGTCTCGTCGAGATCCTAGTTGTGTCTATTTAAAAAGGGCTTCATTTTGCCTATTAATATTTTCTTAATTTTTTAATTTTCAAAATTTCCCATTTTTTCTTGAAATTACCAAAATTTACCATCATTTCCATATATTTTCCAAAGTGGGACGTTTTATTGCACTCGAGAGCATAGTGACAAATTTCGTTTTCGGCAACACTTCGGTAGGGGGTCATTTTGGTTCATTTCAGATAAATTTCAAGAAAATTTTGAAAAGTTTCGAAAAAATTTCATGGAGTACAAAAAATATTAAATATAAATTATATTTAAACTTCATAAAATTTTTATTTATTATTTAAAAAATGACAAAAAATAGAAAAGATTTATTAATTTCGGTGAAATTTCGTTAATTTCACTGAAATTAATGAAATTTCAGCGATTTCGGAGAAATTATCGAAATTTAGCCGAAAGTTTTGCCTGTTTCGGTAAATTTCGAAGAAATTTGTCACTAAGCTCAAGAGGGTGCATGTTAAATTAATGAGGCGTTAAAATTTAATAAAGCACCAAGTAAGCACGATTGTAAGGAGGAGCGAGCAAGGCAGCAGAGTCGAGGATCAAGGAAGAATCTAACCCAATGGTGCACCCAACTTCGCTAAACTTGGCCCAATGGTGCACCCAACTTAGCCCATTGGACCTCTTAGTTGACCCGAACTGAATGTTGGGTCTAACGTTGAACAATAGTCACACATCACTCGGGTCAATGGCCTTGGGCTATATAAAAATCTGGGCAAACCTCATCTTAAAAGTCGGTTTTGTGAGGTTGAGTTAAGCCCATAAAATTCTATAGATGTCACTTGCCGGACCCAACCCAACCCAATAGAGTATATGAACCATTTTACTCTTAACTCGATATATCAAAACCATTGGTATCCCCACCTACTATTACACTTGAGTAGGGATGTAAATCCTAAACCGAAACTCGAAATCGAATCGAAAATCAAGGACACCAAATGTGACAGCCCAAATTTTTCCAAAAAAATTTTGAGTTATATTTTATTTTTTTTACTTTAGATCAAATGAGAAACTTGGGCCATCAGATCGCAGAATACGATCCGAATACAGAATACTTGGAACATTCACAAGATGCGGAAATCAAAGCAGATATTATAGATGACAAAACTAAAATTTTCATTTCTATATAGAGCATATGAACAAAACCTAAAATAAAATCACCGGTGATGACCAATCATCACCTAAACAGCGGTATACAATGTCTGTACAAAACTAATTCTATCATTCTACAAAAAACACTGGACATACAAAGTTCAAAAATCTAAAACCTTACTATGTCTGAAATCACTATCTATGGACAACTTCACAAGCGAAAGATCTTCGTCTTTCGGATTGTTCTAAAGTTCCGGAGTTTAAATCTGGATCTACACCTGTGACATGTAGTCGGGGTGAGCTAACAGTCTAAGGTCAGTAGAGAAAACACAATACCAGTTACATTTATCAGATCAATGCATGGATTCAATGACAATAATCAAAACATTTTCATTTTAAAACCGAAGATATATTCTTATCAAAATCGAAATTGATTTCAAAAGCCATTTTCATATTGAAACAAAATTCCAACTCATTTTCTTATTTATTTACCGAAGTTTTGATTTCTGACCTATCTTGGCGGAGGTGGAACAAAGCATAAATAAAAATGATTGTCCTAGGTGTCAATTACTGATTAAGATTATCCAAAGATTTCCCAAAGTTCAAAGGATTCAAGGTTCGGATTCAAGGGTGTCCAAGAGTGTACCATTGTCAAATTTCAAAGGATTCAAAGGGTTCATAGTTCAGAAAGAATTTGCAACTGAGCAGTCAATGTGTCAAAGTTCATATTCAAAATTCACATTTTAAAATTGTACGTAAATCTCGCCGAAGCGGTCCCAACTTCGCTAGACTTAACCCAATGATGCACCCAACTTGGCCCACTGGACCTCTTTGTTGGCCCGAATTGAATGTCGGGTCTAACGTTGAACAATAGTCCCACATCGCCCGGGTCAATGGCCTTGGGCTATATATAAATCTAGGCAAACCTCACCTTACAAGCCAGTTTTGTGAGGCTGAGTTAGGCCCATGAAATTCTATAGATGTCTTTTGCCCGACCCAATCCAACCCAATAGATCAATTTTACTTGCCCCACTGATCGGTGCCGAAATGTGACTATATTTCGAACCTTAATCCCTACATTTAGTTGTCCGATGAAAGCATCTGATAGTTGTTATGAGGTTTTAATGATCACAGGTGTTTCTGATCGTTAAATCGTTAAAGAGCATAACAGAGAGTAATTAAAAGCTATACAAGGGCTATGGATAAAAAGGTCAAAGGAAGCATCGAAATCCGTGAAGCAGCTCAGCATCCACCGAGAGGATGAAGACTCTACCCCTATGTGTCAATCGATTGACACAAGAATGTCAATCAATTGATAGAAGAAGACAGCTTTGTCCCCACTTATTTCGAATCAAAAGTCAATCAATTGAGAGTTAATTCTCAATCGATTGAGGCTATTATGGATAGAGTTCGTTCGGCCCTATAAAAAGAAAGCTACGACTTTGCCTTGGGGGACTTCATTTTCATTATTATTGTCTGGGACTCTTCTTTTCATTTTGGAGGGGGTTTTTCTTTTCTTCTTCTCTGAGGGTGTTTATCTGGGTAGATTGTACTTAGGCTTTTGCATTATTTTTCTTTTACATTTTATGAAATCATAGATTGCAATTAGGAAAAGCATTGTAAGGAGATTTTTGGTGATAAATAAAAAGTGGAATGACTTTGAATGTGCAAAGAGATCGTACACGAAGGATGAACGACTAAATCATTTGTTCAAGGAGAATGTGATCTCTAGATAAGTAACATTTTTATGATTAATTCTATAATTTCCTAATGTCATCATGGAATCGTGCTGCTAAAAGTGTGATTGATTGAATATATGTTGAATGTTTTATTATGACCGTTGATTGCGTGTATCAACGATCATAATCACTAGATCCTTACCTGCAGGCTGATCTAGGCTGCAGAGTGATTATGTGTCTATTGTCAAGATCTAAATATTTAGAGATACGCTATGCTTTTTATATGATTCATATTACAATGATAGGCTGAGTCATCATTTTTAAATAGGGTATGCTGGATTGATGATCATGTTTTCTTACGAATCATTTTTCTAGATAAATGAGGGTGTGAGTGATGTAATTTGAAATTGTGGGGTTGGTGATAAAAAAGTTATAAATCTGGGGTAGCATATTCCTTGAGCATTCCTAAATATTGTTCTTTTATCCATCAGAAATCATTTTACTCAGATTAGTTTATTTTTCTTGCATTTAGAAATAGTGTGTTAATTAATTGGTAAAGTGAACTGTCTCCCTTGATGCTTCCTTGGGTGTTTTAGATCTCTGAAAGAATTAGATAAATTTCATATTTTCATGTGGGTTCGACACCCCTTGTTCTTACTGTACTACAATAGATCTTGTGAACTTGCAAGGGTTAAACTTAAAATCGATCAAATTTTTGGCGCCGCTGTCGGGAAAATTGGTGAAATTTTAATAAATTCGGAAAGAGATTTTTGTGTTTACTTGACAATCAATCGATTGAGACCCTTTCCTCAATCGATCGACTGTCTTCTGTGATTGCGAGTGCTGATTTGTCAATCGATTGAGTCGAAACCTTCAATCGATCGACTGCTTTGAGGCTTAATTCTTAAAATTCCAACAAGTAAAATTTTGAAATTTTAATTTCGAGTTTTGAATTTTGAAATTTAAAAATTGGAATTTTGGATTTTTGACTTGCAAAATCTTCTTTTCCTTACTCTCATTCGAAAGATTTTGTGGAGTTCTTTTAGGAAGTATAGATTTTTTGGATCTCTTGTTTAGGAAGTGTAGGAGTCTTTTATTCTTTTCCTTCTTTTTCTCTTTCAGGAAAGATTTCTATAGGATTTTGTAGGATTGTCTTTTGGTTTTAAAATTTGAAATTTTGAAATTTAAATCTTGATTTTTTATTTTCATCTTTTAATTTTTAATTTTTAATTTCAATTTTATTTTCAAATTTAATTTTGATTTTTGAAATTTGAATTTTAAAAATAAATAAATAAATAAAAATAAATAAATAATAATAATAATAATAATAAAATTTTAAAAAAAATTCTGATGACTGGCTACTATTCATCGTAAAACTCAATTGATTGAAAATTCTCTGTACAATTGAGATTGGAATATTTTTTGCTGTGGAAATTGTTGAAATTCTTTCGATCGATTGACATTTCATTGTCAATCGATTGACTGAGAATTCTGTTGCTTGCCATCTCAGCTGAAATTTCTGTGCTGACTGGTTTTGACTTTTGAATCTCAGTCGATTGAGACCATTTCTTCAATCGATTGACTGATTAAGTCTCTGTTTGAATATTTGTGTCTTGTGTCAATCGATTGAAACATTTGCTTCAATCGATTGAAGCTGATACTTGTGGGTTTGTTGTGGATTCATCAATCTTGGTGGGTGTCGGTGTATGAGCTTTACTCGATCTCATCACCCACCTCTACAACCATTTAATCTTGAGATCGAAAGATCTTACAGAGAAAATCGTAGAGTCCTGAGGAATCAGTATCATCATACTGATACCATGGCTGATCAAAGGCAATAAAGGAATGAGAATAACTAGAACGTCAATAATGAAAATAATGGAAATAATGGGAATGATCATGACGAGGGCCCAAGAACATTAGAATATTATAATGATCCTGGTTTTTACGAGGATCAGGATAGTATTATGCATGCCCCCATCCCAGGAAACCATTATGAATTCAAATCCGCAATGATTCAAATGTTACCGATTTACCATGGATTATCAAACGAGAATCCACATGTTCATTTGAATGAGTTCATTGCATTATGTAAAATGTTCCGAGTGCATAATGTTACCGACGAGATAGCTAAGCTACAACTCTTTCCTTTCTCTTTAAGAGATAAGGCAAAAACTTGGTTCTACTCCTTTGAACCACAATCTATTCAGAGTTGGGCAGAGTTACACCATCAATTCCTAAAAAAATATTTTCCCATGACCAAAACCATTGAGTTGCGTTAGAAGATCCAATTTTTTTCCTAACAACCTACAGAAACATTTCATAAATGTTGGGAATGCTTTAAGGAATTGATTAAGAGCTGTTCTAATCATCAACTTCCAAGGTGGCAACAAGTCCAAAGTTTTTACAATGGACTAATTCCAGAAGATAGGCTGATGAGCTGTGGGTATTATTTGAGAAGTTATATCAAACTTCAATCCAAAATGCGACAATGGAGCGAACTAATTTGGATGTGGCAGCTAAATCTCATGTGTTGACCAGAGATGGATTATTTAATGTCAACAACACCTCAGCTCTTTCAACAAAGGTTGACATGTTGTCAAAGCAAATGAACATGCTGTTAGCTGCAACTAAGCAAGCTAAAAGTCCCAGCAACCCCACCGCTTGTTCAATCTGTGACCACCCAGGTCACATGGCTAACGATTGTCCAACTACCTTGTCATTCTTCCCTGATGAACCTATTCATCAAGAGCAGGTGAATCTGACTCAATCGTATCAATGACAGGATAGGAACATGTACTCAAACACCTACAATTCGGAATGGAAAACCACCCCAACTTAGGATGGGGAGGATCAAACCAAACTGGACAGGTTAACTAGCAGTACAGATCCAATGTAATGAGTGGACAGCAGAACTTTCGTCCACAACAGAATTCTAATTTTCAACAGAATTCTAATCTCCAGCAGAATTCTAATTTCCAATAGAATTCTCCTTATTATCATCCAAATTCTGAATATCGAAAAAATCAGAATTTCAATCAGAATTTTAATCAATCTCAGACCACCGCTTCGAAAGATTCTGATTTGGAAGAAAAGATTATGCGAAATATGCAAGCTTTTCAGTAGATGATGATGGATCAATTTAGCCAATTGACAAATCAGTTGAGTCAACGAGAGGAAGGTAGGCTGCCTAGCCAACCCATTAACAATCCTCGAGGTCAACCATCATCTGATAAAGGACCATCAAACAGTCAACAGTTGAAAGCTATTACGGTGCTGAGAAGTGGGAGAGCAGTTGATAATCAGGTGGAGATGCCAGTGGAACCTCACAAGAAAGAAGAAAAAGAAGCTAGAAAAGGCAAAGGACTAGATAAAGAAAAAGAGAAAGAAGGTCCTCAAATTGTCCAACCAGTGCCAGAGAATGAACCCCGTTCCTATACCCCAAAGGCACCATTCCCTGAGTGCCTAACACCGCCATCTAGAATGGGGAAGGGAGCGTCAAAAATGAAAGAAATCTTCGAAACATTCAAACAAGTGAAGATAAATCTCTCATTACTTGAAACAATCAAGCAAGTCCCTGAGTACGCAAAATTTTTCCATGATCTATGCACTCGAAAAAGAAAAGCACGTACTCACGTTTCAAAGAAAGTGTTCCTGACTAATCAAGTCAGTTTGGTATTGTAATTGGATGTCCCATGAAAACTTAAGGACGCGGGAGTCCCAACTGTTCCATGTATCATTGGTGGGCAACTAATTGGAAAGGCGTTACTGGATTTGAGAGCAAGTGTCAATCTGATCCCATACTCAGTATACGAGAAATTAGGACTAGGCGAATTGAAACCCACAACGGTCACACTTCAACTTGTTGATAGGTCAGAAAGAAGACCTAGGGGCATCATCGAGGATGTCTTGGTTGTAACAGACAAATTTATTTTCCCAGTGGACTTTGTTGTGTTGGACATGGAACCTCCAGTTAAATCCATCAATCAAGTCCCAATCATTCTTGGGCGTCCGTTTCTCGCGACCATAAATGGCTGCATCAATTGTTGAACAGGAGTCATGGATGTTTTTTTGGAAACATGAAAGTTAGACTAAATATATTTCATGCAGTAAATCATTTTTCCAATGAGGATGAGGTTGATTGTTTCTACATAGATCAGGTGGACGAAGTAGTAGATGAAGCTTTACCATCAATGCTTACCAAAGAAGAATTTGAAACTGCTTTGTTAGCCATCTATGAGGAGCCCGGATCTGCGAAGAAATAGTCAGAAGAGAAGAGGACGATTTCATCAACTGAAGATGATACGCTACGTGAAATTGAGAATAGGATGGAACCGTTACCTATTGAGGTAAAAGATGAGCTAACTCTATCAATCTAGCAACTACCAGCCGTCGAGTTAAAGCAACTACTTGAGTCACTCAAGTATGCTTTTTTGGGACCTCAGGAAACACTTCCGGTAATTATATAATCAATATTATCGAAAAAATAAGAGCATGAATTGTTCAGAGTTCTTAAAAATTATAAAAAGGTCATCGGATGGACTGTAGCTGATCTTCAAGGGATTGATCCATCTGTATGTATGTACAAAATACATCTGAAAGATGATAGTACATCATTGAGAGTACCACAGAGGTGACTTAATCCAAACATGCAAGAAGTCGTTTTAAAGGAAATCATTAAACTACTCAATGTCGGAATCATTTATCCAATCTCTGATAGTGAATGGGTAAGCCCAGTTCAAATTGTTCCAAAAAAATCTGGGATCACTGTGAAAGAGACTACCGAAGGAGAATTGGTACCCAGTCGTGAAACTATGGGGTGGCGCGTGTGCATCGATTATCGAAAATTGAACGCGGCCACTAGGAAAGATCATTTTCCCCTTCCATTCATTGATCAAATTCTTGAAAAGTTAGCAGGGCAGGAGTTTTACTATTTTCTCGATGGATATTCAGGCTACAATCAAGTACCTGTGTTTCCTGCAGATCAAGAGAAGACAACGTTCCGTACGGAACATTTGCATATCGAAGAATGTCGTTCGGCTTGTGTAATGCACCTGCCACTTTTCAAAAATGTATGTTGGCCATATTCTCGGATATGATTGACAAATTCATCGAAGTCTTCATGGGTGACTTTTCTGTTTTCGAAAAGACCTTTGAACTGTGTTTGCATCACCTTTCACAGGTATTGCAACGATGTGTCGAATTCAAACTTGTTCTTAGCTGGGAGAAAAGCCATTTCATGGTGCAACAAGGAATTGTGTTGGGACATATCGTTTCAAAAAAAGGAATAGAAGTTGACAAAGCTAAAGTCGACTTAATTGCTAATTTACCACCCCCAAGGAGTGTTCGACAAATTCGATCATTCCTGGGTCATGCAGGATTTTATAGGAGATTCATCAAAGATTTTAGCAAGGTCGCCAAGCCATTGTGCAACTTGCTTGAGAAAGATATTCCTTTTGACTTTGACGAGGATTGCATGAAAGCATTCATGAAATTGCGTGAGCTGTTATCAAATGCGCCAATAATCCAACCACCAGATTATTCTCTACCTTTTGAACTCATGTGCGATGCTTCCGACTATGCTATTAGAGCAATTTTAGGGTAAAGGGTAAACAAAATACCTTATGTGATCTATTACGCTAGTAAAACGCTAATTGATGCCCAACTGAATTACACCACCACCGAGAAGGAATTGCTAGCTGTGGTGTATGCATTGGATAAATTCCGCTCCTATTTGCTTGGATCGAAAATAGTGGTCTTCTCAGACCACTCTGCGTTGAAATATCTGCTGGCGAAAAAGGATATCAAACCAAGGTTGATTCGATGGATCTTGCTCCTCCAAGAGTTCAATTTTGAGATCAAAGATAAAAAGGGGGTCGAAAATGTTGTAGCCGATCATTTGTCAAGAATCTTGTTTGAAGAATCATCTGTATATGAAACTAACCGTGACACCTTCCCGGATGAACAATTGATGGCAATAGGTACACCAGCTACAAAAGTTCCTTGGTTCTCCAATATTGTGAATTATCTGGTAACTGGCAGAATCCCTACGCAATGGGGTAAGAATAATAAGAATCTATTTTTCTCCCAAATAAAATACTATTTTTGGGATGAACCACAATTGTTCAAATTTTGTGCAGATCAAGTAATCAGAAGATGTGTACCTGAAGAAGAGCAACTGAGTGTTACTAATTTCTACCATACTGGAGCCCGTGGAGGCCATTTCGGAGGACAAAAGGCCGCACACAAGATTCTTCAAAGCAGATTCTATTGGCCCTCCATCTTTCGGGACACTGCCAAATTTTGTAAAAAATGCCAACGATGTCAACAGCTTGGAAATATTTCACAACGAAATATAATGCCACTGAACTTGATTCTGGTTGTTGAAATTTTCGTCGTTTGGGGGATCGACTTTATGAGTCCTTTTCTCCCATCGTTCGGGTATTCATATATTCTAGTAACTGTTGACTATGTTTCCAAATGGATAGATTCTGTGGCAACCCGCTCGAATGACCACAAGGTCGTGGTCAAATTCTTGAAAGAAAATGTCTTTAACAGATTCGAGATTTTACGAGCAATCATTAGTGATGGCGGTTCGCACTTCTATAATAGCCATTTTGCCACTTTAATGAAGAAATACGGCGTTACCCACAAGGTGGCAATGCCGTATCACCCGCAGACTAGTGGTCAGGTGGAAGTGTCGAATCGGGAAATCAAAAGAGTTTTAGAAAAGACGGTACGACCGGACAGAAGAGATTGGTTGAATCACCTGTCTGATGCTCTTTGGGCATATCGTACTGCATTCAAGACCCCGATCGAAATGTCACCGTTTAGGATTGTCTATGGGAAGGCATGTCATCTCCCAGTTGAATTGGAGCATAAGGCATTCTGGGCCATAAAAAGATTTAATTTCGACATGAAAGAGGCAGGATCCAATTGACGCCTTCAGGTGAATGAATTAGAAGAACTACGCTACGATGCGTATGAGAATTCGAAGATATATAAGGAAAGACATAAAAAGTTGCACGATCAGTCAATTTTGCGGAAAGAGTTTCACATTGGGCAAAAAGTTTGGTTGTTCAACTCCAGACTTAAGCTTCATCCGGGGAAATTGAAATCATGGTGGGAAGGACCATTTCAGGTTGTCTCCACTACCGTGCATGGTGCGATTAAAATTAGAAGTCTTACGGACAATCGAATTCTCAAAGTCAATGGGCAACGACTCAAACCAATGATCGAGCCAATGACCCAGATGAGGATTGAGGTAGTGCACCTCAATGACCCAGAAAATTGAACATTGGAGTGGTCGAGCTGTCGACATTTAAACTCAGCGCTTCTTGGGAGGCAACCCAGTGTGTTTTCTTATTTGGTTGTGTTTGTATTTGAGAAGAGTCTTTTTCAATCAATTGACTCCACACAGTCAATCGATTGACATTTTTCACTCAATCGATTGAGACTAACCCTGTTAATCGATTGATGTTTAATCATCATCATCATCTCCCCCCTTCATTTGTCAATCGATTGAGAGACAAATGTCAATCGATTGACATCACCTTGAATTTAAGGCCAGTTTTTGGAAATCGGAGCGTCAATCGACATATGTTATCGATTGCAGCTAAATTTTAGGGCACGTCAATCGATTGAGACTACTTGATTGCTGATTGACTCCCTCTGTTTCTGAAACCTAAACGATGCGACTTTTCGTGAAAAGGTATTCTCAATCGATTGACATTAAGAGTGGATGAGTGGATTGTACCACGTCGCATCCGCATGCCTGGTGTCTTTTCAAATTCTCGCGACGTGGTGGAGGCCAACCGTTTTCAATCGATTGAGGATCCACCCTCAATCGATTGACATTCATATTATATAATGGAGACACCCGTAGTCCCCTTCATCTCAAATTACTCCAATCCGAGCTTTGATCTTTTGTTCTCCTCGAACGATAGAAATGGCCGCGCCTGGACCACCGATATACCGACCACCTCGTCCCGCCAACACTCCTATGCGCATTCCTAACGACGAGTACGTGAATCGTCAGTTTCAAACGGAGAATCTCTTCGATCTAGCCAAATTTCATCGCATTGCAGAGGTCACTCATTCAATTGAATTTATCGAGGCTTTGCACTTGGAAATGCTGCTCGCTCCTCCTCCCATTGATGTTTCGCACCGTATTCAGAGGCTATTTTACCAAATCATGGAATGGGTGTCCACTCTAGCGTCACCAACGTGATTACCGTTCATCCGCCTCCAGATCGACAATTGGAGATCTAACTTGCATGATGTCGATCTTGCACGAGCTTTCAATTTCTACGTGGTTCGCCCATTGAACCACCACATCAATCCCGTTGTTGATCTCAGCCAGAACCTTATGATCAACGATATGTGTGGAGGACGCCGCGGGACCGGTTTGGCCACTAAAAGAGCGGTCCTACCAATGAACATCTTGTTTTGGGACATCGTTATGTCAAACAATTTGCTACCGCATGACACGAAAAGCGAGAAGACAAAAAATAGGGTGTTAACAATATACGCGACGCACACGAATACTTGGTTTGATGCGCCTGGTTTGATGCTTGAAGAGATGTATCGGTGTCATAGCAACATCGTGATCACCATCAAACTACAGAAGCGAGAAGCTATTCTCTTGTATTTTCCGCACTATGTGATGCATCTTTTAGACCAAGTTGGGTGCCCGATTTATGATGATGAAGAGATGGGTGATATGCAATTTTATCACTACAGCACGAACATTTGGGATAAGAGCATCAAAGCTATTCTACGTGTGACGCCACATCCAATTGAAGTCGATGAAGTACCTCCTCCTTCCCGACCAAACCCGGCACAACGCCAACGCGGCGGCATTAGACGGCCTCGTCCTGAAGAGGTCCCCGATTTTAATGCCGAGGCGTGAAAGCGGTTGAGTACCATGGAGGTCTTGATCGATTTATCACGGTTTCAAACATCACTCATGCGGATGGCCCAGAATCATTCCACAGGCGTGCAATTCATTGCAGGAGCGAGGCGTGATGGACGCAGGAGGAGACCACAGTATCGATGATGATGATCAGTAATTGTTGTTTGTGTGTTTTGTTTGTGTCTATGTCCATTTAGTGTTTGTATTGTTGTTGTTTTAGTTTGTTTGATGGGATTTTCGTTTTGTCTTTAGGTAGGATTAATCGTAGTTGTTTTCTAGTGAAGATGGATCATATGGGTGTAATCAAATCAATGAAATCAATGAAATCGGAATGTTTTTAGTGTGTTAATTTCTGTTCGTTCTCGGATTGGTACATAAGTGCATCAGTCAATCGATTGAGATTACACTCTCAATCGATTGAGCCCTTCAATTGATTAATTCCCGAAAAGCAACTCCATTTAGTCAATCGATTGAGAAACAACTCTCAATCGATTGATTCCTGCACTCATCTGTCAGAAACAGAAGATTTCTTCAATAAATACTGATCTGCAAAAGGAATGATTGAACCATGCACGCAATGGCACCCTTGGCATCTAGTGTCAATCGATTGACTGAGGTATATTTATGGAAGAATTCCTCTTCCACTCCGGAAATCGAGCATTGTCCCTCTTAGAGTTCGTAATATAGAAACTTACTTAGAATCTGGGTTTTAGAAGTTTAATCTTATTTAAAGGCCTTCTTAGGTTAGTTCTTTAGTCCAGTAAAATTCCTTCGATCCTCCCCATCTTTTAGCCATGGCTTCCATTCGGTATCGTACCCGATCTGCTATGAGGAAATTGATGGAACCAGCGCAAAAGCGTGCACGCAACCACTCTCCACGACCACCGCTCGATTTGTCGAATCATGAAGTCATCAATCTTGACGATGAATCAACTATAGAAGTCAAATCGAGTTTTACTCGTTCCGACGAGGCCATCAACAACCCATCAAAGAACTTGATTCCAACCTACTTGTGGGCGGAATTGAATCCACCCCTGCTTCTCGTACCACCGCCTTCTGCTCCACCACCATCTTCGCACCCCGCACTTATTCCACCACCACGTGAGGGAGGGATCACCGACGAGATGTGGAATTATGCGTTTCTGAAGCCGAAGGAAGGAAGATCCACCATGGATGATTAAAGGGATTAGGGCTGTCAGCCGTAGGGTCTAGTTTTAGGAGTCCTTTTTATGTTATTTTCATGTTTTAGTTTAGGTTATCGTTAAATTTGTTTTCGACTAGGTTATTTTCCTTTAAATTTTCAATAAGTGTAATAATTTTCACAAGTTTAAATAAAGTTGAGTTTAGTTAAATATTTGTGTTCTTAATTTTTGATCACCATACCTTTCACTTGATCTATTTTCTTGGTCCTCGATTGCATTTAACAGGTTTGGGGCGGGGGGGTCTCCCATACTTTCCAAAAATCAGAGCCAATGACGACATTGGACAGTTCAGGGTTGGGGGGGTATTTTCGATTAATTTCTGTGCAAAAAAAAAAGAAAAAAAAGGCTATTTTTCGGATCTTAAAAGTGTATCAAGCAATCGATTGAGACCATTGTCTCAATCGATTGACTGAGGACCATTCGCCTATTGAAAATTTGTAGTAGTCAATCGATTTAGAGAATTGTCTCAATCGATTGACTGATGACCATTAGACTTATGAATTTCGAATTTTACACTCATATTCTTAAAGTGTTGATGACCGGAAATTCATTTAGAAATTGTCATTGCACCAGATTTATTTTATAAATGCTTATTAATTTCATCATAAGTTGATAACAATATTCATGATCTATGACCAGAAATTGTGCACCATCACTTTGCTTTAATTCCAAATCTGAGAATTAAGCGTATAACTTGAAATCCTAAGATCTCAAAGAAAGACTAAAACCTAATGAGCTTTGGAATTGTGTCCTCGTTCTTGATGAGTGTTGAAATAAATTCGGAGTATCTTTGAATTTCCTGCTTAAATTGTTGAAATTTCATATATTTTATCTTGATTTGTTGATTTTACGTGTGTTATACCATTACACTAGAAATCACTATGTAAAAACTTGAAGCAAATAGGCATCATTACCATCGTGAAAGGAAATGATCTAAGGCCATTATTGGCTCGTTTTTGCCCAAATGCCCCACCTTATATTAATTTATCTTGTCGCACCCCTTTGAGCTTCAACTGAAAGATTTTGCTTTAAATATTCCTTGTTAAGCTGTATTGACCATACCCCACACCAATTTGAAAAAGCCTTACCCTTTTATCTCTGAGAAATTAGGGATGAGACCAAGGAAAGAAATCGAGAGCTGTGACAGCTATATCTGTAAGGAATATATGGCAGAAAAACATAAAAGGGGAGAGAAAAAAAAAATTCAAGTTAGTGCAAGAAATAGAGAAATATATGAAAGTGGTGTTAAAAATAAGAAGAAAAAAGAAAAGAAAGAGAAAAAATTGTAATGAAGAGAAAAGGTTCTAGAGAATTCAAAAAATATCAGAAAATCAATTGTGTCTCTTTTACCAATTTCTCAGAGAAATTTGAATCCAATTTTCTCTTTCGTTCTCAACCTTCACCCGAGCCCCGTTACAACCTTAGAAAAGACCTTTTTGATTCAATCATGAATGGTAAATGCCTTATAGAGAGTGATTATACAATGTCTATGGTGCTTGGTATATGCATGTTTAAAATACAAATATCTTTCTTAGTGAGATTTCTTTTAAAAATTCTTTGATGCATTGTCTTTCTTATAACCTGTGGGATTTCTCTAATTTGTATTGTAATTCCAATCTCACATATGAGTGAAAAATATAGCTATTCATCAGGACCGATTTCATTTTGAGTGCATACCTGTGGTGAGAATTGAGTCTAGACATGGAATCTAAGGGCTTTTAGTTTAAACTTATTCTCAGATAGCAGAACTGTAGCAGTGATAAGTGCATAACACTATGGGCATGAATTATGATCGTTGGAAAAACAATGAACTAAATTGATTGAGCATTACAAAAATAAGCATGGACAGTAGCATTTTATAAGAATTCATAGATAATTAATCATGCAAGGGTATGACTACAATTCTGAAATTCATAAGCTATAAAGTTTGTAGGTATCTTTGCTGAAAACCTTCAGGAGACACTACTCCTCCACTAGGGATCACCTAGGGGTTTAAAGGCTTGTTACATAGGCTAAATGCAATCGTGCTCCCTACGAAAGTGACATTTAATTTTTTTTTAGGATGCTAGTTTTATTTGCTTTCACATATTTTTCATTCTCTTTGCTCGAGGACTAGCAAAGTGTAGGTTTGGGGGTGTGATCGGTGCCAAAATGTGACTATATTTCACATCATAATCCCTACATTTAGCTGTCCGATGAAAGCATCTGATAGTTGTTATGAGGTTTTAATGATTACATGTGTTTCTAACCGTTAGATCGTTAAAGAGCATAAAAGAGTAATTAAAGGCTACACAAGGGTTATAGATAAAAGGTCAAAGGAAGCATCGAAATCCGTGAAGCAGCTCAACATCCACCCAGAGGATGAAGACTCTACCCCTATATTGACACAAGAATGTCAATCGATTGACAGAAGAAGACAACTTTGTCCTTACTTATTTCGAATCAAAAGTCAATCGATTGAGAGTTAATTCTCAATCGATTGAGGCTATTAGGGATAGGGTTCGTTCGGCCATATAAAAAGAAAGCTACGGCTTTGCCTTGGGGGACTTCCTTTTCATTATTTTTGTCTGAGACTCTTCTTTTCATTTTAGAGGGGGTTTTTCTTTTCTTCTTCTCTGAGGGTGTTTATTTGGGTAGATTGTACTTAGGCTTTTGCATTATTTTTCTTTTACATTTTATGAAATCATAGATTGTAATTAGGAGAAGCATTGTAAGGAGATTTTTGGTGATAAATAAAAAGTGGAATGACTTTAAATATGCAAAGAGATCGTACACCAAGGATGAGCGGCTAAATCATTTGTTCAAGGAGGATGCGAGCCCCAAATAAGTAACATTTTTATGATTAACTCTATAATTTCCTAATGTCATTATGGAATCGTTCTGCTAAAAGTGTGATTGATTTAATATATGTTGAATGCTTTATTATGACCGTTGATTGCGTGTATCAACGACCATAATCACTAGATCTGTACCTGCAGGCTGATCTAGGCTGCAGAGTGATTTATGTGCCTATTGTCATTATCTAAATATCTAGAGATACGTCATGCTTTTTACATGATTCATACCGCAATGATAGGCTGAGTCATCGTTTTTATATAGGGTATGCCGGATTGATGATCATGTTTTCTTACGAATCATTTTTCTAGATAAATGAGGGTGTGAGTGATGTAATTTGGAATTGTGGGGTTGGTGATAGAAAAGTTATAAATCTGGGGTAATATATTCCTTGAGCATTCCTAAATATTGTTCTTTTATCCATCAGAAATTATTTTGCTCAGATTAGTTTATTTTTCTTGCATTTAGAAATAGTGTGTTAATTAATTGGTAAAGTGAACTGTCTCCCTTGGTACTTCCTTGGGTGTTTTAAATCTCTGAAAGAATTAGATAAATTTCACATTTCCCTATGGGTTCGACACCCTTGTTCTTACTGTGCTACAATAGATCTTGTGCACTTGCAAGGGTTAAACTTAAAATTGATCACCGACCGAAAAAAAAAAATTCAGGCCGGAATAGATTAGAGTATATGAACCATTTTACTCCTAACTCGATCTATCCAACCCATTTGTATCCCCACCTACAATTACACTTGAGTTGGGATGTAAATCCTAAACCGAAAATCGAGGACACCAAATGTGACAGCCCGAATTTTTCCAACAAAATTTTCTGAGATATATTTTATTTTTTTTACTTGAAATCAAATGAAAAATTTGAACTGTCAGATTGTAGAACACGATCCGAATACAAAATACTTGGTACATCCATAAGACGCGAAAATCAAAGCAAATATTATACATGGCAGAACTAAAATTTTTATTTCTATATAGAGCATATGAACAAAACCTAAAGTAAAATCACCGGTGATGGCCAACCCTCACCTAAATAGTGGCATGCAATGTCTGTATAAAACTAATTCTATCATTCTACAAAAACACTGGACGTACTGAGTTCAAAAATCTAAAACCTTACTGTGTCTAAAATCACTATCTATAGACAACTTCACAGGCGGAAGATCTTCGTCTTCCGGATCGTTCTAAAGCTCCGGGGTTTAGATCTTGATTTACACTTGTGACGTATAGTCGGGGTGAGCTAACAGTCTAAGTGTAATATCCCAAAAAATCACGTTAAACAGTGACCTCGGGATCCGTGCCCGATTGGTCACAGGTTTGACCAATTAGGAGTCCAATGGTTAGCATAGAGTGTGATGAATGGATGAGATGTAATAGTTGACTGGCTACGTGGTGTGTGATGTGAATATGAAGTCGCATACACCTATCGCGGTGTATGTGCTCAACACACAAGTGAGGAAAGAGATAAAAGGGTTTAATAACCCTAAAATCTATATTTGGTTGTTGAGAGAGGAGTAAAGAAAAGAGAGAGAGGAGTAAAGAGGTTGAGCAAGAGTTATTATGAGTGATTGGAAGGGAGATTCTAGCATTAAAGAGACCGATTCGACGCGGAGAATCCGTTCAAGCCAAAGCTGGAACCCTAGCCTTTCCAACCACTCGATTTAAAATCAATTTGAGATTGATTGAAGGTAGGATTTTGTAGTTTAAATGCATGAATTAAAGGGTTAAGTTGTAGTTAGAAATGGTGTAAAATGTAGGGTAAAAGCTTAGAAAAATAGAGGAAAAAGTAAGGAAAGAGATTGAGAAGAACAGCCAAAAGGGGGACTGAATCTGACAATTTCGATTAATCGAAATTGGGTTTCGATTAATCGAAATTGGCCAAGAAGTTGAAAAGTCAGAGGACCCCGATCTCGATTAATCGAATTCAGTTTCGATTAATCGACCTTAGATTTCGATTAATCAAATTGAGAATCGATTAATCGACTGGGAACCTACAGTGGACCTCCAATGAAGAAAAGAAATGGGCTTGATGAAATCGACTAATCGAAATGAAGATTCAATTAATCGATTTGTAATTTCGATTAATCGATTTGGGATCGATTAATCGATTTTGAAAAATCGATTACTCGAATTGAGAATCGACTTGATAGAGCAGAGAATTTCGATTAATCGAATTGGGTTTCGATTAATCGAATGGAAATCTCGATTAATCGATTTGAGAATCGATTAATCGATATTGACTTTTAATTAATCGATTTTGGAAATCGATTAATCGATTGGGCCAGTTTATGTTGACTTCTTAGTTTGACTTTGAGATTCTTGGGGGGTCTTATACCTCCTTTATTGCATCCTTAGTGATGTGTTTCACATGTTACGTGGTACCATAGGTGGTAAGTATGAGCAAGTGCACAAGGAGCCATGTGGGACCTTGATGCGTTGATCAAACGAAGACTTGAGGTAGGGAACTCCTTGAACATGTACCTTATTTTACAAGAGCATGTATGTAGTGATATAGATTTAATTTCAAATGTTTTATAAAGAGTTGTGAAGAAGTGTGTGTGTGTGTGACACCAATAAAAGTAATCATAATGAGCCATCCCCAGGGGATGAAGAAGTAAGGAGATAAGAGCATCAAGTGTGATGCAAATAAATAGATACATCCCAGGGATGTATCCAAGATTGGATCATGTTTGATAGGGCCTAACTGATATAAGATAGCACATTTACACGGTGAATAACTATATGTAAGGTACCGAAATTTTTGTTATTTGAGGTTTGATAGGGTACCCCACCGACGTGGCGGGATATCCACGACTGACACGGCAGGATATCCGTGACCGATACGGCGGCGAAACCGTAGGCCAGTGCGGAGGCTTATCCGTACACAGTAAGCACACCCCAGGGGTGTTGATTGAAACTAGTGAAACCCCGCCACCAATCCCCAGGGGAAAGGGGGTTGGATACTATTTGTATTCCCAGGGAATACGTTAAAAGTGTCTATATAGATGACGATGATGGGTATCTCATAGGGGCTCGATGCTATATTGCTCGGGGATTACTTAAGTTGAAAGTTTAAGTTTTGCTTTAGGCCTTTTCAGCATCATTCATGAATAAATAAAAGACATGAGTAAACTACCAGTAAAATGAAATGCTTTTCAACTGTTTTCATCAGCAACTGCATAGACACATCATGGAATATATGTGAGTAATAATTTATATGTTCAACTGTGTTTTGTTCCCTATTAAGCTAGGATGTAGCTCACCCTATATACTATACGTCGCAGGTCCACTACTAGCAGCTGCCGAGGCTTCAGGAGACGCTGACCCCGGTGAGTCGGACCTTGCGGCCGGTGAAGAGTTGGAGCCACCTCCTGAGGATTTCTTCTAGAGGACTCCGTTGTGCCGCTTTGAGGGTTTTTGGATAGAGATTTGTACGGCTTGGTATGTCAAGCCTTGTTTTGGCTAAGCAATGTACATGTATAAATTGAAATTATTCTTTTGGGGCGAACCATCTGTGATGATTTGCTATCATCGATGGTTCGGATCGGTTCTCCATTCATGCAAAGGCATGAGGGTAGAACTGTCTTTTGAGAAATGCTTTTATATAGATTTAAATTTCGCAGTTTCATTTACTATTTCATTTTTGCTTGATATGCTAATGTTCCGTGCTTAGCTGAGGGGCACGGTCAAGATGATCGTGCTGATGGCACAAGTTTCGGGGTGCCAAAATCCGGGCTGTCACACTAAGCTCAGTAGAGAAAATACAATGCCAATTACATTTATCAGATCAATGTATAGATTCAATGACAATAATCATAACATTTTTATTTTAAAACTGAAGACATATTCTTATCAAAACTGAAACTGATTTCAAAAGCCATCTTCATATTGAAACAAAATTCCAACTCATATTATCAATAGTATAATTTTCAAAGTTTCACAAGATTCTATGAAGCCGCTTTTGCACCTGGGATGAAGCGCTGTCACCTTTCTTGAATCGATCCGTATGAGGGAAAGATCGAGTTAGTTGTACCGCCCGGGCTCACGGATCCAATCCCAAAAGGGATTCCGCCCAGCCTTTCTATCTATCACTATCAGAAGTTTTAGTCTTCGAAGAGAGGACTGATTGCCATGGAGTAGCGATCGAAAGACTAAATCCACTTCCCTCAAGTGCTTTCTTTCGGGGATGGATGAAAGGCTCTACCTATATCAATTTTATTTATTTACCGAAGTTCTGATTTCTGATCTATCTTCACAGAGGCGGAACAAAGCATAAACAAAAATGATTGTCCAAGGTGTCAATTACTGATTAAGATTATCCAAAGATTTCCCAAAGTTCAAAATTCGGACTTCAAAGGATTCAAGGTTCGGATTCAAGGGTGTCCAAGAGTGTACCATTGTCAAATTTCAAGGGATTCAAAGGGCGGAACGAATTTGCAAATAATGTTGAATTTGCAACCGAGCAATCAATGTGTTAAAGTTCATATTCAAAATTTACATTAAAAAAATGTACGTAAATCCCGCCAAAGCGGTATAAGGGCGTATATATATCCAACCAAAGCGCACCAAGGGTGTACAAACACATCTAGAAGTGTACGTAAATCCTGCCAGAGCGGTCGAAGGGCGTACATAAATACGAAGGTGTCCAAAGGTGTACGTAAATCCTGCCAAAGCAGTCCAAGGGTATACATAAATATAAAGGTTTTCAAAGGTGTACGTAAATCTCGCTAAAGCTGTCCAAGGGCGTACATATATCACGCCAAAGCAGTTCAACGGTGTACAAAGATGTCCAGAAGTATATGTAAATACCTCCAGAGCGGTCCAAGGGCGTACATAAATATGAAGGTGTCCAAAGGTATACGTAAATCCCGTCAGAGTGGTCCAAGAGAGTACATATATCCCGCCAAAGCGGTCCAAAGGTGTACGAAGATGTCCAGAAGTGTACGTAAATCCCGCCAGAGCTGTTCAAGGGTGTACATAAATACGAAGGTGTCCAAAGGTATACGTAAATCCCGCTAGAGCGATCCAGTGACGTACATAAATACGAAGGTGTCCAAAGGTGTACGTAAATCTCACGAAAGCACTCCAAGGGCGTACATATATCCCACTAAAGCGGTCCAAGGGTGTACAAAGATGTCCAGAAGTGTACGTAAATCCCACCAAAGCGGTCCAAAGGCATATATAAATATGAAAATGTCTAATGGTGTATGTAAATCCGGTCAAAAAGGTCCAAGGGCGTGCCGTCGCACAAGTTCAAGAGATTCAAAGGGTACCGAATTCAATTTCAAGTCCAGTGTTCAAAATCAGAGTCCAAGTTCATATTTGGGATTCGAAGGATTCAAAGTTTATGTATCGAGTTCAAAGGATTCAGAGTACAAAGTTCAGATTCAAAATTTCAACTGTAAAGATCATGTTCAAAGCTAAATGTTCAATAGTCAAAGTTCTAAATTCAGGTTCATAATTCAAAATTCATATTCGATGGTCAAATTTCATATTTCAATTTTGTATTCAATTTTAAAGATTCAAGTTCTAAATTCGAAGGATTCAAATATTAGTTCAAATATTCAAAACTTCCAACTATTCAAATACAATCAAATATTTAATTCTAATACTATTTCAAAATCAGACTAAGATCATACGAGCCTATGAATCAAGATAAAAAATGTAATTGTGTGTCGAATTTTTCCCACCTCAACCTCGAAGTTGCGCGAAACAAGCAAGGTCCTATCTATGGCCTTCCGCCCTCAATCTACATAAAAAATACGATAATGCATTAATGATTAGCCATATTTAAGTGTTTTTTCAAAATCAAAGTGAAAATGGGCAAGTTCGTGACAACTTAGAACTTGACTCAACTTCCCGCTTAATTTTGACCTTCAAAACATTTGATTCACGAATTATTAATTCATAAAAATTATAGAGTTTGTTGTCCTCTTTCTAACGCCTTAAGAATTGTGTCAATTCGAGTTCGGAGTAAAACGTTATGACCAAAATACCGAATCTGTGTCGACACTTCAGTCAAAATCGAACGATCGATTTTTTGCAAGGCCTGAAAATTCGAACGATCGATTTCTCCAATTAAATTTACACTTGCAAACCCGATCGATCGATTTTCCAAATCAATCGATCGATTTTGACAGATACAGAACTTGTCGGGCTTCTTCTTCCTTGGTCCAAATCACCCAAAACTCATTTACATGCATTCCAATCACTCATAAATCAATTTTAAACTAATTCCACCTATTTTAAATCGAATCTCACTTTCTAATTATGTGCGCACACTCTCCACGACGACTGAAATTGATCGATTTGATGTCATACCCTCTTGTTCCTCCAACGCCCCAAACTCTTCGTTCTCTTTGATTCTTTCGATCGTAGTGGACGAAAATCGACTCCTCCCAACTCACACACAATACAATATCTCTTTTGCTTGAAATAGAAGGATTTAGGGAGGTGTAAATGGATTTTAGGTCTCAAGCTAAAAGAGGGTTTGGGAGAGTTCTCTCATGCCCTTGATCGTAATCGCGGCAAAGATTGGTGCCCTCTTACGGTCGGTCTAAGAAGAAGAAGTTGACAGAGATCGACCCAATGAAGAAGAAGTAAGCTCTTCCTCTTTCCCTTCTCTTTCTTTTCTTTCGTCTCTTTCTCTTCTCTCAAACTTTACAAGACAAATGAAAACCCTAGGGGTGGGGCTTGCTTATAGAGTGGGAGTGGTTTCGGTGTGAAGCTTATGCACCGAAATAAGTATATGCTCTTATGGGGTTGATTATGTGTGAAGCTAGCACACCAAAGTGTTGGCTTACATCCAACGGTCCAAATTATATCCTCATTATTCACATAGAAATTTATTCTTATTATTTAATTATTTAAAATTTTAGGACGGGATTGTGCGCTGTGTCGAACACGTATGCGAAATCGGGCGCGTTCGGGTTCGGATTTTTGGGATGTTACGTCTATACATATAACCTATATTAGTTTGGGTGCCACGTGACAAGTTGGGTTATTGGGCTTGTGTTTATTCTCGGTTAGAGTTAAAATTCGGGTTGATGTCCAAGTTTCAGCATTGAGCTCGAGTTCGTGTGCAACGTGCATAAACACGCATACGCTCTATATAGGGTACGAGTTGAGACTTAATGTGCTTAACGCGTAACTCTAATTATAACCAGTACAGTTTCGAGACCATGTTACCAAAGTCAGATGTTTGACTCGGGTCAAATCAGTCAAAAGGTCACATTTGCGTCAAAGGTCTACGTTTCAACATTTTCGAAATTTCGCGTTGTTACACCAAACTGGCTTGAACCGCTCCAAAAATCGAACCGAACCAATTGGGGGTAGGATGAGTAAACTGAAAAAAACTGAAAAAATCGAAAAAAACCCTGATAAAATACATTTAAAATAAAAAGGTAGGTAAAATATCACACCGAATCGAACCAACCCAAATGGTTTTCGGTTCGGTTTCGATGAGAGAGGTACCAAACCGAAAATCGAAAAAATCGGTTTTGGTTCAGTTTGGTACACCGAATTTACATCCCTACACTTGAGTTGTGCTTTGGAGAATCTAACAACGAAAGTTTCAATGATTCCATTTTTTTTTTTTTCATATAATAATCAAATACGGAATGTTTTAAAGATTTGATGGTGTTAGATGGAATATCTTTGCCTTCCCGTTATAATTAAAGAAAAAGTTGGTATGCACATAAGGATAAAGATTGTATGTTGGAACTCTCTAATCCCCCAAAATAAAGGCACATGTAGCCTTGGATCTATACAGAGGAATGGGGCATCTCTTTTTGTTTCCAAGATTCAGCAATGTCCCTAATTATTGAACCTTTTTTATGCATGGTTCAAAATTTCAGTCGAACAGTCCCTAATGTCGGTTTTGGTCCCTACCGTAACTGAAACGGTAATTGAAAATTTCGGTATTTTTGTGGTAGGGGGATAATTTCGGTCCAAAATTTTAATTTTGGTTTCGGTCCCCACCAAAACAGAAATGAAATCTGAAATTTTAATCCTTGGTTTTATGTCAAGAGTACACCCTATCATAGACTACCTTGAATCAGATGATGGAGATCATTTTTCGTCCCAATCTTTCTTACAATAGATCGTGAGATCATGGTACGCCTATCAGACGGTCACATGTTGATTTCACATGGCACACATCCTTAAAAGTGACCGTCTGATAGTTACACCCATAATTATGACCACTTTCAGCAATGTGGGCCACGTAGACTCAAGATCTGACCGTCAGATAGGTTTGCAATGATCTCAAGATCTATTGTGTGAAAGATTGGAATGGAAAACAATATTCAAGACGGATAACGATTTTTCTCCTGTGAAAGAGCGTCTTCACAAGAAAAACGTGTGTGAATAACCCGTCCCTTTTTTTTCTTCAATCAGTATCTTATATCCTACGTGTATATAGGATATCAACTTGTATCCTATATTTTAAAGATATTATATTTTATTTCAGCCTTTTTTTTTCACTCCTTGTAGTAAATGAGAGACACTCATAGTCACAAATTTCTTCGAAATTTATCGAAACAGGTACGGCGAAATTTTTGGCCAAATTTCAATTATTTCTCCAAAATAGCTAAAATTTCATTAATTTCGCCGAAATTATTAAAATTTCATTAATTTAGCCGATATTAACGAAATTTCATAGAAATTAATAAATATTTTCTAAGTTTTGTCATTTTTTAAATAAAAAATAAATTTTTTATAAAGTTTAAATATAATTTATATTTACTATTTTTTCTACTCCGTGAAATTTTTTCGTAATTTTTCCCGAAATGATCTCCTACCGAAATATTGCCGAAAACGAATTTTGTCACTAACACTCTACTGGCTGAAAAAAAAAAAAAAAAAAACAAAAAACTTATTTCAAATTTAGGATAGATAGTTAGAGTCTATCATAGCACAAATTTTTGATATCCCAAATCTGCCGTATAAGCTAAAAAAATGGGATACACCATTGGCGATGCTCTCCCACGCCAAATATTCTCCACTATCATAATTGTGTTAAAACTTGTATTTTAAAATTCACAGCCAGCATGGAATCTGATTCCACTATTTTTTTATTATAACTAAATTTAATTCCACTATTAGCTGCACTAACCTCATTTCCACCCATGATTTAAAAATCGGGCGGACTGGCCGGTTCGACTTGAACCGGGACTGTAGCCGGTTCAATTGGATTAAAACCAAACATTTTACTCTTTTTCGATTCAACCCATGAACCACCCGGTTTAGCCGATTCACATTAAACTGGGCTAGTTGATATAAAAATTTATTAATTTTTTTATTAGAAAATGATTTATTTGACAAAAATAGTAAAGAAAAAATTTTAACCAATGAACCAACTGGCTAGTTATCTAAATAGGACTCATTTTCAGATTTTGTTATTACCTATTTTTTTCATTTTTATATTTATTTATTAAGGAAATATCTAAGATTGGCCACCATAGATACACCTTTTCTAACAGTTGACCTCTAATTTCACCTTTCCACTAACTTGAAGTTAGCCCAGTACCCTCTATCGTAAAATGAAGATACTCCCAAGGTCAGTAAAAGGTCATAAAATAAAACTTATCATTTTAGGCGATTTAAAATGCCTTAACATCACTGACTGCTTTGAATTCCTTCATGGAGATAATTTTTCATCATCATCTTTTAGAGGATTGATCTTGAGATCATGGGTGTAGCATTAGATGGCCCATTTCTAAAAGACATGGAGCTCCTATATAGGATCGCTAGCACCCCCTCTGTAGGAGAGCTGATACGTTACTTTAGGAGTGCTGACACTCCTTTAAAGGAGTGTTGACACCCAGCTTTACGAGCGCTAACCCCCCTCTAGAAGAGTGCTGACAACCTTCTTCTGGAGCGTTGATGCTCCTCTCCATAAGCGCTGACAACCCTCTCTAGGAGTGCTATCACCTCTTTAGAGGAACAATGACACCTTGCTATAGTAGTGTTGTCACCCCTCTATGGAAGCGATATCGCTCCCCCTATGAAAGCAACATAGCTCCTCTGCAGTAGCATCAATGCTACACGTTTATTTTTGTCCCCTTTTTGTGTAAAATGGACCATTTGATGGCATGCTCATAATCACAAGATCAATTATGTGGAAGATTAGGATGATAAACAATCTCAATCATAGGATTCAAAGCAATCGATGATGTTAAGGCGTTTAGAACCGCTCAAGATGAAAAACTTGGTTTTATCACCTTTTACGAACCTTGGGGGAATTTACGACTTTTTAATTTGGCTCGGTTTCAAGCCGATCTGTTGTGGAAAAGGTGAAAGTAGAGGGCCACTACTGAACAGGTGAAACTATGGTAGTCCATCTTGAAAATTTTTTATTTCACTACAAAAAATAAGACTATTAGTGGCAGTTTTTTGTTATAAAAAACTGCCGCTATTAATAAAAAAGCTATTAAGACTATTAGCGATACTTTTTTATTAATAGCGGCGATTTTTGGCTGCGGTTAATAATCTTACTTTTTCTATATAGTGTTTGTAGTTTAAAATTTGAAAAAGCTTAAAAGGTACTAAAAGAAAATTCATGTACTTTTTCTAAGTAGTTTAGAATAAAGCATGAACATATTATCCATTGGAGAAACTTTTAAATTGTTTATGTTATATAATTTATGAGAATTTATTTATATTGTTATTTAAAACTTTAACCTAATATATTTTTTTTTTAGGAAACTTAGAAGGTAAGGTATCAAAAATCGGCTGATACCGATACATATTGGTATCCCATATCAGTATCGCCGATAAGTATCGGCTGATATGGATCCGTATTGGCCGATACATCTCGGTTTCGACCGAGACTTGAACTTTTTTTTTTTTAAATGGCTGATACGTATCAGATCTGACTCGACCCATTTGCATACCTAGCTATGTTAAAAGAATGTTTTGATGATTGGATGGTGTTAGATGAGATAGATTTTATTCGAATTTTATACTTATAAAACAAGTTGGTGTAGACATAAAGGTGGCATATTTGAACTCTCTAATCCCCAAAATTAAGTGTTGATTCACTTTGCCAGAGTAAGAATCATTAAAGATGATACAAAAAAAGGAATCATTAAAGATGATCGGTGTTCCATAATCTACCTCCTGCCGAAACGTTCGTATCATGGTGGATCCATACAAATGAATAGGTTATAGTCAAGAAATTCGTTGATCGGATAATCCCAACCGTCCGATCAATTACTTTCTATTCCATGGAGGCAACAATCCAAACAAAGAGAACACTAATCATCATCAAAGTCTTATTCCATCTCTTTGAGATCGGCTTTGCATATCCCATCTCTTTGAGGTCAGCTTTGCGAGAAAAGGTTATTAACACATGGCTATAATTTTCAATCTTGACCCATCGAAGAAGAAGCCATTGGATAATTGGTGGAGAGAGAAAGGAGGAGCCATCTTCTTTGAGTATCACTACTGTTCCCTGGCTACCTGTCAAAGTAGGTTTTATCTACTCTGGTGGAGATCGAGTTCGTTTTTTCACTTAATAACTCTTTGAGGCGAGGAGCTGATTTAATTTACCAAACACGCTCTAGGACTAAGAGCGTTGTAATGAAGCCCAAGAGCCACTCTAAGGCTGCGTTTGGATTAGCTCTTATAAGAGCAGACACAACGCCCTACCTACTCTCCGTCAGAGCTCTCATGTGTAGATTTAACACAACTCTCTACCAACTCTCATATGCAGAAAGATTTATATGCATCTCATATACAACCCCCATCATCATGAAATAAAAAATTAAAAAATTAAAAAATAAAAATAATGCTACCCCATTAGAATTCATTTCAAACGATCCACTAATGGAGGGAATAGAAGCATAAGCGCAAGGTTCAAAATTTCGGCTGAGCCACCATAATTTCAGACCCCACCTAAACTGAAATTCAAAATTTCAGATTTTTTGTATAGGATATATCCAAAATTTTGAATTTCTGTTTCAGTTTCGGTCATGCCCAAAACTAAATTTTAACCCGAAATTTTAATCCTTTCATAGGTGTAAGCAAATGAATGGAAGATGAGAGAACAAGGGGCAGCGTAGTAACATCCAAGTAAGAGCCACTATATTAGATAAAAGACAAAATGTTTTGAGAGATTTTATCATACTTCATTTCATTTATGATAGATATATATAAATATTACAAGAGATCACAACAAGGCTCAAAATTTCGGTCCAAAATTTTGATTTTGGTCCCCACCGAACCGAAATCCAAAATTTTGAATTTTTTGTATGGGATCCAAAATTTCGGATTTCTGGTCTGGTCATGCCGGAAACTAAAATTTTGATCCTTGGATCACAATTCCTTGATTATAGGAACTTTGTTAGCAACCGATGAGCTAAAATATAACAACTATAGAAAATTTTGATGGTTTTATTGAAATTTTCAGAACTTATTCGTGAAATTCAAAAATTTGGGACTTTTTCGGTGGTTTTTACGTTGGCCTCCTTGCATAAAAGTTTCTAGCTCCGTCCCTGCTTCTCTCTTAATGAAATATAAAAAAACCATTATCAAGTTGTAGAATTCTAATTTCTTTTTTTTTTAATAGGAAGAATTTTAAATATCTTTATACCCTTTTTCCAACAAATAAATGCAAATCTTTAATTAGCTATAATTATGCACACCCATCTCTTACATAAGTTCATATAACACATATTTGGCTTTACACAATAGCAATACTAGAGTTTTACATATTTACAAAGTGTCAACGGCAACGAGGGTAAAAACCACCTTCACTGAGTTGCCCACCGGACTTTCACTCCGCTTGGTTTTCCTGCAGAATTCGACGCCGGAAAACCACTTGGGTAGATTTTCTTACCGAACCAGAAGAAACTCCGAGTGGGTTTTTTCTCATCACCACAATTTTTGTCTCCCTCTTCCATTTTGTTCAGCTTCATCTTCTCTTGATTGAGCCTCTTCAAGATGTAGACTTCAGCAAAGCTGCCTCCGAGAGACCCCATAATCAGAAACCCAGAAATCGAGGTTGAAAACGAGATTTGTTGTGTGGTGTGAGGCTTGTGGAGAGCCAATTTATAGAGATTTTAGTTTGGCTTGGTGAGCACGATTTCATAGTTGTTGTTCAATCGCCTGCACTTTGCCTACACAAAACTTGCCTGTCATTTACAATTTTTCTATTTTTAGCTTTCTTCTCAAAGAATTCGTTGATTTTGTACACTGTTGCATATTTTTTATTTTTTTCATATACCCCGTGAGACATGCCAATATTGTATCAAACTCCTTGAGTTATGGGTATTTATTCGGGAGCCCTTACTTTTGTGTTTCTGTTTTATATACTCTCATGTCATTAACTAACGGTGGGTTTATTGACGGAAGAACTATTTTGCTCTTAATGAAACCAATATTCTAAAAATACCATAATTCTAAAAGTCCCTTCATTCATCTATGTTTACAAGTCATGCCATTAAAGTTTACCACCATTTTAAAAGGTCCATCATTAACCTTTATTTACAAGTTATGTCATTATGGTTTACCACCATTCTAAAATGAGTACCTTTAAATCCACCCACAAAATTTTTGAGTTCACCCATGCTGAAACACACCGACTGCATTGAATTAGACGATTGAGATTGTTTATCTTCCCAATCTTTCATGAGATCGATCTTTAAATCGTGAGACGGTCGATTTTTTACTTTATGTGGTACACACCCATAAAAGTGACCTTAAAATCAATTTTAAAGATGCACGTGATGTTAAGGTCACTTTTCTAATATGTGTGCCACATGAAATAAAACACTGACCATTTGATGGTACACCGAAAATCTCAAGATCCATCGTATGAAATATTGGGAGGATAAATGATCTCTATCGTTCGATTCAATTTAATCAACGTGTTTCACCGTGGGTGAACTCAAAGATTCGGTGGATGGATTTAAAGGTATTCTTCTAAAAGGCCCTTCATTCACCCATCACATTCAAGACTCATCACATGGGTGATTCCCCCATTAAAACATACCAACGTTTAGACCAATACTCAACCAATGAAAGATTTGTGGCAAACGATGTAATTATTCTTGTAAAGAAAACCTTCAATCTATCCATTCAAAATACCTGAACCTCCAATTTGCTATTTGATTCAAGACCCATCACGTGCACACTTCAAATTGATTATAAGTTTACTTTTATGGGTGTGTACCACATGAAATAAAAAATCGACCGTCTGATGGTACACCCATGATCTAAAGATCGATCTCATGAAAGATTGAGACGATAAATAATTTCCATCGTCTGATTCAATGCAGTCGATGTGTTTCAGCGTGGGTGAACTCAAAATTTTTGTGGTGGATTTAAAAGAACTTTTAGAATAATGGTAAACTATAATGGCATGATTTGTAAATAAAGGTGAATGAAAGGCATTTTAGACTGGTGGTAAACTTTAATAGGGACTAGTTAATGGCAAGGGGGTATATGAGACAGAAACACAAAAGTAAGGGCTGCAAAATAAATACTCATAACTCAGGGGGTTTGATGCAATATCAGCATATCTCGGAGGATATATGCACAAAGCCCTATTATTTTACCACCTAATGTCAAATGATTCACGGATAGAACTGTTGAGTGTCAACGGGTCGACTAAATACCCGACCCGACCAGACGCAATATTTTATGGCACATAAACCTGACCTGTTAGGTAAGGTCAGGCATGAAACATTTGGTCGGGTCAAGGTCAGGTCGATAGAGAGGTTGGGTCAGGTGAAGTCAACTCTACCCGACTCAATATTACATATATAAAAATATTAAAAATAGGGGATTATTACTAGGATGGGTCTTACATCGAGTCGGGTCACGTTCGGTCCACCATCAGGGCGGCCACTCATATGCTATTTTAACTTTTTACAGTCAAAATTTTGGGCTGATCCGACCGGTTGACAGCCATATGAGTGGAGCCATATAAATTGTTTGGGTCCTATTTGCACCAATCAAAATTATATAAGCACTCACCTAGCCTCACTTGTAGATGATTGAATTAATGCTTAAGATTATGTTAATTCAACCTTATGACGAAAATAGATTTGAAGAATAACAGGTACCAGGGCACTTAGTTGGGTGCTCAAAGAGGCCCAGATACCCGCCATCCAAAAAAGAAAGAAAAAAAAGATAATCATTTATTTTGTGACAATTTTAGGCCCTTAATTATATGATCATGTAGATAATTTTTGGATGCAATGTTATGATGAATCAATCTTAAATGATGCAATATGTATAAGTCGATTACCTATGTAGGATAAATGAGTCGATTACCTATATTTATTATGTATTTAATACCATTAAGTAAGATAAATGAGTCAGATTACCAATATTTATTATGTATTTAATACAAATAGAAGGACCCAAACAATTTATATGGCTCCATTAATATGGCTGTCAACCCGTCGGATCAGCCCAAAATTTTGACTGTCAAAAGGAAAAATAGCATATGACTGACCGATCCAATGGTGGACCGGACATGACCCGACTTGATGTAAGACCCATTCTAGTAATAATCCCCTATTTTTAACATTTTTATATGTGTAATATTGAGTCGGGTCAAGTCGACTTGACCTGACCCAACCTCTCTATCAACCTGACCTTTACCCGACCAAATGTTTCATGCCTGACCTAACCTAACCGGCCAAGTTTATGTGCCATAAAATATCAGGTCCGGTCGTGTCGGGTATTTAGTCGACCCGTTGACACTCGACAGTTCTATCCGTGAATCATTTGACATCAGGTGATAAAAAATATGCCAAGTGTACAAAATCGACGAAATCTTTGAAAAGAAAGCGACAAAAATGAAAATTGTAAACGGCACACAGGTTTTGTGTAGGCAAAGTGCAGGTGAGTAATGTGATGCGGCGTGACTAACTGCCCCGACTTGCATTTCTTGTGCCCCACTACACTTGCAGCCAATTGTGTCACGCCACGTCAGCAGCCTGCACTTTACCTGCCTGCCATATAACATTGTCCCCCAAAAAATCACACCAAGCCAAACTAAAATCTCTATAAATTGGCCCTCCACAAGCCTCACACCACACACCAAATCTCGTTTTCAACCTCGATTTCTGGGTTTCTGATTATGGGGTCTCTCGGAGGCAGCTTTGCTGAAGTCTACGTCTTGAAGAGGCTCAATGAGGAGAAGATGAAGATGAACAAAAACGAAGAGGGAAACAAAAATTGTGGTGATGAGAAAAAATCCACTCGAAGTTTTTTCTGGTTCGGTAAGAAAATCTACCCAAGTGGTTTTCCGGCGTCAAATTCTGCCGGAAAACCGGGCGGAGAGAAAGTCCGGTGGGCAAGTCAGTGAAGGTGGTTTTTACCCTTGTTGCCGTTGACACTTTGTGAATATGTAAAACTCTAGTATTGCTATTGTGTACAGGCAAATATGTGTTATATGAACTTATGTAAGAGATGGGCCTGCATAATTATAGCTAATTAAAGATTTGCATTTATTTGTTGGAAAAAGGGTATAAAGAAATTTAAAATTCTTCCTATTAAATGAAAAAAAAAAATTCGAATTCTACAGCTTCATAATGGTTTTTTTATGTTTCATTAAGAGATATGCGAGGAGGTAAACGTATAAACCACCACGAAAAAGTCCCAAAATTTTGAACTTAACGACAAAGTTTTGAAAATTTCAGTAAAATCATCAAAATTTTCATTGTACCCTCCTTTCATAGAATTTTGGTGAAATTTTTATCATTATGGATTAGACATTGAGGGATATTAGTGGTGGTGTGCGATCACGCATGTCTAGATCTTGTGGTTACCATAAAATTTCAATTTTGTGTATGTAAAATGAATAATTTTTTTTATAATTTTTGTCAATTTAAATGAGCAGTTCTAGTCAACTCGGTTGAGTTGCTTGAAACTCGCCCGAGCTACTCAACAAATTCAAAAATCTAATTTTTGTCTAAGTTTGCTTGAAATTTTACGGAGTCGAGTTCACTGGGTCTAGTGTGTGGTGTGAACCGTGAGGCCCATACTAATTGGGCTGGAAGGGCCGCCCCTACCCGCCTTGGCTTCGTCCATAGAGAGAAGCCTCTTTAAATAGATGTAATTATAATCAAATAAGATTTTAAGAGATCTTTAATAATTTAAAATACTCCTACAATATTAATAAATTCATATCTAAATCACAATATACACGTCATAAATTGTGTGTATCTCTCTTAGCCGTCCAAAATATTTTCTATTAGCCAAGCAGACACTGAACAAGTTCTCAGATTCAGCTGTTGCGTGACACTCAGTGGTTGTTGATCTAACGGCGTTAAAATGAACGATAAACAAAGGAAATGTTTCGCCACTCATTTTTTCATCTATTGAGTACCTTAAGATCAATGGTGGATTAGTATCATTGTTATTATTATTATTTACCAAGTGACACCACCACTACAATCACCACCATCACCACATCTATGAACACCACCATCGCCTTCAGCGGCCCTACGAGCTCTCTACTGCCTCCATAACCAGCACCGCGAGCTCGCACCCTTCATAAGTCATAACCATTAAACCCACTTTTATACATGAAAACCACCTTTTTCGACTCTTTTTCTCCGTATCCACACCATTGATGGTGCCACAAAAACCACCACTACCCACGGTTCAAAATTTCGGCCAAAACGCATCGGTTTCAGTGGGGTCCAAAACGATAACTCCAAATTTTCGCCAACGTTACTGAAGTTGCAAATTATCGGCCGATAATTTGCCTAAAACCGAAATTTTGGTAGATATTTTGCTTCTTCGGGAAATAGAATCAGCCGAAATTTTGGCTGAAATTTCAAAATTTAGTTTCGGGCAAGACCGAAACCGAAACGAAAACCGAAATTTTGATCCTTGGCAATACCCAACATAGTTGCCCTCACCATGGGGCCCATGAGCTCTAGAAAAATTGGGGTACTCAATCTATTTTAGTGGGACTGGAATGCTACATATTGCAGGGCGATGGTCAGGTCTTACCAGGTAGAATCAGATTTTCAATCCTACCCCATCCGCTACCCTTGGAAATAGGAGAATCTTGACTGCATGTCGTGCTATAAAAAGTGAAAACCAAGAAAGCCAAGATTCCCCTATTCCCAAGGGCAATGGATGGGATAGGACCGAAAATCCTGTTCTGCATGGTACGACCGGACCATTCCACCATTTTGCATCCCATGGTAAAAAAAAATTGGGCTTTTTATCAAACACTGATTATTTGAAAAAAATTTGCCGTATTACATTACTTAAGAAAGCTTTAGAAATAAAAAGAGTATATTTAATTCCATCCACCGAATCATTGAGTTTACCCATGTTGAAAGCCATTGACTAATTTGAATTCGATGATGCATATTGTTTTTCATTCCAATCTTTCACATAATGGATCTTCAAATCATGAGTGTGCCATAAGACGATATGTTTTTTATTTCATATGGTACACATCCCAAAAAGTGACCTTATTTGAGCGTGATGAGTTCCACGTGATGTTAAGGTCACTTTTTTTTATTAGATATCATGTAAAATTAAAACCCGACTGGTGGATGGTAAGAGCATGATCTCAAGATGCATCATGTGAAAGTTTGGGATGAAAAACGATCTGTGTTGTTCGATTCAAAGCAGTCAATGGGTTTCAGTATGGGTGAACTCAAAGATTCGGTAGGTGGATTTAAAGTTACTCAAATAAAAAGGGTTGTTCAAATATTTTTTGGGCTCTCAATAGGGCATTCGTAATATTTGAGAAATATTTTTCATTGAAATTATCCAACTTTCATAATTTCAATCATAAATGTTTCTCACAAATTGAGGAAATGATTTTTAAAGACCTCCAAAACAAGGTTTTAAATTCGGTATCAGTCTTGAGTATCGGTTTGCTCAAGACCGGCATGACTCGGCCGATACCAAAACGTATCGGCCTAATTTTTTTTTTAAAATGAAAATAAATAAAGGAAAAGTCTACATCTTGGTCGAAACCGAGATGTATAGGCTTATACCCGATACATATCGGCCGATATGGGCTCGTATCGGCCGATACTGTATTGGATACCCGAGTTGGGATATCAATACATATTGGTATTGACCAATTTTGATACCTTGCTTCAAAATACCCTTTCTCTCACACATGGATTGACTGATATTTTGGGGACTTTCAAAACTGTAACAATCCTTTTTTATTTTTAAAACTTTTTGAAGTGATATAATGCTATAAAACTTTCTTTAAGTATTAACTTTCTTTTAATTTTATCGTACCTCCATTCGCACCAACATGATTATTGAAAGCACCAACTTCGGAAACCCTTGATTGCTTTAGATTAGATGATGGAGATTACTTTTCACCCCAATCTTCCTCACAAAGGATCTTGAGATTTATTCCACATGGCATAGATACTTAAAAGTAGCCCAAAAATCATACGGTACACATTACGCTCAAATATGACTTTAAGGCTAATTTTTGGGATCTGTGATATGACTAATAAAAATCTTGTTCGTCTGATTGGAGGATCAGAGTCTCAAGATCTATTGTGTGTAAAATCAGGGCAAAATATAATCTTCATCATCTGATTCAAAGCCGTCCACTGATTTTAAGGGGTTTGGGATGTTAGTGCTTTCAATAAACCTCTTAGCACGAATACAGGTACCCTTCTCTAAAAAAGTCTCCCATATTCCAAATAGGGGTATGCCACGGTTTTAAGTGCAGCAACTGTGCATGCTCCGTTTTTTCAAAACATAATTCGAATATTCTATTATTAATAGTGATTGAGATCGAACGGTTAGAAGAAATGGGACCCACCAACTAGTGCAACCAGTTGGTGCTGTCTGATAAAAAATGTACGGAGATGCAATTCAACTGAATTGAGTGCGTTGTGGATGGAGGTTTCCACATCCCATTATCTATGGTGGACGATTGTGGATGCAGATTTCCACATTCCACCAGAGGTGCCCAACAAGAATCCGTGGAAATCTGTGACTTAACCTAAGTGCAAGTTATCAAAATTGGTATCGGTCTCGGGTATCAGTTTGCCCGATGCCCGAGAACGATACGGCTCGGCTGATACCATAGTCACAAATTTCTCCCAAGTTTCTTCGAAATTTACCGAAACAGGGGTCCGGTGAAACTTTCGGCGAAATTTTAATGATTTCTCCGAAATCAATGAAATTTCATTAATTTCCCCGAAATTAATTAATCTTTTCTAATTTTTGTCATTTTTTAAATATAAAATAAAATTTTTATGAAGTTTAAATATAATTTATATTTAATATTTTTTGTACTCCCCAAAATTTTTCCAAAAACTTTTCAAATTTTTCTCGAAGTTTATCTAAAATGACCCTCTACCGAAATGTTGCCGAAAGCGAAATTTGTCACTATGGCCGATACCGATACGTATCGGCCTATTTTTTGAAAAAAAAGAAAAAGAAAAAGAAAAAGAAAATAGAGGCAAGATGTCAATGCGGGCTTTGGTATCGGTCCGTAAAAGATTAAATGGGTACCTTTGTTCGCGCCCACACTTTCTCTAAGAGTGCCCACTTCTCATACCCCTTTACAACGGTTGATTGCTTTGGATTAGGTGATGGAGATCGTGTTTCAGCCGGATCTCAATAAAATGGATCTTGAGGACATTTCTCACCTATCAGACAGTCAATTTGTTATTGAATGTGTCACAGATCCTCAAAAATTGGCTCTTCAATCATTTGACGTACACGCTCAAACATGATTTTAGGGCCATTTTTTAGGGATTTGAGACACATAGAATAAAAAATTGACCAGTTGATAGGTGCTCCATGAACTCAAGATCCATTGTGTAGAAAATCTGAGTGAAACACGATGTCCATTATCTGATCCGAAGCAATCAACGGGTTTGAAGGGGTCTAGGACATGTTTGCTTTCAGTGAACGTGTGGTTGTGATCAGAGATACCCATAATTAAAAACACTAAATGCTCGACAATTAGCTCTCTTTTCCAAGCACCTGCCTAGCGCGTCTTCTCATACCAGCTGCCTGCCTGACGCGTCTTCTTATGCTAGCTGCCTGCCTGACGCATCTCCTCACCCATACGAACAACCGAACAAGTGCATGTGCACAGGGAGAAATACGGGCAGTGTGTCGGTAGATGGTTGATACGTTTCCGAGCCTATACACATCGGTTTGCGTAAGTGGCAAAAATGGGATACCAAATTTTGTATACATGTGAACTCCAATAGGTATCTCAAATTTTACTTTTTAATATATTTATTATATAAATTTATTGGTAAATTAAGATTGTAAATAAAATAAAATATATATTTATTCAAAATTTGGGATATGACACCTAGAAATGAGATGAACGTTGGAGTTGATGGATACTAGCTGTTTGGGAGTCCATGTAGCACAACCGAGAAATCTCTTGGAGATGCTCTAAAGAGTGGCACACTTTAGGCTTTATCTAAGCCTACGGGGAGCTAAAGAGCAGGACACTGGGCTTTATCTAAACCCTATGGGGAGCCGTTAGGGCTATCAACAGTCCTGTGAGGCTGGGCTCAAGTTAAGCTTTTTAAAGGCTAGGCCCAAACCTAGCTCGCATACAAAATGGGGCCATGTTAGGCTCAAGTGCTTTCGGGCTCGAGCCAATTATTTAACCCGGAACTCAATCCAAGTCGGTTCAGACCGGGCTGGATTCGCTTAATATTTCGGGCTTGGCCTAGCTTAGGCCAAATTTTATTCAGCACAATTATCTTTTACCCTAAAATTTAGGTCCTCAGCTGGACTGGATTTGAAAGCGGGCTGGAATTGCCCCGACTGCTTTCGGGCTGAGATTTATTATTTAAGGCCAAACTCGACCCAAATTGACCAGGGTCAGGTTTAAGCCTGACCCATTAATGAACAAACCTATTTCCTTGAGTGCATTTCGTTGGTTATTTGACAATTATAAATAAAAAAACAAATAAATAAGACCTATGTCCCTAAACCATTACTTGCACACGCTTTTTAAGTGATTGAATTGAGGTTAAAGAAAGACTTTCTATTTTAGGGATATGTGACATGTGAAAATGCAATCTAGGTCATCTGATTTAAGATTGGAGTAAAACACAATATTTATCATATGATCTATTATTGTCAACCGTTGAATCAAATAATAGCCTTTGATTATATTTAATCACATGATGAAGATTATATTTCATGTTAATCTTATCCACTAAGGATTTATAGATCATGAACTTTAAATCAGACGACCCAGATTACGTTTCACATGTCACATGTTCCTAACGTACAAAATCTTTTTTTAAGCTCAGTGCAATCACTTAAAAAGCTAGTGCACTTAATGGCTCCCTTTCCTATAATAGGAAGTCTTTCTTCAACCTCGGTGCAATCACTTAAAAGCAAGTAATAGCCATCCGATTAATGCACTTCTTTTCTAAACATTGATTAATTCTCTCTCTCTCTCTCTCTCTCTCTCTCTCTCTCTCTCTACGTTTAATGAATGAAAGAGTGGAACACAAAACTATCCCTATCGTGTGATTCAAAGCAATCAATGATTTTCAATGTAGGTGCTCTTAATGAGATACCCTTGATCTTAAACATAACAATGAAGGATCTAACCCAATCATAGACAGGGGCAAAGCCACATCCGGGCAAGGAAGGCAACTGATTCTCCCATTATTGAAAAATACTTAAAAGGTTTGTATATATATTTACAGCTCAATACTCTTCCTTCTCAACACAGTTTCATATATTTAAACCATTGACTGCTTTGACTTAGATGATGGGAATCATTTTTTACCTTAAACTTTGAAAGATTAGATATTGAGATCATGAGCCTATGATCGAATGGTAAAATTTTGATTACATGTGGCACATATTCCAAAAATGAATATAATCATAGGCGTACATTAAATGTGTTCTCAAATCAAAATTTGAGATATGTGGTGCGTGGAATTTAAATCTGACCATATGATAGTAGGCCCATAATCTCAATAGCTATTGTGTCAAAGATTGCAAAGAAAAAATGATCTCTGTCATCTTACTTAAATCAATAGAGAACATTTTGGAGAATTGATGGATCAAATGAATATTTAATGTGAAGTTCGATGGTTCATCCATTCAAGGAATTTTACCAAAATTTGATTAATTCAAGGAATTTTCCAACCGAGTGAAAGTTAAGTAACAGGACAGTGTTATCTAAAGGACAAATTTTATAAAAACAAAGTGTAGGTTGTTGATGTGGAGTAACGTAATTGGCTGCAAGTGTGGTGGGATTCAATTAATGTAAGTTAGTGCAGTCAATCACATTGCGTCATGTTAGCCGCCTGCACTTTGTTCTCACCAAATTTGTCCTACGATTATAATTTGGGAAATTTACGGGATCGAACTTGTCAAATACACCTTTCCTGTTAGAGACCCTATATTTCACCATTACCCAAACTGACCAGCTCCAAGCCGAGCCAATTCCAACTAGCACAAAATGTTAGAAATACCCCTTCTAACACTTTTTTTGGTTCTACATAGTTTAAAATTTTAAATGTTTGTACTTTTTTATATTTACGGGATGTGAAACGAGATCTATGCCATTTGATTTGAAGGCTACAATAAAAAATCGATAGTGCCAAAGATAGACATAAAAAAATGGCGATATCACCTCTTAAAAAAATAAAAATAAATAAAAAATAAAAAATTGGTTAAAAAGACGATTTCGTCTATCTTTCGTGCCAATTTTTGGCACCATCGATATTTATATTGTGGCTTTTAAATCAGACGCCATAGATGTGGTTTCATATTGTGTATATATAAAAAAGTGCAATTTTTAAAATTTTAAACTATGTAGAACGATAAAAATGTTAAAAAGGGTATTTAAGACTTTTCCTACTACCTGGAACTGACTTGACTTAAAGCTGGTCCGTTTGGATAAAGCTGGTCGGCTTAAAGCTGGTCAGCTAAGTAATATGAGTTGAGCTAGTGTACGTTTGTGCAACACTTATTACAATCATAACAATTTGAAACAATTATCAAATTTTTTTTTAAAATAAAAAGAAAATTTGGAAATTTTATGGATGCGACCAATGATTGATGTAAAGTTCAACAGATCATGTAGGCTAAGAATTTTACCAAATTTTGATTAAGTCAGAGAATTTTGCGGGAAAGTGGAAGATGAGTAGTAAGAGTTGAGCTGGCTCATAATGCCCACCAACAAGTCACCCACTAAGCCCTAAACCCTAAGTCAAAATGGATTGATGAGTTGAGGAACCCATTTCTACTTTGTTGGGTACGAGGTTTACAATAGCTGGGGCCCAAAAGAGATGATGAGGAACCCATTTCCACTTTGTTGGGTACGAGGTTGACAATAAGCAAGCCAGCCACTTTAAGAGTACCCTAAACCCATTTCCACTTTAAGAGTACCTTTTAATCTACCCAAGGAATCTTTGAGTTCAGCTCAGCCAAAACTTTAAGAGTACCTTTTAATCTACCCAAGGAATCTTTGAGTTCAGCTCATGCCTAAACACATTCACTGGATTGAATCAGACGATGAAAATTATTTTTCGTTCCAATCTTTCACATGAGATTATGGGCATACCATCAACAATCATTTTCTTATTTCATGCGATACACGCCCAAAAAAGTGAACTTAAAATTAGTTTTAAGCTTTCATGTGATGTTACGGTCATTTTTTTGAGATGTGTGCTATGTGAAATAAAACACTAACCGTCTAATGGTACACTCATGATCTCAAGATCCATTGTGTGAAAGATTTGGAAGATAAACAATCTCCATCGTGTGAATCAACGTAGTCAATGGGCTTCAGCATAGGTGGACTCAAAGATTCGGTGGGTGAATTTAAAGGTACTCAAACTTTATACCCTAGTCTTCAACGTTGACCTAGGGTTTATAACCATCATCGACAATTCACGATGATGAGGATCCCATTTCAACTCAGCTCCTTACAAGATTGAATTTGGCCTAAACCCTAAACCTTATTTCATTGTAGGTTGGAATCGAACCCGTTAATTAGATGGACCCCGATATCTCAAGCATATTTGCGATGGGGTAGCTCTGTTCGTACTCATGCGTTCTCTGAAAGCGCCCACGTGTGCAACCCCTTAAAAGTTGCTGATTGGATCGGAACGAATGATGGAGATCGTGTTTCAACCTGATCTTCCCCACAATGGATCTCAAGACTATGTCTCAACTATCAAATGGTCGGTTTTGGATCCCATATGTCACAAATCCCCATAAAGTGCACCTTGTGTGTAATGACATACATCACACTCAAACGTGCTTTTAGGGCCATATCTTGGAGATTTGTTACATGGTGAATGAAAAACTTTCCGTCTGATAAGTGCGGCATAGTCTCAAGATTCATTGTGTGGAAGATGGGGATGAAAAAAATCTCCATCGTCTGATCCAATCTAATGAATAGGTTTTAAGGGGTCTCTGACGTAGGTGCTGGTGCGGTTATAGCTAGCCTTTGCGATCCGCTAGGTCAGGTCAGCACTTCCATATCGCATAAGTGGCAAGGGTCAAGGTCGATTGATGTAAGAGTTAGTATAGGGTTACTAATTTGTTCACTATAGGTTTAATATCCTCAGGAGAAAATGGTCCAACTAATTTGTTCACTCTGGGGTTAATTTCACTACAAAAAATAAGACTATTAGCGGCAGTTTTTTTTAATAAAAAACTGCAGCTATTAGTCCTGTCGCTACAAAAAACTGCCGTTACAAAAATAATAGCGGCAGTTTTTTGTAGCGACAGGACTAATAGCGGCAATTTTTTATTAAAAAAAACTGCCTCTAATAGACTTATTTTTTGTAGTGTAATGACTTCATCAGAAAATAGTCAAACTTTGAAAGTTCCCATCTATTTTAAGCATGGAAATCAGTGAAAATATACTTTTAACCATTTTAGCATAAGGAGATTGACCTCTTCACACTTGAAAGTGAACCACTTGATTATCTTATACCAACTCTTCTAACCATTGCTTCTCGCCAGCAAGGTATCAAACTCGGTATTGGTATCGGGTACCAGTCCATGGAGGACCGATATGAATCGGCTGATATCGAGTTGATTTGGTGTTACTTAAAAAATAAAAAATTTTAATAAGAAAATAGAGGTATCGGCCGATACACAATACGGGCCCGTACTGGTCAATACCGATATCAATACCCGAGTTGATACGTGATATGTATCGGCGCCGATCCGTAGCGGTTTGCAAAAAAACTGACACATATCGCTAATACGTATCACTCTGACTGTCCTTAGCTGCTTCTGTAACCGCTATATACTTTGCCTCTGTAGTTGACAACACAGTTATCCCTTGGAGCATTGATTTCCAACTGATTGCTCTACCTACCAAGATAAATACGTACTCTGTGATTGACATTCTTCTGTTAAGGTTACCGGCATGGTCGGAATCGACATAACCGTAGAGATCCATCTCCACCCACCGAGTGACTTTCCTGATGTAGTTATTTATGAATGACACAAAATAGTTGACTTTCCAGTAGAGAAATTGACTTTCTCCTACTTCCCGAAGATGTAATCTTCACATAAATTTAGCTTAGAAGTTTGAATGTCAGAAATTGTTTTATTCTTTATGAGCTCTGTTAGTCCATGTTCACTTATGCGACTAAGTCTCTTGTGTCATAAATCAGATAGATTCTTGTAATATTTCGTAGCTCACTACAAAAATATCTTTTATTGGAGACGGATATTAGAGACGGCTTTTAGAGATAGTATCCAATAACCTTTTATTAGAGACGGCCTTTTTAAAAGTCGTCTCCACTAATTGCATTCTATACGTCTCCCGATATAAAATGATACATGGAGACTACTTTAACTGTCTCCATATGTATGAGATGGGTGGAACCTTTACGGTCGACTCGAAAGGCCGTCTCTGAAAGTGACGCTCAGATCAATAGGGATTCACTCGACCGCAGCATCTCGATGAACGCTCTCTCTCTCTCTCTATCTCTAAATGTGCCTAATCTGTCTCTCTCTCTTCCTATATAAATAGGAAATTAGAAAAAACTCAGCCATTTCATCGAGAGAAATTCGAACTCATGTGGTCTTCTCGGCTAGTCTCTCCTTTCTCTTCCCCAGAATCTGAATAAACTCAAAAATCCATAGATTTTGCTTCTATTCTCAACTCAGATCTGAGCATTTTCACTTCGATCCTTGCTCCCATAAAGAGATTTTAGCATTTTTCACCTCGAACCGTGCTAGGGTTTGAGACGATCGAAATCGGTTTGAGCTAGGGTTTGAGAAGAAGCGTTTGAGCTAGGATTTGAAAGGATCAAAATCGGTTTGAGCTGAATCGATCGGGTTTGCGCGAAGCCGTTTGAGCCCAACAAGATTCCACTGTCCACAAATTCATCTATTCGATTTTGGTTTTTCAGATCTTCCGAATTCGATTGTCCACAAATCCATCTCTGAAACCCTACTTTTTCACCATTTTTTGTGTTGTAGAAACCGAGCTTGTTCATCAGATCTCTCAATGGTGGCATTTGAACCCTAGTTTTTGCACTAAATCTCAACATGGAGGCTTTGATTTTTGAAGATCCATAGATTTTTTAGATTTTTTTTTGTGAGAAAAAAAGATGGAGAGTTTTAGTGCAGAAGATCTATCTATGATCGGGGGAATAGCGCGGTTTCGCTTCTGCATTCGTTTATTCCGCCGCATTGGTTGCCGTTTTCAATCGTGGGGCGCGCAGAAATGGACGCTTTCGAGGACTCTTATAGTCAGTAAGTGTTATTTGATTCTTTTGGGTTCTTAAGTTTCTTTGAAATCCCTGTTATTTGATTTTTATAGTATGTCATGAGAAAAAAATTAAACGATCCTAGCATTTTACAGAATCAGATCTACTTGCTGTTTAAGTTTTTTAAAAATGCATGATCTGTTATGTTTCAAGATCTTGAAGCCAATAGTTGTTGAATGCTGCATTTATTGTCTATTGGCTTTTTAATAAATTCTTTTTGGGCAATTATTCATCTGGAGCTGATTTTTCAATGAGATAAAGAAAAATAGTAGAGATGAATTTCGTTTGAAGATCTTTTAGCCAATAGTTGTTGAACTCTGCATTGTTGACGCCAATAGTTGTTGAACTCTGCATTGTTGAAGGTTAATTTTATCAAGCACTTTTCAGCTGCAAAATCTTGTGAAAACTAACCTCAACAGATTTCAAGCTCACAAGAATTTGTAACAACCATTTTTGATGGGATATAGTGGCTAAAAGTCACTTCAACGTGATCCATCACGCTTGTTGTTGCAATATTTGCTTACTGCTGGTTTCTGTCCCATTAAATAATCTCTTCTTCATACTAGTTTTTTTTAACACTAGAATACACTTTCACCCAAGGCCTCTTCTAGTTTTAGCTCTGATTGTCGGCTCATTGGTGGAATTTTGCATTGCTGTCTTTGATCTAGTGTGGGGGTTCTTGCTGAGCATTAATCGTTTATTTGCACTTTGCAAGACATTTGTCTCCTCTTAATGTGTGGATGATGATTTGATCCATAGTCACAAAATTCTATGATTTTTTTGAAAAAAAAAACACTAAAATCTCTATTTAAGGTGTGCCGAAATTTTCCAAATTTAATTGAGACATATCATGCATATAAATTTCTATGGTTACATGGATTATGTAATTAGAGATGTATCAAACAACTTATAGTTTTTTGTTTTTAAAAATTTTATAAAAAGCATTATTTCTAACTTGGAATATATTATAATGCATTTTTATATTTTTATTTTTTATCTTATTGAATTGGCCCCATGCCGAATTATTGTCATATCTGATTTTGTGACTATGTTTTGATCCATGTTCTGATCCACAGTTGACTGCTGCCCACTGGGAAGGCAGTGGTGTGGTGTCCTTCTAGTCCTGGTTTCGTTTAGCGTAACTTCAATGTAAGTGCTTTAGTCAACCTCTTCTAGTTTTAGCTCTGATTGTCGGCTCATTGGTGGAATTTTGCATTGCTGTCTTTGATCTAGTGTGGCGGTTCTTGCTGAGCATTAATCGTTTATTTGCACTTTGCAAAACATTTGTCTCCTCTTAATGTGTGGATGATGATTTGATCCATAGTCACAAAATTCTATGATTTTTTTGAAAAAAAAAAATACTAAAATTTCTATTTAAGGTGTGCCGAATTTTTCCAAATCCCTAGGGTGGCCTCAAGGGTGGATTCGAACTCAGGTCTCCCGCTTCCTACAAGGTGCACGGCCATCACACCAAACCCCTTGAGGTTTAATATCACCTTTCAAGCTGGTGATCTTTCGAATCTAAGCTATCAATAGCTTGCCTAATAGTGTAATTTTCTGTGCCCATTACTCCCACTCATGTTGTGTGCTATTTATATTTGGTCATGGCCGTTCTCCCACATGCTTACTGACACTAGCTCGTAATCGTACTTACTACCTCCGATCTGCGCTTGATTTTGCCATCTTATGTTCTCAAGTTCCATCTTCAGTTCATTGGTAATTACTTATTTTAATGCTGATTCAGATGGTTTTCCTTCCTCTTGTCAATTGCAATTATGTCTTTCTCGGAAGAATAAGGTGCAAAAGATTGCTTCTAAAATTCATTCTGAAGGCAATCATGGTTGTCGTGGCTAGCTCCGCGATAAGTTCACGTAGTATCTCTTTCCTGAATTTTTTTAAGATTTCAATTTGCAAACACACCTAAAAAATAAACAATTAAAAATATATGTAGTAAAATAAAACCGAATTGGAAATCTTAGGAAGCTAATTGGGGAACCTACTTGTTAAAACTTACAATGATGACTCTGAAAAGTCTTAATTTCCTATATGTGATATTATATAAATTGTTTTCAAGAACCTAGGCTGTTTCATTTATAACTTACTAAACTTTATACAATTTTTCCTAAAAAGCAACTCATTTACTTTATTGAAACCTGTGCACACTTTGATGGTATTAGGTGGTGTATTTGCTAAAGTTTTTTTTTTAATTCTGTGGAGTTTTTTCCTCAAAATCGAGGATGATATTTTAGATAAGTTAGATTTCTTGATTTTAACATGTGAAATTTCTATTCTACATTGTTGTTGATATATTATCACTCTAATTTTTGAATCGATAATTGTAATTTGTATTTGATAATGCTTTCTGATCACTTATTTTCATTCAGGGTAGCCTATAACTGGATCACAAAGTTTCTTGCACTTGGTTGTTATGCCATGTTACTTATGCCAGGCTTTCTTCAGGGTGCGTATTTGTCAAGGTCTCTTATTCCAAACATGTTTGATGCCTTAATATTTAACAAATTAGTCCTCCATGACTGAGATTTAAGATGAAAATCTCAGTATCAGTCTCGGCATCGGTCTATGCCATTACCAAGACAACGTCTCGGGTATCAGCTATACAATATGCAAAGTAAATGTATTGGGCGATACTAGAGACGATACATTTCTCTCAGGTGGCTTTGATCATGCAATGGACCACCCGATATGTCTTGGTATCGTCCAGGATTTTTATCTATCGAGTGCGTTTTAAGGCACTTACCTACTTGAACTTCATATATGTTGTAGTATTAATTCTTTTGTGACTGTAGGGTTAGTCGCAAGCTATCTAACTCGAGATTGGTATCGGAATCGGGTATTGGTCCATGGAGCTCCCGATACATCTCGACCAATACATGCCCGTATCGGCCGATACTGATACAACTCCCCCGATACTGGTATCAAGGGGGTATTGGTATCGGTTTCCGGCGAATTCGATCTGTATCGGTAACGGCCGAGTTTTAGGCGAGACATGTTTCGATGATGGATTGCCACTTGAACAATTTAGATTGTTCATAGATGTGCGCCACTGCCACATGACACAATAGTATACCACATTTTAATGGTGTAAGATCATTTGAACATCATTTTGGTGTTTTAATGTCGGCTAGGGACTCAGGAACCATTATCCCTTGGATGAATTGAACTTGGCCAGCAGAATTTTCATGGTTTCGAGGATGGTATTAAAACTCGGCAGATACCGATACATGTCGGTTTCGTCAAGAACCGATACCACTATGATACAAGTATTGGTATCAGTATCGACCGATATTGTCTCGGTATCGGCCGATACTGACCGATACGAAACATTTTTTCTTTTTTTTTTTAACTTTGATTATTAGGTGAGCTTTTAAGCTTGATATCCTTTATTGTGGTTATGAAATTTTCAGCGAAAGATTTAGATCTCAGACTAGTGAATGACATGATCAGATGAATTCAATATAAATTTATTTATTACTTATTTGCTCATTTATTCTTGTGAGTTTGCTGTCAAAGGTACAAAGCATGGGGAGCTCTTCTAGGGCAACAGTTAGCTGAAAGAGACATCATCGTGGCATGCATAGACTACAAGTGTTTTCTCTTAATTCCGGAGTGATCATATCGTAGATTTGTAGTCTATCATACTTTGCACTTGTGTTTGATATACTTGTATAATAACATATAACTCACACCAAGGTTTAAAACTCAATCAGGTGAGCTTGTTATTAGGGCTGCAAATGTGTCGGGATTGACTTGATGGATCGAGTGACCTGACTCACCGCAGGTTGAGTTTCCTGGATTATAGAACCAAACTCGATCCGATCCAACTGGATTCCCTATCTTATATTTTAGCGCAACCTGACCTGACCCGGCCCGAGCTTTTTACTTTTTTGGGTCGGACCGTGTCCGGTTGAGGCCTGAAAAGAAACAGAAGCTGGAAGGCTGCCTCCAAATATTGCTGCCGTATTGGAGGAATTGTTTCAGAATTATCGGAATGCGGTAAGTACCTAGCTTAAGAAACAGAGATAAATTTATATTTCCCTTGCCTATGTGGCATTAGGACTTCAGATTTTTTTGCTTGTATTGACAAATGCGATTTGGATACCTGATATGGACTCTTGAGGAGTTATCGTGTTTATTTGTGCTAAATTTGAAGCTGGCAAGTTCTATGGTAATGATTGCTTCATCATTTTTCCTCTTTCTTCTATTTATGTTTTTCTTGGGTGCATGACCAAGTTTATTCAATAAAGAACAGAGTGAATTGGAGGTTCCAGTAGCTGAAGGTGTCCTTGAGAGATTGTGATGCAAACTAGAAATCAGAATCTATGCTTCACCAGTCCCCATTAAAAGTCCAAGGAAGAGAAAGAGAGAGGCAAGATGAGGGGGAAAGACGAAAAGGAATAACAGACCAGAGACTCATGAACCAGCAAACCTATATAATGGGTATCAATTAAAAGGCTCAACAGGGCTAAAAGAAGGCACATGCTCAACTTTAAATGATTGCATGAAACCATGACTTTATAAGGCACATGATTCCCCATGAACATAGGGGGTGCTTTACAAATTCTTGCCTGTATTATGTTCTTTACCATCACCTATTTTGTTGGGATTTTTTGGTTGTTAAGTTGATTAGTTGTGGTTAATATTAGTTTGGTGTTCACCTATTTGGTAGGAGTCTTTATTTTAAGGATGTTAAGTGTTTTTTAGGAGTTCTATATAGAGTGGGACCAAGATTGTCAAAGGCACTAGGGCAGGTCCCAAGTGGCGGATCCCCTAACAGCTAAGCTAGGCATAGGCAGGGCTTAGATGGTACCTAGGCAGTGAAGCCTAGTAATGCTGCAACTTTTTATTTATAGTTGACAATAGGTATCTATAATAAACGATAAATATGAAAAAAATAATAAATAATGTTTAAAATATTATTATATATTCTTAAGTATCATCCGCCATGCAAAATTGTAGGTTGAAAGAGTATAGTAAGAACTAACAACTAGCAAGCAACACTTAATAAATAAAACAGACAAAAAACAATACAAGTATGGGTTTTTGGTTTTTAAGGATATTTATTACTCAATGATACAATTGAAATTTTTTTAGAATAAATTTCAGGATAGTTATTTGATCCAATTTCGTTGTCATTGATCTACGAAAGATCAAAAACATAGGGTTCTTTAAGGGATTGGGCCTTTGCGCAAGTGGTAATGCTCTAAAGCACATTGTTTGAGGTTAGGGGTTTAAATCACACCTTTACACATTTTTTAAGAGATTAAGGATATGATTGTGATATGTTCTTCATCTGAGACTCTACTTGAGTAACTAACAACTTTTTGAGACTTTGTCCTAAAAAGCCTAAATTCAAAGAATGAGATCTTTGATATTGCTGTAAAATATTAAGAATGGATCCAACAAAACTTCCACTTGTTTGATGTGTTAAAGGTTAGAGAGAAATTATATTTTGAAGAGTTCAGGGGAACAAGAACAAACTTGAAAGTTGCATTAAATTTTCTGTTTCAAGTGTTGATAATAGGCGAACTGCTTTTTGAGTGACATATCTTCATCTTTTAAGTAACTGTTTTATACTATCGCTGCAATTTTATGCTTTCGCTTGAGATTTGAAGGGATCGCCTTTTCTCTTTATTAGAATCAGATTAAACTTTCAAAAAAATTGCCATGGCTTTATGTGTTTAGTGCTCTAATGATACATGAATCATGTCAAATTATCTGTCTTCACAAAAATCACTTATGATGATTCCCAGCCATGGCATTTAAGTTAGTTGAGCTCTGCAAATAATTGGAGAAATAATAAACTATTGTGAATTTTTCAATTTAGAATTGTAAACTTGTATACTGCAATTGGAAAAAGGATTGATGTTTACTGGGGTGCTTCACCATTTGATCTAGTGTATCAGTTTTTTATCTATTTCTTTGAGGCATCTCTATCCTTTCAATACATAATGTCGTATCTTTTGTAACTTGTCAGGTTTTGCAAAGTGGAAATCCCAGGGCAAACGAGATTGTATTATCAAACATGACTGTTACATTTAATCGGATTTTGTTGGACGTAGAGGTTTGACCACTGGTTTTTCAGCTGTCAAGTTATTTGTTATAGATCTGATGTGCTTGGATGTGTTACATCTATAATCACACTTTCTATTCCTATGGGCCTCTTATATAAGAAAGCACTACATTTTTGCAGGAACCTTTTACCTTTTCGCCACATCACAGAGCAATTCGAGAGCCTTTTGACTATTATACATTTGGTCAAGATTATATCCGGCCATTGGTTGATTTCAGGTGGTTCAATTGTATCGATATTTTTTACCATTGTTTCTTGTGTCAAACTGTTGAGAAATGCAATGTTTAACAATGTCGTACACTGTTTGTTAATATATATATATATATATATATATATATATATATATATATATATATATATATATATATATATATATATATATATACCTTAACAATATTTCAGGAGGCCGTTTCCATGGTTAAATCCATCGAGGACCCGAGTAAGCGGGAGGTCGATCGAGGAAGCTAGTGAACGAGGCGACGAGATAGCATTACTTACGTAGTTGTTCGCTTTCTTGTCCACGGAGACGGCCATTCAAGAATGTGACTCTAGGAATGGATCGCTTTGATTCATTTTGAATGATTTTTTCATGAATCAAAATTTGGCAGAATGAATGATTTTTCTATAATCTGAAAATAAAAATGGTTCCAATCAATTAAAGCAGTTCAATCCAGAGAAGGATCTCTCAATTGTGCATTCTTTCTGTTTTAATAGCTGGAGGTATCATTATATGATGTCTACACCATTATCTTGTTCTCGGAATATAAAAAATTGCTTTAAAAAAAATATTAAAAAAACGCATTAAAAAAAATTGCATTAAAAAAAAATAGTATTTAAAAAAAAAATTTGCATAAAAATTGTCGACGTAAATTTAAAAAATATATATATAGTTATATATATATTTTTTAATTTCATAAAAAAGTCACTGCCAAAAAATTTTCATAAAAAAATCACTGCCAAATATATTTTAAATATATATATATTTAAAGAAAAAAAAAATGTTGGAGACGGCTAAAAGCCGTCTCCAATAATAGGAGGTCACTTATTGGAGACGGCTTAAAGCCGTCTCCAATAAGTATTGAAAATAACTAGATGATTTATTAGAGGAGTCTCTAACATAACTTTGGAGACGGCCATATGCCGTCTCCAATAACCTTGACTATTAGGGACGGCTTTCATTTGGTCTCCAAAGATAATGGAGACGGGACTATTTGAGACTACATGGAAGCCATCTCCAATACTATTGGAGACGACTTAGACAGCTTTGGAGATGGCCAAAAGCCGTCTCCAATAAACACATTTTTTGTAGTGGCTGCAGCACCACTACCGTTGATTGTATTACCTATGAGAATATACAGATTCTCCATCTTTTCACCTTTCATTAAGGTCATAGCACTACGTACGACCTTTAGTTTTTCTGATTCTAGGATGACTCGACATCCTATCTCATCCAATGCCCCCAACAAGATCATATTTTTCTTCAGATCAAGCACATACCTAACCTCAGTAAGAGTGCGAACACAGCCATCAAACATCTTGATTCTGATAAAACCGATACCAATTGCTTCACATGCACTGTCATTTCCCATCAAAATTGTCTCACCATTGGCTTCCTTATACTGGTCAAACCAATTCCATGTAGACACGTGTAATACGATGCCTCTGAATCTAGGGTCCATCTAATATCAAACTGACTGAAGCTTAACAATACACACAATAGGTATTCACAAGAATCTAACTTAGCAACATTGGCATGTTGGAAAATTCTTTCATCACCGTTATCTTTATTCAATCTCTGCTTACAATATTTGCGAATATATTCAGATTGCTTACACAAGTAACAGATAATATTATTTCTGTTACCCCTAGATTTAGACATGATGTTTCCTTTCATTGATTTATTATCCCCTCTGGACTTGTCTCTTTTGCGATTATGATTTCGACCCCTTTCTCTCAATAGGCTAATCCCTTCGGAGTTAGATTTGAGATATTTTCTCAATTCGTCGAAAAAAAATGCAACAATCACTTTTTCGATGACAATAATATCTTTACCATAAATTAATATGATAACAATGTGCTCATAAAATGATAATAGTGAAGTAAGTAAGAAAAGTACAAAATCTTCTTCTTCAAGTTTTCCCATTTCTCTTCTTAATCGTAGCAAAAGCTCTACATGGGTTGCTCTCAAAAGCCAATCCTATAAGTCTCATTTTACTGGCTTTGGGACGGTCTTGAAATCACACATTTCCAATATGTAAGACGTGATCAGTATTTAAGATTTCAATTTTGAAGAGCTCATTAACATCAAATATATATATATATATATATATATATATATATATATATATATATATATATATATATATATATATATATATTGCTTTTGTAAAGATCCGATTTATTTTTCACTTGTATCTGATAATTATTAGATGCATGCTTTATAATATATGTTTTCTTTTATATTAATTTATAATACTTAACAATTAAGTAATTTTACAAATAAAATATCACCAATTCACATATTAATAATAGATATGACATAATTTTATTATAATTGGATGGTAGAGTAAGTGTGTAGGACATGGATCAAAATATCGTCCAATACAGATACATATCGGTATCAGACCCTAACGATACGGTACATTAAATGTACCATATCGTCTTTATATATGTAAATGCTGGATGATACATTCAATGTATCGTCCGGTACATTACTGTTCCGATATGTATCATCCGAAACGTACCGGTTTTTTGCTCGGACGATATGTGCTGATTTTCCGACAGTTTGATCTCTGGTGTAGGAGCTTTGATTGTCCACTAAGAGGTTAGAGATTAGCCCGAATCGGGTAAGCGATTTGATTCTCCATGATCCGATGAGATGGAACCAAGCACTTATCTAGCATCACTTTTATTCCTGAAGATTGTGAAATTATAAATTGCATTCCTCTATACCTTATCCGAGGAATGATAAACTAGTATGAGCTTCAGAGAAAACTGGGATTTTTTCTGTCAAATCTGCATATATTGCTATGCAGATTGGAAGTTTTTGCTATAACAGCATGGGCAGTATGGAGGCCATATATAGGTCACCACCTTCATTACCAAGAATGACCATAAAATGAAGGCTACCTGAAGCCGAAATAATCAAGCTCAAATTTGATGGCTCGTGGGATAAAGATCACGAAAAGGGCGGCACCGGTATATGGGAGGCCAAGATCATTCAAAATATTAACGGTGCTGATCATTGTGAGGCAGTGACGCAAATGGATGGTTATAGGCAAGGATTAAAATTCCGAATTTAGTTTCAGTTTCGGTGGGGACCGAAACCGAAATTTTGAAAACCATACAAAAAATCTAAAAATTATAGATTTCGTTTTGAAATTTCTATCATTTCGGCAGAAATTTTGATCCTTAATTATAGGAAGGTCTGGTTTGAAGGAGACGCTCAAAACGTGTTTGATGTAATTTCGTCAGATTTAATGAATTAAGCAGTCATACCGTTGTATAAAACAAGAGGTTAGAGATTTAAACCTTGATAGAAGCATATGAGATTTAAATTATGATCACGATCACTTTAGGGATGTGTGTCCCATGTAATTAATATTTGACTGTCCGATATGTGCCAAGATCTTAAGATCTAATGTATGAAAGATTGGAAAGAAAAATGACCTTTATTATATAAATCAAGGCAGTCAAGTGTGTGACGTTTACGCTCTCAAGATAAAGAAAAAAGGTATAAATTGTAATCAATTTTATCAGGCCCTAACAGGCCCGGTCTGAATTAGGTCTAGACTAGGGGTTATGCAGGTCAAGCCTATTAGGGCTTAAGGCCGGGCTTGCACTACGTGAAAATGATATAAAAACTACTGTAGCAATATAAAAAAAAAACTACTGCTTAAGACAATAGTCTAATAATCTACTGCCTAAAATCATAGTAGTCTAATAATCTACTGCCTTAAACCATGGTATAATAACCAAACCCTTTCAAGTATCGAATTTGGGCCGACCACGAGCCGACCCATTCAACCCACAGTCAAATTTATATATCGATTCCCCTTATTTTTTCATTTCATTTTCAACCCAAGCTCCTCTCCTCTCTCCTCTTTCCTCTCTCCTCTCTCCCTCTGCAAAACATATGAAACCTAGAAATGCTCCGACTGAATTCGAACACTTGAATTCAGAGATCTGCCAAGATGTTTAATTGGTGAAGCAGATGCAGAATCTCGAAAGCCCACAAGTTCTCGCTTCGATGACCAATGCGATCTCCGACGTCGCTCAATTCCGATTGGTCCTCCAAACCCTAGGCAACCGCCCCGATCACGAGATCGTTGATTCTGCCAAACTGAAGATCGTAGAGATCAATGCGAACCTCTCAAAAATGCTTGAAGAAATACATTATCGGCACACCCCGATGGGGTCAGCAGGCCGACAAATAAAAGCAATGCATTTGGGATGGCTCGGGAGATCGGAGGATCCGTCCAATCCATTTCAAAGTTGTTATATGGTTTAGATGGATCAGAGGATTTGAGATGGGTCGGGAGATCGGGAGCCGGTGAATGCTGATTTAGGTATGTTTTATGGTTTTGATCTTGTGGAGTGGAGGATTTGAGATGGATTGCAACCTGGTGAATACAGATCTAGGTATGTTAGGGTTTCCCTTCCTTTTATTTTAGTTTATGTTTGTTATTTTTTTTTAAGTTTTCTCACCATGAAATTTTATCTTTCTGAGCGGTATTTTCTATTTACATGTTTTAATCTGTTTATTTTTATTTCTTAAATAATTTTATTGACAGATGATGAATATCGTATTCTATAAACCAATAATTTTCTTTTGATGCGATGAGTTGCATAGATCCACACGAGATTTCTGATTTATTATTCACTCTTTTTTTTTGTTTTTTTTTGTTTTATTTTTTTACGTTTTTAAATTCGGGAATTACATAGGCTGGTAATCGAAGTCGATTTACATGCTACATGCTCAGTGATTACTGATCCGTTCTTCATGTTGTAAGCTAAGTGTTAAGCACAGTGACCAAGTCTAGGTACAAGAATAAAAAGCCTCTAGGAATATACGGGAAAAAATGTTAAATTTCGGCAATTTCTGTAAAAAGGGAAAATTTTAAATATTAATAATTATAAAAAAATGTATATGCTGTAACCAAACAAGGGTTATAAATGGGATAAAAATCGAGAAAAATCTCTTATTCTTGGAAAAACAGGTTTATAACACGTTTACTTCAGAAAAACGGGAATGATTCGATAAAACATTTTTTTTGCTTTTTATTTTATTATTATTTTGTTTTCAAAAAAATGCATTAGTGTTTTCAATCTGAGCTTAGTTTTAAATCTGAGCATAGTTTAATGTAAAATGGTTGAAATGGAGAAACTAATCTTAGTTTTAAATCTGAGCTTTGTTTTAACCACTCTTACGGGTACATAAGACCATTGTTATGGTTTTCAACCACTGTTATGTTTACATAAACCTGTGCTCAGATTTAAACCACTGTTGAAATGGCGACACTAAATTTTTTACATTAAACCGAGCTTAGTTTTAATCCTGTAGCTTACATAACGCCACTGTTATGGTCACATAATTCTCCTTGTCTTGAAGCTGAAGTGAAGGGAAGTTGTGTCCTGTAGGTACTGGGGTGTGATGCCTGTGTGTGAGGCATCGATATTAGGGTGATTGTTGATATACTTGCCAAGTCCAAACTTATAATGCATGAGTCCTAACTCGACACAGTCTTTCTTTGTAAGTTCAACTCAAGTGAACTATGCTCGCTCTTAGAAATCCATAGTAGTCATTGTCTAGCGCCTAGCTCTCAGTAAGTCCAAACTATAATCCATATTGCAACAAAGTAGAGGAAGAACATAGTCTAAAGCGTAATCGTTAAAATATTTACTAGACTATGAGCTCTCGATTACACTTTACATGGCCAAGCCACTCGTTCCCATTGGTCCTATGCCCTTAGGAGTAAAAAGCTGAATCGCTACTAAACCAAGGTCCAAACTTATTCTCCAAAGTTCAATTAGATTTTACTTGTTTCCTTTTCTGGCTAATTATCCCCACATCATCCAAAACTGCCATAGTCCACCAGCATCTAAATTAATATTTCTGTTGGTAATGACAAATAAGGACATATGGCTTGCCATAGGGATTTTTTTTGGAATTTTTATGATCGTCAACCTAATACTAGCCTTTTCATATGAGCTTGGGACCGATATGGCGACTTTATTTGACAGGATTTTTTTTGTGTGGTTTTGTTGAACATTTCCCCATGTAATTCCATCCTGCATGCAAGGAGTCAAGTTAATTGTTTTGTTGCAAATGAATATGCTAATCTTTTGTTGTTCATGGAAGTAGAGCTTGGACCGGTAACAGTTTTTTTATAAATTATTTGCAATTAAGGAATTTTTTAATATTCATATAGTATTTAGTGGAGATTTTTTATATTTCAAGTTTACTTTTATAGTTACATCTTAATAAAATCATTTTTGTCATAGGATCATCACCTTCTCCATCTTCAAAATGATTCTTATAATATGTAGCATCACTTATTGTTGTATTGTATAATAATGCAGGATTTACGTTCTATTACCCCACTTGACAAAACTAAAGAAGACATTTTGCTTTTCTTCAAACTTTACGACCCTGAAAAAGAAGAGCTTCGGTATTCATTGATTCTTTTTGTTTTTTTCCCCTTGCCATTAATGTTATCTGATCCAATTGTTTGTGACTTGAGGCTCTTTTTCTAAATTGAAATCTCAGGTATGTGGGGAGGCTCTTTGTGAAGGGTGCAGGTAAACCAGCTGAAATTTTAACAAAATTGAATGAATTGGCTGGTTTTCTTCCAAATGAAGAAATTGAACTTTATGAGGTCAGGATTCCATCCAATTTTTAGATCTGTAGTCCTTATTGTATGTGTAAATAATTATTAATGGAAAATTGTGACCCTTTTCTTTTTCTGAGATTGTCAGGAAATAAAGTTTGAGCCAAGTGTCATGTGTGAGCACATTGACAAGAAAGCGACATTTCGTGAGCTGTAAAGATTATTGCATAGGTCTTGTGCTTTGTGGTAGATCTTATGTAACAAAAGCACCTGGTATATATTATAGATCTGCTGTGTTGAACGCTTGGTATCAATGTTTGACCCGGAGATATTTGACTCTAAGCTTTCTGAAGCTTATTATTCCCAGAGTCTGCTGGACTTGTCTAATACATGTGCATCAACAATACGCATGTTCATCACTAAGTTGCATGTTAGACTTCTTCGTGGAATATGGCCTCAACTGGAGTGGTTGAATTTTCTCATTTCTTATGCACAGCTTGAAGATGGGGACATCATTTGTTATCAGAAAGCCCGTCCAATTGAAAATGATGGCCAATGCCGGTATCCTGATGTGACATCGTTTTTGGAATATGTGCATAATCGGCAGGTACTCTTTGATAATATTGTGGAGCGTTATGAATCAAGCTAATCAGGAAGAGAGATCCCTCGTCTCTTCATATTTCCACTGAGATGATAGAAGGAAAGCCAGAATCTCGAAAGCTTATAGACTTCTGAAGTCAAATGAATCTTTGATTCCCATTTAATTTTAGGTTGATCATCATCATAGTTTTAGTAGATGATTCATCGAGTTTTAGAACTATGGATATTATTATTCAGTTATCACATAGTTTTAGTAGCCACCATTTTAAAGTCCATGTCATTGGTAAATGAGATAAACTGTTACATGTTTTCGAAGTGGAGCGATGTTAAAGTTTTGAGAGTTTACATTGTTAATTGCTGATTGGTGCTAGATAATGATAGGCGAGGGCTACTCTTAGATATAAATAAGATCTGAAATGAATTAGTTTGTTGTCCCAATTTGTTCTCAAATGAGTTAGTCTTAGCTATTTTGTTATGGTGCCTTAACAATTTGGGGATTGAATAGTACACTAAGAGATAGGTAATTAATTATGGGAAATGCTAACCCTTGAAGCTGGTTTTCTTGGTTCAGGTTGCATCTTACTTTTCCTTTTGTATATTTTTATGTCATTACAAATTATTTGAAGATCCAGTCTGGTTCACTATTCTTTGAATTTTTTCGTAGTTAATGAGTGAAGTTTGGATATATCATTTTTAAGATGCTCACATTCTTATTGATGGATATAATGTCTGAGATGCATATGATGGAGCTTTTTGACATGATTACAAATAATTATTGAATATGGAATTCTGGATACCTTGATACCATAAGTTCTATTGGTTCCCTTCATCCTTGAACCTTCAAAATTCAGTCTCTGCATGATGTGATGCTTTAGGTTGTTCATTTCCGATCTCTGGAGAAACCGAAGGAGGATGATTTCTGTTTGGAGCTGTAAGCATTTAATGCTATTGTTTCTTGTTTTATTTATATTTAGTGGCTTTAAATGATTGAGCAACTTATTGTAATTCATCCGAATCAACCCTTGGCTTGGAATATCTTCCTTATTTTATGTATTCTATCATCTTTGAAAAGTTCAGTGTGTCATATAATATATTGTGTGTTACTGATTTATTCTAATTTGTATCCTTCTTGGGCAGACATCTGATATCTTGTATTATGAAGTTTTGGACATTCCTCTGCCGGAATTGCAAGGCTTAAAAACTCTAAAAGTTGCTTTTCATCACTCAACTAAGGATGAAGTGAGTATGTGACCAGGACAGTTGTCTTATTCTAGACCATGTTAGAGTTACTGTTTCTTATTTGAACTGAGTTAATTATTTTCAGGTAGTAATTCACTATATAAGACTTCCCAAACAGAGCACTGTAGGGGACATGATCAATGACTTGAAAACTAAGGTGAATTTCAGAATTTTACTTGCATTTCTAATTTATCTTTTGGGCATGGGTATGTTGATTTCTATCTAATCTAGATATAAATGATTAACACCATCCAATCCAATATTAGTCCATGGTTTCTTATTTATTTATTTTATTAAAGATGGAATGCACTTATAGCTTAACTAGTCTGTATAATCTATTTGGTATGTGTGGATCAGGCTTCTCATTATATATACTAATAGAGGCTGAAATGTCGGATGATGCGTAATTATATGTAGTTTTGAAACAAGATTTTTTTTTTGTAAAAAAAATTCCATTTGAGTATCCAATTATTATTAAGCAATAAACCTCCAAGTATAGTGTAGAAAGTGGCCAATGCAAGGAAGAGCAATTGGATGTTTTGTATAATTTCAAAAGGCAGCATTATTGCTCTTGGTGCAGAGGTCTGAAATGGGCATGGGTGCAATATGAGATGAAGGATGTAGTAGAGGTACGAGGGTTTGGGGCCGGACAGGGTTTTGGGCCTGTAGCTCAACTGGAAGGTGGACAATACTACAATCTTGACGTTGCAGGTTCTAGCCCAACCTACCCATTAAAGAAAATGTGTTTAGGGTGGCGCTGGGTTACCTTTGTGGAGTATGCATTGAAAATGGGCAGAGAAGAACTGGTACAAGGTGCTCGATTTCGGCTTATTGAGGTTTATGACTTATAATGGATGAGGACAAGGGTGTGGGAGAGAGCTTAGTTGCTACTAGAGCTGAGGAGATAGATTTGGTCTATTTTTGCCGATGGTGGTATGAAGAGTAAGTATTTGAGAAAGTAGTGGGTGCTTGTTCCTTGGATTTTGAATAGGTGGTGTGTTAGAGGGTTGTCACTGAGACAAAAGAATTTGGTTAGATGCTTCATATTTTTCTTTTTTTTTTTTAGAGAGAGAGAGAGAGCAAGAGAGGGAGAGAGGGAGAGAGGGAGAGAATCTCGAAGGAGATCTGCGTTGAAGGTTGGAGACGACGCCATTGAAGCGGAGATCTATGTTGAAGGTTGGAGCGATGCCATTGAAGCAGAGATCAGCGTTGAAGGTTTTCTTTTGATCAAGATCGAGTTTACGAGCCGTCGTTTCACCATTTGCTAGATGAAAATCAGTTTTATTGCCTTCGCTCTTTGATCGCCTCTCGCCGTTCTCCAATTCCAATCACCAAACCCTAACTTTTTCTCGCGGTTCCCCCCTCGCGACATCTGTGATCGCCTCTCGATGTTCCACTCTGGTAAGCGATTGTTCAAACAGATCTGGATTTCTGCTCGTTGGCTGCTTCACACTACTTCTTTCACTGGTACGGTGGTACCTTTATTTTTATTTTTTTTATTCCTTTAATTTTTATTTTTAGTTTATATCTTTAATAATTAGGAGGTTAAATGCTTTCTACTCTTTTAGATCTAATCTATGTGAGGCATGAATTTATGGTGTTTGGTTATGTTCTCCATAGATCTAAGCTTATGAGTATTTTGATTATTAATTTTTTCTCATAAATAGGAATTTTTTTTTATAAATATTTTATGCTATAGTTTTATCTTTCTTACTTGACACTTGGATCTGGTTGTTTGATCGATTGGATTTTGCTTCCAAAAGACTGATTTTTTCTCTTCTCTAGGCTCTGCCACTAAATTCTCTATTTTATTTTTTATATAAATTTTTGTTTATCTTCATTAAGTTGCGACATCTTTCTTTGAATACAGCTATACTGCAATGAATACCTTGATCTCAGTGAAGTAACAGGGAGTTTACAATGCCTTGATTGATTTAGATGGTTATAGGGTAAAAAGATTCGAGTAATAGAACATTGATATTTTATATTAGATTAATGCATCTTGCACCATAAAATTTGCGAATTAGGACATGTGTGATTTTTACGTTACCTAAGATGCTATCTTGGAATGACTCCCTTTTATGTGTGCAAGGAATGACTCCCTTTTATGTGACCTCCTCTCAAAGCCGGATTCTTCCCATAAGTCCCTTAATGGAGGATTTATCCATATAGTCTACCATTTGATTTGTGGAGTGAAGTAGATCAAATTTGGGAGGTTGCAACATTGTACGACCAAATTAAAATAGTTGGAACTTGGAAAGATAAAAGAGATGTTGGCATGATACAATAAACAATGATTATCAATTATCCATAAATCCTTGAAAATAGTAGCAATGATGCTAGCTATTGCATGCTTGTCGTCGAAAATTATGACATGGCTTAGAAGGTTGCTTCCCTTTTCCTTCCATTTCAAAGAGACCTTGTCAGGTTGTCAAACTGTTTTATTTCTGCTTTGTGATCTTGATGCTGGTCGAAAAAATTTTGGAAGTTTATGTGCTTATATGATATGGCTTGGAAGGTTGCTTCCCTTTTCCTGTGATATGGCTAGCAAGATTGCTTCCCTTTCCTTCCATTTCATAATTCATAGAGACCATGTCAGGTTGTCAAAATTTTGGAAGTATTTCTGTGTTTTTTATGTGGAACAAGGTAGCAAGTCTTATTAGTTATTATGTGTCTTTTATGTGGAACAGGGTAGCAAATCTGTTTGAATAATGGAAGCATATTTATCTGAATGTTTGTATTGTACATGGATGGAAGATAACTTATTTATGTTGATTTCACTAGTCTTCAACCTAACCCATTGATCATTTTGCACATTGAATATTTTTTTGGCAGTCAATTTTCCTTAATATTTTTCATGTTTTTTGTTTTTAGCATAGTTTCTAATTGGGTATCTGTATTCTTTACGGAGCGCCAAATCAGTAAAAGGTCAAAAGTGTACTTTCACTGATTTGTGTGCTAATGCAAAATCAACTAAATAACTACCTTCTAAATTTTTGTTAGGTATCTTAGATTCCTATATATAGATTAAATTTTTTTAGTTTGTTATTTTAAAATAATTTACTTGTATCAACTAGGCGTAGAGTCTATATTTTATAGGTTTGTCAAGTCAGATTCATCGATACACGTCAGACTGTAACACCCTTTCGTTGCCTATGTAATGTTATGGGATCTCAGAGAATGTTACGTACCCTTTCTAACCTTCAATCTCTCTGGAACCACCTAATGTACCATTTCTGCCCCACCGACAACCTAATTCATTAGCTCTTGTTACGACGGTTAGCAATGGAAGCTTGATTAAATAAGTGGCGCTGATAAGTGGAGTTCCTGCCGAATATTCTGCTCTGGCACTCCTACAATTTAGGTTACCCAGACACTTGTACTCCAAGCTCTTCAGAAATGACTTGTAAAACTATCATCTAATTTCTGACAAAAAAATTTTCTAAGTTCTATGCCTAGTCGTAATGATTGACATAGTTTCTCGTTGTCATCATTTTTAGTTTATCTCCGATCTACTTTCGGGGTTTCGGGGTCATGTACATAGCTAGGACTTTCGCTCTAGTTAGCAGCTCCGTATCAAAGTCATCATCCATATAGATCTCGTCAATAACTCAGTATCATCAGTATCGATCTCGATTTGTGAACAATTATTTAATAAAAAATGTGTTGATTTCAAAACAGCTCAGTATGATTCAACTCTGTTGTTTTATAGTTTACCCTCTTAATAATTAAAGAATGTTAATTAACATTCTATTTTTGTCTTTGTTGTAGGCATCATATCCTGGGGCTGCTCATGCATCAGATATATTTGTTGTGTGATTATTTTTTATTTCAAATAGTTACCCTATTTTTTGCAAACTTCGGAGTTACTTTCAGCCATTGGTTTAAAAACTGCACTAGCATGCTGGTTTGACTCAAACTGGCAGTTATGGTGGTCCAGCTTGGACCCAAGAACCTTTTTAATGGTTTTATTTGGGTCTAACCTCTATACTAGCTGGTTTTATTAAACAACTGGCTGGTTCAGCGTTTTTAACATGAACCTGGTTCATGAATTTTTTATTTGCCACCCTTAGAAGATCCTTTAGAAACCAAAGGGCTTATCAGGAAAGATTTTCATAAGCTTGATAATCTCATGATGCCGGTGACACCTCATTAATCCATTTAACTTGAGAGTTTGTATAAGGTACTCTGTGCTATATATCACCATTAACATAAAAGTTTGTATTAGGTACACATACACTCTGACTTGTACTGCCGACCAATCTTTGTCCATCTGCAAGGTCAGCAGTGCAGAGCGTACCTGCAGTGCACAGATTGCATGATCTCAAAAATTTACATGCTTCCCAGGATTGATTGAATCATGACGGCGGGCTGAGATTGGTCCATGTTTTATTGGCACTACATGGCCATTTACCTACTATAAATTCTTAGAATATATTTTATGACATTATTGAGTGGACCTAGCATAGCTTTCATGGCCATTTTCCTCAAAGTTATTTTAGTGGACCTAACATAGCTTTCATGGCCATTTAAAGCTGAAAATGGCCCCAGTTTCACTTGAAAAAATGGGTGGCTAAACATGGTTGCTACTAAATCTCCATCCCAACTGATCAAATAATTACCTATTTACCTTTTCCTGCGAATTATGGGTGCATCTAAACCTAACAATTGCTAATAGGTCCATGCTCCTCCCTCCTTTTTCAATATCTGATCGTCAATTGCTTAGAAATGGCCTGCTAGGGTAACTATTTGGCAATGTATATAGAACTATAAACACATTCTGCATTTTCATGATGGAATATGTTTCAGTTTTGTGAATGAACCTGTGTCTAAATTGTGCCTCTATTTTTCCATGGCATTAACAAATAAATGCTTGTCCATCTGTAGCTCAATCAGTTAGCAACCTTTATATTGTTCTACAATTTCTGGGTGTTTGAGGAGCTGTTGTAATTCTACATATTTTTTGGCTAAATAAGCAAGCCTGAATTAAAAAAACTTTCAAGCATTTACAACTGATCAGAACACATACCCTCTTGATGCATCAATGCATAAATCAGAAATTAGGAAGACTTTGTAGGCAATCGTCATAACACTGTCTAACAGTGGTGATTGTATGGCCACTGTCCCAGAATATGCATCCCATAATAACCAGGTATATATATTTACCATTCAAAAAGAATATTTTAGATTTTGAAAACTCAAGTGGGTTCTAAATAAATTATCAGGTAATTTTGTGTCTTAACTACGTGTGATCTATCTTTAGTGCATCTATGAAAAATGTCTTTTTAGATTTGTGATAGATTCTTTCAATATTTTTTTAATGTCTTAGTACTGGTTAATTAAAAAAAGATGTCTTACTACTGCGTATAAACCTCCTTTTCCGATAAGGGTAATGGGAGCTCACCTTAGGTATAAGATAAAGCCCTCACTCTCGCACTATGACATTGTTACTATGACCAAAACTAGCCATCAGACTCGTCAACCATTCTCTTCCTTAATGTTAAGGCCCCACCAAAGATGAAGATCGTAGTACCTTATATTACTTTCTCATCGAACACTACTTGAAGATCTTTGGGCATTTTTCTGTTTTTTCCTATTCCAGAATATCCAAAATCTAATAGATACAGCTATCAAGAATGCAAAACATTATTCCTTCAATGAATGAATGAATCCTTGGATTTTTGTAGCTTTTGGATATAACTTGTGTTTCATGAAGTGCTATGCATATCCAATTTTGTTTTCTATTTTTCTTCAGCCAATGCTCTCCCTGTTCCATATTTTAAAGCTCCATTCAGGAACAGCGCAGTCCATTGATTGGTAATTCATTACACTCTTGACCTCTTTTAGAAAGTATTTCCAGTTTTTTTATTTGTTTGTTAGGTAATCTGAGATTTATTTCTTTTATCTTATAAATGAATAATGGAGCAAGCTGATACTTAGTTTCATTCAATTCTTTGCTTTTGTTTATAGGACAAGAAAATGCTCTCCAACAATCTATTAAAGGTATCTCTTTTTCAACCTCTTATGATCATATCTGTGTGAAGCATTTATACCATATTCGCCATTACTGTGGTTCATATTTCTTGCTTGTGGTCATTTCGATATATCAATTTCAAGTGCATCATTTTTCTGAGTCTCTCTTGAACTGTTGATTTCTATTTGCAATTACTCAATTGGAAATATTTCAGCGGTTGACAATTAATTTTACTTCCTCTACGATCCTTTAGATTCGTTTGGATGCTGATGTTAAAGTAATGATATTGTCTACTTATCATAGGTCGTAATGATGTTGTTGAGCCATTGTGATGGAATCCCCAATGAGCGAAAGACTAACGGTTGTCGAGCGATTCGATGAATCAATGCTAATAGTACAAGCATTGCTTGAAGTTGCTTCACACCAGTATGACATTGCTTCAATGACATTTAACCCGCACAACCTTGAGTTAACTTGACTAGAAGGTGATTCTTTTTGCATCAATGGCCGAATTGGATGATAAGTCTAAATGGATTATGATTGTAGAGTTCTAATCTAACAGGGGGTCATATGGATTTGAAGCATCAGCTGAAGCAGAGAGAAGAAGAAGGCTACAAATTTTTCGTTCTCTATTTGAAATACTTGTTTCATTGGTGAGCCTTCTGCCCTTTCTGCTTTGGAAATTAGAGCGTGCCCAGATTTGTAATACTACACACTGCATTTAAGTTCTCCCTTAATTTTTTTACAGATGCTTTTTGAGGAATATATCACATACAATGCTACTGGATATCATCTTTGAATTGCTTGTATTTTATTTTCAAAATTATCTATGGCTTCTTTGATTGAAGATTTTCCTGAACAGGTTAGTTATTGAGTTCAATATCCACAAGATTATGAGGACCTTTCAAAAGAGGACGCCAAGGAATTTAAGCAGACCACATCACCAGATATGGTAATGATTGATGGCTTCATGGCTGAAATCTTGTTTCATCAATTTACTTATAGTTCATATGTTAAAAACCAAGATGGTCAACTGATGGTAAAGGTGCCACTGTTCTCTCATTATTACTTAAGTGAGTAAAACAAAAGTTACTGTTATTATTTTTTAATCTAGGAAAGTACAAAGTAGATGAAAGTCCCAGTTATATTCTTCAAATGCCTTCAGCATTCCTATTACACAATAGCAGCAGAGAAAGCGCATTACAAGTTTAAGAGTTTAGAGAATTTCTTGGTAAATTATATCTTTAAGTCATTAGTTCCAATAGGGTAAAACTACTTAATCATGCAGCAAGTTGAAATCCCAAAAGTCCAAATCTTATTGTCCCTTTATGAAATGTATTTGCAGCATGGGCTGAACAGTGGGCAGGTCAATCTCACCACACCAAAATGGTCAATCGTATACTAACTCTTTTGATATTAATTTGCGTTTATTTTAAACTTCTTGTTTTATTGTTTGGGTTTATTTTTCACCCTGGTTTATATTTTCGCAAACGTAGCCATAATAAATTTGTCTTGATCATAGCAGCTACTATATATTCTTTCTATAACTCCCACCCACTTCTGACTCTTCTGGTATTACTTGTCCCTGCCTTTTTCAATCATCTTTTATTAGTCCTGTCTTATTATTATTTTAGTTTCGTTTTACTTAAGCATAATATGTTTATTTTTTTGCAAATGTTTTTTCTTACATTAAATACAGAAATCTGGCCAATGATGATTTCACAAGGCACACGTCTCATTAGACAATTTTGCTAATAAATCTGGCCAATTTTGCTCCCACTTATTAGACAGCAAAATAATGATTCCACAAGGCACACGTCTCATTAAGTGATCCGCATACCAAATCATATGACACATGGGCTACTTACCTACGCGTCCAATGACACTTGGATTAGGTGAATAGAATTGAGTAAACTGGTGGTGCCCAGGTCATCAATTGTGTAGGTGCGGTGCAGGCCACAAGGTACAAAAGGTCATTTTCTAGATTGATATTTTATTTAATGATTTATTTCTTATTATCAGAAATAGGGTTGTGGTTCTATCTGATGGATTATATGGGCTTATCTTTAGCCTTCTTTTCTGAAAATTTTTGTTGAATTACATGCATAATATCTATGTCTAGAGTTGAATTTCTTATTAGGGTATATATAGTACTAATTTGGTGCCTTTGTTTTCTCCTTATGCTATTTGAAATGCAACAGTGGAACAACTAGTGGGGTATTTAAGAAGGCTAAGATTCAATCATCTCCATCCCAATCTACATTCAAGGTGATTACCAATCACCCAAATTATCAACATAATTTTTGGGTTTTATTTCTTCCCAATTCAAACAAGTGTTGCAGATTAAAACACCTAAAATTATCGTTTTATATGCAAGTTAGGAAGGAGAAATTTAGTGACAGAATCACAGCCCTTCATCAGCTAGTATCACCCTTTGGGAAGGTACATACTCTTTAGATTGGCAAAAGTCTCTAGTATCATTATTCTATGGGGAATACACCCATAAAGAGAATACAAAAATTGTTATCAAATTATTTTATTTTTTGCAATAATAATAAGGGTACCCTTATTTACAATCCAAGATTATTTTCAACGCGTGTTTCACGTGCAGCAACTAAAGACGAGATCCAAGCCAGAAAAGAAAGAGTTGGCTGAGATTGACTCTATTTACGATTCCAAAAAGCTGGCTGAGAAAATCGCTAAGCTTTCTGATGGAGTTGTTGTTATAAAGGTTGGGACCGCACAGAGACGGAGCACGAGGATCGTAAGCTTCGGATTGAGTATGCAAAGAATGCTACTTTCGCCATAGAAGAAGGATTGATTCATAGAATAAATTTGATTTGATTACGTTCTTTGTATGTAATGTCCAATGAAAGGGTAAAAAAAGCGAAAAACAACGCAGACAAGGCATAGGACAAAGGAATATTTTATTTATTGTTACAAAATAAAACTATTTTATTTATTGATGTGGTTAGTAACAATTGGTGTGTTATAAGGAAATTCATCAAGTGGTGCACAATAAAATATTGGTGTGCGCGGAACATCCCTTATTTGGCAAGTAGTAGCTTAATACCTTATAAAGAAATTCACTATATTAAAACAAAAAAGCATTAAAAAAAATATTAAAAATATTGTATTAAAAAAAAACATTCAAAAAAGCATTAAAAAAATAGTATTTTAAAAAAATTTGCATAAAAATTCGTCGATATAAATTTTCTTTTTTTTAAACAAAATTCTATAAAAAAACCACTGCTCAAAGCAGTGGTGCTTTTTCTATGATTGTTAAGAGCAGTTGTTGTTGAAGTTCATAAACCACTGTTTTGTATAGTGGTAAAAAAAAGCCACTCCTTTTTTTATAACTGTTTAGGGTAGTGGTTTTTTGAAAACAAACCACTGTCAAAGACAGTGATTTTATGAAAAAACCACTGTTTAAGGCAGTGGTTTTTTTGGCTTTTTCACGTAGTGTTGGATGCGCTTTAGGTCCGAACTACGACACACCTGGCCCAATATTCAAATTTTGGAAAGAATATAAATTATATGTTAGAGCATTATATATACATGGATGAAGCTAGGCAAATGAAAATTGAGTGGTCGGCCGAAAAAACGAAATGTACAAAATCTCGGTATCGGTTTCAAGGAAGTAAATTATTAGCCGAAAATTTAAAATTATAGGCCAATAATTCTCTAATTGCCAAATTACCACCGATAATTTGGTGATTAACAAAATATCAGCCGATATTTTGCTTTTTCGGTAATTTGAATTTTAAAAAATAAAATAAAATGCACTGAAATTTCAAAATTTCAGTTTCAGGTATCACCGAAGCCGAAACAAAAACCAAAAATTTTGATCCTTGGTGGGGATCCTAATTATAGTGGTAGAAGGTTTACTTGGAGGATTTAGGTCTCATGCAGGGCCGGCTCTGAGATTATTTTGGGGTTGGGGGCCCTGAATTACTGAACCGGTTTACACCTTTGTGGCCGTAAAATTTGCAAGTTTTAGGCGACCCCCAAATGATGATATGGGCATGATCTTACAGATGTTGAATCAAAACCAGTAAATCCTAAGACACCTAAAAAATGTAATTTTCCTATTATACTTTCTATAGAAATTTAATGAAGATTTCATTCATGGTGTATATGAAACTCACTAATAAAGAGTTTCATCATGTTTCTTTGATGTATTTGTGTTGTTGATTGGTAAATTCTCATCATTAAACTAGAGAGTAATGCATGGATTCTTATGTGATCCTACTCACTGTTCATTTAGATCTAGTGGCATCCTTATGATACATCACTCTTACGGTTCATCACTCTTATAATACACATGGAATTGTACATCGATCATCCTTACGGAACATTATTCTATGGTACATTACATTACAGTACAACACCCTTACGTTAGAGTATGACACCTTTTATGACACATTTCTCTTATGGTACATCACTCTTATGGTACACCACCCTTTTGACAAATCCCCCTTATAATACATCTCCCTACCGCATATCACCCTTATCCTACAGTAGGGTGACGTACGCGAGTGTGATGTACTACATGGGTGATGATGTGCCGTAAGAGTGATGTACCGTAAGTTATGAATTAATATGATCTGGTCAAAGTAAATTGAAATCGTATTCCTGAGCAAGGTATCAAAAATCGGCCGAACGCCAACTTTGAATTATTTTTTACAAACTACAACAAAACTTCAACTAAAAGCAATTCAAACTAGAACAAGATAACACAAATCAGATTATATGGTTTATCGATAATAAAAAGAAAAAGTCAAAACTCAACACGTTTGGAGGGACGGCAATAGATGTGGCTGTGTCTTAATGGTCATGCATGGTCATCATCCGTCTTTCACCTCTCTCATTCTAGAAGATATGCGTCGTACTTATTATCATATTTGATCTTCTTTAATAAAAAGGGTAGGAGTCCTTCCAACTCCGCTTACTCTTGGGAAAAACAAAATGTACAAACTTTTACTTGAAAATATTTCGTAATCTCTTAGAAGCTTCTAAAATGCATTTCCTGCGACCGAAAGAGCTAACTCTAATAAATCCTTCACCTCCGGGACCAAATCCGGAGCCCGGTATTGTGATTATGTGTGTTTTTTCGAGAATCTGTTTAAATATATCCCAGGATTTCCAACCGGGAAATTCCACCCAAACATAAGGCGAATTCTTGCCACCATATACCTTTAAATCGAGCGACGCAAATGTTTCTGCTAGAATTTCTGCATTCTCCTTGTAGTAGTTCAGCACACCGCGTATAGACTGAAACCGAAAATTTTGAAGAATCCGATGAGAGATCAATAATACTAACAAAGCCATGCGTAAACGAGTATCAGTATTTGCACCCATGAAATGGTAGGTGCACCCTAATTGGGACTTGTCTCAAAAAATTAGTCATTAATTTTTGGGCATTTTAGCGACCCAGCGATGTATGCCCGCCAACACATTAAAAATAAATGGGTAAAAATGAAAGGGGTGTGGGGGTGCAACTGCTTTTTAATTCTCTAATTATGGGTGTTATATGGAAGATATATTTTATGCAAATAAAGTGCAAGCGGCTGATATGGCCTGACGCAATTGGCTGCAAGTATTGGGGGCTCAATTAATATAAGTCAGCGCAGCCAGTCACGTCGTGCCGTGTAAGCCCGTCTCGTGACAAAGAATAGGAATAAAATGATATATCAAAATAAAATACAATTTATACGCGACTTTTTATACGTTTCTTAGAAAAAATAGAATTTATAAGCGTTTTCATAATAATTAAAAAGGGAAATTTAGGAAAACAGAATCGGTGGAGAATCGTTTTAAGGTATAATACCTTTCTCAAAAGTTTCAGCAAAAGAGGATCCACACGGAATTCAGAGTGAAATAACACAGATATTGTGGTCAGAATGTGTGAAATGACCAAATGGGGTATAAGGGAAATGACTGTGATACCCTTTCATTGAAATGGTGAAATTACCATGTCGCCCTTTCACTTAAACATAGAAAAATCTCAAATGAATAAAGATCCTCTACCATCTTCCGTTCGATATTGGCGATAACCCTAAATCCCTCTTTTGTTATAGGAAAATTGACTGTATCCACATGATCTTCCAGTGAAAATGAATCTTCCCCAGGCCACAAACAACTTAATACAACAAATTTTGATAAAATTTGTGGGGCTATCCTTTCAATGTCCTCCTTCTCATGGCGAAAGATCCGATTGCTGGCTTTATTGACATACACTTAAGTGCGCTTTGGGGGCTGAAATTGAAAAACATGACTAAAGGAATGAATTCTCTACTCTAGGTAGCAGATTAGGCTTTACCAGCTGGTTATATTGACTTGAAGGTTCTCGTTCTCTAGGGGCTAAAGTCAAGAGGGTTAACTAAAGGAATCAACTCTCTTCTCAAATCTATTGCTTTTGGGTTTTTCTAGGCTTGTATGGATTTTGTATGGGCTTTGAGTTTGCTCAGGGCTGTTATGTTTCTTTGTTCTATTTTGAGGCTGATATCTCCCTCACAAATGTCCTCTATCTGTGCTTCTTCTTTGTTTTTTAATATAACTGTCTTTAAAAAAACAAATGATAAAATGGAACCAAATTCAAGTGAGTTATTTGGAAGATTTAGGTAAAAATCATATCAACAGTAGATTGAATTCCAAAAAAAAGATTTAAATTCAAATCGGTTATTGCAAATTTAGGCTTTCAGATAGGTTTTATAGAGGAGATGGCAAAGCTGATGATGAGAATGAACCAAAAGGATCCAACGAAAGGGATAACTATGGAATCCCAGTCAGCAATGATGTCAAGAAGTATTGCACTTGCAAGATTTCTTTGAGCAAAGGACCTTTGATGATTAATAGCTTCAAATGCTCGAATGGAAGATCGCTTTCACCTACCTCTGGGCGATTTATTTTTTCTCTGTTCCTCGTTGGACTAGGGTCTGTATTGGGATGAAGGGCACGAGCGTAATATCATACAAGGATAATAAAGTAAAACCACATTTACCAAAATCTATCTTGGGCTCCGAATTTCGTGAGAATCCCTAAACCCCAAAACTTTCCAGAATAGTATATAGCACTAAAACTTTTTTAAATGGATCACAATTATCTAGACTGCCCTAATAAAAAATGCCATTTTTTGTGACTAGCTATTGGTAGGGTGCAAACACCAAAATACGAAACCAACCTTAAAGCCTTCCGGGGAAAGGCATGCTAGGCCACCAGCCTGAGCAATATTTGATGCACCGTTAAAACAAGTGCACACAATCCGATCGAAGTCATTTATTACGGGAAAGCCGTTCGAAAATGAGAGATCTTCTGGTACCACCGTCCAACCGAGGCGCACCCCGGTGAACCCAGCAAATTTGGAGAAAGATGAGATTTCAATTGCAACCTGCATAACAACAATTTATGAACCTTAGAAAGAGAAGCAATTGACTGATTTCATTTTTAAAAGCATCACAGGTAGGGCTGTCAACGGGTCGGGTCGACCGAGTTTGATATTTTCCCAGGTCGGATACATAAACTTGACACGTCACGTCGGGTCAGGCATGAGATCTTGTAGTGAGGTCGAGTAGACCTGACCCAATATTTTGTAGGGCACTTTAGTAAAAAAGGATTCAAACTTTTCCATTGGGTATAATGTGCCAAAACTTTTTCCCCGTAGTCCCTTTTAGCTAATATTTCCTATTTTATATGAAAGAGGTATAAAAATGAGTACCTTTAAATCCACCCACTTAATTTCTGAGTTCACCCACGCTAAAACACAATGATTGCCCTGAATCTGACGATGGAGACTGTTTATCCTCCCAATCTTTCAGACGATGGATCTTGAGATCATGATCGCACCATGAGATGATCTTTGTTTTATTTCACATAGCACACATCTCAGAAAAGTGACCTTAACATCACGTACAAGCTCAAAATTAATTTTAAGGGCACCTTTTTAGGTGTGTACCACATTAATTAAAATACCAATCGTCTGATAGTACGCCCATGATCTCAAGATCCATCATGTGAAAGATTGGGACCAAAAACAATCTTTATCATCTGATTCAATGCAGTCAATGTATTTCAGCGTGGGTGAGCTCAAAGATTTGATCGGTAGATTTAAAAGTACTCTACAAAAATAGGGGCTTTACCGGATTGGGTCCTCTTGAGTGTGCCATCAAGTCGGGTCATTTGCCCAATATAAACTAGAGAAAATACCCCAAGAACCCTTTGACCGAAAAAAAAATTTGTATATTTTTAATATTTAAAAATTTTAAAAATGGTAATTTAGAAATGGTCGTTTTGGCCGATATATATCGGCTTGGGACCCGCCGGTATGCCGATATATTGGTCCTTAAGTCCCTAGGCATACCTCTTTAGCTCCTGGAATTTCAAAGATAGATTTTGGGCTGTCATCTGAGATGTAAGCAGCATAAGCAGAATCATATACAATAATTGATCCATTTTGGGTTGCGAAGTCCACCAAGTGCTGCAGCTGCTCCCTTGATGCAGCATAACCAGTTGGGTTGTTTGGAGAGCAGAAAAAAATTATATCCGTTGGCGAAACCGTCGACAAATCGGGAAAGAAGGAATTCTCGGACGGGCATTTCATGTACTCAATATTTCCGTACTTCCCGGAATCTTCTTGGAAATCGCCGGCCTGACCAATTATAACACTTGAATCTATATATGCCTGTTACAAGAATGGGTTACATATATCAATGGGGGCAGTTCTAGAACAGTGGTATTAATTCTTTTTTTATGATAACTTAGGGTAATCCCAAAAGATTACCGAAAGCCAAATTTCTCATAACGAGTATTTCACGATTTATGCACCCTCGGGGGATCTTATTATGGCAAAGGGACCATAACCTGTTGGTAACAAACCAAAGTCCCCTACTACCGGTATTAATGTTAGAAAGAAGCTTAGCGGCAAATTTTGCTTTGGGCAATCTTACGTACTTTTCGGTTCATTTCGGATGAATTTCGACAAAATCACTAAAATTTCAGTGAAAGTTTCGTCTGAACATGTTACCGAGAATTTTGCCAAAATATGTCACTCTAACGTCAAAAAAGAATTATTAATGGATTAATGGGAACTCGGCATAGTCGTGAACATGTGACCAACTATTTGAAAAAGTCTCTGAATAATTTGCGAAGTTTTGGAAAAAACTATGAAAATTTAAATTGTTTGTAATTTTTTTAATAAATGTAAATTTCCCAAGTAATTCGCAAATTTTTCTACTTTATTCAAGGCATTCACCGGCAAGGTATAAAAAATCGGCCGATACCGATACGTATCAGCAATACGTAACGGTTTTCGGCCAAACTAATACGTATCGGTATCGTCGATATGCCTCGGTCTTTTATTTTTTTTTTATTTTTTTTTTTTTAAATAGGCCTTATCGGCCGAGTCGTATCGGCCTCCGGCAAACCGATACGTGAGACCAATACCGATTTGCATACCTTGGTCACCGGTATTGGCAGCTGAAGATTTAGTCTCCGAATCTAGGGTTTCACCCATTAAAACCTACGATAGCCTTGAATCAGAAGATGGAGATCGTTTGTCGTTCCAATCTTTCGTATATTTGATCCTTAGATCATGGCTCATCTATCAAATGATCATATGTTAATTCCTCGTGACACACATCGTCAAAAATGACTCTGATCATGGGCATAAAGGTTTTCAGGTCACTTTTAGTGTTATGGGCCACATAGAATCAACATCTGGTTGTCTGATAGATAAGCCATGATCTTAAGATCAGTTCTGTTGAATATCCCGCCAAAAAACTGATCTCCATCATCTTATCCAAGGTGAATTAAACAACAATTTTCACGTACAAAAACCTTCGTTGCGGAATCCGAATCTTCGGTTGCAAATACCGGTAGATTTTGCCCTTCCTATACTAATTTCAATAACTACATCAAATATGATAAACTGTTACAAATTTACAATATCACCCACGGGAAAGGATGGATCCTGCACAGCTACCGTCACATTGGATCCCAGAAGCAGCTGTCAAAGAGAAAGCAGGAAATCAAACACTCAAATATTCACCACTTAACAAAGGAGTATTAGTATTTGCACCCCTTGAAAATGTCGACACACCTAAATTTTTCTACAAATAATCTTTGTTTTCTAAAACCCTCGAAAAAATGGGTGAAACTTAAAGGTGCAAACTCCTAATTAGTGCCAAACTTACGAGGTGTAAACATGGATCAAAATTTCGTCGGCCCGAAATGTTATGGTTTCGGTCCCCACGGAAATGAAACTTTGAACTAAAATTTCGGTCAAAAAAAGTATGGAGGAGAAATTTTCGGCGGAAATTTTGGTTTAAATTTTCGATTTCAGTTATGCCCGAAACCAAAAATAAAACCGCTATTTTGATCCTTGAGTGTAACTAGCACTCCATACACCTACCTTTTCAAAGGGTCCAAATACTGATACCCAAATCAGAAAATGCCAGAAATTTTACGAACCTGAAGACGAGAAATATCGCATTGTGCACCATCAGATACAAAAATTTCGCTACCACTTATGCCCATATCTTTGTAGAAAGTTTCTGCAATTGCGTTGCGTAATGCCTGTTACATGAGCAAAAAAAACGTTAATCTTCTTCTGTTTTAACTATTCCGACAAATATGAACACATCAAATCCGTTCCGAGATCAAGTGGCCATCATCACATGGTCCACCGCAAGGTATCAACTTGGGTGTCGGTCCATGGAGGACCGATATGTATCGGCCGATATCGAAACCGATATACCTTTATTAAAAATAAATAAAATTCAAATAAAGGAGGTACCGGCCGCTACCCGATACAGCCCAAATACTGTATCGGGGCCAAATTGGTATCGGTTGGCCAAGATACCGATACGTATAGTCGATACCTATCGGTGTCGGCCGATACTTGATACCATGGTCCACAGACTTCAAAATCTTTATTGCATTTAAAAAACTGACTTTGAATCCTCAATCAAGAGGTTATCTACTGCCTTATGGCCAGGGCTGGTGGTTCCTTGTTGTCCAAGCAATAAAGGAGTTCGAGGAAGCAGTATATTCATTTGTTTCGCATGATTTAAGATTTTAATTTTGTTGTATATATATAGGTCGATGGTTAGGTTTTTTTTTGTTTTGAGCACTTTAGAAACAATGCCTCAAAAATAAATTCTTTAGCAAAAAAGACCTGACTTCAAACGTTTTAGAAAAATTGTGCTTTCACGAATTTTGAAACTTCAAAAAATCGTGAAAGAACAGTTTTTTTTTTTTTTAAAATCGTGAAAGTACCGTTTTTCTAAAGCATACGAGGTCGGGTCTTTTTTGCTAAAAAGTTTGTTTTTGAGGTATGTTTCTCTAATTATCCCTTTTTTTTTCTTAACTTAAATTTTTATTAGCTTCATCAAAGCTTTAATTTAGTTACGAGTTTATAGTAGCGGGAATGCCTCTAAAATTTTATACTTTTCTATTATTTTTTTAAAACCTTGCTAAACTTTCAAAAAACATATAAATATAAATAATGATGCTATCACACAAGTTATGGGAGATAATTCATCAAATTGATTTTTTAAGTCACTCATACAATCATCTCTCTCTCTATATATATAATATGGGTGTGACCATCCCATTTTTAGGACACGTCTTTTGGACAATTCAAATTACCAAAGTTCCATTACAATAAGAAATGATGAATAAAATAAATAGCTTGCTTTTTGTGGTATTTAGAAGTGTTATCCTTTGAGTCTACCACTTCATTACATAAAGGAAAAAATGCTTTTACCATGTTTTGAATCCAAACTCCAAAACATAATAATAATAATAATAATAACAATAATAATAATATAGAGGTAGAGAAATTAAGATATGTATATAAGAAAATATAAGAATAGAATTGATACTATGCATATTGTTGAGACTTACAAATACTAAAACACATCATTTAATATATTGCATCATAATACCATGTTGATAATTGGAAATCACAAGAAAAAAGGGTGCCAATAAAATAAGCATCAGAATACCATGTTGCCTTGCTCAGCTCCATAGCCTCTATAACCTTTAGCCGTTGAAAGAGCATGTGAATGCTACAAAACATTACATAAGTTAGCCACTTTTTGCATTATTTTCTCAATGTTAAATGCACAAAAAAAAGTAAATGTTGCATGCAAGAATTAAAAGAATTTATGAATGAAAATAAAATATTTAAACGAGAATTATATAAACTACTAGATCTCATTTTCTGAGAATTAATGCCTGTTCATGTAGACATTATGCAAGGAGGATTTTTAGTTAATTATATTCTTATAAAATCAAGACATTAACTAAGGAGCAGGTTTCTTGTCAGTGGGATTCGGATTTAAGAAGGGATCTTCTAGGAGCCCAGATTAATTTCAACAAGAATTTTAATTGGTCAGTTAAATTTATAAAATCAAGACATTACCTCGCTCTGCTTGTTCTCGTTGTAATCTTCGTTTTTTAATGAAATTAAAATTTATCGATAAAAAAAGAAAAAAAATATCAAGAAAAATGCTTTTAAAAAACTAGTATGAGAGAGAGAATCTCTATTAAGATCGGAAAATATATTTACACAAATAAAAAAGAAAGTGTGTATCAATCTCTTTAGTTATCCTTTTCTACCACATTATAAAATAAAAAAAAATAAAAAAGAGATGAACGATATTCTTCAATTTTTTCATCAATAAGTAAATACATTGAATCTCATTTTTTGCATAAAAAGTATGCAAGTGAAAATTCGTTATTCTAATAAGTTGATGTTAAAAAAAAAATTAGAACAAAAATATGAAAATGATGAAATTGGGCAAGAGAAATTGGACTCGAGGCACGTAGTCGCTATCTATAAAACACTCCTCTCCCTACTCGAGTAAATCCTCAAGTTTGCAAAATGGTTCTAGTGAGATGTTTCTATGACACAACGAGCTCAATCTCTTGAATGTGATTCGTTACCTTGTAACGATAGAGAATTACCTCAGAAATCTTGATCTGATGAAGTGTCAAAATAAAATTGAAAGCAAGAGAATTCTCAAATCTGTATGTAAAATAATTCAATGAATTTCAGATAATTTCAATATATGTTCAGAGATCTCCTTTTATACATCTCATGTGTCTTTTCAAACAGTCATATTTTGGACAGCTCGGATCTTCCAGAGATCCTAATTGCTTGATCTAACGGTTAAATGAAAAGTTTCACCTTCGGTCAATATATGACCAATCCGTTTGACCCAACATAATCGAAATAACTGACTAATTAATGACCAATTATACCTGATCCAACTTATTAACAATCTAATCCTTTGGATCAACCCGATCAAAAAGTCAAACTTATTTTCAAATAAAAATAAAAAGAAAAATGTTCTATATATAACATGAACCACTTTATACACTTTACAATGTGGGACTATTTATTTTATATACAACAATGAAAAATTTTATTACCTAAAAACCAACCCAAGCAACAAAGAAATAAAAAAGAAAGTTTATTTTTTAAAAATTAATTAAAAATATTTATTATATTATAAAATAATAAATAAATATAACAGTTTATATTGAAAACTAATTTTTATTAATAAAGTTAGCTGAAAGCTAGTTGATTTAAGTTTAAGTAGAAGTTTTAGTTGATTATTTAATTCATTATTTGAACTCGGCCTCATTGGATAGTTTGTCATTTTCAGCAAAGATTTAGTTGCATATTTTGTATTTTATCCTAGTAAAATAATGTATTAATATATAAGTTAGTTGAAAGCTGATTAATTTCAACAAGAATTTTAAATGGTCAATTAAATATATTTGAATTTGAGTCCTAATGTGAAGTCAGTTGAATGAAATAGAAATTTTCAAACGTGTAAGACCATATGTATAGTTGATTAAGTTTTATGAGCAATTGTCTTCATTGAAAATTTTTTGATTTGAAAATAAATTTTTTAATATTTGGACTAAGACTTTAGAAGTCTAATAATGAAAGTTGGTCAACTAGTATCTAGGTCCTAGATAAGGCTATTATTAAGCCGGGTCGGAGTGGTCGGATTTGGTAGGCCCAAATATTTTTGCCTCTAAAAATTAGGCTCGAACTTGGAAATAAAATTGGGTCAGGCTTGGCCTGAATGCTTTTGGGTTCAAATATTTTTATTTTTATCTCAAATCTGACTTAAACTATATTCGGTATAGGCCGAATTCGGGCCAACACGACTTTATCACTTAATATAATTTGGCTTGGCGTAACTAGGTTTTGACCGCCGGCCTGATTATTTTTTATCTTACAAATTAGGGTTGAGCCTGGCCAACCAAGTGTTTTCGTGCTGAAATTTTTTATTTACACCTAAACCTGAGCCGAATCGTTCCAAGCTTGAGCTGAAGACCGACCCGTTTAATTCTTGAGCTTGGCCATGGTAGCTAATCAACCCGATCATTGTCGTGTTGCAATTTTTTATTTAAGCCTAAATTTGGTCCAAATTGTTTCAAGCTCAAGCTGAAGCCCAACTCTTTGACAAATCTAATCCTAATATATATATATATATATATATATATATATATATATATATATATATATATATATATATATATATATATAAATAATTCTCTCACTCGAGTCATGAAAGATAATGTCATTACTTTAACAACGATTGGCTAAATGTCACACAAGGTTGAGTTTTTAAGTCACCTGATGTGACATGCACCAAATAAGTGCTTGAGTCATAGGCTTACCTCCAATGACTCCAATCATATAATTATGTCATAATTGCCTTTGAAAATAGGATAAATGCAGTATGACTGCCCTGCTATAGAGAAGAGCCCACTAATATAATATGTGAAATTTATTTAAGCAATCCAAGTCATCAAAGTGGCTTCCTTTATCGAAGCTACCATGGCCTAAAATCACATTCATCGAAGGATTCAAACCGTCCCATCAATACACCCCGTGGGCCCAAAAAGCAAGTTGGGGATTTAAACCCTCAAATTAACAGAGTGAATACATATATACTAATTTTTAAATGGTTTATATTAAAGTAGACCAATTAGATGGTTTGAATCCTCTCATAGGCATGGTGGCCGAGACATGCTAAGGATGATTCACATCCACTTATAGGCATTTTTCCAATTTTAATGGTTAATATTAAAGTTCATCAATCGAATGGTTCACATCCACTTATACGCATGTTTCTTTGGGCTGAGATATGTTCTCATGATAGATTGTCACTTGGACAGTTTAGATTCTGACTCAATCCTAACCATTGGATCATAAAAATACAATCATGACAATTTATTTTTTGACTATTGGATCAAGGCAGGCCGACCACTGATTCATGTAAATACAACCATGGCAGCTCAATATTTACCATTGATCATGATGATCATAGTGGCTCAATCTTGTTCCTTGGATCATCTTTAAATTGACCATGGGCTCGTGGCGACCAATCTACATGGAGTCGAGCAAGGGAGGTTTGAAGAAAAAACAAATGCTTGGTCGGGGTGTTTGTTGGAGCCTTGGAGAACAGACTATAGAGTTCAAGGGCAATAGTCAGGTCCGTCTAGGTTGAATCGGATTTTGAGTTCAACCACATCTCCATCTCTTGGATATGGGAGACTCTTGACTTTCATGGTTTTCACTTTCAATAAGATGACGTAGCGTCAAAATTCTCTTATTTCCAAGGGCTCAAGATGTTGTTGAACTCAAAATCCAGTTCAACCTAATTGGACCTCACCATTGCCCCTAACTTCGGTACTTCCCCTCCCCTATTTTATATATATATATATATTGACAACCAAAATACTGTTTTGGTGTCATGTGAAGCTCAATGTATTGTTTAGATCAATTCTATAAAAAAAAATTAAAAATATTTAAGATAAAAGTCAAACATTGACTGATTTCATTATTCTAAGTTTGAAGGTTCAAAAAATATATGATGGAAATGAGTTTTTGAATTTATTTTCAAATTAAAATGATCTAAAAGAAACAACCTTCTTTCACGTGACACCAAAACAGCATATTGGGTGCCACGTGGACCATTGGGGCACCTAAATAATCCCACAACAACACCGGTTTTCGGATTATGTGTCATTTGACATGTGATCTAGAAAAAAAAAATTTAAGGTTTTTTTAATGGTCAAAGTTTGGGTACCACCATATATAGTTTAGTGCATTGAATTTTTCCCCTTTGACCATATTTTGGACGGTGGATATGCATCGAATCATACCCAAATTTTTTGAATGACCTCTGATCATGTATGATTTCCAAATGAACCATACTTCAGTGGAATGCTTTTATCCGCCATGCATTCCAACCCACATTCCGAAGCCTCATGTATATATATATATATATATATATATATATATATATATATATATATATATATCATAAAGTTCTTTGATTAGATAGGTTTAAGATGTTAAGCATGTATTATATATATATAGCATAAAGTTCTTTGATTAGATAGGTTTAAGATGTTCATGTACTTTTGGTATAAAATAATTTTTAATATAAAATCTATTTGGGTACCTCACTTCATGCCAATATGTTTTGGTTTCCTGAAAGGAACAACTTCTAAAGCTCTTGAAACCCACTACTTGAAATCAGACTATAGAGGTTTTCTTAGGGCATAGTTTTTTATGCATTCCCTTAAAACCCTTTGCTCTTTGTTTTCTCTATTTTTATTTTTTTAATATTTTATGCATTCCACTTGTTTTAAAACAGTTGGCTCTTAGAGGTTTTCTTAGAGCATAATTTTTTTTATGCATTCCCTTAAAACCCATTGCTCTTTGTTTTCTCTATTTGTATTTTTTTTTAATTTTTTATGCATTCCACTTGTTTCAAAAGAGCTGGATCTTAGAGGTTTTCTTAGAGCATAGATTTTTTTATGCATTCCCTTGAAACCCATTGCTCTTTGTTTTCTCTATTTTCATTTTTTTTAATTTTTTTATGCCTTCCACTTGTTTCAAAACAGTTGGCTCTTAGAGGTTTTCTCAGAGCATAGTTTTTTTATGCATTCCCTTGAAAGCCATTTGTGATGGAGGCATGCGACGCGATCATCCGAGTTAGCTATAAGGTCATTTTTCTTCTCTGCGTCAGAGTATCTATGGTGTATCACAAGTCATAAGGGTTGCATCAAGTGTGTTGATGGTGGGCCACGAGGGCGTCGCGACACAGTAATATGAAGGGTTGAGACATGGGCATGACGTGGTCGTGTGGGGTCGATATGGGGCGTTGCAGGCATATTGGTGCGGAGGATGTGTGTCATGTAGGCAATATGTCAAACCAATATGTTTGAGGTTCTTCCGTTATTTTTTCATAACTGTTGTTTTACCCTTATATAGAGGGGCATGAGCTGGAGTCCCCCAACCCAACACGTGCACTAGCCTTGTGGGCTTTAGTGCGTGTATTCGGGCCTTGCTTGGTGTTTGGTCGCTCTAATTATGTTGTATATTAGGGTCGTCGTGCTTGGGGTTGTTTCGAGTTACCCCCGCAGTGCGGGTTTACCCCCGATGCAGAGCTGACCCTCTAATCGTTGTTGCCTATCACATTTTTAGTTGCTTTCAGGAATCCGGCCCGCCCAAAACTTCTCTGACCTGCGACATTGCTTCGCAGGGTTGTGAGTTGAAGTAGGTTTATTTAGCGTATCGGGAGTTAGGTGTCGTACTGTAACAACCCTAAAATTTAGCTATTTTATTTGTGGTGTATGATGGGTGTTGCACCAAACTCGGTGCTAGTGCTTCACACCGAAGCCTAACCTAATTAGGAGACCTCTATTTAAGTAGAGGATACGTCCAAAACCCTCACTTTTCACTTTAAGAAAACCTAGCCTCTTGCTTTTGTTTTCTTCTTCTCAAAACCCTAGCCGTCCCTTCATCTCCCCCATCCTCTTGAAAAAAAAAAAAAAAAAAAAAACACTCGACCCCTTTAGATCTCTTGGGTGTTCTATCATAAAGAACACCGTGGTGTTTTCTACCGTCGGATCGTGGAGATAGAAGGCGGCGTAATCGTGGACGGACCATCGTGTGGACACCGTGCTCTAATCGCCATAGATCTGCCGATCACGCTTCAAGAGGTGGGTACCCATCTATCCGTCTCATCCTTCTTAGATCCCATCGCGTAAAATATGTTGATCGCGTACCGATGGGATATTTAAAATAAACCTAAAACTGTTTTTATTTTTTATTTTTTTTAAATCTATTTTAGGATTATAATAATAATGAAATCTGTTTTTGGTATGAAATTTTGTAAATTCTGTTTTTGTATGAAATTTTGTGAAATACATTTTTTGTATAAAATTTTGTGAGATCTTTGATGCATTGTTGGGTTTTATTTTGAACCCTATATTTTTATTTACTTTATTGTGAATCATGTGGCGTCAATCGATTGAAACCCTATGGGAGCGTGCCCTACTACCCGTGGCACCCACACCACTCCCTACCCCGTTGAAAAATATAAAATTAAAATATTAATTATCAACTAAAATAATAAATAAATTTTACGAAAGAGATTACGATAAATAAATTTTAATGTATGAAAGTGGTATTATATTAAAGAGTAAAATATTTTTAGGTTAATTAAATAATAAATTAGTTGATAAAAAAAATGTAATAATTAGTAAAATGTATAATGTAAATGTGATGAGTTATTAAAAAGTAATATTTTCATTGAATAATAAATTGAATAATGATAAATATAGCTTATATGTTTGATTAGTATTATTATAATAATTGATAATAATACAATTATTAATTAGTAATTAGATTAATGATATTTAGATAAATGAATTAAATTGATAAAGTAAATATTAAATATTAAGATTATTTGTTGTATTATATATCATTTAATTAATGAATTATTAAAATTTGTACATGAATATTACTATTATATAATTACATTATAATAAAAAGTTTATTTATAACATAAATGCTTTTATTGTTAATGTTTGTATTAAGGTTACATTTAATATAATATATATATTATATGAATATGGTGAATTATTTTAGCAAGTATTTATATAGAATAAATACCTAAGTCATTGCCTATTGAAAACTTGTAAATTATTCCATTTTAAAACAAACGAAAATTAATAAACTGAATTCCTTACTCCTTTTAGAAATAAATTCCCTATTAATGTAAACTAAGATTAGGTCAAGCACCCTAAATTGCAATCATCACCCTATTATATAATTATATTAGTGTGCTATATAAATAAACATAAATATAGATATACTCAAAACCTAAATGTAAACTTTTGATGTGTGACTTTGTTGTGTTTGTAACTAAACCAAGTTATATGAATTAAGGATATGTTAGAACATGCGAGAGTGTATGAGATCATGCCTACACTTGGGCGTGGTGATTATTTGAGATGACATCGAGCGAGGAATACCGTAAATATTCACATGCCTTACAACTCATGGTGGAATGGGACCCATGAGTCGGTGAGTGTGAATTGGTGTAATCTAAATGTAAACGATTGGCATATCGGCGACCCTATCACCCCGAGTTCAAATATGATAGTATAGATTATGAGTAAGTTATGAGGTTGACCTTAGGCTTTAGGTGGTGAGGCTATCTCACTATAGTTAAGTCTTAGAATTAAGTTATAAGAGTATGTTATGAGTATGAAATAAGATATGTTGTACGATAATAAGATAAGATTGTGTAGGCCAAAGAAAAGATAAATAACTTAAGTTTCTGTACGTGCCGTTCCTTACGTAGCCACCGTAAGGGCAACAACGTCTTTCAGCCAAGACGGATCTCTAGGAGAGATTATGAGTATGAGTATGTCTACAAGTCAGTTGGCCATTATGTCTCCCCATGGGCTGGATGGTGGAGTATGAGTATGACACGAGGGCGTTATGATATGGTGGTATGATACTATGTTGGCCCTCTCATAGTAGCTCGGCTTCCATGCAGTCGTTTAGGATTTCACGAGTATGTTAGTTACGCTCATGCGATGTACAGACGTATGTGCGAGAATGATAATAAGACATGGTAGGATATGTTATGAGATATGGTAAGGTACGTTAGGATATGAGTGTCTAGATCATGGTCTTGCATTTATGGTATGAGCTTTATAATATGCATATGATTTTGTCATTCTTTTGCTATCTGTTTGAGATACTATTATTTTTATCACTCACAAGATGCACCCACAATGCACCTGAGAAGTATGGGGTGGATTGGTGGTGTATCCCAACGAGTTCGTGGTAGTAAACTCATCCCACGATAATCTAACAGCTGCAGGTGATTTCACTGGTGGAGTGGACATCGGCCTTCGATCCGCCGACCTTGATTTTCTTGATCCATGGTCTTTGAGTACCGAGAGCCTTGGGAGGTGGCGGGCAGTACCGGGGAGGGTTATAGTGCCGATTTCGATCCGAGAACCGATTATTGAGCATTGCGGACTTGGTAGTAGTTTGAGTCTTTCTTTTTACCATGGATTTTATGATTCTATTTTATCGGATTTATCTCCGACGTTTACTATTGTTTATTGATGGATTTCTCAGATTCAGCACTTCTATTATAGCATTTATGATTCTTTATATTCCACTGTTATATGTTGATTTTCACGGATTTCGTGGAATTGGACATGCGCGATAACTCTGATTAAGTGTATGTCCGCTTAGCATATCCGGGATATGTGCGGGTCATAACCCGGAATTCTAGGCCCTTGGGATGGGGTAGAATTTCGGGTCGTGACACGTACGGACTAACGCTGCTGGACGAGTGATCCCGTGATATATTGCTCTTTGTTATCTCTATTTTTATTTATTTTTATTTTTTTATGCATTCCACTTGTTTCAAAACACACTACAAAAACTAAGACTATTAGCAGTAGCCATAAACTACCGCTATTAATAAAAAAAACTGCCGCTAATAATCTTAATAACTTATAATAGTTTTTTTATTAACAGTGATAATTTTTTGCTACAAAAAAGTGCCGCTAATAGTATTTTTGTTAGAGACAGTAAGCTCTTTGAATTCCTTGATGGGACGACATCTTTGAAGATAAAAGTCCTAGTTTTGCTGAAATCTTTCAAAACAGTTGGCTCTTTGATTTCTGTGTGAAGTTGCTCTTTGATTTCCTTAAATAACTGGGGAATCCTAGTTTTGTTAAACCTACCACTTGCCAAATAAACTAAAATACACATTATGTGAAAATGAAGAAAAATCATCACTTGCTTTTAAAAAATCACAAATATAGATCCTTGTAGAAAAAATTCAGCTATACAATAGCCTATACCAGTGACTTGTCATGATCTAATAATCGATTATATATGATCCAAAGGTCAAGATCATGGTTTCATAACTGTATAGACAAGACCATCTTTTAAGGGGGCATAAAATATATTGGGTACGTCTATTCGATGGCGCCAACAGTTTGTGAAAACGCCAGACGTCTTAAACCCCATTGAACTCATTGACAGGAGCGTAACATCGGACGGTCGATTTTTTAATTCATGTGGCACATATATCCAAACGGTGGCAAAAAGCAAATGGCACACATCCTGTACAAACGTTATTTAGGGCCATTCTTTTGTGATTTGGAACACGTGGCATTAAAAACTGACCTCTAATTGTAAGAACATGGTCTCAAGATCCATTTGCGAAATATTGTGGTGAAAAATAATCTTCATCGTTTGATTTTATAGTAGTAAATGGGTTTCAAGGGATATCGGACGTTGGTGCTTTAAAAAGAAACTGTTGGGGTGAATTAGGACTGTATTCGGTTCGGTTTGGTCGGTTTTGGACCAAACCCACAAACCAAACCGGTTCTAATCAGTTTCTAAATGTTCAAACCAAACTAAATCGTTCAACAGTTGAACCAAACCAACCCGATTCGATTCGGTTTCAGTTTGGTTCGGTCGGTTTCGATTTTCCTATAAGTTCTACTTGCGCATAAAAAAATTTCAATTTCTCAACTTGTTTTACACTTTTACTATTTTCATTTTTTCTGGAGTCGTTTTACATTTGCTCAAATATACTTTTACTGACTTAACCTTTAGAAATTAGAACCTTAAGTCTCTACTCCCTAATTCAACGTCTTGCGAGATTCGAGCCTTAAGTAAGGTTGTTGAACACTAAATTTGAGCCCAAATTTCTGACCGATTCGTCTGCTTGACTCAAGTTGACTATATATATATATATTAAAAAAATTTACTTACAATCGGTTCGATTCGGTCGGTTTCGGCTTGGAAAGGCCCGGAACCGAAACCAAACCGAACTTTTCTATTTTTCTTTTTGCAAACCAAACCCAAATCAGACCAAAACCGGCAGTTCAGTCCGATTTGATCGGCTTGGTTGGTTCGGCCCAAAAAATGTGCAACCCTTGCGCAAATAGAGGTATCCTATTTATTTTCTGCCCCCTTAAAAGGTAGTCTTGGGCCTACCATTGATGACCATGCGGTTACGAACCCATGATCCTGACCTTTGAATCATATATGATCGACCATTAGATCATAAGTCATGAATCATGTATAATCTACAGCTAGATCATTGTGATACAATTATGGCAGCATGATATTGACCATTGGTTGCAAGATGATCAAACCCATCTTCAATTTTTACATTGATGAGATATGGTGATCTTGCATTTTAGTTTACTTGGCAAGTGGTAGGTTTAGCAAAACTAGGATTTCCCAGTTATTTAAGGAAATCAAAGATACACTTCAAACAGAAATCAAAGAGCCAAATGTTTTGAAAGATTTAAGCAAAACTAAAACTTTCATTGGGATCCACTAGAAAGATTTCTTTCCACACTATAAAAAACAACACTATTAGCGGCAGTTATTTTAACCAAAAACTACGGCTATTAATTTTGTGGCTATCAAAAACTGCCTTAACAGCATATTCGGTTGAAACACCTTATTTTTGTAGTGCCATCAAAAAAATTAAAGAGCCAACTGTTTTGAAACAAGTGGAATGAATAAAAAAATTAAAAAATAAATAAATAAATCAAAGAACCAATTTTTTTGAAACAAGAATGCATAAAAATATGATAATAATAAAAATAAAAAAATAATAATAATAATTTAGAAAAGCATGCATGTATGTGATAGGAGTGAATACTCTAAAAATATGAATCCTAAACCTAAAACACCAAACTCTAAATTTGCTCTAGGGACCTTCATTTGCAACCCAAAATTTTTCCCTTGCAACTCAAAATTCACATGCCTAAAATATTGACTATTTTGCTTCAGATGATCGAGATAGTTTTTTGCCCCAATCTTTCATACGTGTATCTGGAGATCATAGACTTATCGTCAAATGGTCAAATATTGATTCCACATGACACATCCCAAAAATTACTTTTGACCTAAATTTGATCATAGATATATACTAACAATCAAATCATTTACAACCAGCGTTCAAAAGTATGGTATCAAAAATCGGCCGATACTAATAAGGGGCGTAGCTAGGAATTTTTGTTGGTGGGGGCTACAAATGATAAATATAATGCTAATAGTTATTTTACCATCGATTTGGAGGCTTCTACATCATAGATTTGTGAGCTTATATACAAACAAAAGATATAAGAACTATACTTAATAGAAACTCTAGAGTTAAATGGGGCTTGAGCCGATGTGAGGACTTCTACATCTATGATTTGGGGGCTTATATACAAACAAAGGTTGTATAAGAACCATACTTAATAAAAACTCTAGAGTTATGTGGGAGCTTGAGCCCCTACACCCTTCTATGTGGCTATGCCAGTGATACCAATAAGTATCGACTCCGATACGTGCCGGAATCTCAACTCGCTATCCGTATCGATTTCGGCCAATATCTTTATTTTTTTTTTCTTTTAAATTAGTCGATACGTATCGATATCGGTTGAGTCGTATTGATTCCCCATGCCCAAGTTGGATACCGAATTTGGCACATCGCTCAAAAGTAGCCAATAATATATAAAGCTGGCAGTGCATAATGGTTACCAGCAACAAATGAAACAAAGTTATATAACATCACTTTCATTGAAAAGTCAGATTATTCAAAAGTAGATTTTACTACCTTGGCCATGGCTGACGTTATAATGTCGGGTATAGGCTCACTGGTATCGCCAATCCCAAGGGTTATCAGTTTCGCCTCGGGGTACTTCCTAGTGTGTTCCAACTGCCTCATCCCAATCTGATAGCCCCATGAAATCACAAAACCAATCAACAAACAATCATATCTCTTATTTATATATATATATGAAATGATTATATAACACTAATTATGAGCTCAATCTCTTATTAGATGCATGTCACATTAGGCGACTTAAAAAGTCAATTTGATGTTAGATCAATAGAAGCTCTGAATCATGAGATTATGTCTCAAACAATATATATAGCGGCCACCCAAATATTATTTGAGGACATTAAAAGTGCATTAATCTCTTTTTTATAAAAAACTTTTTAAAATAGTATATATATTGTGCTAAAGCTTTCTTCAAGTAGCTTTTTTTCTAATATTCTCTTCTTTTTTAACGTGATATAAAATTTTCTTTTCTGCCGGTGTGCACACCAGAAAAACATTAATTATCACCCATTTTTTGAGAGACGTGCCAACTAGGGTGCGCCTTCCTTTTCATGGTGTGCAAATACCGGTACCTGTAGCTAAAACTTAGGCTGCGTTTGGGTTAGCCCTTTTGAAGCAAAGAACAGCTCTTTCAGTTTTTAGCTCCGACATATAATTACTTTTACATTTAGTAGCATAGCTCCTCGCCTCATTTGTTCTAGTGGGAAGCTATTTTAAGTGATAAAATTGTTCTACGCCTGTTCTATTCCAGAGCAGATTTTATCTACTCGGACACAGAGAAAGCAAAGAGCTGCTTTTACTCTTATAAGAGCTAACCCAAACACACCCTTAGTTAAATAATGAATGGAAGGTGATTTTGCAAGAAGCAAAGAGCAAAAGGGACTGACCTCTGGAAACAAATAGTGATTTCGAAGCTTCTCCATATTTACATTGCGAGGAACCTTTGTGTGGCAAACTGCAATTTCATTAAAGATCTATTTTCAAATATCTTCTATGGTACTTGAATCATCGAAGTTGGACAATGATTTGATCAAGAACAAATTTTCTAGAGAGAGAAAAAAAATTACCAGTTTTGGATTGCCTCTTTGGAAGGAATATGGATGAACTGCAACCAATTAATAAACTGAAAGGGCATGAGTTCCAAGTAAATAATCAGCGGTGTATAAATTTACAAAGTATCAAATAATAGGGTACGAGTATTGGCATACCTTGTAAAGGTAAGTACACCCTACTAACTATATATTATAACTGTGGTTGGGGTACCACTAACTATATATTAGAAGTGTCAGTGACAAAGCAACCGAAGGTGTTTTCGATAATTAAAGCTGAGGTATAAGGGACCTCACCCTATTATTAAAGAATATAGTCAAAGCACATACAACAACAGTAAGGAAAACCACCCAGCTACTACGAAAGCTTCGGCAATGTCATCACCCCCTAAACATGCAGCTAGGGACGCAAACCACAAAAACATAATTAAAAACCATAGCAACCGAGAGGTGTTAGTTGTTGTTATCGGTGGCTGGCCCCGAACATATCGGTGGCTGAAATGGAGTTGGTGGTGGTGTTGGTATGCGGTCAAAAAGGCTTCATTCAACTGTTATAAGCAAATATTATTAATAATGAAATCAATAGACCATAACACACAAGGTGATTAAGAGGATAATCAAGCTCTTTTAATGGGAAATCTATCGGTTACATTAATTGGTTGCTTATATAAGCAACGATTAGAATGAGAAAAGTGCATAGGTGGATACACAAGACAAGTAGATCGATTAGACGAGCCGCAGTAAGCGACCACCAGTTTAGCAACATGGCCGCCCCACTACCAAAAACAAGATTATTAGGGGCAGCCAAAAACTGCTGTTATTAAAAAAATATTGCTGCTAATACCCTTGCCGCTAATAGTCTTTAATAGTTTTTTGTTAATAGCGGCAGTTTTTAAGTTTTTGCTCCCAAAAAATGCCGCTAATAATCTGTTTTTTTGTAGTGCCCTCTTAGCCATCATGTGTGACATTGACTTCGAGTGTGGTAGAAGGTGATGGCAGTGATTGGATGGAAATGAAGTAGGAGTGCCGATGACCCGGTGGGCTGTAGAGGTGGTCACTGATGACTGACGTGTGGCGATAGTGGTTGTACACAGTGGAGAACAAGAAGAAGAAGATGTCCCATCTCCTTTCCATAGAAGAAGATGAATCCAACCCTATGAAGTGTTATCACGGCTTTCCTCCGCCACAAGTGAGGGCTTTTAATAAAATTGGGAGGGATCACTCAGACAAGTGTACTCCGAGTGGGTGCACCTACCTTTTCAAGGGGTGCAAAAACCGGTATCCCTAAACAATAATCTCTTAAATGAGTAATAAAGCATTATATATACCTTGTGTGAGTTCTCCTGTCCTGAAAGAAAGCTGAAGAAGGCATGTAAGTGCATGGTGATAGATGAACCAGATACATTTTGATTTAATATTGATTAATTCTTATTTCTTTCAAGAGAAGCTAACACTTTATATATATATAGAGAGAGAGAGAGAGAGAGATAACTACTTTATTGGAGACCTCAGACCACACAAAAAGAGATATTGTGAACAGAAGTGGAATTTGAATGCTATTTATGGAGCCAAAATTCTACCTTCAAGTTGACAGCTCCAATTGTTTTCCAAATGGCTCACCTAATATACGCACATTTTCCATTCATATTATTGACTTGTTGAATCGGTGGGCAATCTTGACTTCTCAAGTCCATGGATAAATTCATCACGATTCTTTCTCTGAACCTACCTCTTGCCCACAGCTTAGTGTCTCAAATTTCTATTAGACTATCTTAAACAGTTCTTCAATTCAATGGATGGGGCAATGAGAAGAGTTTCTGTCAAGGGATTAGTCCAAGCATAAGCATGGGATTACCCTAATGCCTTCTTTGGCAGAATGAGTTCTGGAAATAAATTCATAAAATCTTCAAGTTGGCAGAAAGGGTTTCTGTCAAGGGATTAGTCCAAGCATAAGCATGGGTTAAAAGCTTTAAGAGGAATTTTGGTGGCCATCCTTGCAACTCGAAATTCGTTCTTCTCAACTTGGATATTTCATGCTTAAAACCGTTCGATTGCTTTTGACCAACCGATCAAGGTTTTTTTTTCACCATAATTTTTCATATAATGGATCTTGAGATCGACCATAAGCTTATCATCAAACGCTGATCAATTTTTTCATTGATGTGGCACACATGGCAATACCTCTTTGTTTACACTCACGCGTTCTCTGAAAACACCTACGTCCCCGACCCCTGAAAAAAAAATGTTGATATCTTCGAATTAGATGATGGAGATCTTTTTTAACAAAGATCTTCATCAAAATAGATCTTGAGTTCATGGTGCATCAATCTAACAGTCAATTTTTCATTTCTTATATCACTGATACCCAAAAAATGACTCTTCAATCATATAGCACACATCATGCTCAAGCATGACTTTAGGGCCATTTTTTGGGGATTGGGGACACATAGAATCACAAGCTAACCATCCGATAGGTGCTACATGATCTTAAGATCCATTCTATGGACGATCGGGGTGAAAAACAATCAACCTCATCTGATCCAAAGCAATCAATAGTCTTTAAGGGGTATGGGACGTGGGCGTTTTCAGAGAACGCATAGACGCGAATAGAGGTACTCATAAATAGCAACGCCAATAAATGTAACCCCAACCATCTAAGCTACTTAATTTGAAGGTCATGATCTAAAGATCACAAGTGAAAAAATTGGCACCAAGCATAATCTTTATCATATGACTCAATGCACTCCAAAGCCATTATCCGATTCAACAATTGATTGTATTGAATCATATGATAAAGATTGAGTTTTGCACCACTATTTGGCGTCGTAGATCTATAAATCATGGCCTTTATATCAGACGGTTTAAATGCAACCTTAGCTCATGATCGTACCATTTATTTGCACTGTAAAATCGTAACCTTGCCCCATCTCCTCCGGCCAACATGCATTGACTGCTTTTAATGTGACAAAGGAATTTGTTTTTTATCCCAATCTTCCACATGATGCATCTTAAGATCATGGGTATATTATTAGACGGCTTTTTTTATTTCATGTGGCACCCATTCCAAAAAATGACTCCTAATTTATATTTGAACTTGATGTATGTTTCACGAGCTTAGAGTTACTGTTTGGGATTTGTACCAAGCGGAATAAAAAATTAACTATCTAAGTGTATGCCCAATGATCTCAAGACCCATCTTGTAAAAAGTTGGGACAAAAACAAATAATTCATGTTCTAATTCAAAGCAATTAATGCATTTTGGCCCGACGAGATGGAGTGAGGTTACATGTTCACATAGTTTGAAGAATGGTGCCTTAGGAAAATAATTTTATACAATGTAGCCAAACAACTAAAAAAAATAAAATCAAACCATTGTAAAATTTTAAAAATAAAACTTCTTATGAGTTCTTTTATTTACAAGCCTATGTAAAGTGAAAATAATTTTTTAAAAAAAAATCATTTCCACGAGTTTTGTCAAATAGGGCACAAGGGTGTATTTGGGAACAACGATTTGGATTTAGTGAAAATATTTGAAATTCAAGCATTAGAAATTCAGGATTTCAAATATTTGGATTTACAAATCTACTTTTTAGACACATAGGAAGTGTATTTAGATTTGACTCGTGGAGTTCCCGAGTAAAGATTGATGGTTCAATCATTAATATTGTTGACTGCCTTGAATTAAAACCGATCAAGCGAAAATTAATCAAAACTGGTTGAATAGGGAGTAGAAACCGAGTAGGGAGATGAAACCAATCTGAAACCGAAAATTTACAAAAAAAAAATTGATAAACATAAAACTAAAAAAATATAGAAAAAATTGAAAACCGAAGCAAATCGATCGAAACCGATACCGGATCCATCCGTTCGATTTCGAATTTGGAGAATGAGAATTTTGGCTAACCGAAACTCGAAAAAGTTCGGTTCGGTTTCAATTTTGGGTAAACTAACTCACAAACGAAATTTCAGTTTTGGATTCGATTAGGCTATCCGAAAATTTACACAGATAGAGAAAAAGGGCACACCAAAGAGAGGAGAAAAAAGGAGTGCGCTAGAGAGAGAGGGAGCGGGACATACAAAGAAATAGAGAGGATAGAGTGGGAGAGAGAGAGAGAGAGAGAGAAAAAAAGGAGAGAGAGAGAAATGAGAGATGCGAGAGAGAGAGAGAGAGAGAGAGCAGGATAGAGAGAAAGTGACAGAGAAAGATAGAGAGAGAAAGTGATAGATTGACATAGAAAGTCATAGAGAGAGATAGAGAGAAAGAATAGAGAGAGAGAGAGAAAGAATAGAGAGAGATAAGAGCGGAAAAGAAAAAATTAGAGACAAATAAGAGAGAGAAAGAGATAGAAATGCAGAGGGAGAGAGATATAGGGAGAGTGGTTTTTTTTTCTTCCAGCGAGATCCGATAAAGTATTTATCCAAATGATGAATTTAAATTTCAACCCTTCAAATGATTGAGCCCCAACGCAGCCTTACTCAAATCCAATTCCAAAGCATCAAATGACTGTTCCCAAAAGCAGCCTAAGTCATCAAAAAAACAAAAAAAAAAACATTGTTACTTTATAAGGCAGCAGCCTTACTTTTAAGAGTACCTCCAAACGCGCCTATGCATTCACTAAAAGTGCCCATGTCCGAGACCCCGTGAAAATTATTGATTACTTTATATTAGATGATAGAGATCGTTTATTATTATTACTTTATATTAGATGATGGAGATCGTTTTTTAACCGAATCTTCCACTCAATACATCTGCAGATCATGTTGACCTATCAAATGGTCAATTATTGATTCCATATGTGACAAATCCCCAAAATGGCTTCGGATCAGATGATGGAGATTGTGTTTCACCTCGATCTTCCATACAATAGATCTTGAGATCATGGCGCACTTTTCCGACTATCAATCTTTTATTCCATGTATCATAGATCCCAAAAAAAAGTCCCTAAAGTCACATTTGAGCGTGATGGCCATATGATTCAAGGGCCTTTTTTTTTATCTGCGACACATGGAATCAAAAATTGACCATCTGATAGGTGCACCATTATCTCAAAATTTATTGTGTGAACGATCGGGGTAAAAAAACGATCGCCATCATCTGATCCAAACCAATCAATGGTTTACAATGGATCTAGGACCTAGGCGTTTTCAGAGAATGCGTGGGCGCAAACAGAGGCACCCTTAAGCGGTATCTTTTGGAAGCCATTACTTGCACATGGTTCAGAAGAAAGAGTAAATATTTTGGGGACTTGTACCATGTGAAAGCACTAAGTCATCTAATTTGAAGGCTGTGATGTAAAGATCATAGGTGAACAAGATTAGCACCCAACATGATCTTTATCATATAATTCAATGTAGTCAAGGCCACTGTGTGATTCAACAACTGACTGTGTTGAATCATATGATAGAAAATGAGCTTTGTGCCAATCTTTTGCGTGATAGATTCTTCTAATGATGCGGCTTATATGATGATTTTACATGGCACAAGTCCTCATAATAATGTCTTTCTTTTAAATTATGTGCAAGGGCCAACTTCTCGTGTGCAATTAATGGCTCCCTAATAAATCGGTACTGAACTGTCTAAAAACCGATTTAACTACAACTGATATTCAATTAGTTCGGCTTTGATTTTGAGTGGCTGAAACTGGAAACCAGGGTTGGGTGATGAAAATAGAACAAAAAAAAAACGGAAAAGAACACTGAAAAAGTCAGTTCAGTTCGATTTCAGTCTCAAGGTTTTGAAAATTTGGTTAACAAATCCGAAACAGATTTTTTTGGTTCCACTTTGGCTCAGGCTGAACCGAGCTGAGAACTGAAAAAATCGGGTAAGAGCACCCTGGTTTGAAGGGTATCATTATTTCCACCCTTCAAAAATGTAAGGGTGATTTTTTTCAAATCAGATGATATAAATCGTTTTTCATCCCAAGCTTCTACACGATAGATCTTGAGATCATTGGCATAACATCCAACTGTCAATTTTTAATCCCACATGACGCACATCCCAAAAAAAAAGACCAGAAAATCATGTGACACACATCTTACATAGTCAATTTTTAATCCCACGTGACACACATCCCAAAAAAAGTGACCAAAAAACCACGTGACACGCATCTTACTCAAACTTGATTTTCAAGTCACCTTTTGAGATGTGTGCCACATGGAATCGCCTGAAGGTACCATTATCTCAAGATCTTTTGAGTAAAAGATTGGGATGAAAATCTATCTCCATCATCTTATTCAAAGATTGGGACGAAAACCTATCTCCATCATCTTCTCGTAGTAGGTGCCGTTGCAAATTATGCTAGAAAAGGAATGGATTTCACTATCAATATCAAAAATATCCAAGGCCCATGCCATAATTTTCCAAAAATAAAATGGCACTCTTTCCACAAAAGGAATCCGAGACCTAACAAATGTTGGCTCATGTTGCCATGAGACCTCATCAATGGAGATTAAATTCTCATTGACTACTTGTCGGTATGTGATTAATCATCCATTGTTATCTTAGCATTTTTTATATGGGCTTTACAACTCAGTTTGATAAAATGTGATATACGGCACGGTTGATAGCCTTTTGAAATGCATTTCACAATTATAGCTGTGATACTGACCGTGAAACGTCGTTTGATAAAGCAATAAATAATGCGTTTTGGATGACTTTTTGGCTTACGGTTACCGAAAATAGATACGAGGAGCGACCCTCGTATCCTCTCGTCGCGACACGTAACGACAAAAGCTCTTAAACGCATCGCCCGTCAAACGTGCCCATAGTGTATCGAAAACACCTACAAAGATTCCAATGATAGGAAAGCCAAGGATCATGTGATAAACTAATCAGGATGGCCAGGACCACAGCTCAAAAAGCGGAAGTCCTCAGTTCAAATCTTACCCCTTTGTTGGCAATCCATAGGAATTTATCACTACTTAATTACCTGATACGTGTGATGTGCGGGTATTGTACATGTTCAAAGACTTAGTCAACAATCTTTGATGTATCTGAGTTAACTCCCCTCAAATATTCGGGAGTATCAAGCAATAATTCATAATTCTTACATCAAACGTGTCATTAAAACACCAATAGCAGTTGCACAAGTAACGAAATCAATTAGTATCGTTGATACATATGGGCTTCGTTGGGAACCGATACAAGGATCGGCCGATATGTCTTTGCATCGACCGATAGTGATTGATACAAATAATTTTTTATTTTATTTAAAAAAAAAAACGATATAATAATTATGATATTGTAGCGGTATCGGTCCAAGATGAGTCGATACTCGATACTGAGACTGACACCATGCTTCCATTTGATTGCTACTTCCTCTCATGTAAATTTTAATACTCTACAATTTACTACAATTTGCTACAATATCCATCACATAATTCTAAAAATTTTACCAACTTTGACTAGCAAAAGAGAAGAAACCCTATTTTCTACCAACCACAGACATTCAAAATTGGCATCTCATGCATTGACATTGCATCCGAATTGACCAAAATAAAATTCTTTTGCTAACGTCATGATTGCAGAAAAAGTACCCTACAGAATGCCGGTGGGAAAATATATAATAATTAGAAAAAAACAAAACAAAGGGCAGATAGACTGACTGAAAGTGCCTTCATCCGAAACCCTTTGAAATCATTCACTGCTTGGAATGATGGTAGAAATTATTTTTTCACCCTAATCTTTCACATAATAGATCTTGAGATCACGAGCGTCTCATAAAATAGTCAATTTTTATTTAGCATGACATGAATCTCCAAAATATGGCCCTAAAATCACATAAGACACATCACACTCAAATGTCAAAGATTTGGGATTTGTCCCACGTAGAGTGAAAACCTAATTGGTAGATGGGACAATTATTGTCTAAGATCCATTGGGGAAGAAGATTGGGGTGAAATTATCTCTATCATCTGATTCCATTCAATTAATGGATTTCAAGGGGTTTCGAATGTAGGCGCTTTCAATAAACCTACAGGCATGAACAGGGGCTCCCAACAAAAATAGAAGGGGAGCAACTACTTGCACACAAGATTTGTGTCATCGCACATAATTAAAAAGAAAGACTTCATATTGTTGGGACTCTGTATCACATGAAACACCATCTAAGCCGACTAATTTGAAGGTCGTGATGTAAAGATCTTTGATGCCAAAGATTGACACAAAACACAATCTCTCTCATTTATTCAATACAGTCAACCATTGAATTGGATGATGGTCTTTGCCTCTGATAAATTAGATGATAGGGCTCATGTTTCATGCCAATCTGCCATCCAAGTATCTTCACAAATTTGGATGATAGAAATCCAAGTTTCCAAGGCTCATAACAAAATTTTCTATAGAAAGAATGCCATTTGAAAAGGTGATGTGGACCTAATAACTTTTGGTAGAAAATTGCCAATGGCTATCGCCATCGACTCCAGCATAAACCTCATCTAAGTTGGACCATGAGGACGGCTGCCCAAGAAACTTCCAGAGAAAGGTGTTATCATTAAGCAGTCATGAAGCTTTTGTTAGGTTTATATTCAAATTACATTAAAGTTTAAATATATTTGTATGTGGCACGTACTATGTACGTGGAGAGAGAGAGAAAAGGATTTTAGGTGAGATAGACCAAGGCTGTGTTTGGGTTAGCTCTTATAAGATCAGAAGCAGCTCTTTGCCTGCTTTCTGTCAGAGTAGATGAAATTTGCTCTAAGATAAAGCAAGCATAGAGCAGTTTTATCACTTAAAATAGCTCTCTGCTAGAATAAATGAGGCAAGGAGCTGTGTTATCAAATGTAAAAGTAGTTATCTGTCGGAGCCAAAAAGTGATAGAGCTGTTCTTTGCCCCAAAAGAGCTAACCCAAACGCAGCCTAAGAGAGCAAACAGTGGGGGTCTCAATTGACCGAGCTTCAGCCCAGCCCACTATGGGCCCAGTATGGGCTTTATTTCTATGCCCATTTAATAACTGGGCTGGGCTTGGCTAGCCCGCTTATATAAACAGGATGGTTTTGGGCATATAGATTCAAGTTTGTTGGCCCATTATACTATAGAGCTATTTTGGCCCTGCCCAAATAAAAATACACGTATTTATTTTATATATATATTAGTCAATATTAATGAAATTAGTACATTGCACTAGTTTTGATAAGTCAGTTGATGATTTATCTCAACTGCATTTGTTACAAAGGGCCGGATGGGCTCTTGTCGGGCTCGAATTCGTCTAAAAACAATTTAATATTTGGCTTGGATGAGCTCAAGTGCTGCCCGGCGCTCCCCGAACAAGACCTGATTATGTAATGGGCCGGTATTTATCAGGTCAGGTATGAAGTAGGATGCTTTCTAGACAGTCCGGCCCGACAGTAAACAGGCCTGCCATGGCCGACCATTTTTCGCCCGCTTAAGGCCCTGCACTGCTTATTTAGACCCCTAGTAAACACTGTCGTACAGTAACTCACATTGCAAGTTTTATTTTTAGTGATATATCATTATTTAACAAAAACAATGCTCTATGCCATTTTTTATCACCTAAAAAAAACAAAACAATGCTCTATCCCATTTTTTATCACCCAAAAAATCAAACGCTGTTATTTCTTCCGAAACAGCGCTCTATATGCCTGAAACGGGCAGTCATACATATCAACCCACATAAGGCATTGATCAATTTTAATGAATAATTATAAGATTGCCCTTTCCAACAAACTTTCATTTTTTTAATTTTTCTTTTATTTGATATTCGACACGTGGATGAAGAATGCATATAAATAATAGCCTGTATAAGGCGCATTTCCATAATTTAAAAAAATTTAAACTTTTTTGTAATAAAAATATAAATTGGGCGTATTTTCATACTTTTCTAATAAAGATATCCATTAATGATTTTATTAAACTTTTGAAAACTTTTGAAAATGCTTATGGTAGAGGGTAGGACGAAAAAATGTAATATTTTCATGTGATTCCCAACCTCCCCCTTTTCCCATTATATATAGTAAAGGTATGACTAGAAAACATTAGGCTGAAAACTTTTGATTACTTTGAATCAGATGATGAAGATTTTTTTTTGCCCCAAACTTTCATCCAATGGATCTTGAAACTATCGTTGTACCAGCAAACAGTCTATGTGGCACACAAACCAAAAAGCGATCCATGAATGACTTTGAACAAATGTGGTTCTCATATCACTTTTTGGGATGTGAGCCACATGAAATCAAAATCATACCATATGACATGTATGTTCATGGTCTCAAGATTCGTTGTGTGAAAGATTGGGACGAAAAACAATCTTTATCATATATGATTGGAACAAAAAACAATATCTATCTTTAACGTCCGAAACAAAATTGCCAAGGGAATCCTAAATTTTTGCAGTGTGAGGCATATTGACTTTTTGAAAAAGTCGCAAATAACTCACAATTTTCGGAAAAAAAAATGATTTATATTACAATTATTGGGGGCCTTTTCAAAAAAATGTGAATTTTAAGAGGTATTTGTCGATTTGAAGAATCAGTTGCGAATTTTACAAATTATTCACAAATTCCCTGGATTTTTAAAATTTTTAATTAATATATTTTTATTATTTTTCCGAATTTGACATCTTGTCCTAGATTTTACGAATTTTGCTAGATTTTTCTATATTTTTTCCAAGCCAATTTATTCCGACTTGGTCTGGTGTGCGGTGAGCACATATGTTAGCATCTCACCTAGACATCTGAAAAGTGTGCCAGGTGTTATAAAATTACAATTCTTAATATTCATTTCACAATTCTAATAAGGCAAAGCTATTCTCACACGTCTAATAGCAACTACCACACAATTTTTTCACAGACGAAAACCATTGATTGATTTGAATCAGACAATGGAGATTGCTTTTATATTTCAATCTTCCTCATGATAGATCTTAAGATCATGGCTCACCTATCATATGGTGATATGTTAATTCCACATGGCATGTAGTGCTTCAAATTTTATATCTTTGATACACCTAATTTATTTGTATATGTCTAATAACATATATACAGCATGCTTTGAATTTTCAAACATTTTAATTTAGAAATACATATTTTAGTTTTCAAACTACTCTTATATTTATTTCTGTCATTAATTAACAAAAGTTATGTCGTAATCTACCGATTAAAGGCTTGAGTAAGAGACAAAAGGTTAGAGAATTGTACCTTAGTATTTAGGTTTTAAACCTTTATTTTGGACCTTGAAATAAACGTATATACGTCCTTCTATGGTGTGTTCGCGTAACACCGGATGTTTTCCTAATAAATTAAGTTAAAAGGTATTACGAAGAAAATCCTAAATCATAATCTCATTTAAAGTTTTTCTTAAGAATAGATGTTCTTCATGTAAGAAACTCTAGAGACATTAGAGAAGAGATTCTAGATTCTCCTTTAATATAACTTTTCTTTTTGGAAGATTGGCTGCATTGATTTTCAAGCGGCCTTTGCATCTTTCAAGAGTTGTCGTTGTGGTGAGGAACTCGATTAAATCGTAGAGATACAATCGATTTAAGTATGGAGAAATCATGTTTTCCCTTAGAACTTAAATCAAATTAAAGGTGATATTCATAGCAAATAGTGTATATTATTGCATAAATAATGAATGGTATGAATTAGATGTGATGCATGTTATGATTGATGTTGTTGGTGTTGATGTTTTTGACTGAAAATATGGTTGGGTCATCCGAGCGACTTCAAGACGGAAGTTCGTGGATGTAGGATGGACGCCCGTGGTCTTCTGACAAATCTGAAGCTCCAGTTTGCAGCTTCAAGACGGGTGTCCGTGGTATTTAAACGGACATTCGTGTTTGACAATAACTCTGTCCAGAGTGACGTACTTTGACGAACGTCCATGGTATTTAGATGGACATTCGTGCTTCATGAGAACTCTGCCCAAAGTGAGTATATTTAACGAACGTCCATGGACTCAGGGATGGACGACCATGGACTCAGGGACGGACGTCCGTGATAATAATTAGCTCTTTTTACAATAATTTGAATAAATGTTAAGATTTATACTCAATAATTATATTCACATGCACTGTAATGTTTTATAATGGTCCACAAATTGCATAAGTAAAACGCATGAACATAATGAAATGATAAGTAATTATCAGGCTGGATTAGACCCAGCGTCTTGATAGAGACAGAGTCTAACCAATAATGAACACGTGATCAATTAGACCCAACGTTTTGATAGAGACGGAGTCTAATGACACAAGAATAAGGACTTATTAGACCCAACATCTTGATAGGGACGGAGTCTAAAAGTCAACGTCTTAAGAGAGAAGGGTAAAAGAGAAACTTAAAAGAAAAGATAAACTCATGCGTTAATGATTTTCATGTCACATTTCAGTTCCTTTCAACTTATTGAAATTATGCATGCCACAAGCACAGACTTATGAATTATAGAAATGTTTATATTACGATAATTGATATCTTGATTGCATGCTTGGTCCATACAAGTGTAAACTTACACCCCTCATTGAAGTGGATAGTCAGATGAGACAAGTTTAGCTAAGGATAACGTATGGGCTTATGGTGATGAGAATGCATGTGGTGTTCAGGAACCTTAGGTGGATGGCAATGAAGGCTTCATAGCCTAGCTATTTATTTCCTTTTCATATTATGATTTTCAAATAGATGAGACAACGATTGACTAGTAATTTCATTAAAAAAATTTAAGCTTTTAGATATATTAGATTTTATAATTTGAATAAGAAGATTGTTATGGGTTTTATTGCGATTCATTAATACATACTAAATCTTTCTTTTCGTTGTTTAAGGCGCTATTAGTGCCTTATAATGTTTTTGTGGATCTTGATATACGAAGATACGACCTAAGATCTTACAATCAGCCATTGTGAAAGCTTGGGTCTTTACAGTTGGTATCAAAGCCTAAAGTTGATTCTTACGTTCGGAATATATAGAACTAAAGTCTAATGTGAGTTATTGGACGATTGCATATAGCGAACAAGCACATTGATGCGTTAATCGTGGCGATTGTGAATGCCATCAATACAACCAGGGCTCCACATCCTCATCCTACTCCTACTCCTAAGTCGAAATTAGATGAATTTGGGAAGAATCGACCGCTTCACTTCAATGGGACGGGAGACAGTGTTGAGGTTATGAAATGGGCGCAGCGGATGGAAAAGTTTTTCGATCTGATGAAATATAACGAGATGACGAAGGTGAGGTTGGCAACCTACAAACTGGAAGGGGATGTCAAGAATTGGTGGAGACAATTGAAAGAGGTGACTCATGTCAAAGAACCCCAATATGTTTGGGATTGGGACAAATTCGTGAAAGTATTTTACAATAAGTACTACTCTCAAAGCATTCAGGAAACGAAGATAGATGAACTCCTGAACCTTCAGCGGGGAGAGATGACCATAGACACTAACGCCAAGCTCTTTACGGAACTGAGTCAGTTCACACTGACCCCGATTTCTGACGAAAACTTTAGACACAGGAGATTTGAGACCCTAGATCAAGAAATTCCTAGTTGGTTAATAGGACTTTTTCTATGTTAAGCGTTATCCTATTGCAAGCGCATAATGGTATTGTAGCACATGTATTAGGTATCGATCCTCAGGGAAGGTGTAACTCTAAAAATCTTCTATTTGCCTTTAAAGAATAAAAAATAGTTTTTGCTTTAAAGTTAAAGTACCAAGATTGAAATAAAACTTGTTTAAATGACAAAGCTTAGGTTCCGTATCGTAGATCTTACAATCCTAATTAATTATAACTTCGTTCTCTAAATTCCATGTAATTATCTTAAGGCGACAACAACAATATAAGAAGAATAAAATATCAGTTTAAGACACAACGACAATATAAACCTTTCTAGCATAAATATCATTAATGAAGCTAAGACAACAACGACAACATAGTCGGGTGATGGAAATCTAGTAATCTCAATCCTAGGGCAACAAAGAAAAAGAAATTATAGAAATCGTGAAAACCTTTCAAAACTCATAGATAAGTTTTAAAACTCATATTCATTAACCAATCCGAATTTTGAATTCAAAAAAGTAAGAAACTCTTAATTATTCATACTCAATCTTTGATATCGAGTTCCTAAACTTAAAAAGAAATTAGATACTCATTATTTATTGAATTGAAAATAATTACAAATACTGAAATTAAATCTAAACTACCCATAATCTTCAGTCTTTCAGATCTTAGTTGTCAATTAAAATCTAAAATTCCTCGGATGAACTAAATACTGAAATTAAAAGACAGAAATTGAAATTGCTGAAAATCAAAAAGGCAGAAAATTAAATGACTGAAATAAAAATCTAAGCTATGTTGATCTTCGGGTTCCCAATCTTAGTCATCAATTAAGATTAAGACTCCTTGGATGATTATTCTGAACGCAGGCTCTCTTATTTATAGATACATAAGAGGTCAATTACAAAATTGTAGGACTTTATTCTAAGTAAACTACCTACTTAAGACTTTTTCTAAAACTAAACTACCTAATACATATTTGTCTTTGTTTGGAACTTCTAAAATCGTGGAGAATCTTTATTCCTCGTTTTCAACAGCAGTAGATCTCGTAGGACTTCCTTGAATCGTAGAGTGCATGGGTTCTTCATGTGGATTACTATTTTGCATGATTTTGCGTTCTCACGTGAGCTTTCAGAAGCCAATCATATAGCTTTAACTGATAAAATTGTGAATATGATTTTGTATTTTGCACTGTATTATTCATACGATTCTTCTTTCGATCACTAGTAAACCTTTTGATCTCTCTTAGTCTTCTAAACTTCTTTCGTAATGCTTTGCAAGCACTCATAAGCCAATCATATGCTTTCGATTCTTCTTATGCTCAATCGTAAGGTTACTATTTTAATCTTTCTCTGGTTATAGCTTACAATTTCTTTTTTTCTTTTCTTCAATTGAATCGTGAAGGGATCGTAGGTCTATAATTTTGTTTCGTTCTCTCGTAAACTGAGATTTCAACTACGATTCATGGTCTTTTGACTTGCAATCTTCTCTTTTGTACTTTCGAAGTCCTTTTTAACACATTTATTTCTTTTCTTCTTCTTCTTCTGTCTGTTGAACTAATTATCCACTATCAAAGCATTATTAGTATCAAACTATAGACTAGCAGTACTCACTTGAGGGTATAAATATGGTAAAATATGTGACTGATCATTGGTCACCGAAGCGATTCTTATAAGGACCTGATTGATAAGTGTTACACCATCGAGAGAGAACTAAAGATGACTCCTTCGACTAATGTCGGTCAAAGCTCGGCTAGAAATTTTCAATCTATTCGTAGAGATCGAGTGTTTTCAAAACCTAACACGAGATCAGAGAGTCAGACCACGCCTTACTCAAGATCGACATTCTCTCAGCAAAGCAAGAGTGTCTCTGCAATGGTGTCGACTACGAAGACTATTCCGATTTGCACTACATGTGGTAAGAATCATTATGGAACCTACTTGAGAGGATCGGGTGCTTATTTCGACTGTGGCCAGCAAGGGCATAAAGCAACCGAGTGCAGAATGCCTAGAAAGTCGCCTGGATTGAGGACTACACCTCCGACAACGATTACGGCTAATGGGCGAGTATATACCCTATCTGACACTGACGCAAGAGCTTTAGACGACAGTTGAACTTGGCGAAGATTAAAAACAAGTATTTATTGTCACGGATCGATGTTTTATTTGTTCAATTGTAAGGTGAACGATATTTCTCTATGATCAATCTAAGATCGGGATATCACCAGTTGAGGGTGAGAGAGTCCGATGTACCTAAGACGACATTCAATATTAGGTATGTGTAGTATGAATTCTTAGTAATGGCATTTGGATTGACTAATGCCCCTGCAATCTTCATGGACCTGATGAACCGTATTTTCAAGATTTGGATCTATTTGTAATGATTTTCGCCAATAACATCCTGATCTATTCCAAGTCTGAAGAAGAACACGCCCAGCTCTTGAGGATAGCCTTGCAGACCCTCTTGGACCACCAGTTGTATGCTAAAATGAGAAACTACGAATTCTGAATGTGTCAAGTGGCATTCCTAGGCCACAAGATTTCTAAAACAGGGATTACTGTTGATCTTGCTAAAATTGAAGTCATTGTGAATTGGGTGAGTCCCAAGAGTGTTACTGAAGTGCGGAGTTTCCTAAGCTTAGCAGGTTCCTATAGAAGGTTCGTAGAAGGTTTCTCAAAGATTTTTGAACCTCTTACCGGATTAACCAAGAAGAATGCAAAATTCAATTGGACCGAAGAGTGCAAGAAGAGCTTTTTCGAATTAAAGAAAATGTTAACTAATGCACCTATTCTAGTGATACCTTCTGGCAGTGGTGGTTTTACTTAATACCGATGCTTCATATAAAGGATTAGGTGATGTCCTTATGAAGAGCGAGAGAGTTGTGGCTTACGTATCTAGGCAATTAAATGATCACGAAAAGAATTATCCTACGCAAGATATACAACTGGCAACTATTATTTTTGCATTGAAGATCTAGAGACACTACCTTTATGGGAAAAAATTCATCATCTCCACGAATCATCATAGTCTGAAATACATTTATACTCAGAAAGACTTGAATATGAGACAGAGGAGATGGTTGGAATTCATGATTGATTACGACTGCAAGATCAAATATCACCCAGGAAATGATAATGTAGTTGTTGATGCCCTCAGCAGATTTATTTCATAGCTGGCAATTCGACCAAGGGCATTGTTATCGCATATCATTATCACTTCCTCTTTACTTGATCGAATCAAGGAACTACAACTTAATAATCCCAATCTTTTAAAACTAAAGGATAGAGGAACAACGGAGATAACTGTCAGAGATGATGCGTTGATTTTATCCCAGGGACGGTACTGCGTACCTGATTAGAATTGAAAGGAGAGATCTTAGACAAAGCCTATAGGTCCAAATTTTTTATCAACCGTGGAAAAAATAAGATGTATAAGGGATTAAAGAAAAATTATTAGTGGAATGACACAAGAGAGATCGTCGACTACGTGGCAAGATGTCTCACATGCCAACAAGTTAAAGTCGATCATCAGAAACCACCTGGTATACTTCTTTTGTTACCAATTTCATAATGGAAATGGGAAAGTATCAGTATGGATTTCATCACCGGTTTGCCAAGGACTTTGAAGAGGAACGATGCTATTTGGGTTGTGGTCGATAGATTGACTAAATCGGCTCATTTTATTCTGTACCGCATGACCTATTCAGCTTCTCAATTGGCGGATACTTACATTCGAGAGATTGTCAAATTACATGGAGTACCCGCTAATATTGTATCTGATAGAGACTCGTGTTTTACGTTGAGATTTTAGCAGAAATTTCAAGACAAGATGGGGTCTAAATTAAAATTTAGCTCCACTTTTCATCCTCAAACGGATGGACATGTCGAAAGACTGAATCAAGTGTTAGAGGACATGTTACGCGCTTGCGTATTGGACTTTGGAGGCAATTGGGACGAACATCTACCTCTTACGAAGTTTGCCTATAACAATAGTTACCAATGTACTATCCAGATGGCCTCGCATGAAGCCTTATATGGGAGAAGTTACAGAACTCTCTTATGTTAGCATGAGGTCGGAGTGAGAAGTTTGCTATGACCTCAAATTGTTGAAGAAATGTCTAAGCAAGATCAGTTGATCCGAAAAAGAATGCAAATCGCGCAAAGCAGACAAAAGAGCTACACTGATTTGAAGCATAGAAATTGGGATCTTATCGAAGGGGATAAAGTCTTCGTAAAAATCTCACCTATGAAATGAGTGATGAGATTCAAACTGAAAGGAAAGCTTAGTCCAAGATTCGTGGGACCATTTGAAGTCTTGAAGATAACCGAAGAAATAGCATATTGAGTCAAGCTATCACCAAAGTTTATCAAGGTATATAATATTTTTCATATATCCATGCTAAAGAAATACGTGACAGACCTTGCTCATGTTATCGACTAGGGACCCTTTGAGGTTTATAAGGATATGATCGTTGTATAAAAGCATATTCAGATTGTTGATTGGAAAGAGCAGACCCTGAGAAATAAAGTTATATTATTGGTCCTATAATTTAGCAACCTCACTCTCATGAAGAAGCTACTTGGGAACGTGACGATACTATCAGGAAGGATCATCTCTTCGAGTGAAGGTATAACTCAATTTCGATGACGAAATTTTTATAAGTATGGAAGATTGTAGTGATTCTAATTTCATGTCTTTGATATACCTAATTTATTTGTATGTGCTTAATAGTATATACACCGCATGCTTTGAATTTTTAAACATTTTAATTTTAAAATAGATGTTTTAGTTTTCAAACTCTTATATTTATTTCTATTATTAATTGACACGAGTTATGTGGTAGCCTATTAGTTAAAAGATTGAGTTAAAGACAAGAGGTCAAAGGATGGAACCTTGGTATGTAGGTTTTAAACCTTTATTGGTATTATGATAAAACCCTAAATCATTATCTCATTTTGAGTTCTTCTTAAGAATAGAGGTTTTTCTCATAAGAAATACTAGAGACCTTAGAGAAAAGATTCTAGATCCTCCTTTTTTATAACTTTTTATTTTGAAAGATCGGTGAGGCGTTTGCATCGATTCTCAAGCGGCCTTCGCATCTTTCAAGAGTAATTTTCATGGTAGGGAACCTGATTGAATTGCGAAGATACGATCGATCTAGGTATGGAGACATCATATTTTTCCTTAGAACTTAAATATCGAATTAATGATATTTTCATAGTAAATAGTGTGAATTATTACATAAATAATGAATGGTATGAATTAGATGTGATGCATGCTATGTTTGATGATTTTGATGTTGATTTTTTTGGCTAAAAATATGGTTGGGTCGTCCGAGCAACTTCAGGACGGACGTCTGTGGTCCTCCATTAGATCTAAAGCTCTAGTTTGCGACTTTAGGACAAACGTTTGTGGTATTTGGATGGATGTTCGTGCTTGGCAATAACTTTTTCAAGAATGAAGTACTTTGATGGACGTCCGTAGTATTTGGATAGGCGCCCGTGCTTCACGAGAATTCTACCCAGAGCGAGTATATTTGGCAAACGCATGTGGACTCAGGGATGGACGTCTGTGATATCGATTAGCTCTCTTTACAATAGTTTGATTAAATGTTAAGGTTTATGCTCAATAAATATATTCACATGCACTTTAATGTTTTATGATGGTCCACGAATTGCATGATTAAGACACATGAACATGATAAAATGATAGGCAAAGATCAGGTTATATTAGACCCAATGTCTTGATAGGGACGAAATCTAAAGTCAACGTCTTGAGAGGGATGGGTAAAATAGGAACCTAAAAGAAAAGATAAACTCTTGCAATAATGATTTTCATGTCACGTTTCAGTTCCTTTCAGCTTAATGCCACAAGCACACACTCATGAATTATAGAAATGTTTGCATTACGATTATTGATATCTTATGTTTTAATGGAATACATGTCTGGTCCATACAAGTGTAAACTTATACCCCTTATTGATGTGAGTGGTTATATGAGACAGGTGTAGCTGAAGATAACGTATGAATTTATGTAGATGAGATTGCACATGGTGTTCAAGAATCTTAGATGGATGGCGATGAAGGTTTCATAGCCTAACTATTTATTTCCTTTTAATATTATTGTTTTCAAATTGATGAGATAACGATTGACTAGTAATTTCATTTGGAATGTTTTAAGTTTTTAGATATGTTAGACTTTACAATTGGAATAAGAAGATTGTCATGGGTTATATTGCGATTCATTAATGTTTATTGAATTTTTCCTTTCATTGTTTAAGACGCTCTTAGTGCCTTATAATATTTTTGTAGATCTTGATATACGAAGGTATGACCTGAGATCTTACAATCACCCATTGTGAGAACTCGGGTCCTTACAGTTGTTATCAAAGCCTAAGATTGATTCTTACGTCAAGAATATGTAGAACTAGAGTCTAATGTGAGTTATTGGACGGTTGCAGATGGCGAACAAGATCCTTTGTGTGAAAGATTGGGACAGAAACCTATCTTCGTCATCTTATTCAAAGCAATCAATGGTTTTCATAGTAGGTGTCAATACCTTTTCAATGGTTGCAAATTATGCTAGAAAATGAATGAATTTCACTGTCAATGTCAAAAATTTCCAAGGCCCATACCATAATTTTCCATAAAAATGGCACTCCTTCCACAAAAGGAATCGCAGACCTAACAAATGATGGCATATGTAGCAATGAGACCTCATCATTGGCGATTAAATTCTCATTGGCTACTTGTCGGTTACATGTATGTGATTAATCATCGATTGTTATTTGAACATTTTTTATATGGGCTTTACAACTCGTTTGATAAAATGTGATATAGTGTAGCGAAAACACCTACAAAGGATCCAAGGATAGAAAATTCAAGGATCATGTGATAAATTAACCAAGATTGCGCCTCAAAAAGCGGAGGTCCTGAATTCGAGTCTTACCCTTTGTTGGCAACCAATGGCGGAATCAGGTACACGTCAATGCGGGCGAGCGCCCTCATTCAAATCCATCAATTTATTATTATTATTATAAATATTATAAAGCTTTGCCAACACACCTCTTTAAACCTAATGGTTCTAAACCCATGTCCTCTCTAAACCTAAACCCACACCTACACCCTCCCTCTTTTCTCTCTCTCTAAACTTAAACCCACGCCCTCTCACTTTTCTCTCTTTTTTCTCTCTCTAAACCCCTCATCGTCGCCCTCTCTAAATCTGTGCAGTTGCGCCGTCCCTCTTTTCTCTCTGGCCCATATCCTCGGCTAGTCGGCTTCGTCTTCTTCCTCGGGGCATCCTCTGCAACTCCAAGTCTCCCAGCCATTTGCAAATTGCAAGTAAGTAAGAGAGTAACCCCTCTTTCTCTTTTCCTAATAATTATTTTTTGTTTCATTCAATGCATTTGCTTTGTTATTATTTATTTATATAGATTTTTCTTAAATAATTCAATATTAAGTTTGAATTTTTCTATAATGTTTGTTGACTATATGGGGCTGAATTGACTGCTTTTGACCCAATTCGGATTGTATAAATACTTTTTTTTTTTGTTTTATTTTTTGTTTTAATTAGGATATTCATTTCCTCTCCTGTTTAGATGAATGTGCTTGAGATAAAATATGGGTTTTGTTTGAAAAGAGTGAATTTGATCTATGTTTGGAAATTGTGCTTTTTTGTTTGATTTTAATTGACGAATTGTGCGATTTAATTTTTTTATTTTTTATTATTATTTATAATCAGTTGAGCTGAAATTGGAATGCGATTTTTTGTTATAGGCTTGAATCTGATATGAGTATCTTTAATATTTGTTTCTTGTATCTTAAATATATATTTATTTATTTACTTGTTTATGTATTTTTTATGCTTTTGAGTTTTGAGTATTAGGGTTTTGTTTTTATATTAGAGATTATATCCATTATTATTAATTTTCTTAAGAGTGAACATTGCAATTAGAACCTATGTTTTGTTTACTAGCTGAACATGAGCAAGTTTCTGCAATTTATTTATGAGGCCCTACGACCTAGATTTCACGTGTTAGATGCCTAATGGTTCGGATCACCTACATCATAAACCATTGATGGGGTAAGATCATTTAAACACCATTTTAGTGCTTACATGTCTCTGAGGAGAGTTGGTCCCTTTACTTAAAAAGTTAAAATCCCTTAATTTCTAAAGCCCTTTCTCAATCTCGCATGCCTAAGTCCTAAGTCCTAAATCCTAATTCCCTAAATCGGAAATCCTTATACTTATAGCTCTAAAGAGACAAATTTTATATTTTGAGGTAAGTTGTGGCTTGAAATATAGATATGTCATGTACAATGAGGATATGAAGGACTGATTTGTATCTTTTGTTTATTGACCCAGTAATGCACATATATTTTAAGTCAGCATCTGAACTAGCGTCGCCTTGTGTGAGAAAATGAAGTTTGTGATGGAGGACAACCACACACACACAACGTAGAAATGCTGACAGTGGCAGAACTACGTGTGTGCCAGTGCGAGAAAATATAGATATTGACTTGACAAATCTTCTAGCAGATCTAGGTGTGCGTCCTACAATTTCAAATTACCATCCTGATGTACAAGAAAAGATAAGAAGAGTTTATTTACAAAAGGATTCTTTTCAACCCAAAGGACATAATTTTCCTCAAATGAAATTTTAAATTGGCTTCTTTGGTTTAATCCCAAGTGATTTGACAACTTCAATGATTGGTTAGAATATAACATAGAGAAAGATATTGTATATTGCTTATATTGCTATCTATTTAAATTGAATAGAGGAGGACAAGGGAGTGGTGAGCAATTTATTAGTGAAGGCTTTAGAAGTTGGAAGAGGAAAGAGAGATTAAACACTCATGGTGGAGAATATAATAGTGCTCATCATCAAGCGTATGTGATGTGTGAAAATCTTTTAAATCAAATACAACACATAGAGACTATTTTCGAGAAACATACTGAACAAAAAAAATTAGATTACAAAGCTTGTTTTTATGCATCAATTGATTACGTATGATTTCTCTTTCATCAAGGGTTGGCTTTTCGTGGGCACGGCGTATCAGAGTATTCAATTGTTGAATTTTCTTTCCATTCATAGCAAAGAGATTAAGAGAGTTGTGTTGAGCAATGCTCCCAAAAATTTACAGTTAAAATCACCTAATTCAGAAAGAGATTGTTCAAGTATATGCAATTCAAACTATAAGAGTGATAGTCGATGATCTTGGAGACTCTTTCTTCTCACTGTTTGTTGATGAGTCTCGTGATATATCCATCAAAGAGCAGATGGTTGTTGTCGTACGATATGTAGATAGACGAGATTTTATGGTTGAGTGCATGGGTTAAAATATCGGGTTACCAATACGTATCGTCCAAGCTCCAAAACGATACGTATCGGATGATACGTATCAGTACCGGTCTGTATCGGACGATACATTGAATGTATCATTCGATACATTCAATACATTTGAACGTATCGAATGATACATTCAATGTATCGTTCGAGTCCAATACCGATACGTATCGGTATCGGACGATATTTTGATCCATGGTTGAGTGTGTCATAGTTTTTGTACATGTTCTTGAAACCTCTACTACATCACTTAAGAAATGAATTGAAGAACTACTTCTCAAGCATAACTTAAGTATGACAAGAATGTGTGGTCAAGGATATGATGGTGCAAGTAACATGCAAGATAAATTCAAGGGACTCAAAGCATTTTTTTTTAAAGAAAATGAATCTATATTGTGTATCCATTGTTTTGCACATCAACTTTAGTTAACAATTGTCCCTGTTGCACAACATCATAAACCAGCTATAACCTTCTTTGAATTGGTTGCTCTTGTAGTGAATATGGTTGATGGCTCATGCAAACGGAAGGATCTTCGAGGGAGATACAAGCTGAAAATGTGAAGAAAGCACTTGAGAGTCGCAAAACCTCGACTAGAAAAGGCCGTAATCAAAAAACTATTCTTAAAAGGGCGAGTGAAATACATTGGAGCGCACATTTAGATACCTACCTAAACTTAATTACCATGTATCCTGCTGTGATTAAAGTACTTAAGTTTATTGATGAAGATGAGTTTATAAAACAAAAAGCTAAAGCAAGTTCACTCTACATGTAATGAAGGAGATTTTGATAGTCACTTGTCATCTATCAAAAGTGTTACAACAAAAAGATCAGGATATTGTGAATGTCATACGTTTGGTTGATTTAACAAAGCGAAGTTTACAAAAAATTAGGGATAATGAATGAGATTCTATCCTCATTTAGGTTTTTATATTCTGTAATGAGTGGGATATTATTGCTCCAAATATGAATAAGAAGTTTGTAGTGCATGGACGATCACGTCGTAGAGCTGAAGAAATCACAAATCTACACTACTATCGGGTTGAGTTCTTCTATACTATCATTGGTATGCAACTTCAAGAGCTTAATAACCATTTTACTGAAGTAAACACTGAATTGCTATTTTGTATGGCTTGCTTCAATCCTTCATAATCATTTTTAGCTTTTGATGAGCAAAAGTTAATGCGTCTCACACAATTTTATCCACCTAAATTTTCAGAAGTAGATCGGTTGGTTCTTAGAGGTCAGCTTAAGACGTTTGTTATGGACATCCGGTAGAATAAAAACTTTTTTGATTTGAAGGGTATTAGTGACCTTGCGAAGGAGCAGGTAGAGATGAAAAAATACGTTGTGTATGATTTAGTTTATTTGCTCCTAACTCTGGTATTAATTCTTCCAACTGCTACTGCTACTGTTAAGAGATCATTTTCTGTTACGCATATTCTGAAGAATAGACTTCGTGATAAAAATGGGAGATGGATTAATGAGTGACTGTTTGATTACATACATTGAGAAAGATATATTTGATAGTCTCAATAATGATACGATTGCTAATTACTTTCAAAAGATGACAAATCGTCGAGGACAATTGCCTTAAAAGAAATTTTCTTTACAGTTGACAATGGATTCAAAGTTTGATTTTTTTGTATATGAATAATATACAATTGTCAATGTCTTACTGTTAAAAATTTCTTTTTTTTTATATATAATTTTAATAAAATTTTATTTTATAATATAAATTAATTTAAATTTATATTCATTGTATAAAATTTATCTCTAATTCATTTTGCGCCCCGCCTAGATGAGAATTCTGATTCTGCCATTGTTGGCAACCCATAGGAATTTATCACTACTTAATTACTCGGTACGTGTGATGTGAGGGAATTGTACATGTTCAGAGACTTAGTCAACAATCGTTTACGTAACTTCCCTCAAATATTTGGGTATCAAGCAATAATTCATAATTTGTTTCTTACATTAAAGATGTCATAAAAACAGCAATAGCAGTTACACAAGTAACAAAACCAATAGGTATCGACGATACATATCAATTTCGCCAAGAATCGATACCGATACAGGGATCGGCCAATACTGTCTCTGTATCAATCGATAATGATCGATACAAATATTTTTTATTTTAGAAAAAAAATGATACAATATCGATGATATATATCGTAGCCGTATCGGCTGATATGTATCGGTCCAAGATGGACCGATACTCGATTCTAAGACTGACACCTTGCTTCCACTTAATTGCTACTTCCTCTCATGATGTTCATGTAAACTTTAATAACTCTACAATTTGCTACAATTTCCACTAGAATATTCTAAGGGTCTATTTGGCAACTTTTTGGGAAACATAGGAAAATTATTTGTAGATCCGATAGATTCCAGCTCTTTGGGAATGCATAAGAATTCATTATTTTTCAGTATTTGGATTGAGTAATTACTCATAGAAAATAGAAAATGAGCACCATCGATAGTGTACATTTCACACACCTAATAAATTCAACTTTCTATCGTGAGGGAGATTCCGTGAGAGAGAGATAGAAATTAAAGATAGAGAGAAATTAAAAGAGAAGTGGGGAGAGATTAGGAGAAAGAGAGAGAGAGAGAGAGAGAGAGAGATTAAAAAAGGGAGATTAGGAGAGATTCATATAGAGAGTATAAAAGAGAAAGGGGAGTACCATCTTTGGTGTACACAGCACACACCAAATAAAAAATTAGGAAGAGAAAGAATGGAGAAGAGAGAGAGAGAGAGAGAGAGAGAGAGAGAGAGAGAGAGAGATCAAAGAGAGAAAGACAGAGAGATGGAGATTTTTTTTATATTTATATTTTATTTTTTTATTGTTTTTATCTTTATTTTTTTATATTTATATTTATTTTTATTTATTTTTATTTTTTTTATTATTTTTTATCTTTATTATTTTATATTTAGATTTTTTAATCTTTTTATTTTATTTTATTTTATTTTATTCTTTTATTCTTTTTATTATTTTTTTTTAATTATTTTTTTTATTTTATTATTTTTATTTTTATTTTTTTTTTGTCAATTAATTTTATTTCAATTTATTCATAAAAAGCGGGAGAGAGATAGAGAGAGTGTGTGTGTGAGAGAGTGAGATAGAGGAGAGAGAGAAAGAGAGAGAAATAGATAAATTGAGAGAGAGAGAGAGAGAGATATCATATATAGAAAGAGAGTTCTCACGCAACAAAAATAGGGGAGGGGAGAGAGGCAAAAAGATTTTGGAAGAAATCCCCATATTTTATTAGGATTTGTCTTTTTCTAATGGAAAAGAAAATTTTAAATTTTCCTATTATTTTCAGTGGCACAACTTTGTTGTCAAACATAGGAAATTAACATATTTCCTTTCTTTTCCTTTCCCCTATTCAAACAAACCCTAAATATTTTACCAACCTGACTAGCAAAAGAGAAGAAACCCATTTTTCTACCAACCACAAACATTCAAAATTGACTTCTCACGCATCAAAATTGACCAAGACAATTTTTTTGCTAAAGTCATGATTGCAGAAAAGTACCCCGAAGACTGCCGGTGGGAAAATATATAATAATAATTAAAAAAAAAAAAAAAAGTCTTACTCAAAGCGCGTACATCCAAAACCCCTTGAAACCATTGACTGGTTAGAATCAGGCGGTGGAGATTGTTTTTGTCACGACCCAAAATCCATGCACCTGGATCTTGAGTCGTGACCCAGATAGATCAGAGAGAAAAATACTAAAGCTAAATAAAAATTTCTAATTAAGGATCAAAATCAGGTATCCAAGTAACTATATTAAGGATAAACAGAAAAACTTTTTCTTTTCTTAACAGGTTACACTACCTTAATACATTAAACTAATCACTACGTACCAGACACAGAGATCTGTACCAGATAATACTTTTGAAACTCCGTCAACTGATCTTTCTCTTATCCCTTTCCTTCACATGCAGGGTAATTAAACCACTGTAAGAATTAATTCATATGCTCCGCAAGTAACCATTCTAATATATATTGACTAAACCACTAACATGCCGATAGGTTCAAATTATCAAAGGTAAGTCTTAACGTCTCTTTTTCTTTTTCAAACTAATCAAATACTTTATTTGCAATCATGACTGTCTGTGGTTGAAAATAAATCTCGTACACAGGTAAATACCACCTACAAATACGAATCTAGTATCGACTACAGGGTGCTTTTCTCATAGAACAGATATCCATTTTAAAGCAGATAACGGAATTATCAGAGAACAGATAACAAATTGAAATCAGATAATAGAATTCTCAGACCATACAGATGGTCTGAGATTACTATATTTGCAATCAGATAATAGAGTCTTAACATCTCTTTTTCTTTTTCAAAGTAATAAAATACTTTATTTGCAATCATGATTGTCTGTAGTTGAAAATAATTCTCGTACACAGGTAAATACCACTTACAAATACGAATCTAGTATCGACTACGGGGTGCTTTTCTTATAGAACAGATATCAATTTTAAAGCAGATAACGGAATTATCAGAGAACAGATAATAAATTGAAATCAGATAACAGAATTCTCAGACCGTACAGATGCATCAGACAGATATGCCCAAACTAGATAGATAAATCAAACAAATCAAATAAATATTCTCATACCATACAGATATATCCAGACTAGACAGATATGCTCAGACCATATAGATAAATCAAACAATCATTTCTAAATCAAACCGATAACTTTGAAGCTTACACTTAAATTAGCACAACAAATTTATCACTGTTGGGGGTTATTTTAGAGCTAATAGCACGAATACCAAGTATTTTCCTCAACTCAGTTATTAATTGAGATCGGATAACATATAACAGAACAGATATCAGATTTATGACTTGACTAGGGTCTCAAAAACTTCTCATTCGGACTCAAAAGTATCATATCATTGCCTTTCAGAAATTATGATATTCAAATTCAGTACAGAAATATCAGAAAACGTCAAAACACATAAATTTATATCTCAAAACTCCATCAGTCTTAGAACAGATCTAACCACTCATAACACATCAAGTTGTCAAATATAATTGAACGGTCATATATTACAAATCCAATTTAGGCACGTTACACATGCAAGTCTACCACATTACAAATTCAGTTAACAAATATCTACACAAGCAAGTGTACCGGTATAATATATTCACTTACCAAATTTTTACACAGGTATAATATATTCAATTATCAAATTTTTACACAGTTAACCAATATCACATATTCAATCACCAAATTTTTACACAATCAGGTAGGTGTAATCGGTATAAAATATACAGTTACCACATTTGCACACAATCAGGTGCCTAAACATTTTGGTGTCACAATCAGGTGTCAACACATCAATTCAACCAGTAACACATAAAAACCCAACTTTAATACTTCAATTGATGCATACACTGTATTAAACGCTTTTGTTTTTGTTTCAGGTTTCATTTATTACTACTGGCATCAAAATCTCAGGTTTAAAGGTGTCACAGATCAGACAATAAATCAAGTTGTTTCATGTCCAAGCTAAACAATACAATAAGGTTGCATACACAAATTTCAAGAATAAATAAAAGCTACAGATACAAACTTTCACGTGCTCAAGTCGAAAACACATACAAAATTTTCATAAAGGAATACATGGAATAAATATAAAATACAGCTTGAATCAGAAGTTAAACAAGATGTGTTAGAAAAGGTACTTACCACATAAGAAATCACGCAGTTATAGGTCTACCTTCGTCGGGACCGCTCACTTTCTCTCTCTAGATCCCTTTCTGTCTCTAGGGTTTTTTTCTCTCTCTGGCTCTCTTTCTTTTCCTTTCTCTTCTTGTCTTGTTTTATCTTAGACTAAGACAACCCGCATGCCCCAAAATTCTTTCCCCTTATAGACTCCTACACTCCTCTTTACTTATTTGGTTACTTATATTATATTATATTATATTATAATCTGATAGTCTATTATATTATAGGATATATTATGATAGTTTATATTCTATATATTATAGTATAGGCTCTTCACGTATCGTCACGTATCGTATAGTCCTTCGCTACGCACTCACGCTCAACTAGGACCCTAGGTTGATATTATATTTTAACGCACCTCCACGTTAAGTGAATCAATGGATTGGGTCCCTTAAAATGCGCCAACCAAATGATTGGTGGAAAACCATGTCTAAATTATTGTGACTGCCTCAAATCTCATGAATATTGTGACTGCCTCTAATCACATGATGGTGATCTAATTTCATTCCAATCTTTCATACATCGGACCCTGAGATCATAACCTCACTATCAGACGATTCGTTTGTGCTTACTGATCCAATCATAGTGTCACATGGCACACATGCCCAAAACTGATCTCCATGGTCAGATCTAACAAAGTCAATGATTTTTAATGCATTTTTGTGTCCCGTAAAAATATTATACTTAGCAGTGGATGTGAATCACCTGTTTGGTGTACGTTAATATCAGCCATTAAATAAACACAGAAATAAATTATATCATACAGAATCGGGTCGGGTTGGGTCCTTACAAATCGGGACAGGTCCTTACAGATTGGGTCCTTACAAATTGGGTCGAATCCTTACATATTGGGTCCTTACAAACCAGGTCCTTACAGTTTTTTCACCCTAATCTTCTACACAAATTGATCTTGAGACAATGAGCGTACCATCAAATGATCAGTTTTTATTCCACATAGCACGAATCCCCAAAATATGGCCCTAAAATCACATGACACACATCACACTCAAATGTGGAAGATTTGGGATCCATTGTGTGAAAGATTGAGGTGAAACTATCTCTTTCATCTAATTCCTTCTAGTCAATAGATTTCAAAGGGTTTCGAATGTAGGTGCTTTCAATGAACCTGTAGGGGTGAATAGGGGCACCCAACAAAAATAGAAGGGGAGCAACTACTTGCACACAAGATTTGTGCCATTGCACATAATTAAAAAGAAGGGCGTCGTATTGTTGTGACTTTTTACTATGTGACACACCATCTAAGCCGACTAATTTGAACGTCATGATGTAAAGATCTCTGATGCCAAAGAGTGAGACAAAACACAATCTCTCTCATCTATTCAATATAGTCAACCATTGAATTGGATGATGGTCTTTGACTGTGATGAATTAGATGATAGACATCATGTTAATTTGGTGTCAATTTGCGCATTCAGTATCTTTACAAAATTGAATGACAGAAATCCAAGTTTCCAAGGCTCATAACAAAATTTTCCACAGAAAGAATGCCATTTGAAAAGGTGAAGTGGACCCAATAACTGTTGGTAGAAAACTGCCAAAAGCCACCGCCATCGACTCCTAGCATAAGCCTCATCTAAGTTGGGCCATCGTTTAAATTTTGGTCCTATCCGAAATGAAGTCAAAACCGATATTATCGGTCAAATTTGTATGAAGAGCAAAATTTGGGCTAAAATTTAAATTATCAGTCATAATTTTGGATTTTAGTTTCGGTCATGCCTGAAACCAAAATTCAACCCGATATTTTATCCCTGTCATGAGGACGGCTGCCCAAGAAGCTTCGTTGAGCAGTCATGAAGCTTTTGTTAGGTTTATATTAACAAAATTACATTAAAGTTTAAACATATTAGTGGGTGGCACGTGCTATGCACGTGGAGAGAGAGAGAAAAGGATTTTACAGGTGAGAATAAGAGAGTAAACAGTAGTGGGGTCTCAATGGATCGAGCTTGAGCCCAGCCCGCTATGGGCCAGGTTAGGGCTTTATTTTCATGCCCATTTAATAAATAGGTTGGGCTGGTCTAGCTCACTTATATAACGGGCTCGGTTTGGGCATATAGATTCAAGTTTGCCTACCTGATATATTATAGAGCTATTTTGGCCCGACCCAAATAAAAAATACACATGTATTTATTTTATACACTCGTTTCTTATATATGTTAGTAAATATAAGTGATATTAATACATTGCACTAGTTTTTTTTATTTGAAAGGAATAGATTGCACTAGTTTTTATCTCAACTACATTTGTTGTAAAGGGCTGGATGGGCTCTTGTTGGGCTCGAATTTGACCTAAAGCAATTTAATATTTGTCTTGGATGAGCTCACGTGTGGCCTGGCGCTCCCCGAAAAAAGTCCGATTATGGAATAGGCCAATATTTATCGGGTCGGGTATGAAGTAGATTGCTTTCTACTAGGCCCAGTCAAGTAGTAAACGGGCTGGATATGGGCCGACCATTTTTGCCCCGATTAAGGCCCTGCACGGCTCATTGAGACCCCCAGTGAACAGAGTCATAGAGTAACTCACATCGCAAGTTTTATTTTTAGCGATAGATATCATTATTTGCAACTATAGCCTCTTTTTCATCATAAAAAAACTAGTCATATTTCGGAGTCATGGTTGCAATAGGGCTTTTTACAAAACAACGCACTCTGTGCCATATTTTATCTCCGAAAAATTAAACACTATATTTTATTCTGAAACAATTTTTCAAGTAGTACTGATTAATTTTAATAAATAATTACAATGTTATCCTTGCCAACAAACTTTCATTTAATTTTTTTTTTATTAGATATTCGACACATGCATGAAGAATGCGTATAAATACCGGCCCGTATGCCTCACTTTTTCATAATTTAAAAAAAAAAAAAATTCTGTAATAAAAATATAAATTAAGCATGTGTTCGTACTTTTTTGATAAAGATATCCATTAATGGTTTTATTAGACTTTTGAAAAATGCTTATGATAGAGGGCAGTAGGGCAAAAAAAAGTAATATTTTCGTCGAAGTCCCAACCTTCCCTTTTTTATATATAGTGAAGGTATGACTGGAAAACACCATGCTGAAAATCTTTCACTGCTTTTAGTCAGCTCATTAAGATTTTTTTTAGCCCAAAGTTCCACCCAATGGATCTTGAGACTACGGGTGTACCATCAGACAATCTATGTGGCACACATCCCAAAAAGTGATCCATGAATGACTTTGATCAAATGTGGTTCTCGGATCACTTTTTGGGATGTGAGCCACTTGTAATCAAAATAATATCATATGGGGGGGTCCGTCTATGATTTCATGATCCGTTGTGTGAAAGATTAGGACAAAAAATAATCTATTTCGTATAATTGGGACGAAAAACAATCTTTATCTTTAACCATCGAAACAAAATTGCCAGGAGAAGCCTAAGTTTTTGCAGTGTGTGGCATATTGACTTTTTGAAAAAGTTGTGAATAACTCACAATTTTTGAAAAAAAAACCCGATTAATATTACAATTATTGGGGCTTTTTCAAAAAAATGTGAATTTTAAGAGGTGTTTGTCAATTTTAAGAATTAGTTGCAAATTGTACAAATTATTCACAAATTCCCTGGATTTTAAAATTTTTTAATTAACATATATATTTTTATTTTTCTGAATTTGACATCTTTTCCCAGATTTGATGAATTTTGCTAGATTTTTCTATATTTTTTCTAAGCCGATTTATTCCGACTTGGTCACTATGGTGTGCGGTAGGGTTCTCAATGGGCCGGATTAGGGCCGGGGTGGGGTTCAACCCGATCCTAACCTAACTTGGACTATGATGTACTTAGCCCAAGCCCGACCCCTACCGGGCCAAGCTGGGATTGGGCATTTTTCCGATCTTTTTTTCGACTGTTTTTTTCTAATAAATTTTGGTTGGTCCATTTTTTGGAGGCTATTTTTTCTAATAAAATTTGGTTAGGCTCGGGCTGTTTTTTTCTAATAAAAGTTTGAAGAAGGTTAAAGATTTAATTAAATAATTATATTTACATTATAGAGGCTCAAGTAAATGCTTTTAGTCAAATATTTCCTTTTAATTTGTTGCACAATGATTATAATGGACAACGATTAATCTCAGGACATTTAAATAAATTATATTTAATTAAAATGATTTTTTTATAACTTTAAAATAATAAATTATATATATATATATATATATATATATATATATATATATATATATATATATATATATATATATATATATATCCGAGCCAGGTGTTGGAACACTCAACCCAAGCCTGGCCCGAATTGATCCGAGTTGCAACATGTTTAGCCTGGTCTAGATATCGGGCCAGGTTTGCTTGATAGAAAAAATCACTTTTTCTGAACCTAGTGCGGGCCAAAATCTGGGCTAGCTCGGCCCATTAAGAGCCCTAGTGTGCGGTGAGCCCCTCTATATATTAGCATGCCACCTAGACATCTGAAAAGTGTGCGTGGTGTTATAAAATCACAATTATATCTAAATATTCATTTCACGATTCTAATAAGGGTAAAACTATTCTCACACAACTAAGTGTGTCGGGTGTTATAAAATTACAGCTCTCACCAAAGAGGCACACAACTAAGTGTGTCGGGTGTTATAAAATTACAGTTCTCACCAAAGAGGCATTAGCCCAGTCTAGTACGCTCCCTCCAATGTGAGGGAGTAGGCCTTGGGTTCGATTATTGTTCTTCATACTGTTTAGAATTGTGTCCTGTTACAATTCTTTGACTGATTTGAATCACACGATGAAGATTGCTTTATCGTTCCAATTTTGTCACAATAGATCTTAAGATCATGGCGTGCCTATCAGATGGTCATATGTTGATTCCACATGACACGCATCCCTCAAAGTAAAGGTCAACTCTTCTGCCCATGATCTAAGTCACTTTTGAGGATGTGTATCATGTGGAATCAATATCTAACCATTTGATAGGCGTACCATGATTTTAAAATCTATCGTGAGGAAGATTGAAACACAATCTCCATCGTCTGATTTAAATCAATCAATAGCTTTCTTCCGTAAAAAAATTGTATGCTATTTACTATTAAACGGCCGGTACCCTTCTAATAAAGGCATTTCTTTCATTATTTGAAAGCATTAGATGATTCCAATCAAGGCATCAAGTATTGGCCGAGACCAATACGTATCGGTCTCAATCTTTGCATCGGCCGATACGGCCTGTATCGGTCCTCCATGGAGTGATACCCGTTACCGGTATCCACTTTGGCACCTTGATTCCAATCATCCGATCAGAGCACTTCTTGTACATAATGAAATGTGGTCACTCAGATCGAATGACAACGAGGATCATCTAATATTTTCAAATTTTGGGCTTTAGTAGATGGTACATACTTGATGGTTTGCTTACGGCAGCTGGTCAGACATAAGATCACCACACTCCGACCCATTCTGATATACTGACATTTTGAGATTCATTTGTCTCTAAGGTTTACATATAAAATAGGTCCATCTCCATACTTTTAGGGTTAAGGCATCCTCAAACACTCTCAAAATCCATCGTGGAAACAAAAAGAAATTAAAAAGGTATGATTCAAAGTAAGAAAATAGATTTCTTTTGTTATAAAAACTAATGCAAAGGGAGGAAGTAAACGTGGGCTCTTGAACCTATGACCTCATCTCCAGCAATAAGGTGTGGGGGGTGAGGGGGGCTAATCGGTGGTTAAATATCGGGTCAAACTAGCGAGATATTGGTCAATACAGCTCATATCGGCAAGTGTGTAACTGATATGAGTCAAGGCAGTGAAAGGGTATTTTCCGATTCAATAGTTGACTATATTGAATCTTATGATAAAAATCTTATTTGGTGCTAATCTTTTGCAATTAAGATCTTTAAATCATGATTTTCAAAAAAATAAGTTTAGATGATATTTTAAAACTACGTGCAAGGACCAACTTATTGGGTCCAAATAACGGGTCCCTTTGAGAGGACATTGAAAGAAATTTCTTTTAGCCAGGGAACTTAAGGAAAATAGAACTATCTTCAAAATATTTTGCAGATCACTGGATTTGGGGGTGATGCAACGGTGTCGATTACCATTGAAGGTAGGGCTGTAAAAGAGCCAAGCCGAGCTCGGCTCGAAAATGAGAGTTTTTACTTTCTTAAGCTCGGCTCGAGAGTTAGAGGCGGGCTTTTTATTTAAAGTTTATTTGAAGTAGAGCCGAGCTAGAGTTAAAGTTATAAAGCTGGGCCCAACTTGATTAATAGTATATAATATTTGTTATATATAATAAAATATATTATATAATTTTGAACCAATCAACACTTACGATCAACACCTATGCTCTTAATTAATATTTAACACATTAAATTTAAATATATTTTTTCTTCAATCGATCCATTAAATCCAAAAAAACTAAGGGATTAAAAGATATTAGGGGTTTATTTTTAAAATTTTAATAAACCTTTCATCTATTAATAAAAGAGATAACGTTTAAAACAACATTAGGAAAAAAAACTATAATAAAACTTATTAAAATTGAAGCTCGGCTCGGCCCAACTCAAGCTCAACAGAGCCGAACTAGAGCTCAAACTCTTCAGTCAACTTCCAGCTCATCTCATATAAGGTAGAGCTGAGCTAGAGCTGACCTAAACTCGGACTCAGCCCTGTTCGGTTGTAGCCTGAACTGAAGGTGATCTAAAGAATGTGATTAGGTAGGCTTTGATTGGAAAAGAGGAATTGTGGTATTAAATAGGGCCCTCATCGATCAGGCCGGCCCAAATTTTTGCCCGCATCCAGCTCGGAAAAGTGATAGTTTCTATCAAGATTGGGTTAAACATGCTGCAACCAAGATAAATCTAGGCCGGGTTTGGGTTGAGTGTTCCAATACCTGAGCCTCTATAATATTAATATAATTATTTAATTAAAATTTTAACCTTTTTCAAACTTTTATTAGAAAAAAAAAAAAAAAAAAAAACTTCAAAGTCCAATCAAATTTTATTAAAAAAAACTCTGAAAAACACCCAAGCCCGCCCTGACCCGGCCCGGTAGGTGGTGTAGGGCTTGGGCTAAGTACATCGCAGCCCGGATTAGGGCCGGGCTGAAAATTTTGGGAACCCGGCCCAAGCACACTAGGGGTTGAACCCTAGCCTGGCCCTAATCCGGCCCATTGAGAGCCCAAGTTTTAAAACTTCTCGCCTCAACTCGAAACTCGGGAGGGTCGACTCGGAAATAAATCGATTTATCAACTCGCCGATCGCCGAGTCACTCAGGTTTTTTTGTGTTAGCCGGTATTTTGTTAATTCGAAAGGTCATTTAAGTAAATTCAGATTCTATATAAATCAAACCGCCCGCCTATAAGACGCTAAAGTTATTTCTTCAACCCTTTCTACCGAGGCTCGGCCTTGCTCTCGAGCAAAACCCTAAGCCTTAACTGATTAAAGAAGAAGAAGAAGACGATGACAACGAAGAAGAGAATTACAGAGCAGTATTCAAGATAAATTCAAGTAAGTTTTTTTTTTTTTTTGGGAAATCGAATCTTCAGTGATTCACTATGCATCACTGTGAATCACCAATGTGAAGGTTCGTGGCAGATTTTTTGGGTCACGTTTCAGGTTTATTTCTTTTTTTCCCAAATCTAATTTGTATAAAGGAACATCGTATGAAGATCACTTAGCCAAACAAATTCGATCTGGAGAGTTTAATATGGACCGTTGTTCATATGTTTTTTTTTTTTTTTTGATACTTTTTCATCAATTTTTTCTTCCACACATACATATATATTAAAGATTTATTAAATAATTCGAGTCAGACCGATTCGAGTTGGATCGAGTTCGCGTTTTTGAACCATTAGGTAAACTATATCCATGGTGGTTAGCGGACATTTTGTGAGATTGCAAACTTAAGCTCTTCAAAGGTTATTGAATTATGGCATTGTTAATGGGGATGCAAATGATGCAAAAGACTACCTTGCTAAGAGCAGTGTCCATGGAAACTCTTGTTGTCAGGGGCGGAGCCATATAAAAAAGCGTCGGGTCTGGAGCATGGGTCAAAATTTCGTCCGATACAGATACGTATCGGACGATACATATCGGTATCAGACTTGAACGATGCGGGACATTCAATGTACCGTGTCGTTCATTTGTATGTATATCGTCCGGTATTGTACTGTTCTGATACATATCGGTTTTGATCTCGGACGATATCGGTTGTCCCATTTATCTCTTGAAAATAAATAAGATATGCTTCTCATACGATTTTCTTTTTTGTATAAGTGTCAAGCGCCGAAAGCCGATCTCGGACCCAGCCCGGAACGTAAATAAAACAGCTTGGGAATATCAAGAACCAGACAAAAGAACACTTTTTATTTATTCATAATTATTTACATTGATAACTACTAGAATTTACATTGTCCTTGCTTTACACAAAATAACAAAAGAAAGTTCTAATTTCCTAGACTGGTCTATCCTAGGAAATCTTCCATAGTTTCCTTCCCTCTCGCAACATCAGAGTTTCCCGGTTCTATACGTACAATAATTTGATAATAGATTGAGTGACAAGTCACCCAACAATTAACCACTATAATTAATAAAGAAATAATTCAGCAATTTGATAATTTCACAATAAAATTTCAGATTTTGATATTAACCAACCATTACTAAAATAAAGGAACACACAAGGTTAATAAAAGTTACCAAGTGTAAATACTTTCATTTGTACCATTCACGGGTCTATGGTTACCAAATATTTCTTTTGGTATGACACTGGCTCCAAGGTAAAATCATTGGGTTTATTCACCTGTGGACACCGTTCATTTATCAGGACTGGTTACATATTTTCTAGTAATACCATCTTGAACTTTGTCAGGTCCCACATTCTATTCCACTTGATACCAATCATAGTCGGAAGGATTGGATTGTTTACTTCCGATGAAGGAAGTACTATCCAAGAACCCTTGTCCTCACTCTATGCGGCCCTGTCTCCGCATATAGTCTAGATACGTACCACATTATTTTCCCACATGGAATCAGGAACAATATTTTTGTTTCTAAAGGACCAAATAAATAACATACATACAATCTTTCGACATATATTCTTATTCAAGTAATCGGGTATCAGTTACTTGCCTTGGATGATTTTTCCGCGAAGATTCAAGGTGTCAGTAGATCCTATCAATAGGTCAATAATAATTGTTAAGAATGATATCTATGTTGGCCACTTGAGCTTAACAATTTATATTTGTAAGAATGTTTCGACCATTTGATCAAGGTCGTTGAGTTACACCAACCAAACGGTTGGGTCGCCACTATTAGCCACGTGGCCCCCAAAAATTAATTTACTGATTACGATAATAAAAAATAAAGGATAACAGTGTTAGGTGGTAGGCCAACTATAGAAGGAGGCAAAGCCTACCATCGACTTAGGAGGCAGAGGCTATCATTAATTTAGGAGGCAGAGCCTACCATCAAGTCGGACAACAATTCGGTTTAGGAGGCAATGACTATCATCAAGTCGGGCAACAATTCGGTTTAGGAGGTAGAGCTTACCATCAAGTCGGGCAACATTAGGAGGTAGAGCCTACCATCAAGTCGGGCGACAATTAGGTTTAAGAGGCAGAGCCTACCATCGACTTAGGAAGCAAAGTCTACCATTAAGTCGGACAACAATTCGGTTTAGGAGGCAGAGCCTACCATCGACTTAAGAGGCAGAGCCTACCCTCAAGTCGAGCAACAATTCAGGTAGAGCCTACCATAAATAAGGAGGCAGAGCCATCCATAAGAGAGAGAGAGAGAGAGAGAGAGAGAGAATGTTAGTGTGAAAGTAATAATATTATTGAAAAGAAAATTAGGTGGCTATACTTGATTCTTTCCTACGGGTTAGGGTCGGGCTTGAGCTCGGGCTCAATGGTCTCCTTAAAAGGTAAGGTAGAGAGAAAAGAAAGATTATTTTGTGGAAAAAAAGGAATTTAGAGAGTAACTAAGAGATAGTGATGAAGGGAATAAAGAAAGAATAAGAAAGAGAATGAGTGTGGGGACCTGAGTACCCCACCTCTATTTATAGCACATGGTGAGGCGGTTTGTGGAGTTGGGTCCAAATGGATAAGGTCACTGGTCGGGTCGAGTCATGCGGGTTAGGTCATGGGTCTAACATTCATTTTAAACCCGGGGTCCCTAACCTAAGGTCTCCGAGGGTTTCGCAAACTGGGCTATGATACCAAACTGTCACTGGTATTTTACTTTTATGATCAGGAATGGCAAGAATACGCCAAACGGCCAAAAAAAAGTTGCACCCGGCATCCATGCCCGTCGTTGTTACCTAGCATTCCTTTACAGTACCAGGATGACTTTTCATCTTCCTCTGAAACCTTTAATGACTTAAACAGTACCCTATCATCAGAATGCTACAGTACATCAGTAAGTATTATTACACTTTTGGATATCGATGATGGCATTGAGTCTCAACTTGACCCTGCGAACGAAGTTGTCACTTCCGACGATGAAGAAACAGACGAACTAAAAATCGACTCTGACGATGAAGTCCAGGAGGTGATGATGGCCGAGGACAACATATCAATAGTCAACATAAGTTCTTACTCGGAAAATGACAGTGTAAATGATCCCTCTGAAGATGAGCCTGATAACTTCCCTCCATACTTTGGGCTCGCTCCACTGTCGACGACAAATTTTTTTATTTTAAATAATAATAATTCTAAAATTGTACATTAGAAAATTTTGGGTTTGTACTTCTGATGTACTTTATAATGTGTTTAAACACCTTTCGGATGTAGTGTTTTGACTTCGCATTGTATAGAGTACTTTTTCTTTTCTTGGACATGTAAAGTTGTACCCTGTCAAATATGTATATATTGGCAAATATCAAATTTTGCATTTCTACAATGTGTGTGAATTTGATGAGCGTATCTTATAATGAAAATTTTACTTTCAGTACCTATAGGGCAATTGCTTGAAAAATTATTATTTTGTAGATGGAAGGATCTATACCAACTTCTGGATCTATAACTACCATTACCATTGACACCCCTACTCCTGGTTGGGTAGGTGAGCTAGGCAACATTCAGAAAGCATTGGAAGGGATTGCCACTTTGATAAGTCAGGTGGCACATCCGGACTCCGGTGTAACTCGTAACACAAATAATGCCCATATCACCAATGACATAGCGCATTTAGAAAAATTCAAGCGAAAGAATCCTCCACCTTTTTTTGGTACTGCAAATCCGATTGAAGCCGAGAGATGAATCGCAAAAAAGAAAAAGACATTTGGTGCCATTACCTGCACTGAAGTTCAAAAAGCCGCTTATGCAATTTTTCTACTTCGAGGAGAAGCAGGTGACTGGTGGAATTTAGACAAAATCAATAGTAGAGCCTGGAGAGGTCATGAATTGGAAAATTTTCTAAAACTTTTCTACGAGCAATACTTTCCGGAACATGTATGCCAGTACACGAAAAGAAAGAGGTTGAATTCACAAGATTAGAACAAGGGGAATCGAGTGTGGCCCAGTATAGGCCAAATTCAAAGAATTGGAACGATTCCACAAGCATCCACTCATGGAAAAAGAAAGAGCACAAAAATTCGAAAGAGGACTTTGACCAAACATACGAAGTCGAATATTGACATTCTTTTCAGAAGAATATGTGTCGTTCATACGAAGGGCTCGAGTTGCTAAGGAAGATTGCAATGACCTTCAACAATGCCATGAAAATTGTAGGGACACATCGAATTACAAGAATAGAGCCCCAGACTCACCAGCCCTTTCCAATTCTAAATGATCCCAGTACAATAACCAACAATCAGCATCACCAGCCTCTACTTTTTTTGGTATCCCTAGCCAAACGACGTAACCTACTTCAATTGTGGTGAGTCGGGCCACCTACTTTTTTCGGTATCCCAAAGCCACTAAAAACTTGTTATAGTTGCGGAAAATTAGGTCATATGGCACGAGATTAGCGATCGCCAAGAAATCCCAATCAGCAGCCCATCAGATGCCAATCCATTCAACAACCGCCACGTCAGCTTGGGCAACAAAATCAACAAAGGTTTCAGCAACCATCACAGCTTCCCCGTCAAGATAATCACAGTGAAGTGTTCACCTTAACAAAGCAAGATGCAGAGGCATCTAACGTTGTAGTTCAAGGTACCGTTCTTGTCTCTGAAACTACCACTCAAATTCTAATTGATTTTGGTTCAACTCACTCTTTCGTATCCACAACCTTTGCACATCAATTAAAGTCTATTCTACAATCTTTAAATTTGCCACTCACCATTTCTACTCCTATGGGAGACTCCTTAGTCACCAACACTGTGTATAGAAATTGTAGAGTCGGTGTATGTGATCAAAACTTACCTTTTGATTTGATTGTACTAAATTTGTCTGATTTTGACATTATCCTAGGTATGGATTGGCTTGTTACTTACCGGGCACGAATCGATTGTTTTAAAAAGCGAGTCTATTTTCATATTCCTGGTTTACCAAGATTTTCCTTACAAGGAACAAATAGAATTCTGAATCACCTTTTGTTTCCGCCCTTAAAGCCAACCGACTCCTTCTGAAGGGTTGTCAATGGTACCTAGCATATGTCATCTATAAAACCAAGGAGGAACCCAGGATAGAAGATATTCCCATTGTTAATGAATTTGTGGAAAATTTTCTCATGGACTTGCTTGGATTACCTCCTCATCGGGAAAGTGAGTTCACGATACATCTTATTCCTGAAGCAACCCTCATATCAAAGGCCCCTTATCGTATGACACCAACAGAGCTCTAAGAGCTCAAGAAGCAACTGGAAGAATTATTAGAAAAATGATTTATCCGTCCAAGCGTATCACCTCTTGGGGTGCATCGGTCTTGTTCGTAAAGAAAAAGGATGGATCCATGAGAATGTGTATCGACTACATGCAATTGAATCAAATAACTACCAAAAATAAGTATCCTCTGCCATGAATTGACGATCTCATTGATCAACTCCAAGGCGCAACGGTCTCCTCCAAAATCGATCTTAGGTCAGGTTAGCATCAACTTAGGATCAAGGAAAATGATGTACCAAAGACAGCATTTCGAACATGTTATGGAAACTATGAATTTTTGGTAATGCCTTTTGACTTAGCAAATGCTCCGGCTACATTCATGGACCTGATGAATCGTGTATTTAAGTCATTCTTTGATAAGTTTGTGGTGGTCTTTATCAACGATATATTGATCTACTCAAGGAATCACTCCAAGCACGAAAAGCATCTGCGCATGGCCTTACAAATATACGAGAACACCAACTATATGGAAAACTGAGTAAGTGCGAATTTTGACTGATTGAGGTTTCATTTTTGGGGCATGCAATATCTGAAAGGGGAATACCCATTGATCCTATAAAAATCAAAGCTATTGTAAATTGGAAACAACTGACGAATGCAACATAAATCAGGAGCTTCTTAAAAGACTTTTCAAAGATAGCAAATCCTTTAACCAAGATGACCAGAAAAGGGGGGTGTCAATGTTCGAATGGACCAACGATAACGACTGTGAACAAAGCTTTCAAAACCTAAAAATCAAATTGACTTCGGCCCCCATTCTAGCACTTCCTTTACAAGGTGAAAGATTTGAAGTTTACAGTGACGCGTCAGGAGGTGGCTTAGGTTGTGCGTTAATGCAAAACAAGAAGGTAGTCACCTACATGTCAAGACAACTCAAACCTCGTGAGCAAAACTATCCAGTTCATGATTTGGAATTAGCGGCAGTCATTCTCGTACTAAAAATATGGAGGCATTACCTTTATTAGGAAACATTTGAAATCAAAACTGACCATCAGAATTTGAAATATCTCTTCACACAAAAAGAACTCAACAATCGACAACGAAAATGGATGGAGTTAGTCAAAGACTACGACTGTACTATTCAGTATTGTCCAGGTAGGGCAAACGTAGCAGTAGATGCGTTAAGTCGGAAATCATCAATAATCTCCGCCTCATTAATGATCAGTGAGTTGAAGTTGCTTGAAGACTTCGGGAATTGGAGCGCTATCATTCGAAAGGAAGGATCTAAATATATATGTGCATACTTGAAGATTCAGCCAGCCATCATATAAAAATTAAAGGAGAATCAACTTCAAAACCCGAAAATCTTAAAGCTTATAGAGGAAATCAAAAAGAGAGAAAAATCAGAGTTCAACATAGCGATGGATGGTTTGTTGAAATACCAAGATCGATTATGTGTACCCGACAACGTGGAGCTAAAAAGAAAACTACTAGATGAAGCACATAAATCAAGGTATGCAGTACATCTCGGTAGTACAAAAATGTATCAGAATTTAAAACGTCATTTTTGGTGGAACGACATGAAGAAAGAAATTGCTAAGCACGTATCAAGCTGTCTCGTGTGTTAGCAAACTAAAGCTGAATGCATGAAGCCTTCATAATTGTCACAGCCATTGCCTATTCCTGAATGGAAATGGGAGCACATTTGCATGGACTTTGTTGCTAGACTGCCAAAAACAAAAAGCAGGTGCAATTCAATTTGGGTCATAGTCGACAAGCTCACGAAACAACACACTTTTTACCTGTTAAAATTTCTCAAACAGTGGAAAGTCTCGCAAAGTTGTATGTCAAAGAAATTATCCGACTACATGGTGTGCCTGCGACAATCACATCAGATTGAGATTCCAAATATACATCAGGATTCTGGGATAGTTTTCAAGAAAATTTAGAACCGAATTGCGACTCAGTATTGCCTTTTCTCGTCAGACAGATGGGCAATCAAAGAGAACAATTCAGACCATGGAAGATATGTTACGAGTGTGAATGCTAGATATCAGAGGAAGTTGGGATCAACATCTACCCCTAATCGAGTTCGCTTATAATAATAAGTATCAGTCCAGTATTCGAATGGCACCCTACAAAGCACTTTATGGAAGACCCTATCGATCACCTATATGTTGGGCAGAAGTTGGAGAGAAAAGTTTACTTGGACCAGAGCTAGTACAAGAAACTTCAAAGAAAATCAAGCTCATTCGTAAACGACTTTTGCTGCTCAAAGTCGACAGAAAAGTTACGCTGATCGTGGTTGAAGAGATTACGAATTTGAAAAAGGAGATCGTGTATTATTAAAAGTATCGCCAACAAAGGGAGTATTAAGGTTAGGGGTAAAAGGGAAGCTTGGGCCCATATTCATCGAACCATTTGAAATACTTAAACGAGTAGGAAAGCTTACGTATCAATTAGCCTTACCTCCATCGCTAGCCAATGTCCACAATGTGTTCGACGCATCAATGTTACAGAGCTACAAGTACAATTCCTCCCACGTTTTGAACTCTGATTCCATCATGCTACAAGAGGATCTGACGTACATCGAATCATCCTCACAGATGATTGATTGGAAGGATCACGATAAAAGAACTAAGAGGAAATCGCGAGTTAAGGTAATGTGGCAAAATCACTCTGATAAAGTAACAACTTGAGAACGAGAGAACGAGATGCGTCAAAAGTACCCACACATATTCAACAATAACAAGGTACGTCTAAGAAAATTTCGAGGACGGAATTTTTAAGGGGGGAAGAATGTTAGACTCGTGACCTGACCCGATCCAACCCGTGACCTGACCCGACCCGACCCGTGACCTGATCCATTTGGACACAACTCCACAAACCGGCACCCAAACCGACTCTACATGTGCTATAAATAGAGGTGGGGTACTCAGGTCCCCACACTCATTCTCTTTCTTATACATTCTTTATTCATGCCCTTTATTCCCCGCTTCATTCTTTTTTTATTCTTTCTTTATTCACTCTCTTTATTCCCTTCTTTTTTTATTCTTTCTTTATTCCCTTCATTCTTTTTGTCTCTTTTTCTATTCTCTTGCTTTCTCTCTCTTAGTTTTTCTCTCTTAATCCCTTTTTTTCCACAAAATAATCTTTGTTTTCTCTCTACCTTATCTTTTAAGGAGACCATTGAGCCCGAGCCCAAGCCCGACCCTAACCTGTAGGAAAGAATCAGGTATAGCCATCTAGTTTTCTTTTCAATAATATTATTTTTTTCGCACTAACGTTTTTTTTTTTTCTCTCTCTCTCTCTCTCTCTCTCTCTCCCTCTTATGGATGACTCTGCCTCCTAAACCGAATTATTGCCCGACTTGATGGTAGGCTCAGCCTCCTAAGTCGATGGTAGGCTCTGCCTCCTAAACCAAATTGTTGCCCGACTTGATGGTGGGCTCTGCCTCCTAAACCGAATTGTTGCCCGACTTGATGGTAGGCTTTGCGTCCTAAACCGAATTGTTGTCCAACTTGATGGTAGGCTCTGCCTCCTAAGCCTAATTGTAGCCCGACTTGATTTAGACTCTGCCTCCTAAACCGAATTGTTGTCCAACTTGATGGTAGCCTCTACCTCCTAAATCGATGGTAGGTTCTACCTCCTTCTATGGTTGATCCTGTCACCTAAAAGTGTTATCCTTTATTTTTTCTTATCGTAATCAGTAAATGAAATTTTGGGGCCATGTGGCTAATAATGGTGACCCAACCGTTTGATTGGTGTAACTCAACCACCTTGATCAAATGGTCAGAACATTCTTACAAATATAAATTGTTAAGCTCAAGTGGCCACCGTAGATATCATTCTTAACAATTATTATTGACCTATTGATAGAATCTACCGATACCTTGAATCTTCGTGGAAAGATCATCCAAGGCAAGTAACTGATACCTGATTACTTAAATAAGAATGTATGACGAAAGATTGTATGTATGTTATTTATTTGATCCTTTAGAAACAAAAATGTTGTTCCTGATTCTTTGTGGGAAAGTAAAAGTAGTACGTATCTAGACTATATGTGGAGATAAGGATCCCGACGGGGCCGCGTGGATTGAGGACAAGGGTCCTTGGATAGTACTTCCTTCATCGGAAGTAAACAAGCCAATCCTCTTGGCCTAGGATTGGTATAAAGTGGAATAGAATGTGAAACCTAACAAAGTCCAAGATGGTATTACTGGAAAATTTGGAACTGGTCCTAATAATTGGACAATGTCCACTGGTGAATAAACCCTGTGATTTTACCTTGGATCCAGTGCCATACCAAAAGAAACATTTAGTAGCCATAGACCTGTGAATGGTATAAATAAAAGTATTTACACGTAACTTTAATTGACCTCGTGTGTTCCTTTATTTCAATAACTGTTGGTTAATATCAAATTCTGAAATTTTATTGTGGAATTATTAAACTGCTGAATTATTTCTTTATTAATTACAGTGGATGCTTGTTGGGTGACTTGTCACTCAATCTATCATCAAATTATTGCAGGTATAGAACCAGGAAACTCTGATGTTGCGAGAGGGAAGGAAACTATGGAAGATTTCCTAGGATAGACCGGTCTAGGAAATTAGAAACTTTCTTTTATTATTTTGTGTATAGCAAGAACAGTGTAAATTCTAGTAGTTACCAATGTAAGTAATTATGAATAAATAAAAACTGTTCTTTTGTCTGGTTCTTGATATTCCGAGCTGTTTCATTTATGTTCCGAGCCGGGTCCGAGATCGGCTTCAGGGCATGACAATAAGCCCCCAAATCTATGGTGTACAAACCACCCCAATCTATGATAAAATAACTATTAACATCTATCGACCATTGCAATCCCCCCCTTGTGGTGGACTCCTCTTTCAACCGAGAGTTGGAAGTATGCTTGAACGAAGCGTCATTAGTGTAGTTTTTTGTATATTTTAAGGTATTGTCTTGAACATGTTAAGGTCCTAAGTCTAACTACTCAAAAAATGCCTAGGTGTTAGTGGAGCGGAAAGTTAATCCCTTGTTACTTTAGGGTTGTAACACACCACGCTCCGCAGCCAACATTCATGGTGGCCCACTATGTGGCGGCTCTCACTCCAGTACCTCTTTTTGGAGCCCCCAGGTAGCCCTTTCCTCAGTTCTCCACTTCCCTGACTCGATAGAGGCCCACTATGTGGCTGCTTTCAATCTAGAACTAGGGCTGCAACCGAGCCGGGCCGAGCTCGGGTCAGCTCTAGCTCGGCTCTACCTTATACGAGCCGAGCCGAGGTCGGCTCTGGGCTCTTAGAGCTCGAAAATTCCAAGCTCTAGCTCGGCTCTCCGAGCTCCAGCCGAGCTCGGGCTGAGCTTCGAGCCAAGTATGTTATATTATAAAAAAATTTCTCCTAGTACTTTTTAAAACTTCTACTCAATTAAATATACATTCTATAAAAGATTTAAATGAGCGATTAAATACAACGCAGCATATGAAATCAATAAACGATTGTCGGAGGTTTAGTTCTTGCCCTCTTGCTGTTGGGCCTGTTGGCAGTCGCCCGGCGGCGGCGGGTGCTTGTGCGTGAGAGAGAGAGAGGAGGTAGGCGTATCCCATATGCGTAAGAAAGAAGGTGAGAGAGGTTTAGAAATCACTCAAATAAAAGAGAAGTAGGAGTTGAGTTGCACGATCTGATTGGCGTAGCCCATATGCATGAAACTGTGATCTGTGAGAGAGCTTCAGCAACAAGAGAGAAGAAGTACGAGTTGAGTTGCAGGAGGCAGCCGTAGGTAGGAGTAATAGTCCATACTATATATATATAAACCGAGCCATAGAGCCGAGCCGGCCTTAGCTCAAGCTCGGCTCTGTTAATTCGAGCTACAAACTGCCAAGCTCAGCTCGGCTCTCGAGCCAAGCTCTAAAGAGAAAAGCTCTTATTTTTCGGGTCGAGCTGAGCCAAGTTGTCTAGCTGGCTTGACTCTGTTGCAGCCCTATCTAGAACCCCTCTTTGTGGCCGCCAGGGAGCCTTCTCCAAAGGTTTTCCCCTTCCCTGACTCGAACTCAAGACGCGGTGTTGTCTCTGATACCATTTTTTAAGGTCCTAACCAATACTCAAAAAATGCCTAGGCATTAGTGGAGCAGAGAGCTAATCCCTTATTACTTTTGGGTCGTAACAGAACCTTTTGATTATTGACCAAAAATAAATAAATAAAGAGTAATGATCACCTAAAGTTACACCGTTACTCGAGCATGGAATGGCTGCATCTCTAGCATGCAGCCGTCAGATGCTCGTGTCACGATGGGACCCGAATCATAAAATCATTTCCCAAAAATAAAACAATGTAAAAGTCCACATGCCCAGGAAACAGTTTCTTAATTTGTTTTTTCTTCTTTTTGATCGATGAGCACTTTATTAATATCAACTTCGAGCATAATATTTTTTAAATGAAAGGGTTTTTGAGTTTGACATCTCATATTGTAACCCAATTAAGGATTGGGATTTGGGAAAAGGAGGTTTTATTGGTTTTTTATTTGCCATCCCCTTCTTATTAAATTATCAACTCTGGTCATGGTCTTTTTGCAGGGCCCTTTTTCATCAAAGTTTAAGCTGCTGCCTAATGATCTTTGATCTTATAAGATTAGGGTCTATAAAGAATGTGGCTTGTTATAGAAACATAATATTTAATATCGGTTTCTTGAAAAGAATCACTCCTTTAAACATGTCTAGTTCCTTAAAATCGATAAAATGCAGCCAAGGATTCCATTCAAATGACAACTCGTCTGAATCAAATGGTGAATCTAAGACTCAGAATTCTCCATTAGCAAGTCAGGATCCCAGATGTTCCTCAAGTGTTCAATCCACACCAGAAATTGAGAAAAAATATGTTCATGGTGTTTATGACGCCATTGCTCCCCATTTCAGCTCTACCCGATTTGCGAAATGGCCAAAAGTTGCCGATTTTTTGAGTTCCTTGACACCGGGTTCGATCATCTTAGATGCAGGATGTGGAAATGGAAAATACTTGGGCCTAAATCCTGATTGCTTTTACATAGGCTGCGATATAAGTGCTCCACTGATCAATATATGTGCCGGAAGAGGACATGAAGTTCTTGTTGCAGATGCTGTTATCCTTCCTTACAGAACTGGTTTCGGTGATGCTGCTATATCTATTGCTGTGTTGCATCACCTTAGCACTGAAAGTAGGAGGCGGAAAGCTATAGAGGAGTTAGTCCGTGTAGTCCGAAAGGGCGGTCTGATTTTAATAACAGTTTGGGCTGTAGAACAAGAGGATAGCTCATTGCTTACAAAGTGGACTCCTCTTACTTCCAAGTATGATGGAGAGTGGGTGGGGCCTGGCAGTCCTCATGTCCGTAGTAGCCCTTCGACCATTGCGCTAGAAAGCATCCCAGAAACTGAGGAGAATGGTTCTCATGATATGCTCGACTCAAAAGCCGAAGATGGTTCTCTGGCTTTTAGAAATGGTGAAAGCCATCAGGAGTTTTTTGTTCCGTGGCACTTACCATATCACCGGGCTGAAACTGGTGGTGTCTCTGCTTCTGCACTTGCAAGTGGATTTGCAAAGAAAGATGATAAAAAGGGAGCTGTGGTTTACAATCGGTATTACCATGTATTTATGGAAGGGGAGCTTGAAAGGTAAACTAGTAAAAGCATCATTATAATTTTAGATACATTTTTTGCATCACATTCTTTCAGTTTTGTTTTGTGTTCTCCTTTTTCTATGTTTCTTATGTCTCAATCGGAAATCTTAAATTCTATCATCACACTGTGGAATTATTTGTAAATTGAAAGGTGTGTCCGATTATCCCCAAATATATATACAAGTGCATAGACCTTATATGGATACAGGGAGCAAAGACAGCTCAAAGTTTCTCTAATTCGAAAATGAAGAGACAAGTATTTGTATTATATATTAGATATATGATGTCATATGTTTAATAGTCTTCAAAATAAGATTCTCTATGACAGTCGGGTTTTTTTTATGATGGCAAAAAAAAGAGAGAATTGTTTGGGCTTTAGAAGATAATGTATCTATGAAAGTTAAGCCTTGTCGTACAAGTATTCTTTACTGGTATTGGTATGGAGTAATGACAGAATTGGCATCCCGACCATGTTCTGTTGGATGTTGTATTCCAGATCAGAATACTCTTCGATGGTTTGCAAAATCAGATGAATTTCAATTCATAACTTTAGACCTAAAATTAAGCATTGGAATAGAAGATTTTCAATCCAGTCAAGATTGGAGGAACAATAGACTAAAGAGAACTACATCCAGTTAAATGCAACAAGTCTCTAGCCATTGAGACACCTTGCCTCTTTAATTTTACCAGTTCTGGCTAATAATCTGAGTTCTTGTGTGCATAGTCACCAAGTTGTGGTTCAGCAATTATTCGGCAAGGTTAAAATTTCATATATATGGAAAAATTTGGAGAAATTTTCAGGAAAAATTGGAGAATTTTTTTTTCTTTTAAAAATAAAATTAAAAACTGTAAAATAAGATTTAAAAATATAAAAAATCACGATTTATTGAAAAATTGGGAATTATTTCTGAACTCTTAAAAACACACAATTTTTAAAAAAATTCGCGAATAATTCAGGATTAATTCGCAGAACCGCACATTCGTAATTATTCGCGATATTTTTTTGAAAATTCGGGTAATTTGGTGACTATGCTTGTATGTAAAATCCCATGTATATTGTTTTAGGCTTGCGGACTCTCTATTGGATTGGCTTCTTATTATTTTAGAACATTCCTAGAAAACTGTTCTCATCTTCTCATGCACAATTTATCATGTTTTGGTGTGTTGGAGCACTAAAAGACAATTGGCATTGGTCATGGGAGAACTGAAGGACTTACTTTTGCATTGACGGCTGCCCTTGATAAGATTCTTATGCTTGAGCGCCTTAACCATCGGGGCTTCTCTCTTCCTAATAGGAGCATTCATGATTGTCAATATATATATATTTTTTGATAAGAATGGTTGTCAATATTTTACGATACATGATACTCAAGAAAACGGTATGTATCTATGATGTGTATCTTTTTTTAACTATATCTTACGATACACGAGACGATACATTATGATATGTTGCGGTACATGGTACAAACGATACCTGTGTTTTCAATTATAACTAGTTTTTTATTTCAAAAAAAAATATATCATTTATTTATCCCAACTCTATCTCGAAAAACTTATAAAAAAAAAGAATGACAAGAATAAATAAAGAAGATGATGTCAAGAAGCAGGGCGGTGAGAGAGACCAGGGCACAATGTCCTGGTCTCTTTTACTCCTTCCAATGTCCTGTGCCATTTAGCCTTTTCCCTGGGACGAGGTATGCTGCAGGAGCTCTGGCTATCACAGCTCTACCTTGCCTCTTTTACTGTCCTCTCTCTCTCTCTCTCCTGCCTCTTTTACTGTCCTTCCAATGTCCTTTGCCTTTTAGCCTTTTCCCTGGGATGAGATATGCTGCCAGAGCTCTGGCTATCACAGCTTCTGGGGGTTGAGAGCTTGTTTGGGTAGTTTCTCACTACCCTCTCTTATATGTACTTTTTTTTTTCTTTCTAATATATGTTTTTGTTATCGATCAAAACCAAAAAAAATGTCAAGCAGCAAGTAAAGGGTTTTTTTAGTAAAAGTTGCAACTTGAAAGACACATATCATATAAATATATAATAAAAGTATACAATACACGCAACACACTTATTTTTGGGGTTTCTTTTTATGTAGTGGAAAATTGAAAACTCTATGATTTTATGTAACTGGATTTTTATCTCTTTCTCTCTCTCTCTCTCTCTCTCTCTCTCTCTCTATATATATATATATATATATATATATATCGTACTTTTTAGTTTTTTTTTGTATATATGTATAAAAATCTAAGTGTATCTTACGATACTCGATACGATATGATACAAAAATTCTTGATTAAGATACACGATGCGATACATGATTTGGCAACCTTGGGTGCATTGTTCGCCTTAGTAGGATAGGAACCCTTTGTCCAAATTGTTGGTGTCACGACATGACAGCTGCAATGTATCTTGATGCATGGTTGGATGCTAACATGGGGGTGTGTTGACTTTTGAGGTAGGCTAAGCCTTGATTTCTAGGGTTAGGGTTAGGTGGAGAAGAAGAAGAACGAGAGAGAGAGAGAGAGAGAGAGAGAGAGAGAGAGAGAGAGAGCTTTAGGCAATAATGACTTAAAGGGCTTAAATTTTAAACCCGACCCATTGAGCCTATTCATATTAGCCAAAACCCAGCCCTTAGCAGGGCCGGACTACGGGAGAGTCTTACCCATTGACAACCCTATGAAGGACTATTGCAAGTGATAATTAGGTATGTTAGCAACCATGTTGTGTGGGCATTTGTGAGCATGGCTACATTGCAAGTGCAACATGTGTCTTGTGAGGCCCCCACGGGTATGTCGTAGTGTGTGCTACGTTTGCCTTAGATGGGGCACAATGGACAATGTCTAGTAACTTTGAACTTCTCACACAATGGACAAGTGTGGGGCAACTGGCATGCCTAAGGTCAAGTTTTCTTATGAGCAAGGCTCGTTGGATAGATGGGAGGCACTTGTGACAAGTTAGTATGATCTACTTATGGACTGCACAAGACACTGTGGTGCACGACAAGCTCGACTTAAGGTGTACAAGAGGGGTTGGATTGGGGACGAGGGACAACGACCCTAAAATACATGAATGCCCATGATATGCTAATTTGTCGAAATTAAACTAATTAATTGAATAATTAATCACAAATTAAAGCGATACCGTAGGATATCATCGATTCCGGACTCGGTGACCATGGTCGATTCGGCTAGGGCCCAAGTCTAACGCACGAGATCCGTTAGGAACGTGGAAGGTGCAATCCTAGAGATAGAACTCTAGCATCATCTAGGTCGGGTATTCGCTCGTGGCTCAATGTGGATTCTCGTAACTCCTCGCTAGGGCTTTCGAAGGGAACGATCAATCAGCGCAATTGGAGTGATCTCTAGCCTAACAACGGTTGTGGATCGACGAATGGTAGATTAGAATCAATCCACAAGGATGGGCATTAAGAGGGCTCTAGATCTAAGGTTTTGGGGTTTAAAACTCATCTCAAGCTCCAAAATTTATAGCACTTTTCATTAATCATCCAATGCCAAAACTGGCTTACATCATAAACTTTTATAGCAAGTACCCAAAACTTCTAACCTTAAAATAGAAAAGTGCAATGTTACCCTAAAAGCTTTTAAAAGCAAAGGAAAACAAAAGAAGAAACAAGCCCAAATTGGGCAAATACATCATCAGACTCGCTCGAGCGAGTTTGATTCTCGCTCAAGCGAGAACCTTAAGAATCGTTGAGTCTTCACCAGTTGGGGTTGCTCGAATGATAACCAACAGTCGCTCGAGCGACGTGTGACAAAAAAAAATTTCTCCCTTCCTATACAATCTCACTCGAGCAAGAACTGAGATTGCTTAAGCGACTCTAGGCAAAAACTTTTCTTTGTGCTTCCTCTTGTCGCTCCTCTAGGCTCCGCTCTCGGATGATGTCAATGCCCCGTGGCTCCCTCTCCGCTTCTTCTAGCATCGATACACACGATGCTGCCAAAACCTATGTCTACGGTGTCGGCATCTCCACCAATTGGCTTATGGCTTAAAAGGCAATTCAAGGCCTCGAGTGAGAGCCTTGTCCTAGTAGCGAGTTCCTAGTAGTGAGTTCCAAACACAAGGCAACACTTGATTTGCATATGTGGGTTAGACATCTCGGTATGAGATAACATGGTGAGTTATTATGCAAGGGATTGGTACAGGAGGCATAGAATGAAGCAGGAGAAGGCTAAGCAATGGCCGAGGTTGGCATCAGAGGGTGAAACCCTAAGCTGACATAGCACGTGATTATTGGGCATGTGCAACGGGTTTTGGACATCCATTAAGGTTGAATTTACATGGCACATGAGCTTCAGCGAGAATCTTGTCTTATGACAGGTGGTATTGGAGCTGCAAGGGAGTTAGACTGATTTCTGCATAACCTCTGCTTGAGTGCTGCTGTATGGGCAAATGATAAAAAAAAATTCCTCAAGACAGTGGACATGTAATATTTGTATATGTCCTTAATCTGCAAGGGAGTTAAGACTGATTTCTGCACAACCTCCGGTTGAGTGCTGCTGTATGGGCAAATGATAAAAAAAAAATCCTCAAGACAGTGGACACGTAATATTTGTATATGTTCTTAATCTGTTTTGCACATATTGGGTGTTTCCTTCCTATTGGCTCTCCTTTGGGCCCATTGGCAACATATCTGTTTTCTCTTAGGGGTCGAATGCTTTGGCGTGCATGTGCGATGTCTATTATTTGGAGCATTTAAGGTTAAATCACTTAAATGACCATATATTGTTGGGGAAGGCTACAATTTTTGAGGGGCAGGTTGATCACATTACTTATTATATATGCTACGGAATAGACTCCCAAAAAATCTGCACATGTTAGTGGAGATCCGTTCATTGGTTGCAAGGAGGTTTTGTATAGCAGGGAGTATACGGGGAAAGACAAGGTGCCACGGGTGCCTCTGAAGAGGGGCTAGTTTTAGCTGCTCGTTGGGGAATCCGTGGGTAGTGAGTGTTGGTGGTGTTTTTCAGGATCACATGTGGTCCATGATCTTTGCATATGCCGGCCAATCAAGGAGAGCCATTCCAATGATGCTGAAGTTAAAGAGTGCTTCGTGTAGGTGTCTAGCTTATTGACTTTTTCAATGTCTTGTCGTGTTTTAACATGGGGAGAAGGGTTCATTAGTGATTTCTCCATTGAATTGAGGAAATTTCTGATCTCTTTTTTTTGGGCGTATATTACCCTTCATGTTTCTCGGGGTGCCCATGTGATGGTAGAATCCCCCAATGTGGAGGGGGGATAAGGAGGAGCTCATCTTTAATTTGGACTTCTTTCTCCTTCGGGGTGGTGGAAGGGGGTTGGTTGTGTAAAAGTCTTTCGGTAAATTGCAATATATACTAAGTGGGGATGGGGAATAAAGTCAGTTTTTTTTTGGAGAAACTGTGATGGGGTGAATCCCCTCCTTGTTTCCTCTTTTTATGTAATCACGTGATTTAGCATAGGAATGAGGGCACGTTGGAGATCTTTCAACTGGACTGAGAAAATTTCTGCTCTCTTTTGTGGCTGGAGATTATGTGAGGTCTAGTTTCTTTTTTCTTTTCTTTTTTGATAGCGGAGTTGTCCGAGCCAGGGCCCGACTATTTGTGAGAAGGACGCTTGAGACAGGCAGCCCTGGGCACGCTCCTCCAGGTTGTACGAACCGACTTTCAACCTTCATACAACCGGATTACTAATAGGTAGGGGGGACGACTTGATAGTGGGATCTCCAAGCATAAGGAGACCTACCACTGCGCCATTCACCCCGTGGGTGAAGTCTAGCTTCTTGTAGGTGCTCTCAGTGTTTCTTCTATTGGATAATGGCTCCTTGCTGACATTTAAACACCAAAATGGTGTTTAAATGATGTTACATCACCATTAAAATTTTACTTTTTATCTAACACCATTGAAGTGTGATTCTTAATATGCCATGTGGTGCACATCTATGACCAATCTAAATTGACCGATCTATCATGGGAACATATCTCAGCCCAAAGAAACATGCCTATAAGTGGATGTGAACCAACCGATTGATGAACTTTAATACTAGCCATTAAAACTAGAAACAATGGTTGATATTATAGTAAGCAGATCGGATGATTTATATCTCCGTAAAACACCATTTTTGGGCCTGTTGCACTTCAATCTATGGTCTAGCACTTTGATGGTTCGGATCACCTACATCTTAACCCAGTAATGGTGTAAGATCATTTAAACACCATTGTAGTGTTTAAATGACAGTCAGGAGAATCATGGAGTCCTTCTATACTCTTCTTTTATACATCAGTAAATTAAATGTATGGTTATTGATTGAGAAGAAATATCATCGATGCACAGAGATATAGGACAATGAATATCTTGGACTACCCTCTCTCTCTTCTTAAATTTTCCCTTTTTATTGACTGATGTTATTCCCTCCGTTTCTTTTCCTTTGCAGGTTAGTTTGTGGTATAGACAATGCAGTCATCCTCAATCAATTCTACGACAAATCCAATTGGTGTATTATTCTTGAGAGGACCTGATACCTCCAATACACTGAAATTGCCACTTATTGTCCTGGAAATAGCTGTGGCGCTATGTACTCTATTACGTCAAAGGAAGTTACTGAAAGATCCTAAAATTTCCAGGGAACACCCCCAAAAGACAGGTAAGTTTTCTATCAGCAACCATGTTGAGATTTTTTTATACAAGGTTGATCAAAATGCCCCTTTGTAGTTATTGATCAAAAAATAAAAATTGCTTTTAGTTGGTAGATGCAAAATTGGGAACTGCTGCCTTAAAATCCGTTGGTTTTTTGGTGTACAAGTTTGTTCTTTGAGCATAATGGCGAAATGTAAACATATATCATGCATTTTGAAGAGGAATGGTGGTTACATTGTTGGAAGATGAAATCAAACAGGCACAGTGATTTCAAATCTGAGACTGCTTTTGGATAATGATAGGGTACAGTTTTGTTGCCACCATAATGTAATGGTTAAGAGTCACCATCTTAGAATAATTACGTCGTTTTTTATGTATCATAAATTTGTAAGTTGAAATATTGGAGCATTTGGAGGTATGTGGGAGGTAGTTGCATCTTTTATATTTTGGTGAAAGTGGGCTACTTTATATCTTTACTATTATAAAGCAAGAAGGCCGGAATTATGGCCGGGAACAAAAGTATTAGATTTTTCGTTACCCGCGCTACTTTTTAAATTTTAATAACATCAAGGGTATTTTATTTGCTACCATATTGTAAAGAATCTCTTATTGTAAAGAAAGAATAACGCTACCTATTATTATTATTATTAAAAGATTCTTTAAAATTAAAGGTACGTCTCTTTTTCCGTCCTCTCTATCTCTCATTCCTGAAAAATCACTCGCCCTCTCTCTCTCTCTCTCTCCACATGCATAGCACGTGCCAGTCGGTGCCACCCTCTAGTATCTATAAAAGAAAAGGTCCTTTTTTCAAATGTAAAAAGTTTTTTTTTTGACATATATACATACTTGCGTCGCATGTGCAATGCACATGGGGAGAGAGAGAGAGAGAGAGAGAGAGAGAGAGAGAGAGAGATGGTGTACTTGGGGGTTGGGCAAAGAAGTTTCTCTAGGTTTAAGTTTTTAATGAGGATAATATCATGGAATGTTAGGGGCCTTGGTAAGGCCAAGAAAAGGAGGAAAATCAATGCCCTACTGGTTGAAAAGAAATTGGATATAGTGGCTTTGCAGGAAAGAAAATGGGGCAAGTGTAGCAGTAATATTGTGAACAGCAATCAATGGGATTGGAGAACTACTGATGCAAATGGTTGGCAGATGGCTTGTTGGTAGGATGGGATACGAAATGTGGTGCATTCTCTATGAGTATATAGTTCAAGGATAAAGATAAAAGTATGGTTTGGGTTCTTACCAAGGATCAAAATTTCGGTTTAAATATCGGTTTAGGACCTGGCCGAAACGGATAATTTGACCGAAATTTTAAAATTTCGGCTGATAATTTGGGGCTTGGCTGAAATTTCAGTCCCATTTTTTTTTTTTAAACCAAAAAAATTAGGTGAGACTGCAAATTATCGGCCGATAATTTGTAGTCACATATAAATGCCCGATATTTTCATCACATCGTTTCGACCATGGCTGAAACCAATACATTTCTGCCGATAATTTGATTTATCGGGCGAAATTTTGAACCATGGTTCTTACAAATGTCTATGGCCCCGCCGATAAAAGACGAAGGGATGGGTTTTGGTATGAATTGAATATTGTGGAGGAGGAATGGAGTTTTCCTTGGTGTATGTAGGAGGGGATTTCAACACAATAAGGTTTCATGAGGAAAAAAATGGGGGGTGTCGAATCAATTCAAGCATGAGAAAGTTGAGTCAATTTATGATGGAATGTTAGTTAATGGGCAGGTGGATCTGGTTTTATCGAGGTTTGATAGGTTTATCTGTTGTATGGAGTGGGAGAACTGTTATAGGAATCTAGAATTACTTGTTATTCCCAACCCTACTTCGGATCACACATCAATCATGTTAGGTGCCAGATGAAAATAGATGGTGCCTCACCCCTTTTAGGTTTGAGAATATGTGGCTCCTAAATGAGGAGTTTGATACTTTAGTTAGGGGGTGGTGGGTTTCTTGGGAAGTTGTTGGGGGTCCTTAAGAAAGATTCATGGCCAAGTCGAGTTTACTGAAAAAGGAATTAAAGAAATGGAATCAAGAGTGTTTTGGCAACTTGCACGAAAACGTAGACAAGATTTTAGGAGAGTTGAACGAGATTGATAAGAAGGAGGTCGGTCCTTTAGGCATGGGGGATATTGAAAGAAGAAAAACTTTAAAGGAGGAATTCAAAGGGAAGGTGAAAGAAGATATTCTTTGAAAACAAAATGCCAAAGTGAGATGGCTTAAAAAGGGGGATAACAACACAATTTTTTCATGCCTCGGATAGGATGAGGAAAAGAACGAACACAATCAGGAAAATGAAGGTTGAGGAGGGAGTTACAGAGGATTAGGATGAAATTGGGAATGCGATAGTCAAGTTCTAGTAAAACATATATAAAGGTGATGGTTGGTGTTGGCTTAGACTGGATGGTATTGTGTTTCAAAATATTTCTAACTCGGATAAGGATACGTTGGAAAGGAATTTCATATGGGCGTGATTATAAAGGTTATATTTAAATTGAGTGGGATCCTGCCCCAGACCCTGACGGTGTCACTATGCAATTTTACAAACATTTTTGGGATTTGTTGTAACTTGTAAGAGGAGATCCTCGAAATTTTAAAGGAATTCTATGCATCAATAATACCTTTCTGATCATCATACTAACAAAAGCAGGTGCATAAGCAATTGAGGAATTTAGGCCTATTAGTTTGTTGGGGAGTGTTTATAAGATCATTGTTAAAGTGCTGGAAAATAGGCTTAGGCTCATGTTGGGGAGCCCTATTCTGGCTAATCAAGATGTGTTTGTGGACAGGAGACAGATTCTTGATGGTTTAGTGGTGCTCCACGAGTGTATGGATCAACGCCACAAGGCCGGTCTCCCAGGTGTTGTAAGTTGGATATGGAAAAAGCTTATGATAGGGTGAATTGGGGTTTCCTAGATTATATGCTTCATAGAATGGGGTTTGAGCAGTGCTGGAGGACCTGGATCAGAGAGCTGAGGCAAGGTGATCCCCTATCGCTGCCGGTGTTTGGCTTTCTTGGGGAAGCCTTGTTGAAACTAGTGGAATGCTAATAGGCTAAAAAAAATAAAAAAATAAAAAATTTATTTTTTGGGGGGGTGGTTTAATGTAGGTGTGGGAGGAATTACAATCACTCATTTCAATATGTGGATGATACAGTGATATTTTGTGGTGTGGGTGATTGGGAAGTTTGAAATGTGAAAACCATAATTAGATGCTATGAAGCTATATCGTTCAAAGACTGAACATGGGTAAAACAACTATTTATGGGATCAGGCTGGAGGAGGGTGACACATCATGAATTGCTTTCTCGTTACGAATGACTGTGGTTTCAATAGATCTTCTGGCGTCAGTTTTTGAGTGGGTGGGGTAGCCTACGCACGACATATTTGTGGGTCCCACTATGTGTGGGTAGCACGTCGGTGTCCATGTGGGACCTAGTTATTAAATGTTTTAAGAAGTGATTAGCTGGATGGAAAGGGGCAATATTTTTTTCGATGGAAAAAGGAGCAATATTATCAAAGGGTGGACGCTTAACTTTGACATTGCGACTCTCTCGTCTCTACCCAATTACTTCATGTCGATGTTTGAATGCCCCTAACGGTGAAGAGATTGGAAGTGACTGAGCGAGCGGACTTTCCTATGGAGTGGTGGAAACCAGAAGGAAGAAATTCATGTCATAAATTGGGCTGTTGTTACTCTTCCTATGGACGTAGGTGGCTTGGGGATCATACCTATAGAATATGTTAACCAAGCACTGCGAGGAAAATGGCTATGGAGATTATGTGAAGAGGAGGATTCTTTGTAGGCTAGGGGAATAGTAGCCAAGTTCGGGAAATAAAATAGTTGTTGGGGGTGAAAGGTCCTAGGGGTCGTTTAGGCTCTGGGTGGTGGAAAAGTGTCCATAAGGCTAGACTAAGCTTTGAAGGGGGTGTTAGCCTTTCACTGGGAGTTGGTGATGTGGTCTGGTTTTCGAAAGTAAGATGGGTAGGAGAGGCTGCTCTCCTAAGGGAGGTGAGATGTGGATCTCATGACCAGGGTCACTCTTTTATCATATATCCTACCAACCAGCCTAACCCCATTGATTACCTCAAGTAGTTCAAATAACTCTGTTTCTCCTCATCCTCCTAACATATCTTGTAGTGTTCAGCAGCTGTTCAAATGGGTCGGGTCGGCTCGGAATCAGGGCAGCCCCTTTATCGAAACTCTCAAGTCTCAACCCAAACCCAACCCAAACCCAACCCATCCCATCCGGTTAGGACTGGTAGGTAAATATATAAGGGAGAGAGTCGGGTTGTTCTGTTCATGTCGAGAAACCTCAACCTCCCAACCCGTTCAATAAATGGGTCGGCATTTTCCCGACCGAAGGGTGGGAAATCTGAACCCAAATCTGACCAAACCCCTTTGCACCACATCCCTAATGCTGAGCACCACATGGTGATCCTTTGTTCGCTCATGACCCACATAGAAGACCTATCTTGACTTTGACATGGAAATTTGATGGAAAATAGTACTTTTTAGTCGAGTTTGCATTTGGCACACATGCAGTTACATGGCTCCCTCACGTGTGCCATCCGACGGCTGGATTTTGGGACATGTGGACCTATTTAGAACCCCTAAGTTTCGGCGAAGGGATAATGGCTCCTGACTGGTGTTTGAATGATCGTACAACATTAAAATAAAGACTTTTTATCCCACACCATTGAAGTGTGATTTATCATTTTGCCATGTGGCACACATCTATGATCAATCTAAATTGCCCAAATGGCAATTTTTCATTGGAATATGTCTCATCCCAATGAAACATGTCGATAAGGTGATCTGAACCATCCGATTGATGAACTTCAATAACTGCCATTATAACTAAAAAACAACGGTTGATATTATAGTCTAGAGATTGGATGGTTTAAATCTCCCTAAAACACCATTTTCGGACCTGTTGTACTTCAATATATGTTCTATCACTTTGACGGTTCCGAGCACCCACATGTTTAACCATTGATGGTTTAAGATCATTTAAACACCATTTTGGTGATTAAATGATTCAGAAGAGTCAGTCCCTTGTGCGAATGTGTGTATCCTCATGCCATTGTTAGGTTTATATTTGGTGTGGCCATTGTTTAGATTATATTCAGCCCAGCAATTGTGCAATTGAACGAGAATTAGTATTAGGTAAGCCGCTCTGGGTGTTAGGTTTTGGTTCTCGCCTTCTCAGGTCATTTTATGACGTGTGCCACATGAAATCATCACATATCTCATTTGATAGGTGCGTCATGATCTAAATATCTTTAGTGTAAATGTTGAAGAGAGAAATGATCATCATTTGGGTTAAAATAGTCGATCGGCATCTAAATTGAGTGCTCACTATATAAATATAATGCACCATCAATTTTAGATGGCCACTGCTTACTTTGAATTTGACCACGGAGATCATTTTTCGACCTAATCTTTTGCACCAAGATCAGGGACTACAAATCACAAGGAACACATGGTGGTTTTGCAAGCATCCCAAACAGTGATCTCATACTAGGAGGGTTGGCGCTTGAATCGATACTTGATACCAACTCATTGAACAATTACCACCATCTGATCAAGAGGCTTCAAATGGAAGCCTTGTATCTAGGCAACGGTCCACCCTGAGATTCAGAAAGTACTTCGATATGTTTAGAACTTAGAAACCTAATTTCGGCCAATAGATCAAATTATCTGCCGAAATGTATTGGTTTCGCCCATGGCTGAAATCATATGATGAATAATCAGACATTTAGAGATCATTTGCGGTCTCATCTATTTTTTGGTGATTTTATTTATAAAAAAATTGGGACTGGAATTTCGGCTAAGCTCCAAATTATCTGTCAAAAATTTAAAATTTCGGCCAAATTATCGGATATTGAAACTGAAATTTTGATCCTTGCTTTTGACAGACATGACCACATTGGCCAGCATACCATCTGACATCTCAATTGAAGAACTTGGTGAGCCATACCTATAAAATTTGACCCATGTGCTAATAATAATAAAAAATGAAAAATTAGCCAGCAATGGAGTGATTTCCTTTTTCTATTCTCGTACTTAGTTCGCTCGTACACTATGTTTTTATTTTTTAAAAAAAGGATAACATATAAAAAATTTGAACCGGCTGGTTGATACTAATTTTTTTATTTTTTTTTAAAAAGAGAGGATTAGAATCTAAGATCTCTTGATTTTAAATTTTATAACTAACCAAATTGTTATAAATATTTTTTATTAAAAAATATAGAAATTTTATAGGTAAGCTAGGATCGAACCTAACTTGAGACTCTGAAGGTTGCAAAATGTAAAATTTTATTATATTATTTTATGTAGTTTTAAAACTCACCCTTTGGCGAAGGTTTATTTGATAATAGTGAATGGTAAATTGTGAACCCAAATTTGAACCGAGCAAACTAAATTCCAGTAGCCTTGTTAGACAAATGAAAAGGCATCTTATAAAAAAAAAAAACATGCGCAAATGTAAAGGGTGGATTCAGAAGCTTTAATGTCACAAATTTTGGAGACCTCAAAATATGTGGGATTCAATTTATTACAGAATCCAATGGCTAAAATGAGTCCAAGGAAAGTCAATGAGATGGTAACATTTCTCAAAAAATATCAGCTATTTAGTACGCTTTTTATGATTGGTCAGGCCATTACTATAACCACCACCTAGAAAATTAGGGATAATGGTGTATCATCTGTATCAATGGATACGGCCATATATTCTTTTGATGTCATGTGGCATGCATTTTTTACTAATTCAAGTCATCCAATTAGAACATCATATAAACATGGACCAATCCAAGTCATACAATTTCCTATTGATGTTGTAAAAAGGAAGGGGAGACAGTCAGACAATTCTAACCATTCGATCCAAACATTTTAATATAAACCATTGTTCGCATCTAATATAGGATCTATACTGAATCGCGATTGGATGGTATAGATTTCTACATGCATATGCTCTATGGACCAAATGAAGTTCACATGATAACAACTCAAATCATATAGCCTAAACATATGCTAGGGTTATAGGTTGCTTTTGGCATAGCTCTTTATCAGCTCACTGTCAAAGTAGGATATACTTGCTTTCCCTCTTCTCCTTGCTAATTTTCTGTAAAGCAAGATTTACTGGCTCCAATAGCTACCTCTTTGCACTCTATTTAACTCCTTGCAAATGCAAATATAATCTGCTCTGTCGAAAAGTGAGCAGAGCAGGGGAGAACTGTTGGAGCAAGTAATTCCTGCTCTATAGGGAGTTAGGAGGGAGAAGGGGGAACCTATTAAAGTAGGTATCAGAAATTTAATAAAGAGAATGAAAACCTAGTAAAGCAGATAAACCCTGCTTTGGCAGAGAGCTATGCCAACCACATTCACAATAACCTTTTAAGAAAATAAAAAAAGATAGCTATGCCAAACACATTCATATTAACTTTTTAAGAAAAATAAAAATAAAAATCCTGGCTTATAGGCAACGAGTCTATTTCTACAAATTATGGATCAGTGGATACATCTTTTTATCCCTTTTTTAAGTGTTTCATATGGATAGGCATAACTTGGTACTCTCGTGCAAGGTATCAAATATCGGCCAATAGCGATATGTATTGATTTTTCAGCAAACCAATACATATTGAATATCCAACTCTATATCGGCCAATCAGTATCGGGCATCAATCGATACATGTACTTTTAATTTATTTTTTTTAATAGGCCGATATATATCGATATCGGTCCTCCAAGGACCAATACCCGATACCAAGTTTGTTACTGTGCTCTATATTCAATTATTTTTTATCAATATAGGTTACAAATATCGTAAAAGGGGCATGTCCATTCAATATGTTTTTCAATTTTTTTTTCCTATGCTAATTTCCCACTTCTTTGGTGAATGGACCAGGTCATCAATTTTGTACGAGTGGCATACATATTCAAATGTCCCAGTGGCACGCTGTCATGCCCGGATCGGAATCAGCCCAATCATCATGCACATAGAAGTGTTCAAACGCTTCAAATACGGCCCCATGGGCTAGCCATCCATTTGCAAGCCCTAGATTAGACATTAGAGATTGTGCAAAGTAGGGCTGTCGGCGGGTTGGGTTGGGGCCAGAATTTTGGCTACTCGGCAGGGTCAAACATATCTTCCCAACTAGGGGAGCAAAAAACCGGATGGAAACGATTGAAAACCAACACCGAACCGAACCGATTCAGCGCGATTCAGTTTCAGTCCCTAAAAATCGAAACCAACTGGGTAGAGTGAGAAAACTGAATCAAAAAAAAAAACTGAAATTTTGAAAAAATCAAAAAAGAATATGATGAAAAACTGAACAAACCGAAAACTGATCGGTTCGGTTTGAGGGTTGAAAAGTTCAATTAACCGAAACCAAAATGTTTTGGTTAGGGTTCGGTTTTGCAGAGATCGACCCAAAAACCAAAATTTCGGTTTCGGTTCAATTAACCAAATCTGCACCCCTATGGCCCAAGCCGATCCAATGCGGCAGTCACCGCAACCCAGCGGGTCAAGGGTAAGTGCACATTCCAAAGCAAAAAAATGGGTCAGGTAGGGTGATGCCCAGATTCAATATTCCCTAAAATCAATCCTCTATTTAATATCGGGAGCTCATATATGATGACCAACTCGTTTTGAACCAAGAACTGGATTCGTCACTGTTTTTAACATATGGGCTTCATTTTTCATCAACTGTGTCATATGATCCAAAGACCATGATCTAAAGATCCAAGGTGTCAGAGATTGGGAAAAAACATTCCTATCATGTGATTCAAAGCAATCAATCCCCTTTAAAAGGAACTGAAACTGATTTTAGAGATTTACATGGTAGCGATTTATTTTAAAGTTCTAAGCTGCTTTGAATCACAATGACAGATGTTTCAAATCTACTACTCAATAGATCTTTGTATCAGGTCCTTCGAAGCACACGGCACAACTTGATGAAACCAAGCTGTGACATGTCCACAATCAGTGACCTGTTCAAATTCTTCGTTTGGAACATACGATATATGAGCTCATAACTAAATATCGGATTGGGTCGGGTCAGGCAGATTTTTTCCCGACACGAGATTTTATTTACCACATAAAAACTGAGTATAATAGGATGGTAGAAGGTAAAAAACATTGAACAAGGGTGCAGATGAATCAGTTACTATAAAAATTTCCATCATATATTGTCCCTGTAACATACAGTATCTAAAATGGCTTGTGATGTAAATTCAAAAACCATGTTCTCAGGTAATAAATATAATATGATGACAATGGAACAACAAAAATCTTAACTGTTTCAACAATTCATGCTCCAGTCAAAAGGCTGATATGTTACCTTCAACTGAGTGTTTGCAAGTAATTCCAGCAACTCCTCTGACTTCGCCGGCTCCAGGTAGTTTGCCACATGCTTCATTACTTCTGTCTCGTTCTTGCCGAAATCTACACTATACCTGAAAAGAGAAGGAACAAAGTATGTGAAAATGGCCTGACTAAATTGCCAGTCCATATCAATTGGTGACAATTTACTAAGATTTCGTATCGGGTACCCTTATTAGCACCCAAGGAATCTTGTTGGGCACCTATGCAAAAATATTGATCGCTTTAAATCAGATGATGGAGACCATGTTTCCCTCCAATCTTCCACACAAGAGATCTTGAGGCTATGATCGTACCATCAGACGGTCAATTTTCGATTCCGCATGGCACAGATCCCAAAAACATGGCCATAAAGTCACGTTTGAGTGTGATTTGTGCCATGTGATTTTAGGTCCACTCTTTTGGGATCTAAGCCATGTGGAATCGAAAACTAACCATCTGATGGTACGTTCATGGCCTCAAGATCTCTTGTGTGGAAGATTAGAGCGAAACACAATCTCCATCGTCTGATTTAGATATATCAATAATTTTTTGCATACGTGCCCAACAAGATTCTATGGGCGCTACTCGCTAGTAAAGGCACCTAACACGAGTGTCATCAGCGGCACTTGAGCCAATCTCAAACCGATAGCCTTGGTAAATGTGCTGATAATTTTGAGTACCAAATAACCTCAAGGGGTTAGGTGAGCTGGCCAGGTACCTGCTTCCAAAAGTAGGAGACCTGAGTTTGAATCCCCTCCCCTCCTTGAGGCCATCCTAGGGATTTATATCCTGTGCTGACTCGGCATGTGCTGAATTTGGGGTACGCATGTGCCCCTGGGATTAGGTGGGTGCTCTAAGAGGCCCGGATACCCAGGTTATCAAAAAAAAAAAATTGAGTACCAAATCAGTGAAAGGTCAATACCATAAATAGCAGTGCATTTCCCGAGGCTTGACCATTTGGACAAAAGAAGATTGACCCGAATGAAGATGGAGCTCGGTTCGGGTTCCTAATACCAACTCTTACTGAAAATGAAGTCAACTCAATGAATTGTCGGTTTGTTGAGTGCACCTCAGTTGACCCAAACTCACTAGATCAAGTTTTCTTTTTTTGATAATTAAACTCACTGGATCAAGTTGGCTGCATATTTATCAGGTCGTATCCCAAAGAATCTCATGGATTAAAGGTTTCTAGAAACTACTGCAGCATCAGGATGGTTAATTAAGCAGCTCACAAGGAAGTTCAATTGGACGATTAAAACATCTAATCAGTGCAATTAATAGCCCATCATCATCCATCAATGATGCAACAGAACACAGGTGGGAAGAAGGCAATGTTCTCCAATCCTATGATCTATAGGATTGGTACCATTCACTAAATTGTAACCGGCATTTGCTGAATTTAGTCTCTAACTGGTAAAAGAAAACAACATTCAAGGCTTTAAAAAAATTTCTTACCATATGAGAATCTTACTTAATGAAGCCACTTTGGCTTCAGTGTCAATAACAACACCTCCATTCCTCAAGAAATTCAGTGCCGCCTCCATAAGCTCCTTGTCAATATGTCCTAGTGAGTAGCAGCGAAGTGCAGGGCCAGATTTATTGCCGCATACCAATGCAAAGTGAATGAGAGATTCTGGGTATGAAAGAGCGACCTGAAACAGAGAACCCAACAAGGGGTAAGATTGTAAGAAATAAAAACAGTCCAGCAATTTTCTGAAAATTGAAACAATTTGCATATCTGTAAGGAAGTCAGATTAATCAAATCGTTAAATTGGACTGTTAGGAAGCCAAAAAAATATAGATTTTAGAAAATTGGGATATAATACTCCTATAAAATATGGGAAACTTAGATATACAATTTGAAATTCTGGTTTTAAACATCAACTTTCAGTCAAATCTATGACATTTCATTGTATTTATACCTGATAAGGGACTACATATATAACTGTAGCAGTCACTGAATATAAAACCTCTTTGATATGTATAATAAACTTCAGAGTTCAACCCATTAACCATTAAAAACCCTTTATTTTCCTAATTTAAAGGGAATCAGATGATATAAATGATTTATCAAATGCAGTTTAAACTTAAATCATAAATTAATTTTTTTCAGTGTGTGAATTAAATAAAATCGTAACATAAAACAATAATTAGAATCTTAAAAAACCAAAAACAACCACTGAATTCCCCTTCAATGATGATGATGATCATGTTATGGGTATTATATTCTTTTTTGTTTATCGATAACATGAAAATATATAAGTATGACACAATAGGAGACTTTAGTCATTTAAGATTTGTCACTAAAAGGAGCATATCTTTGGATTTTTTTAAATGACTAAAGAGGGGATGCCCACTAAGATTGTATGAGAATTTCCATTTAATTTAGAACAAATGAGAATTTTTCTGAAATTTTTAGCAGACTCGAAGAATGAAAAGGGAACGGCCCCAAGTTAAATGGAGGACCTAATATAAATTCAACTCGCCACAGTGAAAATCAAAGGAAACAACTAATGGACGAGATATGTCACTGATACATGTAAACCAAGCATGGACGATTCTAGGTATGATGAATAGGAAACAGTAATCTTCTAATGATATCTTGGCTTCTCAATTCAATGGAGTCTTCAAGTTAGCAATGTGCTCTTGTAATTAGAGATTGCTATAAAATGAGTTGTATTCTTGAAAAAACAATAATGCTAGAACAAAAAAATTGGGCTGAAAAGAAGAATGGACTTGATCCAAGTTCAAAAAGAAACATGGTTCGACACCACAAGAAGAATGGATTTGATCCAAGTTCAAAAAGAAAGAACACAACAACTTGATACAACATGCAAATAAAAACAGGTGATAGACTTGTTATCGACTCTGTGGCCTTTTGTCACATGAGGGGTAAGCCGTCCTTCATTGTAGTTCTAAGTTCTAACATAGAAAAGTTAGTACCATCCCTCCCTTCCTCTCCCTCTCTCCGGACTTGCATTCAAGCAGTCATTCAGGACTTGCATTCAAAGACTAGTGGCTGTGACCCCAATCAAGTTTGGTTGTACCGTCTCAGGGATTATTAGAATTTCTCTTCTACTATGTTCTTCTCTGGTAATAATAGGGCCATTATCTTCAGATGAATCTCGTCACTTTGAACATTCATTACACGACTTCATGCTCTTTGTTTTCTTTAACCATAAATTAATATTATAAGGATCTAAACTGGCAGTGTGAACTCTCAAAACATTATCTATTTGTTTTCTTAGCTGTAATAAGAGATTATACTCCATTTTCTATGATTCATTTTCAGGTGAGGAAACTTTTCCATACTACCTCAATATTTAGATTTCGATACTTCATTTCATTCATAGAAGACTTCTCCTAAGGACTTGGATATACTTAATCAATCGAGGGATGAAATATTCTTCATCATCACTGTGTTTCGTAACATGATTCAAAATCACTTTATGGTTAACATAAAAATTCTTAATACCGATACAAGAGATGGGTATCTTTCTCGGGAACTTACGTCTTGCTTACATGGAAAATGTAGGTAAAGAAGAGAACAAATAAAACAAGAAATTACCTCCAATATATATAGAAGAAGCGATCAAATTGAAAAGAATAGCAAAGGGTGCTACAAGCTTCTACCGATAATGATAAACCACACGTTTTTATTCAATTAAAATCGAATTCAAATAGAAAAAGTTCCATCTAATTAGGATAAAAGCACTCTAAAGAAGTATAACATGATAACATAGATGAGATAATTGTGGTCATGCAGTATTACTTAGGTCCCATGCAAGGGTCAAACTTAACCTGACATGGGCTTTATGTATGGCGTTAGGTAAGATAGTCATGTTACTTGGAGTTTTTAATGATATATAACATGATGATATCACCCTAAAGCCACATGCATAATGAAAAAAAAAATCACGCTTAAAGGGTCTTTATACATAGTGACTAGTGAGTCATGATTGCAACAACAACAACAATTGAAATATTAGTGTGCATATAATCATCAATGGAAAGGAGAATGGCGAGTCCTTTATTTTATTTCATAATAAAGCGGGAAGGTTATTCAAGTTTACTCGATAAAGAGAATATTTCTATTTTACTTTACAAAGAAAGGGAGATACTTACGTTGGTAGTTAAATAGAGAGGCCTCGAAAACAAATACTTTTATTTAATAGAGAGACAGAGAGAGAGAGAGAGAGAATACGAAGAGTTCCGATTTAAATATAGAGAGAAAGGATTAAAAAAGAGAAGGGGATTTCTATTGGTGTCTCTGCCATTTTGACCTTGATTAATCCAAAACAGGGAAGCTTTGGGAGATGGGGGATAAACTAGGTGTCATATCTTGACCCCTCGTTAAAGTACATGTGGCTGAGGTGCCTATGCTGAGCTTTGGCATCAGCCGATATGTTTTGGCCCACAAGGACCGAGATTTGAGAGCTTGATTGTATCTTCTCATGGGACAAAGTCGTCATAAGAAACTACTGATATGTTGATATCCTATGTCTCACTAAGGGAACAAGGCCCCACTCTTTCAAAGTATACAAGATCCATGTCATAGTGAAGCCTCAATTGATTCATCAAGAAAGTGTTGGTCAAATAAATCAAATTAATTACCACCAGCAAAAGTGAGGATAAATCTCTATTACAAAATCTAGAATAACATAAGAAAAGATAGCTAAGAGGCTATAGACTAAAAACACTCAGAACACCTAAAGGGATGAAAAGAATGCCAAATATTTTTAATAATATTCTGTAATTAAGGATCAAACAAACAAACAAAAAATAGAACATCAATTAATAATTTAATACCAAGAAACTCGGATAGTTTCATATCATAATTCATAAGAAACAACCACCTACTGGTGTTCAACATCAAGGATTGAGACCCAACCCATTAACCATACCCTTGAATTAAAGATATTGGGAATTGTGCCTTTCAAAGCCCTAAGCTTTGCGAGCATCAATAACATGCATAAACAATTCGCATGGCGTTCATAAATTAAGGAAAATGCCTAAATTATGTAATCAAGGGATAACCCATTATCCATGCATACCTTGAATTAAAGCTACCACCATCCTAGTAGGAATTATGCATTTGGCATATCTAACCTAATTGGGAGCATCAATAACGTGCATAAACAATTCACATGAAATCGATAAGGAAAATGCCTCAGTTTCAAAAACCCAACAGTGTGAAGAACAAGTGAACCTGGGATGGAGATTATTTAATTATGAAAATGGTTATAATGCCAATGAATTGGAACAGGAGTGTCTCGTCTGAACTTCAACAAAATGATCACAAGAACAAATCATTAGCACGGAAAAATTAAGGAAAAAAAAAAACCTTAATAGTGACATTATTTTGACCATATAAAATACATTTAAAAATGATCAAGCAGTTGAATTGAATAATTGGAGGTTTCACATATATTAAAGTGACACAAATGTGCATTTGTCACCTTTGAACGTTTGTCTCTTGCACCAAATGGCTTGACGAGGTTGTATGGGGGTCGTTGATTGCCTCGTAGGATTCCATTTTGGATGGCTGATAGTGAGTAGGTGCACCCTCCAACAACGTACTTGAAGTCCCCAAGGAATTTCTTTCTTTCTAATGCCCTAACAGGATAACACCATGTCAATATGGCATGGATAGCCATCATATTGTAGAGGTTTATGAAGAAGGCAAGCTTCTCCTCTCTTGATAAATTCTCAACCTCTACCCTCTGGAGCTCCTCAATAATTCTCAAATACCTGTATGAAATGCAGTGATTGGGTTGCCAAGGATGAACCAGAATAAGACATTTGATGGCATCTATAAACATTCAAAAAATGTCTCAACTTTCTAATGTAGACCATGGTACTAAACATTCTCCTGAAGATGCACAGGCAGCAAAATTTTCAAAAAAAACTGATCATAGCAGTATATAGATACACTTTCACAATTTTTTGAAAAATCCAATCAGCACTTTGCATACGAGCCAAGTGCCTGAGTGTTACATGCAGGTTCAAGGGATGCTCCATAATAAATGCCTCAGCAATTTCCTAGAATTGTACATTAAACATTAAAACTTTTTCAATCGGGCAAAATAACTTGTGGGCATGAAGGCTGTGTCAATAAAATAACAGGAAAACCCTGGAGTGAGTTTCGCAACATTTTTTATCTTATGCAATAGGATCTGCAAAGAATAATTTGAAGAGATGTCCATCATTTTATGATATCAAATACTAACAAATAAAGATGTCAAAATTGTTCTTTCCCATCAATCATGATTTTCTTTGTTCAGTTCACAAAAGTGATGTTTCTTTATAGGAGCAGAAGATACAAGTATTAAATATGTAAAAAATGTGAATACAACCAACCTAGCAAACTCCTCGCTGCTCTGGATACTTCTATAATCAACACTTCTGCCATCAGCTGATATATATGCTTCGAAAATGGCAAATGACAAAAACCTCAACCTTGATGCAATTTCAATTATAGGTTTGGGTGTGACATCAATTGTGCCCCTCGGAATGTTGTAGCATTGAGTCAATACAACAGGATCATGCTCCAGGAACCGATATAAATGGTTACCATCTTCAAAAATATTCTCACTGCAGCAGTGACATTATTTATCATAGGTAACAAAAAATATGGATTTCCTCATCATGAATGGTAGATAAAATGATATAACTACATAAAAGAAGAATACATGCCAATATGAAACAATTTCAAAAGACTTACTCAAGAACATGTTGAAAGAAGTGATTCCTTGCAAGCTTTCTTCCAAACTCCACCGCCTGTATCATAAGATGAGAGATGAAAATAAACTCGGATATGCTTGAGACAAAAAAATATTGCAAGACGGCATTATTTAGAAACAAAATATATGGAGATGGCATAAACTGCCAAGTGCCAACAGTCTCCCACAAAAGGATCTAAAGAGTGATATCCGAATATCAATAGCCTCAGCAATACAGCAAAAAGACTACTAAAAAATGCATAGAGTAGACAAGAAACCTCTTCTCTTTCCAAGTACTGATCCTCTGCCAAGAAATCCACAGCTTCTGACCCTAGAAAACAGTTATTGAACCTTCGCATCTTATAGAACCTGTCCTTAACTGTAATTGTCTCCCTCATTTTCCTAACAATGAGACCCAATTCATCAATCTTACCACTACCAGACACATCATCTTCACCAGATAATGGCGGGGAAGGTGCTGCAGCTGATGGTTCCTCATTAATAAGATCATTCATCTTTTCATCAAGCTTGCCAGATTCATCCATGGCCTTCATCTCACTCAACCCACCAACAAGTAAGTCATTGATGAAGACCTTTGGAACAGCTGACGATCCAGTGTTCTTTTCTAACTCCAACTTTCTACTAGGGTAGATATCAATGTTGATCTCTATGAATTTAAGTCCTTTCTGACGTAAAAATGACCTAACCTCTAAACAGTCATAGCACCCAAGCCTCGTATACAATATGATTCGGCCCTTTGTAGCTGGCCCTTGTATCGAAGCATCTACATCGATGTTTTCCCCATGCTCGGTTTTGCTCTGTGCATCTACATCACGTGTGATCTTAATATAGTTCAAAGGATTCCATGTAGACCTCTCTGCTGTTTTTCCGCCAATTTCTTTTAGTTCCTCTTCTTCCTCAGTACTCTTAGCCAAAGTATCATCATCCTTTTCTTCACCATTTTCATCTTTTCTACCAGAAAGTCGGCGAATAAGAGTAGAAACTGCAACTGAACTTTTCTCTTTAACAAATTTTTTAAGTGCTGTAGCTTTTTCGGGCCAAGCATATCCCTGTGATTCTGAATCAAGATCCAACGAATGGCTGGATGAGCTCCTGGTAGTTTCCTTCTCAGGAGTCTCTGTCCCATCAAAAATGGGCTCTGCCTCCTCTTCATTGGGGATTTCCTCCACTGTCTTTGTTTGTTCTTGATTTTCAGATCCTAAATCACTACTTTCTATGGCTGTATGTTCCGAACCTTCATGTTGCTGACAATTCAATTTTTCATCAGTAATATTTAAAGATTGCATTTCATTTAAAGTATTGCTGGTCAGTTTTTGCGCATTTGAAGAGCTTGCCAAAGTTTTCTCGGTTGAGCCTTCATTTTCCATATTCCCAGTAATAATGTAAAGCTCGCCAAAGGTGTGAAACTTTAACTGACAAAAACATGCATCCCAATTTTCAAACTCTGATCAGCTTCACATAGTCCTGTGGAGTAGTTTAGGTCAAGCTCCAATAGAAAAGAAGAGAATGTACAGTGAAAAAGGATTGAGTATTAGCTATGCAGATTTGCTATCAATTTTTACACGTAAAAGGCTTGAAATAAGGGATACCATCAAGAGCGAAACAAACACAAAACATCATAAGCATTGAACAGCAAGACATAAGAAAAACATGGTTATGTCAGAATGTATGGTAGGGATTTCAATGAGAAACCCAAAATTAAAAGAACAGGGATGTAAATAAAGGTCTAAGAAAGCAACCTCAAGGTTGCACTTTCGAGCCCAGCTGACTTATAGAAAAGAAAGGTCCCAGAAAGCATAAACCTTATCATTCACATACATAGGTTCAATCCCAACTTACCCATCAAAAAAACAAAATCTGAGGTGTAAAACCATAAGAGGGTTGGGTTAAATTGAAATGTAATAAGACTTTTCAAGCAAAAATCCTATATTTGAAGTAAAATGAACTATGGAGCTATTTGCAGAATTGAAATGCATTTTAAATTACAGTTATAGAATCCACGTGTCATTTAGGAACCAATTCAAATGATGGATAGTTTTACATGAAACTAAATCATAGGATTTGAAACCTAAATCATACGATTTCAACAAATAAAAATAAAATGTGGAACAGGTCAATCGCCCCGCTAGGCCATATGGCTTACATCAATCATCATTTTAAATGTTTTACATAGAATATCATTTGTATCACAATCAGCTCACAATCACGTGTATACCAAAGCATTGGAACCATCCAATCAAAGTGATTCGATATCAACCATTAAAAAAATATGTGTACAACCATCCAAAGAAGTGCATAGATCGGACAATTCAAATCCCTAATGAGTGTGATTTTTGGGTCCACGGTAGATTGCTAAAAAGAAGTACCTAGTGGCCTAAAATGGGTGTTTCTCATGGAAAATATCGATAAATGCTTGTCCAATTCTTGTACCCTAAAATTCCTTAAAACTACTAGGGGAAGTGGTTCACATCAAATGCCACAGTTGCTCTCAATATAAGTTACTACTTTGGTGACTTGGATTGCTCAAAAGGTGTGCCACTTGATCTAACATGGGTGCTTCTCATGGAAAATATATACTATAAATGCCTCTCATATACCATTATTCCTTAACAGTAATATGTAAAGTGGTTCACATCAAATTTGCAATAGTAAATTGACCAAAAGATTAATATAACATATATGTGTTCCATCCACAAAAGGTTCTACTTTGTAGAGCATTTGGATCGACTATCCGTGCACGTGGAAGACATAGATTAATTCTGAGTACCATCTCAGATATTCCCAATTCCTGCTCTAAGAATCATGATCATTTTACAATCAGAACTTAAATCTACAGTCCAAATCGAAATTTAATATAACAAGAACGAAAGAAGAAAAAAAAGGCAAAATAGATTACAATATGCAGATCAGAAATCTTAAACCAAACATAGATCTTGCTACCAAAATTCACAGAGCATACAAACGTTCAGAACATTCAAAATCAGAAAGATTAAAAAAAAACCTAGCTTTTCTCCCAATTAATCCACGAAATCCCTAACCAAAATCTCTGAAACCTAGATCAGCAGAAGCGGATTTGCAAGCACAACAGCAAGAAGTCTCATAGATCTCTCATCGAATGAGGACTAAAACAAGGAGATCTTGCAGAAAAACAAAAGAAGTAAATTGAGATCCAGACGAACTTACATCGAATTGAAGAAATAAATAAAATTAAAAATTCATATAGCTTTAGATGTGCAGAGGAAGAAGACGACTGCGAGAGCGGGAAATCGACGGGTGGAAAATGAAGGCTGGGATCGGGACCTTCGTATATATTTCGATTTCTTTGTATGGGTGTTTTATAATGATGCCCCTGCATTTCTATGGAATTACTAGATTAGCCTTTTCTACTGGAAAGTATAGAATGTGAGACAGGAGCAGGTTGATTGTCCCTGCTTCACCTATATACATGGGGCAGAATTCATCACAAGTAGCAAGATGATACATGGAAGGAAAACAAAATAAATTGGATATATTAGAACTATAGTGACAAATTTCGCTGAAATTCAGCAAAATTTCGTGAATTTCACTGAAAAGAGAGTCAAACGAAAATTTTGGTATTTTTCGGTAATTTCGGTAGTTTTTGGCATTTTTTGGCAAAATTTTAGTAAATTTTGGTTTTTTTTTTAATATGTTAGTAATTTAATATATATTGCAGTAATTTAAAAAAAAAACATATTAAATATATTTTCTATATATTTTTAATTTTCGAAAGTTTTCCGAATTTTTTTCAAAAGGTATCGAAATTAATTCAAAATATGCCAAAAGGACAACCCACCAAAAAATTACTAAAAACAAAATTTATTACTATGATTAGAAGACCACATAACCGAGAAAATTCCAACATTGAAGTCTTTGTTTAGATCATGATAAGCACCACCTCACACCCAAACACAAGATTGGATACCTTTTCCACCATTAATCTAACGGTTGGTCAATGATTTAAAAAGTTAATGGTGAAACATTTTATCAATTCTAGGGGTGCAAATGGGTCGGATCAACCTAGCGGGTTTTGGTGATCCGACCTGTTATAAATCGGGTTTGGGTTTTTAAACTTGACTCGAGACCGGCTCTGGTAGAAATTTTGACCTGTTACCTAGACAAGTTGGGTACAAGTTTGACCCAAACCTGACTTGAACCCGACCTGGTTCGTATTTATAAAAAAAATGTATAACATTATATATTATAGGATATAGTACTTATGTATTATTTATATGCCCAATAACTCATATATAACTACTCTATAGGTAAGATTTTTATATTTTATTTTGTGATTACTAATATAATGATTGAATACTGTAGGAATTAGTGATCCTCTATGATTTAGAGGTCCAAATAAAGTTTAAAAGTTACTAATAGGCCGGGTCAAAACCTAAAAATGCAATTGATATATATTGGCGGGGGGAAAGGTCATTTTCTCACTGGCTGTTGGTCCAAGTCCGGTTTCAGGTAACAGGTTAGGTTTAAGTAGAGTTCAGGTCTAGGTTTTTTTAACAAGTTGGGTACAGATTCAAATCGAGGTTAAACACGAGTAGGTTGGGTCAGGTTCAAGTCTAATAAATGGTTTCACAGGTCTCTAAACCCAACCCGAACCCGACCCATTTGCAATCAATTCACCATTCATTCTAAGACTATTAGATTGAGGGTATATGTATGTAATTATCAAAAGGGTTAGTGGCTCCTCGCTGACATATAAACACAAAATAGTTTTTAAATAATTTTATACCACTAAAATGTCAGTTTTTATCTCACATCATTGAACTGTGATTTATCATTGTGTCATGTGACCCACATCTATGATCAATCTAAATTGTTCAAGTGCCAATCTACTGTTATAACATGTCCTAATGAACGGATCATGTTTCTAAGTGGATATAAACCATCCGATTGGTGAACTTTAATATCAACCATCAAAATTAATAAGAACCGTTAATATTAGAGTACAAAGATCGGATGATTTGAATCCTCCAAAAAGTATGTTTTTTTTTACCCATCACCCTTCAATTGATGATATAAGACTTTGACGATATGAATTTCTAAGACCATAAGCCAATAAATGATGTAAGATCGTTTAAACACCATTTAGTCAAGAGAGTCTCTCATATCAAAACTATACATTATTAGTCTATCATTTTCAAATTATAAGAAAATGTCGCCTCCCAATATAATTATATTTTCTCTCAATTTGAGATTGTTTTTGTTTTCCAACATATAAAGATTTCTTGGGTAGATGTTTTTCCTTTCCCTTTATATATATATATATATATATATATATATATATATAGGGAGCCAGTTTCCTCCTCTATGGGAGGATGGCCACTTTCCTCCAAGGTTCATGTGGAGGTGCACATGACACCCAAAATATTTTTTGGTTATCATGTGGAGCATGGGCGGATGATTTAGATCAATTTAAAAAAATGAAATTTCGAAAAAACTTTTTAAAAGTATAAGTTAATGTTTGACTAGTTTCAATAATTTATATTTCGCAACTCAAAAAATGCATGGTGGAGATGAGTTTTCAAATTATTTTTTTTAAATGATCTAAGCAATGCACATGAGGTCCATGTGGCATTAAAACAATGTTTTGGATGCCACGTGAACCTCCACCTGAAACCTTGAAGGACGATGACCGTCCTCCCATAAAGGAGGGGCACCTTTTATATATATATGGAAAAGGCCTCCGTCCTCCAACCTTTCACGTGGAGCTCCACGTGGCACTCAAAACACTTTTTGGGTGCCACGTGGACCTTGGGTGCATTGCTTAGATCATCTTTGAAAAAAAAAAATTAAAAACTCATCTCCACCGTGTATATTTTGAATCATGAAATGTGAACCAATGAAAATCGTCAAACTTTGACTTGTGAGTTTAAAATTTATTTTTCGATTTTTTTTTTTTAATATTGATCTAAACTGTCCACCTGTGCTCCACGTGGCACCAAAAAAGTGTTTTGGGTGTCACGTGGATCTTGGAGGACGGTCACCATCCTCCATTGGAGGACCTAACCGGCTCCCTATATATATATATATATATATATATATATATATATATATATATATATATATATATATATATATAAACGAAAAATCTCCCTGGAATTCTCTGAAACAAAGATTCAACGAAGTTGGGCGATTTAGCTGAAATTCCTGAAATTATATTAATTTCATCAAAATTAATGAAATTTTTTAAAACTATTACCTTTTTAAAATATTAAATGATATATTTTTTTATAACATTAAATATGTATTCATATTTATTTTTACATAATTTTTTAAACTTTCCTGAAAAAAAAAATTAAAGGATATTTTTTCAAATTTATCCGAAATGAAACAATCTTACTAAAATATTGCGAAAACAAAATTTATTACTATAATTTTACCGGCAAACTCTTAACAATTAACCTACATTATAACTTTCTAAGAATTGCCATACAAAATTAGTTTTTATTTACGATGATATAAACGATTCCCGTGCATGGCCACATCTGTGATAAAAGATTCAGTGGCTGAGCGCGACACTATGGATTGTGCTTAGGTTTTAATATTCCACCAGTTCAAGCCTGATCATAGATATGAAAGCTATCACTTCTCAAAAAATATCTCATAAGAGGGTCACATGAGCTGAAATCAACACAAGTATACAGCATTTTCAATTCCGCTGACCCTCCCCAATGGCACATAAGTTTCAAGCGTAGACTATCACATACGAAAAATTATAAACGTAGGATAGATTTGTTGAGGACAAACGCACCGACCTACATTAATTGAGCCCCATTATACTTGCAGCCAATTGCATCGCGCCACATCAGCCGCCTACACTATGTCTGCATAGAATTTGTCCTTCATATAACACTGTCCATTTGATACCGAGATAGCTAAGTGTAGTGAATTATCTTGTATTCATGACCAAGGATCAAAAATCGGATTTAGTTTCGGTTTCGGTGGGAACTGTAATCGAAATCTTCCCCACCATACATTAATATCTGAAAATTTGAGTTTTCGTTAAGGTTTCGATCCCTACCAAAACCAAAACATTTCAGCCGCCGATTTCAGCCGAAATTGAAGATTTGAAGATTTGGCTGAAATTTTGAACCATATTCTCGACAGATATCTATTGTTCTAATTCTAACCGCTCAACACTCTTAAAAAACTTTGAAGAAGTAGAAGAAGGGAGGACGGCTGGGAACCGGGAGGGGAACTAGTGGAAAGTATGAGGATATTTTTGCCACAAGGTAAAGTTGAAGGGTAGTTTCGTGGTTTAATCGAATTCAAAGGGGTGATTTGAAAATCTACGTCAAAGGGTCCACATTTTAAATCAATAAATCTGTCGATCAGCGTTTTACTACTTCCCAAATGTAGACCAATCATGTCAGTAGTGTTTCCTAATAGAATTCGAACACGTGTCCTTCCAAGAAGCGTTGAACCAGTCAAAGTCTTGACCAGGAACCGGCTGATTCGGTAAAGCTGAGGACGGGCGGATACTAGTTACCGTACACAGATCAATCTCACCGTTTAATCTTTAGGACATGCGCAGATATTTAGAGGCCTAAAATCCGTGATAGCGCATTGACTTTTGGCAACTGAGATCGACGCAGCCGCGGACCTTTTAGGAGCTCAAGATCACTTGTTTAGCGCATACACTTTCATGAACATTGTCGGCTATCAACAGGTTGACTCCGGCCGGGCCAAAATTTTGACTGCTCAATAGAAAAATGACTTAAGCTAGACCCGACGCCCAACCCGACTCAATAAAACCCCCTATTTTTTTATTATATATTAAATATCAGGTCCGGTCGACTTGATCTGATTTTTTCCCAACCCAACCTGCTCGGCCCCTCCCAAATGTCGGGTCGGATGCCTCTTGTCTGACCCGATAGGTTAAGTTTATGTGCTCGATGAAGTAAAATGTTGAGTCAGGTCTGGTTGGGTATACCAGGTCACACCCTTGGTTCGAACTATACCAATCATAATTATGTCATACAATTCAAGGTCCCAAAAGGCTAAACTTTGCTAGGGGGAGCTTACTGCAATGGAGTATGCCAGATAGGAACACCGAGCTCATGTGGAGCTCTGCGTAACACTTAACACTGTGTTTGGTAACGAAGACGGACAAGCACACCCCACTTGCTCCTCGCCAGAGCATATTTCAATTGCTCTAGTCAAATTAGTGCTAGCTAGCTGTATGAGGTAATGAGACGGATGAGACTGAAGAAGCGCACCCCAATGCCCTGCTAGCTCACTCCCGGCCAGAGCATCTTTCAATTGCCTCGGTAAAATTAGGGCTACCGACTCATTTGTATCAGCCATTAGCTTCTCACTCGCTCCCAGCGCGATTACCAAACACACTCCAGGTGGGCATGCTGCACTTGAGAGCAATCGGGAACAGGCGAGGAGCACTGCCAAACACCGCCTAGAAACATTCTCTTGAACCATATGCTAGCCCATCAATTAACATCAATCTTATTCCCTATAGTGTTTGTTGTCATTTGACCCGTACCCAAATTTTTACTGAAATCTATTTGTTTTTTTTCCAAAGTAGCAAAATATTGGCTAATAATATATTACCGGTATACCAAAACCGAGATTTTGTATTTGTAATTCTCGTTTTGAGGGCCACTGAAACTGATGCGTTTCAGTCGAAATCTTAAGATTTCGGCCGAAATCTTGAATCATGGAAATAAGTATAAAAAATGATGGAAATAGAATAGATGGTGATGGATCTTAGACTATGATCGAGACGTATATTGACACTATCTTTAAATCACTATTCGTTTCCACACGATGGTCAGTAAAACAAGCAAAACGAATGTGATTCTAAGATACAACCACCACAATCAGATTTGAGATGACGAAGATCAACCTTGCTGGATTGATCTTTGTCCTAGAACAAGTTGCCCTTCCGATATACTCAGTAAGAAAGGTAATAAAATAAAATTTTATATTTTTAATAATAAAGTTGCGTATTTTCCGATTGAAGGTTTGGTCTTCTATTGACGAGCGGCTATAAATGAACAATTACAAATTAACAAACTAAATTACGCTTAAATGGTCATGTCTGAAACCGACGTACCAATTGTTTTGCCAATTTGGAAAAAGACAACTGTCAACAATTAGGGACTGGCATAGAGCCGTTAAAGAGAAACCATCCACAAACAATCCTGATATGTGCACACCGGCACACGTATCCGTGCACGACCCGGCTCAACACGGCATGCACATGTGCGCTTTACAAGTGGCATAGAGGGGTCAGGATGCTTAGGGGTCATTAACAAATTTGAAACCCCCTATAAAGGGCCGCAACCTTTTATCCAAAATGCTTTCCATTTAGCCACCGAAACTTCCATTATAGCCCATCATATTATAGCCCACAGACCGTTAAATTAGAAAATCCTAATATTAACGGTTTACACATAAGGGCAATAAAATTCTTCTATTTTAGAATTTACTTTAACAGGCAAATAGAATACAAAAATGACTCTTTATTTTAAACAATCTCCATATCCCTCTCCCGGCATCTCTTCTCTTTGCATAAATCCCTCCTCTCGAACCCTCCTCTCGCATTCACACCTCCTTTTTTGTACCTCTCACACGGGTTCCCTTTTTCTCGCATCCAATCGAGCTTCGAAATCAATTCTTCATCGAAAACATATTGCCGAATCGACGCTTAGGCAGTCGCATCGCCAATTTAACACGTAGGCTCAAGCTATTCGATTGAATCATCCCGAATCTTCGAGCGCACTCCAACAAGTGGGTGCCCCTTAATCTATCATAGGGTATTTAATTTTTATTTTTTTTATTTTTAAAATAAATCTGATTTTTTTTTAACTCCATTAATGGCTATTTAGCCACGAAGAAAAAGAAGAAAAATAAATAAATAAATATATATATATATATATATATATATATATATATATATATATATATATATATATATATATATATATGTGTGTGTGTGGATTTCACCGGACCCTAACTTCGTGGTCGTCTTCTTTCCCCATCCTTCTTATTTCTCCAGCGGTTCATCTGCTTATCAATAGTGTTAGTATATATAAATAATATATATTGGACGTGTGGGCGTTTACGCCAAATCAAATCACCCCCTCTACTCCTCCTACAGAGATTTGCCAAAAACCAAAGGGGGTAATATACATGGGTATATATATATATATTTATATACACACACGTTCTGTTTATTCACTCTCTCACTCTCCATATATATATATATATATATATATATATATATATATATATATATATATATAAGGGGTCTTTGCAATAACCTCGTGTTATGCTAATATTATAAGAAACTCTCTGAGTTAAGGGTATTTATTTTTTAGCTAACTAGCCGTGAGTTTATGGAGGGAAAGCCTATTTTGCCCTTAATGAAACCAATATTTTAAAAATACCATCATTCTAAAAGGCCCTTTATTCTTCTATATTTATAAGTCATGCCATTAAAGTTTATCACTATTCTAAAAGGCCCTTCATTCACCTTTATTTACAAGTCAAGCCATTATAATTGACCACTACTCTAAAAGGAGTACCTTTAAATCCACCTACAAAATCTTTGAGTTCACCCACACTGAAACACATCGACTGCATTGAATCAAACGATGGAGATTTTTTATCAACCCAATTTTTCATAAGATCGATCTTTAGATCATGAGTGTATCATCAGACGGCCGAATTTTTATTTCATATGGTACACGCCCCTAAAAGCGACCTTAATATCAATTTTAAGCATGCACGTGATGATATGGTCACTTTTCTGAGATTTGTGCCACGTGAAATAAAACATTGATCGTCTGATGGCACGATTATGGTCTCAAGATCCATCATGTGAAAGATTGGGAGGATAAATGATCTCCATCATTCGATTCAATTCAATCAACGTGTTTCAGCGTGGGTGAACTTAAAGATTCAGTGGGTGGATTTAAAGGTACTCTTCTAAAAGGCCCTCTATTCACCTATCAGATTCAAGACTCATCTGATGGGTGATTCTCCCATTAAAGCATGCCAACGTTTAGACGAATACTCAACCAATGGAGGATTTGTGGCAAACGATGCAATTATTCTTGAAAAGAAAACCTTTAATCTACATGTTCCACTCAAAATACTCGTATTTCCAATTTCTTATATGATTTAAGACTCATTTTTAGGAATTGGATTGTCTAATCGCATCTGCTTCCATCCACTGAATCTTTGAGTTCACCTATGCTAAAACACATTGATTACATTGAATAAGACGATAGAGATCGTTTAGGCATACCATTAGATGATCAATGTTTTATTTCGTGGCACACATCTCAGAAAAGTGACCTTAATATCACGTATACGGTTAAAATTAATTTTAAGCTTATTTTTTTGGATGTGTACCACATGAAATAAAAAATCAACCATCTGATGGCGCCACCATGATCTCAAGATCTATCGTGTGAAAGATTGAGACGATAAACAATTTCCATCGTCCGATTCAATGCAATCAACCGTCTGATGGTGCCACCATGATCTCAAGTTCCATCGTGCGAATGGTTGGGGCGATAAACGACCTCCATCGTCTAAGTCAATATAGTCAACAGTCTGATGGTGCCACCATGATCTCAAGATACATCGTGTGAAAGGTTGGGACGATAAATGATCTCCATCGTCTGATTCAATGCAGTCAACCGTCTAATGGTGCCACCGTGATCTCAAGTTCCATCGTGTGAAACGTTGGGACGATAAACGATCTCCATCGTCCGATTCAATGCAATCAATGTTTTTCAGCGTAGGTGAACCCAAATATTTGGTGGGTGGATTTAAAACTACTCTTTTTTGTAAGTGGAGGGGGGGGATTTAAAATTACTCTTACCACGAGTAGAGGGTGACAATTTAATAATTTAATTTTAAAAAGGATAAATATAGTATTTAGGCTATTCTTTAACGGTTGGTTAACCATTTAAAGTAGCATCCGTTAATGAGGGTGTTTTATGAACACAAAAATGCTAACTCAAGGGGTTTAAAACAAATAACAATAACAAGGGGGGTTATTTGTAATATCAACATAACTCAGGGGGTAAATGCAAAAAACCCTATATATAATGTGATAAGGGTGCGTGTGGCACACAATGGATATATATATATATATATATAAGCTTGGGCTCGTGCTTAGCAATGGGATTCGCCCCCTCTTCAATTTCTTCTTCTATTATTGCTCTCATGTCCCTGCACCAGAGACCATCATCAGAGCATAAAATAATATATATATATAAGTATATAACTGAAATTTAGAGAGAGAAAGAAAAGGAGATCCAACTAATAATGGTAAAATTTAGAGAGAGATCATATTTTTAGAGAGAGAAAGCGAAGACCTAACCTCTAGCATATAAATTTAGAGAGAAAGTGAAAACCCAACCTTAGCACATAAATTTAGAGAAAGAAAGTGAAGAAGGGAGAGTTTTAGAAAGAGAAACTCTCAAGAGGTTCCTCCTCTATTGGTTTAATATATATATATATATATATATATATATATATATATATATATATATAAAAGTGAGTTATCCGACGACTTGTTACCGTCGGATGTAATCAATCGGCTACCATCCCGACCAAACATTTCAGGTGCCAGCCTTTCCAATGAGTTTTTGGCAATTAATATTATAACGGTTGCATGTTGCACCAATAGTTCGGCGCAAACCCTCGTATAGCCGTTGATTTTAGAGAAATTAGAATATTAATATACAAAGTCTTATAGGCCCTATTTGGAAAAAGTTCTAGAGATGAAACCCCTTAAAATCGTCAAAACTTTCAATCCAACGGATTAGAATTTTAGAATCGGATCCACCAGGGTATGTGTTCGACCCAAAATAAGACCCGTCAGATTGGGTCAGGAATCGCAAACCATTTAATAAACGGGACCTGTTTGGCTCTTGGGCTTTTGATCTGAACTCAACCCAACCTGATTAACAACTAATTAGCCCGAATTGACTAGTTGCTGTCCACTTATAAAATTATCATAATGACTATTGTAATAGTTACCCACTTGGCCAATTGACTCATGGCAGTTATGAACCCATGAATCAATTGAAAAATACAACATACCAATGACAATCACATAATTCCTATTATTTGATTGGTTGAGTTATATGAAACATCATTATCTCATTCTAACACAGTCAAATTTTGAGTCGTTCCCCTTTTAACTCAGTATTTAAAACTTCGAATAAATATATGGTTAAACATCTCTTACTTACTGTTTGCTCAATGCTTCATAATATATACGCCATGTCAATGTTCCTTATGAATACGAAATGTGATGCATGATAGTTTCTTTCTTATATATATCTACCATCATCATATGACATTCATCATATAGAAAATCACAATAAGGCATACACATATAAGTTAAGAATAAGATATGACATATAATATAAGTCTTCGTCATGGTGAGATTTCTTTTACGGTCACGTGGAACTTGAAATGTAGGCGTTCATGTACAGATGTAATCCTCTATGATAGTATGGGATGCCACACGAAGTACATTCAGGTTACTACGAACTCGTCCCTTGGAAAGCATGGTTTTTGAAGCCTATCGCATAGTTGCCCATTCTAATTAAGTTTTAGGTAAAGATGAGAAATTAATATGCTAAGATACCTGTATGTTAAGAAAATGAGGACTTAAGCCTACGAAAATATGAAATCAAGGCGAGGGCTTAAGCCCAGAACCGAATAATGATATGATATGTTAAGATACACTGTGGAGGCCAGCTAAACATAAATTAAGTTCTACACGTGCTATACCTGTGGAGGCCAGCTAAGCATAGTTTGTGAAGCCTATCGCATAGTTGCTCACTCTAACTAAGTTTTAGGTGAAGATGAGAAATTAATATGCTAAGATACCTGTATGTTAAGAAAGTGAGAACTTAAGCCCACAAAAATATGAAATTAAGGCGGGGACCTAAGCCCAGAACCGAATAATAATATGATATGTTAAGATACGCTGTGGAGGCCAATTAAACATGAATTAAGTTCTACACGTGTTATACCTTACGAGCCACCGTAAGAGTCCAACGTCTACAGTCGAGATGGGTCTTAAGGATATTATAGCTTTGTCTTGAACTAAGGAAACGTTGTGATTACTATGCTGGCAACCTCATCTGGCTGGATGATGGTTTATGTTATGATATGGAGGTTAGGTGATTATCTACACGTGGATCTCGCGTGACAAGTTCAAGCGGCGATCCTGACACAGATCATTTAAATAAGATAATTAAGATATGAAGTATGTTGTGTAGGCGTATAGAGTAATAATAAGATTTACGATATGTCATGTATGATAGGTTGATGAGACAAATAAGAAAAGAGATAAGAAAATAGAAGCATCATATACTCTTCATTTTATATTATGCCTTTCAGTTTTAATTATGATATGCTATGAGTTATGGATAGTTTTGTCATCTTATTTAAATATTAGTTTCATTTTTAAAATGTATCGCAATTCAAGCGATTGCACATACGATCACCTGAGTAAGTTATGGTGGATTGATTGTGCAACCCGCTGGGTTTACGTGACTGAGTAAACTCACCCCCTCTCAAATCTAACAGTTTCAGGTGAAGACTCCAATTTTCTTGTTTATGATGACGCGATAGCTGCTGTTCAGGAGGTGGCTTACGTAGATCGAGACGTTGACTACCACCCAGATGAGAGCATAGATTTGACATATTTCTACGAGTCTTGAGAGTCTTTTTTGCTTTAGACTTTATTTCCTTTGAGAGACATATTTTAGTCTTTGATACTTTTGTGAGTTTATGATTGAGACTATTTTACCCTACGTACAATTTGGATTATTTCCTATCTTAGATGCATGGTCAGGAATTTCTTTTTTACTTTTACGATTTTCGTTGCTAATTTATGAGTCATTTATCATTTAATACTATTTTAAATGTCTCGATCTATATTCTAAGTCAAAGTATAGATTATGTGTATGTCTGCTTATCACCTTAACCAGCGTGTGGTGTCATAACACGGAATTCTAGGCCCTTGAGGTCGGGTATGGATTCTGGGTCGTGACAAAGATGATATCAGGGCCCAGACTTTACTTCCTTAGGGACTATATTGTACGAATTCACTAACAGACGACGCTTTGTAAAATCAGGACTTGATGGCTCCATGATGCAGAGAAACGAATAGCTCTCAGGTGAACGAGGCCTTATCACATGAAAGTCCTCCTGAATCTGAAGCGATGCGCTTATTTCATGAGATGGCGACTACTTTCAGTCAGCAAATGACTCAGCTGACGTGGTCACACCAGTAAGAAAGAACTCAACTATTGCACGAGATGGAGGTGCAAAGAGAGCAAAAAAAGATAAGTCGTCCAAGAGCTTGTCAATCAACGTCACCCTACAACTCAACAGGAGAACCAACCATATGCACTTGTCAGATTTCAGGTATTCAGCAGAGATCGACCTCCCTATTTCCATAGTCAGGTCGACCCAATCGCTGCTGAAGATTGGATAAGTAAAATCCAGAAATTCTTCGGGATCTCCTCACCTGCAGAACACAAAAAGATGAAGTGGGCAGCGTTCTATCTAGGCCAAGAAGCAGAGAACTGGTGAAAAGCAGCGAAGAGAGTTGCTGATCGAAATAATGAAGAAGAATGGACGTGACAATAGTTCAGGGAAGCTTACTTCACAAAGTATTTCTCTGCGGCTATCAGGGTTCAGAAGAAGAAAGAATTCATGGACCTAAGGCAAGGGAGCATGATTGTAGTCGAGTACGAGGCCAAGTTTGACCAGCTATCTAGATTTGCTGGGAATCTGATCGTAGACGAAGGCGATAAGCTCTTCGCATTTCAGAACGACTTGCGATCATTCTTTCATAAGAAATTAGCTGCGATGAAGATAGAAACATATTGAGATCTCGTGAATCGTGCACAGATTCAAGAAAGAGAATAAGGTGAAATGCTCAACATAAGAAATGCTAGATTGGAGGTTCAAAAGAGCAAGGCTATTCAAAGGGGCTCTTTTGTTCCACAGAGACCCATACCAAGTTTTGCCCAGAGAACACAACTTCCTCAGGCCCTTTCAGAAAATAAAAGGCCCTGTCTCACACCCCCGTAGACCCAGGTGACTTTGACCTTCCCAGAAAGAAATATCATTTCACAGCCACGTCAGCCACAAAGGGAGTTCACACCCTACGAACCTTGCGTAAGGTGTAGCAAGAGACATAAGCCAGAAGTATACATGCAAGGTATCGGGAAATGTTTCAGGTACGGAAAAGAGGGACACATGTTTAAGGACTGCCTCGAGAGAGCTCCAGTATCAGGCTCTCAATAGAGTAATCAAGCAAAGCCTACGAGCCAGGGCCGCGTATTTGCAATGTCGCAGCAGGACACTATGGCTAACGACGAAGTTATTCAAGGTACCTTTACCATTTCGAATCAAGTTATCTTTATGCATTTCAAGGTTTGTTATCATAAATTGTCATTTTGTGAAATCCCTCGTATGAATTCGATAAAGCTCTAAACCTTGTTGTTACACTCAAACATTTTAACAGGCTTTATGCTAACAGGTAATCTCTCTGTTTATCAGTATAAGTGCGACATTAAATACTTAGCTCTCGTTCTTATAAACTCAAGATCTACACATTCATTCATCAGTCCAGGATTTATGTCAGAAATTCAAGCTAATCCCGTACCCTTAGAAAGGAGATTGACTATCTCGACAACGCCCGAGAACACCATAATGGCTACCTTAATCTGTCCAGACACAATAATCAATATTAAAGGTCATAATCTTTTGGTAGATCTCATTGTGTTGAAATTTCAAGATATCGACATCATTTTGGGCATGGACTGGCTAGCCACATATCATGCCACGGTTGACTGCTTCTCTAAAGTGATCACTTTCCAACCACTCGAAGAACCTCTATTCAGATTTCGGGAAATTAAAAGGAAGAGAGCACCTTTATTGACGACATTGGACGAGGTGCAAGACAAGACAGTCGAACCTATAAAAATTCCAGTCATCAGAGATTTTGCTGACGTATTTTCTGAAGAATTACCCGATGTACTACCTGACCGAGAAATCGAGTTTAAAATCGATTTGATCTTAGAAACCACACCAATTGCCAAGGCACCATACCGGTTAGAAATACAACTCAAGGAATTGCCAGATAAGAAATTCATTAAACGTAGTCAGTCGCCATGGAGAGCCCCAGTGCTCTTCATAAAGAGGAAAGATGGTTCGATGAGGCTATGCATCAATAACCGTTAGTTGAATAGTGTAACCATAAAAAATCGATACCCTCTTCCACGTATCGATGATTTATTCGATCAGCTCCAAGGTGCCAAGTGCTTTTCTAAGATTGATCTTAGATCGGATTACCACCAGCTAAAAGTGAGAGAATAAGATATTCCAAAAACGACGTTCTCTTGCAAGAATGGGCTATACAAATTCATAGTCATGTCATTCGGACTAACAAATGTCTGAGCTGTATTCATGGATCTGATGAATCGGGTGTTTAAGCAGTATCATGATTAGAAGAAGAGCATGAGGAACACCTGTGTCTAGCACTTCAGACACTCCGAGATCACTAGTTGTACGCCAAGCTCAGTAAACGCAAATTTTGGCTTAAATAAGTGACTTTCCTAGGCCACGTGATATCAGCAGAAGGAGTGGTTGTCAATCTTTCTAAGATCAAAGAGTTACATAATGGAAAGCACCAACGAGTGTTACCGAAGTTAGGAGTTTCCTCAGATTGGGGGGCTACTACAGTCGCTTTGTTGAACGATTTTCACGTATTGCTCTACCACTCACCAGCCTCACAAGGAAGAAGGTAAAATTTGTGTGGACCGAGGAATATGAAGCAAGTTTTCTAGAATTGAAGAAGAGGCTTACTACTGCACCAATCCTCACCTTACCTTCTACTTCAGGCACTAGTGAATTTGAAATATTCATGGATGCATTTCACCAGGGACTTGGTTGTGTGCTTGAGCAAAGTAAGAAAGTTGTGGCTTATGGGTCAAGATAACTCAAACCTCACAAAAAGATCTACCCAGTTCATGACTTGAAATTGGCCGCAGTCATCTTTTTCCTCAAATTATGGCGACATTATCTCTACGGCGAGACATTCAAGATTTAGACGGATCACAAGAGTCTCAAGTACCTTTTCTCACAAAAGGACTTGAATTTGAGACAACGTAGACGGATGAAATACATGAAAGATTATGATTGCTCCATAAATTACCATCCTGGGAAAGCAAATCCAGTCGCTAATGCACTTAGTAGGAAATTTTTGGCACTGTCAGCCAGATTAAAAACTTGGAAGCCCTTCGATGAGCTAGCCGACGAAGACATTTACCTCCAAGAAATCGAAGATTGTGTATATTTGGCACGAATTGTAATGAGTTCGTTCATTTTAGACAATCAGATAAATATAGCGTACAGACCCAGAGATCTTCAAGATCATCGAAACCATAGGATCGAAACCCGATTTTAGCCTCAGGACTGATGGGACGTTGCTCTTCAGGCAAAGACTGTGCGTACCGAATGACCCCCAAGTGAGAAAGGAGATACTTGATGAAAGTCACAAATCAGGATACTCAGTACATTCAGGCAACACTAAGATGTATCGAAACTTGATGAATTGGTATTGGTGGCCGAATATGAAGCGGGAAATAGCTGAACACGTGTCGAAGTGCTTAGTGTGCCAATAAGTTAAGGCAGAACATCAAAAATTTGGTGGACTTATACAATCCTTATCCATTCCAGAATGGAAGTGGGAAAACATATCTATGAACTTCATCGTAGGTCTACCGAAGACAATGAAGAAGAATGATGCAATTTGGGTGATAGTTGACAAATTGATCAAGTCGGCTTATTTCTTACCATTTAAGACTACCAAAGATGGGAACAAGCTTGTTGAAACATATCTGAAAGAAATTATCAAACTACATGGGGTCCCAGTCAGTATTGTCTCTGACAGAGACTCAAAATTTACTTTCAAATACTAGACAGCCTTTCAAGAAGCACTGGGCACTCGATTGAATTTTAATACTGCCTTCCATCCACAGACGGACAGCCAGACGGAAAGAGTGAATCAAGTTGTAATATCCCAAAAAAGATAATGTTAAACAGTGACCTCGGGATCCGTGCCCGACTGGTCATAGGTTTGACCAAATAGGAGTTCAATAGTTGGCATAGGGTGAGATGAACGGATGAGATGTGAAAATTCGAGTGAGTATGTAGAGTGTGATATAAATTTGAAGTCACATACACCTACTACGGTGCATGTGCTCAACACACAAGCTAGAGGGAGAAAAAAAGGGTTTAATGACCCTAAAATCAATGGTTGAGTTGTTCGAGAGAGTTAAGAAGAGATTGAGAGAGAGAGGAGTAAAGAAGGGGAGTGAGTAAGGAGTTATTGCAACTGATTGGAAGAGAGATTTGAGCATTTAAACGCCGGATTCGACGCGAGGGATCCGCTAGAAGCAAAGCTGGAAACCCTAACCTTTCCAACCACTTGACCTAATCAATTTGAGATTGATTGAAGGTAAGAAATTCTTGTAGATTAAATACATAGATTGAAGAGCTTAATTGTAGTTAAGAATGTTTAAAATGATAGATTAAGTACTTAAAAAAATGAAGGAAAAAGATTGGAAAGAACAGCCAAAAGGGGGCTGAATCTGGCAAATTTGATTAATCGAAATTGAGATTCGATTAATCGATTTTCGCCAAGAAGTTGAAAAGTCAAAGTATTTTGACCTTATTAATCGGTTGAGTTGATTAATGTATCGATTAATCATTTGAACCTCAGTGAACTCGGTGGAGGGAGAAAAGGGCTTGCAGAATTTTGATTAATCGGTTTGGGATCGATTAATCGATTTTGAGAATTCGATTACTCGAATTGAGAATCGAATGGATAGAGTGGAGGATTTCGATTAATCGAATTGGGATTCGATTAATCGAATGGGAATCTCAATTAATCGATTTGAGAATCGATTAATCGATTTTGAATTTCGATTAATCGATTTTGGAGTTCGATTAATCGACTGTGCCAGTTTTTGTTGACTTTTGAGTTTGACTTTAAGATTCTTGGAGGGTCTTGAACCTTCTTGGTTATATCTTTAGTGATGTATTTCGTATGTTATGTGGTACCATAGGTGGTACGTGTGAACTTGGGCACAAGGAGCCACGTGAGACCTTGATGCATGATCAAACAGAGACTTGAGGTAGGGAACACCTTGAACATGTACTTTATTTTACAAGAGCATGTATGTAGTGATATAGAATTCAATTCAAACTGTTTTTATTTTTTTAGACTTTGTGAAAAGTGTGCGTGTGACACATCTAAAAGAGTAATCATAATGAGTCATCCCCAGGGGATGAGGAAGTAAAGAAATAAGAGCATCAGGTGTGATGCAAGTGAATGGATACATCCCAGGGATGTATCCAAGATTGAATTATGTATGATAAGGCTTAACGGATATAAGATAGCACACTTACATGGTGGATAATTATATGTAAAACACCTGATATTTTTATTATTTGAGGTTTGATATCCATGGATACCGTCGATGTAAATCGTAGGCCAGTGCGGAGGCTTATCCGTACACAGTAAGCACACCCCAGGGGTATTAAGTTGAGATAAGTGAAACCCCGCCACCGGTCCCCAGGGGAAAGGTGCTTGGGTACTAATTGTATTCCCAGGGAATTCGTTTAAAACTGTCTATATAGATGACGATGATGGGTATCTCATTGAGGCTCGATGCTATATTGCTCGGGGATTATTTAAGTTGAAAGGTTAAGTTTTGCTTTAGACCTTTTCAGTGTCATTCATGAATAATTAAAAGACATGAGTAAACTACCAGTAAATTATGATTCTTTTCAACTGTTTTTCATCAATAACTGCATAGACACATTATGCATGACATATCATGAAATATATGTGAGTTGTAATTTATATGTTCAATTATGTTCTGTTCCCTATTGAGCTAGGATGTAGCTCACCCTTTAGACTATACGTCGCAGGTCCACTATTAGCAGCTGCCAAGGCTTCAGGGGACGTTGACCCCGGTGAGTTAGACCCGGCACCCGGAGACGAGTTGGAGCCACCTCCTGAGGACTTCTTCTAGAGGACTCCATTGTGCAGCTTTGAGGGTTTTTGTGAGATTATTGGTACGGCTTGGTATGTCAAGCCTGGTTTTTGGTTAAACAATGTAACTAAAGTTTGGGTTTATTCTTTTGGGCAAATCATCTGTGATGATTAGCTATCATCGATGGTTCGGATCGGTTCTCCATTCATGCAGAGGCATGAAGGTAGAACTATCTTTTGAGAAATATTTAAATGATAATTAAATTCCGCAACTTTATTTATTATTTCAGTTCAGTTCATTGCTTGATATACCAATGTTCCGTGCATAGCTAAGGGGCACGGTCAAGATGATGTGCTGATGACACGGGTTTCGGGGTGCTGAAATCCGGGCTGTCACACAAGTAGTTGAGGATATGTTACGAGCGTGTATACTCGACTTTCGAGGAAACTGGGATGATCACCTCCCGCTGATCGAGTTCTCTTACAATAATAGCTACTAGACAAATATCATAATATCCCCTTTCGAAGCTTTATACGGCAGAAGTTGCATAACGCCATTGTGTTGGGATAAAGTTGGAGTTAGGAAGATGTTTGGACCCGAATTAGTCCAAACTGCGACTGAGAAAGTCAAACTGATACCTGAACGGCTTAAGATAGCCTAAGATCGTCAGAGAAAGTACACTGACCCTCATCGTCGTAATTTAGAGTTCGAGGTAACATATTTAAAATTTTGAGCTTTAAATTTCATTTCAATTGTACTCTTGATTGAATACTAAAATCTATTTAACTAGGTGGGCGAACGAGTATTCATCTGTGTCTCTCCGACCAAGAGAGTCATGCGCTTTGGGAAGCTAGAGAAACTAAGCCCCAGATATGTAGGGCCTTTCGAAGTTGTAAAGCGTATTGGCGAGGTGGCCTATAAAGTCACTCTACCGCCACAATACACGCGAATCTATGATATTTTTCATGTATCAATGTTGAGGAGATATATCTATGACTCCTCACACATAGTGGAGATTGAACCCGTCGATATAAAGGAGGATCTCACCACCATAGCGAGACCGATAAGGATTCTCGACCAGAGAGTCTAAGTCTTCAAGAACAAAATGATAAGATTAGTGTTGGTCCAATAACAACATCACACGCCAAAGGAAACAACCTACGAGAAATGAAGACAACATCAAAACAACACATCCTGAGCTTTTCGAGTAACTGGTACGTAATTTTTGGGGACGGAAATTTTTTTTTAGGGGGGAAGAATGTTATGACCCGAAACTTCATTAACCCGATTTAACGATGTAAGATGGGCGAAGCACCAAAATCAAGTACTTATGTGCACATTATATCATGGCCCACACACCCTTAAATTAGAAAATCCTAATATAATTGGTTTACACATAAAGGCAATAAAATTCTTCTATTTTAGAATTTGCTTTAACAAGCAAGTAGAGTCCAAAAAGGACTCTTTATTTCAAACGATCTCCATATCCCTCTCTCGGGATCTCTCCTCTTTGCATAAATCCCTCCTCTCAAGCCCTCCTTCTCTCGCATTCGCACCTCCTTTTTTGTACCTCTCACACGGGTTCGCTTCTCCTCGCATCCAATCGAGCTCCGAAACCCATTCTCCACCGAAAACACATCGCCAAATCGACGCTTAGGCAGTCGCATCGCCAATCTAATGCGTAGGCTCAAGCTACTCGATCGAATCATCCCGAACCTTCGAGCGTGCTCCAACAGGTTGGTGCCCCTCAATCTATCATAGGGTATGTAGTTTTTATTTTTTTTATTTTTAAAATAGATCTGATTTTTTTTAGCTCCATTAATGGTTGCTTAGCCACGAAGAAGAAGAAAACAAATGTATTCATATATATATATATATGTGTGTGTGTGTGTGTGTGTGTGTGTGTGTGCGAAGCCTATCGTACCGTGACCCATTCTAATTAAGTTTTAGGTAAAAATAAAAAATTAGTATGTTAAGATACCTGTATGTTAAGAAAGTGTGAACTTAAGCTCACGAAAATATGAAATCGGGGCGGGAACCTAAGCCCAGAACCATATAATGATATGATATGTTAAGATACACTGTGTAGGTCAATTAAACATGAATTAAGTTCTACACGTATCATACCTTATGAGCCACCATAAGGGTCCAACGCCTGCAGTCAAAACGGGTCTTAAGGACATTATAGCTTTGTCTCGAATTAAGGGGATATTATAGATACTATGCCGACAACCTCATATGACCGGATGATATTTATGTTATGATATGGTGGTTAGGTGATTATCTACACATGAACCTCACGTGATAGGCTCGAGCAATGATCCTAAAACAGGTCGTTTAAATAAGATAATTAAGATATGAAGTACGTTGTGTTGGCGTATGGAGTAATAATACGACTTACGATATGCCATGTATGATAGGTTGATGAGACAAATAGGAAAAGAAATAAGAAAATAGAAGTATCATGTACTTTTTATTTTATATTATGTGTTTTAGCTTTAATTATGATATACTGTGAGTTATGGATAGTTTTGTCATCTTATTTAAATACTGATTTTATTTTCAAAATACACCGCAATTCAAGCGATTGCATACACGATCGCCTAGGTAAGTTATAGTGGATCGATTGTGCAACCCGCTGAGTTTACGCTACTGAGTAAACTCACCCCCCTCCCAAATCTAATAGTTTTAGGTGAAGACTCCAATTATTCTGTTTATGATGGCGCGGTAGCTGCTGTTCAGGAGGCGTCTTACGTAGATGGAGATGTTGACTACCACCTGGATGAGAGCGTAGATCCGACATATTTCTACGAGCCTTGAGAGTCCTTTTACTTTAGACTTTATTTCCTTTGAGAGACATATTTTAGTCTTTGATACTTTTGTGATTTTACGGTTGAGACTATTTTATCCTACGTAAAATTTGGATTATTTCCTATCTTAGATGCATGGTTAGAAATTTCTTTTTTATTGCCTTTTACGGTTTTCGCTGCTAATTTATGAGTAATTTATTATTTAATACTATTTTAAATGTCTAGATCTATATGCTAAGTTAAAGTATAGATTATGTGTATATTCGCTTATCGCCTTAATCAGCGTGCAGCGTCATAACACGAAATTCTAGGCCCTCGAGGTTAGGTAAGGATTCTGGGTCGTGACAAATAGAGAGATAGTTTTCACCAATGTGGGACTATCCTCTCTCTCTTAAAAGTTTAAAATGTTACAACATATTTTTCGTTCTTTTATAAAATCTGTGATTTTGTACTTCAAAGTCCAGCATGCATTCGTTGCGGCAAGAACAACCCAAAGGAGAATGACCAAAAACACAAGTGAGTATCAAAGAGGAATTTTGAATGAAAAATCTAAGGTTTCCCATAGTCCAAAATAATTGAAAGGCCCTACTTCTATTATTTTCAAGTTGGGCTAGACCGGGCTTGTAGGCCTGCTTGGTTCATTGACACTCCTAGATGATATAAGATGCACCATACTCTTGTACACTGATAAGTATTATTTTATTACATATTTCTACTTTAAACTATCTTTAATTGCTAGTTAATTTGATATAAAATTATACTAATTAAACTCTTTTGTGATTATTGTAGGAATTACAAAAGAAGGGTTAAATTGAATTGCAAATACCAATTTTCAAGATCAACAAAATTAAAAAAATATATGGAAGAGATTGGTCAAGATAAAGAGAAGAAAAGTCATGGAGCTTTCATATAAGGAAGTCATTTTGGAAGGCATGTTTGATAGAGAAAATAAGGAAGATTTTTAAGAGAGCTTACACACTTGTAAATTTGAAAGATTTTGGGAAGAGATATTTCAAAATATTTGATTCATTCAATCAAACTTGATCTATTTATCAAGTGTGACACACAAAATTCAAAAAGAAAAAGGTGGTAGAAGAAAGAATCAATCTGTCAAGGTTTTAATATTGAAAAGTGTGGTAGTAAATTTAAAAAAAATGAAAACTCACATGAAAGTCAAACTTTCAAAAATTCAATTGGAGAATGATCAACAAGACTAAAGAATTAAAGAAAGAGGCCTTGCAAGTTTATATAAACACTTCATCACTCATTCTAGAGAATCAACCTTTGAAGTTCAAGTTTTCTTCAAGCATAGATCTCTCTCTTCTTTAGTTCTCTTTAATCTTTAGTTTTTGTTTTAACTTTAGTTGAGTAATTTATTTAATTTTAGTTTTTATTCCATGTTTTTTATTTTCATGTAGATTGTTTAGGAGAATGAAAGCTTTGGTCTGATTCTCCATAGGAACCTCTTGTAATTTCTTTTTAATTAATGCATTGTTCTTATTTATTTTTATTTTATGTTCATATATTTTCAATTTAAGTAGAATATTAAGGGGAAGGAGGCTTAAGCTAAGTTTTTCGTAGGTTGATGTAATTTCTTTATTTTATGTCATTTAATTTTTACTTTTTCTTTAATGCACTTTATTTTTCTAGTTCTAACTAATTAGAATAGAGATTTAAATTGAAAAAATTAAGTTGAGAGAGAGAGATCAAGAAAAGAAAGATTGACACATTTCTAAATCCGAATATTTCCTTCAATTCAATATGATCAAGAGGATAATGAAGACCATTGCGAGGAATATAGATTGCTAAATCCATACATCAAAGGTAAAATGAAGCTAACTTAATTTCTTAATTATGGAATTTTAATTTGAATTTTTATGATCCATAATTTTAATGATCATTTTCTATTTCAATACTTTTAATGCTATGAGGCATTTTGTTACTTGATTTTAAAGTCAATTATAAGAATATTTAGTTGCTTAAAGGTTTTCCCCCTTTTTATACTTGATGATTCAATAAGAATAGACTTTCTTATCAAATAATTTAAAGAAAATTAGTATGATCGGATATGAGAATGATCAAAAACATATCGGATCCATTCAAGAGAAATATGAAACATTAGTAATCTAAATTTTTGTCCGACTAAGAGAACTTTTAGATTTACATGGTGATTTATCAAAAAAGAAGATTGCCTTTGTAGAATTTAAACACTTTTAATTGGATCAAGATTATTGGTGTCTAGATTTTATATCTTAATTGTTAATTCAATGGTTAATAAAATAGAATTTTAAAAATACAATAGAAAGAGAGTTAGGTGTGGATTCTAAACTTTGATGTCATTTTATAATAGAAATTTTCTCCAATTTATCTAATTTTTAGTTTTATCTTCTTGTTACAAAGTTTTCATTTTTAGAGTTCCAAACATAGGATTAAAATATTCAATTAATTGATTGGATGAGTTAAGTGAGTTTTAAAATTTAGTTTTCATAGGCAATCTCGGAGGGATTGACACACGCAATACTTATCCGTTGTTATACATTTATTCATATACTTGCGAGTTTTTAACTTGAATTCTAATAATTTTATAAGTGTTTAATTGAAGTGATTTTTGGGTTTATTTTGTGATCGAAATTTCAACAACAGACACCATTTGTGTCCCCGTTGCAAGAAAAAAAATATAATAAATAAAATAAAAATCTAATATTATGTGCGTGCCTTGTACAATGAAGGCAATGCACGGGTTAATCTCACTCAATCAATAGGGTCGGGCTGGGCCATATATCAGCCCGCCTTAAAATAAAGGGTCAAGCTAGAGATTAAAACATAAAAGTCCACCATCACTTGAGTCGGGCTAAGGTTTATAAGCATAAAGCACAAAATCAAATAGCCCACAATATAACTATATAACACCTGAATACGTACAAAGATCATATGACTATATGGTATAGAGAATTTTATATATCTATAACCTTTAAAAAAGCTAAAGCAAACGACAATGTTTTCCGTTCTATCTAATATGACAACAAAACAAAGCGCGGGATAGCAAAATCCATATGCTTGTGTAAGTTAGTAAAGCTTATGAAACTTTATCGCCCCTTATATCTTCTCACATGTTTCGATGAAGAACAACTGAATCAAAAACAAAAAGAAGAGAGAGAGAGAACGGTAATGGCTTTTTTGAATCGGAGATCTTTGATTCGTCAAACGATAATATTTTTCGTTCTATTTTTTCGGTTCTATCTAATACCACAACAAAACTAAGTGTGAAGACCCAGACCCACATGCCACAATATTGTCTGGTTCTGGGCTTAGGTCCCTGCTCCGGTTTTGTTTCTGGCATGTGCTTAAGTCCCCATCCAAAGCGCGTCATCCATGTCTCAGAGCGCACTTCGAAAGATATTGTTTGGTTCTGGCCTTAAGTCACCACCCCGATTATGTGCTTGGCATGGGATTTAGTCCCCATCCAGAACGCGTCATGACATGTAATGTCACGACCTCAGATTTTTGAGATAAGTGCACGGTATGCATTACACATAGGTATATGTGTTTCACAAGGAGACCAAAACGAATCAAAGACACTAAGTGTGTACGTGGGAAACACACTAGTATACCCCTAACTTATAGATATAAAAGTGAAAGAGAGAGAGAGAGAGAAACCTTTACGTAACTCTATTCTAACCTAAATAGAGAGAAGGAGAATATAGAGAGAAAGAAGAAAAGAGCCTAGTAGAGAACTAGGGTTTGTTTGGGACTTAAGTCGGCAAAGGAGATTAGAGGAAATGACGGGAGGAAGAACCAGGGAGGCCAGATAGCCTAGTAGATATTCGAATCATAAATCGGACCGGTGCGTGACTCATCGTCAGAGGTACGTTAAGGACATGATAGATGCCTAGGAATATTTTAAATAGTAGGAAAGATGTTGGCTAAATGTTTCCTTGTATGAGATTAAGGTTAAATGATGGATGGAAACATGTTCTCGATCTGATCGAGGGACAAAAATCATTGTTCCTCGCTCGAGCGAGGATGAACAGAGAAAAGTATAAATCTGGGCTCGCTCGAGCGGTCCCCAAAACTAAAGGGAAGCTCGCTCGAGCGAGGATCCACAATAATAATTCGAAAGCTCGATTTAACCGCTCGAGCGACCTCGATTTAACCGCTCGAGCGAAGTCAAGAGACCGCTCGAGCGAGGTCAAGTGACCGCTCGAGCGAGGATAAGTGGCCGCGCGAGCGAGGTCTGGTGACCACTCAGATCTTGGTTTTTCGAATATAAGAAACTTGGGGGTCATACACCCCAATGACTTTAGATTGTTCTAAACCTATCTTTGAAATGTAGGTTTGATGCATTATAACCCTCTACGAACAGGCGTGCCTTGAGATTCGTCGAGGTAGGGAATATTCTTGAAACATGTGCATTATTCCGTGAACTCATATGCGTAGTATAATCTATTTAAATAGTCATATATTTCATGAACCCTCATGATAAGGGTGTGTATGTGTGTTACAACGTGAAAATCTTGAAGTCCCCAGGTGTGACAGCCCGGATTTCGGCACCCCGAAACCCGTGCCATCAGCACGATCATCTTGACCGTGCCCTCTTTGCTAAGCACGGAACACTGGTATATCAAGCATAGAAAAATATAATATACGAGTTTGCAGAATTTAAATCTATATTAATTAACTTCCCAAAAGACAGTTCTACCCTCATGCCTCTGCATGAATGGAGAACCGATCCGAACCATCGATGATAGAAATCATCACGGATGGTTCGTCCCAAAAGAATAATCCCACTCCTTATGTACATAGTTTTAAACAACAATCAAGGCTTGACATACCAAGCCGTACAAAACCTCTCCAAAATCCCTCAAAGTGGCACAACGGAGTCCTCTAGAAGAAGTCCTCTGGAGGTGGCTCCAATTAAATCACCAGGCAGGTCCGACTTCACGGGATCGGCGTCTCAAGCTGGCATTGCTAGTAGTGGACCTGCGACGTATAGTCTATAGGGTGAGCTACATCCTAGCTCAATAGGGAACGAACATGGTTGAACATATAAATTATGACTCACATATATTCCATGATATGCTATGCATGATGTGTCTATGCAGTTGTTAATGAAACAGTTAAAAAGCATTTCGTTTTACTGTTGATTACTTATATTTTCATTTACTCATGAATGATCTTTGAAAAGGCCTAAAGCAAAACTTAAACTTTCAACTTAAGTAATCCCGAGCAATATAGCATCGAGCCGATGAGATACCCATCATCGTCATCTATCTATATAGCAGTTTTAACCGTATTCACAGGAATACAAATAGTACCAAGCCCCTTTCCACAGGGATTGGTGGCGGGTTTCACTTGTCTCAATCAACACCCCGGGTGTGCTTACTATGTCGGATAAGCCTCATGACCGGCCTACGGTTTCGCGCCACCAGACGGTCATCACGGATATCCCGCCGTGTCGGGTCGTGGATATCCCGCCACGTGTGGGTACCCTATCAAACCTCAAATAACAAAAATATCGGTGCCTTACATATAGTTATTCACCGTAATTGTGCTATCTTATATCGTTAGGCCATATCAAACATGATTCAATCCTTGGATACATCCTCTGGATGTATCCATTTACTTGCATCACACCTGATGCTCTTATCTCTTTACTTCTTCATCCCCTGGGGATGGCTCATTTGTTTACTCTTATGGATGTCACACACGCACACTTTTCATAATTCTTTAAGCAGTAAAATAATTGAATTGAACTCTATATCACTACATACATGCTCTTGTAAAATAAGGTACATGTTCAAGGTGTTCCCTACCTCAAGTCTTCATTCGATCATTGCATCAAGGTCCCACGTGGCTCCTTGTGCACTAGTCCACACGTACCACCTATGGTACCATATAACAGGTAAAACACATCACAAAGGATGCAATAAAGAAGGTATAAGATCCTCCAAAAATCTTAAAGTCAACCCAAAAGTCAACATAATTTATGTCAGTCGATTAATCGAACTCCAGAATCGATTAATCGAATCTGATTCGATTAATCAATTTCCAAAATCGATTAATCGAATGTCAATATCGATTAATCGAAGCAATTTCGATTAATCGAAATTCTCCTTTTCGTAAAGTCCATTCTCAGTTCGAACAGTCGAGTTTTCGTTCGATTAATCGAATTCAATTTCGATTAATCGAAATTCTTCTTTTCGCAAAGTAATTTCCCGTTCGACGATCGAGTTTTCATTCGATTAATCGAATCCAATTTCGATTAATCGAAATTCTTCTTCAAAGTCGACTCTCGATTCGAGCGATTGAATTTCACAAGTTGATTAATCGATCCCAAATCGATTAATCAAAAACTAAATCGATTAATCGAAATCCCATTTCGATTAGTCGATTTTTCCTCAAGTCATTTCCTCCAACCCCTGGGGTCCACTGGAGGTTCTCAGTCGATTAATCGATCCCTAAATCGATCAATCGAAATCCAAAGTCGATTAATCGAAATCAAATTCGATTAATAAATCGAATCCTCGACCTTTCAACTTCTCGCCAATTTCGATTCCGAAACCCAATTTCGATTAATCGAAATTGTCGATTCAAATTTCTTTGTTTCTTCCCAATCTTTTTCCATACTTTTTCTTCTATTTTTCTAAGCCATTATCCTATGATTTGGACCCACATTCAACTACAACTTAACCCCTATAATCTATGTATTTTATTTACAAAAATTTTACCTTGAATAGATCTCAAGTTGATTTCAAATCAATGGTTGGAAGGCTAGGGTTTCCAGCTTTTGTTCTAACGGATCCCTCGCGTCGAATCCGGCGTTTATTGCTTGAATCTCTCTTCCTCAACTAGCATTCACTCCTTGCATTTATCACTCTCTTCACTCTCTCTCTCTCTTCTTTACTCTCCTTCAACCACAAAACTCTTGATTTTAGGGTTATTAACTCTTTTTATCCTCTTCCTCACTTGTGTGTTGAGCACATACACCGCAGTAGGTGTATGCGACTATACCTTCACAACACACACCACATAGGCATTCTATTTATCACATCTCATCCGTTCATCACACTACATACAAACTGTTGGACTTCCATTTGGTCAAACCTATGACCGATCGGGCACGGATCCCGAGGTCATAGTTTAGTGTGATTTTTCGGGTTATTACACCAGGGGACGAAAAATCATGTAGTTCAATCAAAGAAGGGTGCAACAGCAGTATGGGGCATCCCAGGGATGCGGATGAAAACTAACAGAGAAACGAAGGTAATGTGATAAGGCCTAATGTAATATAATTAGCACAATTACGGTGAATAACTATATGTAAAGCACATTGATATTTTTATTATTTAAGGTTGATTAGAATACCCCACCGACGTGGCGGGATACCCACGACTGACTCGGCAGGATATCCGTGACCGGTACGGCGGCCAATCCGTACATTTATAACACATCCCAGGGATGTAGATTGAGAATAGACCCAGTCGCCTATGAGAAAGGGGCCCGGGCAGTATTCCCAGGGAATACATATAACAACTGTCTAGTTAGACGACGATGGCGGGTATTCCATTGGGGCTCGATGCTATATTGCTCGAGGACTACTTAAGTTAAGATTTAAGTAATTAGGCCAAATTCACAACTAAACTAATAAGGAGATTAAACAAAACCATGCTAAGTAACGACCAAAAAATCATTGGGTTATTCCCTGTTATTCAATTTGTTGTCCATAAGTGATTACTTTATAATTCTATGCTTGTCAAATTACTGATATATGTGGGAAGGTTGATCTATATGTTCTTTTTGTTTTCCCTACTGAGCTAGGATGTAGCTCACCCCCTTCGACTTTACGTCGCAGGTCCAGGACTAAGCAAAGAAAGACTTGGAAGAAGTCGATCCAAGGGCTTGGTTTTGTGCCTGAGAAGAGTCAGAACCTCCTCCTGAGGAATTCTTCTAGGAAACCCGCTGCATACTTTGAGAGTGAGTCGAGAGAGTACTATGTATGGCTTGGTATATCAAGCCTCTTTATTTCGAATGTTTTAATTACCATTCCTTGACAGAACGCCTAGGATGAACTGTTATTACTAAAAATTTGGGTAAGTTCTTATGCCCATGAGTTGGCATGGGACAAGGACTGCCTTGCGACACCTTGATTATTTTGTTGAGTTTTTGTGTAGCTACGAGTGCTTCAATTTCAGTTTTAGTTTTTATATACCAATGTTTCGTAAGGAACCCGGGGCACGGCCTTGAAGGTCGTGCTGATGGCACGGATTTCGGGGTTTCGAAATTCGGGCTGTCACATGTAATGTCCGCAATCACATATAGCCCAAGGTCAGGACTTTTCCCTATTCGATGTGAGACTATTATAATCCCCCTACCTTATAGAAGAGTTGTTCTCGGCTCTGATACCATTCTGTGAAGACCCAGATCCACATGCTACAATATTGTTTGATTCTGGGCTTAGGTTCCCGCCCCGATTATGTTTATGGGCTTAGGTATCATACTAGAAACAAAATTGAGGCCGGGACCTAAGCCCAAAACCGGGCAATATTGTAGCATGCAAGGCTGGGTCGTCACACTAACGAAACTTTATCGTCCCTTTTTTCTTCTCACACATTTTGATGAAGAACAACTAAATAAATTAAAAAAAGAAGAGAGAGAGAAGGGTAATGGCATTTTCTGAATCCGAGATCTCTGATTCATCTCTGAAGATCAAGTTGAATCAGCTCATGTCTAAGATCTCCGTCAAAGATCTCCATCTTAGGTCAGTTCCAATAATTGATTAGGGTTTTATTTGATTGATTGTTTTTTGTGTGGGGGGTTTGTTTCTAAAATTACTTTTATTTGATTAGGGTTTTTGCTTATTTGCTTCAAATTTTTATTTTTATAAATTAGGTTTTCTATGCCCTTTTGTTAGTGTTTTATTTTTGGCTTTTCTTTTGTTAGAGCCTTCTTAGAGTTTTTGGGTCCTCACATTTAATCATTTAAAATGAGTATTTTTTTTGTGCTTAATTTTTTTATTTTTTCCTTTAATACCAATATTTGTAATTTATCTGGTGATGTTTTCATTTTTTCTTGAAAAATTAAGCACAAAAAAATTAGTTATTTATGTACCCTCGTTTCATTTAAATGGAAAAATTCTACATGAAGATATGATGTTTGCTTTTAGGTTTGAAGTTGTGTCAATTGGAACAGATTAAAAGGCCGACCGAGCTCCTTTAGGGCTACCTTCATCGAGTTGGGGAGCATGCAAGTATGCTGCTGAACCGTTTGTTTGCCTTGTTTACTGCAAAGCTCAACACCATTCAGATTTCTTACCTTTTGTATTCATCTACTATTAAGTCCTTTGTTAGCTTCATCATGTTGGGGAGCATGCAAGGATGCAGCTGAATAGTTTGTTTGCCTTGTTGACTGCAAAATTTGATGCCATTCAGATTTTGTACTGTTTAGATTTTGTTTTTTTCAAAACCTTTTGTTAATGTCCTTTGAAACCTGTGAGGGGGATTCCACTTATTAGATTTAAAATACCATTAAAGGGTGCTACATGTTTCAAAACATTTATTCACATCGTCAATATCTTGGGTGGTCACTTATGCTTCTTTACATCATGTTCAGTGGTCTGCATTTGAATATGCATGGGGCAGCTATATTGCTTTCTTTCTTCTGGGGTTGCATGGGGCAGCAATGTGCATTTTTCGTCTCATGATGAGCAATAGGACAATGCTTGATGTTGCACAGATAAGTATCCCTGGATCCTCATGATAGATGCAAATTTTTGATTGGTAATTATTAACTTTTTCTCAAACTTCTAGAACTCTCGAAGATTTTGACATTATAGTATTATGCTTTCTTTGTGGAATATTGTTGTAGTAACTTACAAACACTTAGTCCTATGTGTAGTATAACTTGGTACTATACTATGCATTCTTTGTATATTATTGCTGTGATAACAAACAAATTATTGGTTATATGTGAAGTATTGCCTACCTTTATGTGCTTGTGAAACAAATTCTTGTTTCGTATTCATTTTTATTGATTAGAGTATGTGTAGAGGAACCTACTCTAATATACGTGAACCAAGATAACGTGCACCTCTGTTTTTTCTCTATCTATTTTTTCCAAAAGTATTTGTAGATAACTTGCAACTTTGATTATGATTGTTTGTCTACAAATGGTGGCAGCAATGCCTTAATTACGTGAACCAAGATATGGCAAGCACCTCTAATGATGGATCCTCATTGTCTGCATCCGATTATAGTGAATCTACTGGTCCAAATACACCAAATAAGCCTTCAAGTATTGATAATTCTGATTTAATATTTGAGTTGACATATGAGGAATCTAATGTTGGACTAGAGCTTCATGGTACACTTGTAGAAGGGAGTGACTATGTATTGCTTCCTCAAAAAGTTTGGAAGCAATTGTATGTGTGGTGAGTTCAAAACTCAAATGAAGTGCAAATTAGATGGTCATATGTTGTTGTTACACTTTTGTTCCCTAGCTTTTATGTTTTATTTATCTTATGTAACTTCTCAATCTCTCTCCTATTTTTTGGGTGAATAAGTATGAGGTTATTTTTCTGTTTGATTGTATGTTTCTCTTACAGTGCGCTTCTACGAATATAATGTTTAAACTAAATAAATTTATTATGGATTGCATTATATAAAAGCATCTTTATTCTTTTATAGCCATTTAAAAGACCTGTGTTCTTTCTATCCTGTATTTAATGATTAATTCCAGTAGGATGCAATTTTGGAAAGTCATCATTATGCATACATGAGTTGCCTGCATGGTTTCCGCTTCAAGCTTGGTTAAAATTCAATCATTTTTCTCCCTCAACTATTGTATGATTGAATGAGAAGCATGAATTGCTGTCATGCTGCAAACGGGGTACTGAATTAGTCAAATTTTCCCTTAGCAATAAAAACATAAAAGCTAATGTCTCTTACTCACAAACTTCATTGCTCAATGATTACCATAATTCAATAATCTTGTATAATTATCAGCACCCTTCCTCTCTCCACTTTTCTTTCCCTACATTGGTGCTTCTTATTCTTTGTCTTTCTGGTAGACCAGCTTTGGTTAAGGCTGAAGAACCTTGTTATATAATGTTGTCAGTGTCCCTTTGTGCTGTTCAACTGACAACTTGCTTAAAAAGGTAATGGGCTCTATGGCAACCTGCATGAAGCATATGGTGGGCCATAAGAAAGTTTTGGGTTGAATGAAGATAAATTATATATTAATTGATTAGGTGGTTGAATGCAATATTGAAGCTTCATTTAGCTATTATCTAATTAGTATATATAATGAGTCTTAGTATATTTCGTAGGATTGTCCTACTATATACGCTGTTCTTCAACTAGGCATTATAACCCAACTACGGTTTCTTGCTCCATGAAATATTTGCAATTGAAAGCAATTCTTTTTCAAGTTGAGCTCATAACAAATTGGAAGCAGTCCTTCTAATGAGTTGACATAAAAGGGGGTTTATCATTATAGATTGTCTTCCTTTCAAGAGTATCTTTGCATAGGCATTATAGTGTATTGAGTTTTGTTGGTAAGTTCTTGGGTTAGATTGTAGTACATTCACTTTCATAAGGCTTATAACACTGTCTTTAGACCGAATATCATTTCTTTGTTGTAAAAAGTTCTGCTATCGTGTCATATAATGAGAAATTTATTGAACCTTCCTATCAGCAAACAACATACTAATTATTATCCTTTCCTTTTTTATAAGTCAGTTCAAAGCAAACATACTTAGTTTTGCCACCAAGCACGATCCAATCATACTATATGACTGAATTCCCACACAAGTAGGCTCCTACTTTAATCTTTGAATTGCAAACTATTTTTTTCTTTCTTCTATTATAAGCAAATCTTTAGAAGAACAAAGACAAAAAGGTAGGCTCCTATTCCTTTCGATTCCTTTGATAGTTATCCTTTATTTATTTGGTAAGTCTTTCTTAACAAGGATTTTAGTTTTGGTTCTGTGCTCTCATTGAAATAGGTAATACCCAAAGTAGCCTACAACAAGAACTTTAGAGATCATGGCTCAACGAGAAAGGGAATGTGCAAATCAATTCTTATCTGGAATAATTTTGTCATCGAATCTTTTATACAACATGTTCCGGGTACTAAATGAGAGTTCTTACCATCGATCTTATTTCTAATTTTTCATCCTGATTTTTGAGTTTATATGTATATATAAACTATAAAGAATCCAAATAAATTTGATTGGAAACTCTAGAAATTTTATAAATCTCCGAGTTTGAGGCCCTATCTTTATTATGAATCTCCGAATTTGATTCACTTTTACAATGAAAGGATTCTACATGTATCTCACACGTCTCATCATGTTTGATGTGCGCACACTTGAACTCTCTCTTCCAATCATTTTAGACTCTAAAAAAGTATGTAGATGGATTTCGTTACTATTCTTATGGAAATCAAAATGATATGAATATTTACTACCTAAGACCAAAATTATGGTAAATTTTATTTTCGGCAATATTTTTGTGGGGTTGTTTTAGATCATTTCAGATAAATATTTGGAAAAATACTAAAAATTTTCAGAGAGTACTAAAAAAATATAAAAAATATATATTTTTAAATTATTTAATATTTTAAAAAGTCTGAGATTAATAAAACTTCATTCATTTCGGTGAAATCACAGATATTTCGCCAAAAGTTTTGTCTGACCCCTAGTTTGGAAATTTTATATATAATGTCACAAAAAATTGTCACTATGGTCCCAACATAGATTGGGAATGAATCATTGATTTTAGATGTGACACTATTTTTCACAAGTGTATCAATTAATTTGGGCAACTCTTAAGAGTATCAAAACATATGGCATCTACATCAGTTATGCTAAAGTTTCTATTATGTGTCTAACGAATTTATCAATGATTCCATAATTTACAATTGATATAAAGTTTCATGTTGTTAGAAACAATGATATGTTTTGTTTCTCTTTCATTGAAGTTCAACTTTTATGTTTTGCGCAGGATTAAATTCTCTGGATGATGACGTCAGTAGAAGGGAATTGACACGGATAAGTTCTGAGGCTTGGTTTTATTTATTAATGAAAGTTGCTTCAAATCTCATTATATTGATGGAATCTAAGTTGAAAGGTTGAAAAATTATAAGTTTATAGATTCAATGATTTTATAGAACCATAAAACTCAAACAAGTAAATCATTTTAAATTATATTAATGGAATATCTAGCTTCAATCATGTTAACTATATTTTGAGGACCATGTAAATATGATTTTTGGAGATTTTATGATATTATTTTCATGCCACCACACCTATATAGCAATAAAGACTGTAAAATCATCGAATTGCTGTGGTTTTTAGAAGTCATGGAATCCATAAAAGCAGGACATGGAAAAAATAACACACCCATCTACCTAGCATAAATAATCACTTATTTAATATCAAATCGTTCACTTATGAATTGTTTAAATATATGGCCCTCATGTGCATCGCATGTGCAGGGTCCACTAATATATATATATGGCAAAGCGGAAAATGCGCCCGGGTGTAGAGATATCCCTATGCCAATTGAAGTGGGCGCGACATGTAGCGCCTTTTTTGTGAAGTAATGGGTGGCATGGGGTCCACTATACTAAGTATTTAAAAGTTATATTCCTTTTCAGTCGTCATTCTTGACTTTTTAAAAAGTTCTCTTTCTTTTCTCTCTCTTCTCTCTCTTTTTCTAAGAAAATGTCAGACTTACTTTTTCAGGTATATTTTACTCAAAAAATGTGAGCGTAGCGAAGCACTAGCACTTCGGCAGCGAAGCGCCGACACCCCAATAGCGAGGTGCTGGCACCCCGGCGCCAAGGTGCTAGCGTCGGGGTGCCGGCACCTATATATTGAGGTGCCGACACTTCGCTAAAAAAAAAAAAATTAGGCGTCGTCACCTCATTTCAGGGGGGTTGGGGCATTTCGGATATAAAAAAAAAATAAATTAGTGAAGCGCCAGCGCCTCTATATAGAGGCGCTAGCGTTTCGATTAAAAAAAAAATTCGAAGCGTTGGCGCCTCTATATAGAGGTGCTTGTGCTTCGATTAATTTTTTTTTTTTTTCGAAGCATTGTCGCCTCTATATAAAGGCGTCGTACCTCGATATAGAAGCGTCGAGGCCCCTAAAACGAGGCGCCGACACCTTGGCACTGACACCCTAGAGCCGGGGTGCCAACGCCTCGCTATCGAGGTGTCGACGCCTCGTTTCGGGGTGTCGGCGCTTCAATGCCGAGGTGCTAGTGCTTCGTTATCGGGCAATTACATTTTTTGAGTAAAATATGAAAAAGTAAGTCTAACACTTTCTTGAAAAAATGAAGAGAAGAAAGAGAAAAGAAATAGACTTTTAAAAAGTCAAGAATGACACCTGGAAGGATATTTAACTTTTAAAATATTTTAAAAGTGTTACCCTTGTTAGTAAAGTGAGTCTCATGCCACCCATCACTTCACAAAAGAGGCGCTATGTGTCGCACCCATATCAATTGATGCAGAGATATCTCTATGCCCGGGCGCATATCCCCGACTCTCTCTCTCTCTCTCTCTATATATATATATATATTCATGCATGGATGCATCTAGCTCGATCATGCTCTAACTCACCGAGTGTTCAACTAGGACTGAGCATTTCAAAGCACCCTTAGGCTAGTGCCTAATGTGGCTGGCCTGAGCTCAATTCATTAATTGGCCTACTAACCTCATCAAACCTTGGGAGATATAGGTGTTTAAATGATCTACCACTACTAAATTAGAATATTTTTATCTCACACTATTAAAGTTTTGCTTCCTAATATGTCATGTGGCATCGATGTATGATCAATTTAAATGGTTTAGGCATGAATCCATCATTTGAAAATGTTTTAGCCATAGAATGCCCATTAATGGATGTGAACCATCCAATTTGCGACTTTGAATATCAGCCATTAAAACTAAACACAAAGGTTGGTATTAAAGTGCATAGATCCGATGGTTAAAACCTCTCAAAAAATTTGATTTTGGGCCCACTATCTTTCAACTTATGATCTATCGCTTTGAGCCCATCAATGGTATACAATCATTGAAGCACCATTTTCATGCTTAAATAATGACGGTCAGGAGAGACGTGCGTCATAAATTATTGTGTATCTCTCAAAGTTTGCTCAATTTCGGAGTAGAAAATTGACATCGCACAGTCTTTAATAGATCCCTTACCAAACCATTAAAATTGGCAAGATCAGGAGTAATTGTTTTATTTTTTGGCGCAAATAATTTGCAAAGATGATTCAAATAATCCCCAAATTACACGGCCGGAGCACTCTTCACTTGGTGTAATGGACGAGAGGGGAATGAGTATATAAGAGAAAGATTAGATGGTGTCGTCACCTTATTCCCCTTTACTCATTTTTCAACACTTATTTGCCACCCAATCGGACCATAGACCCATTTGCATTGACACCACTGAACCATCCATACCAAAAAAAGCTCAGAAAAACTTTTTCGCTTCGAAGCAATGTGGTTGAGATCCGAGGATTGTGAAGAAATTGTTCGGAATGGGTGGGGGTATGGAAAGGTGGTGGATACAGTTGGAGCGCTCTTCTATGGAATCCATGGCTTCGGAGTTCTCTGTATGGAACTGGTCTGTCTTTGGGCATAGTTCAAAACCAGATTGTCCGTCTTTCCGAGGATCTAAAAGACCTCAGTGCTCGAGATGGCGTGCACCGTGATCTAGTAGCAGAGAATGCAAAGTGTCGGCTCCTAAATGAACTTCTTCACAAGAGATCATGTGGAACAAAGGGGGAAGGAACTGTGGCTTAGAGAGGGAGACCGTAACACAAATTTTTTCATACAAAAGCCTCACAAACAAAGAAAAGGAATTGCATTCGGGGTCTCCACAACAAAGTGGGGGTTTGGTGCTCAGCCGATGAGGACATCCATGCCATTACCATGGAATATTTCTCTGAAATTTTCTCAACCAGCAATCCATCCCAAGTTGAAGCTGCTCTCAGCCGTGTCCAATGCAAAGCCTCATCTGCTCAGAATACATTTCTTCTTCAACCTTTTACTGCTACTGCTTTACTCCAGATGCACCCCCTTAAATCCCCTGGACCTGATGGTATACCTGCAGTTTTTTATCAAAAGTTTTGACATATTATAGGTGATTCGGTCATTAAAAACTCTTTAAATTTTTTGAATGGTTTCGCTGATATCTCTGCAATTAACAAAACTTATATCACTCTTATCCCCAAAACCAACAATTCGGTTGCCATCAGTGAATATCGCCCTATTAGTCTCTGTAACGTAATCTATAAAATCATCGCTAAATCCCTTGCTAACCGCTTAAAGCCCATTCTTCCATCGATTATTTAAGAAAATCAATCTGCTTTTGTGGCTAACAGGTTAATCACTGATAATGTGCTTATGGCTTTTGAAATTGGGCACTTTTCGAAAAATAAGAGGAGAGGGATCAGTGGGGTCTGTAGCCTCAAGCTTGGCATGAGCAAAGAGTACGATAGAGTTGAGTGGTTTTTTTTGGAGAAGACCCTTCTCAGACTTGGGTTTCATCCTAGATGGGTCTCCATGTTGATGAGCTGTGTTTCTTCTGCTGCTTACTCTATCCTCATCAATGGTGGCATTGTCGAGAGTATTACTCCTTCCAGGGGTCTTCGGCAAGGAGACCCCCTTTCCCCTATTTATTTATTATTTGTTCGTAGGTTTTTTCGGTTCTTCTTCAAGATGCAGAATCTAATGGCTCTATTTTAGGTGTGAAAATTTGCAGAGGTGCTCCTTCTGTATCTCACCTCTTTTTTGCCGATGACAACCTCATTTATACTAAGGCGGATACATCTGAGATGCATATGATTGCATCCATTCTTCGTCTTTTTGAAAGTGCTTTGGGGCAGAAATATAACTTCCAGAAGTTGGCCATCTCTTTTAGTAAAATGCCAACGAGGAGTTGCGGCAAGCCATTATGCAAGTGATCTAAATCAGGAAAGTTACTACCCAGGAGAAGTTTCTTGGCTTACCATCGATGATTGGGAAATCAAAGCGTCAATTCTTTTCAGGAATTAAAGATAGAATATGGAAGAAGCTTCAAGGATGGAAGGAGAAGCTCCTCTCTGCTGCAGGCAAGGAGGTTCTACTCAAAGTTGTTATTCAAGCTATCCCTACTTACGCCATGAGCTATTTTTGCCTACCCAAAGGTTTTCTCAGGGAGATCTCTACGATGATGGCTAGATTTTGGTGGGGGAGGAATGACAAAGATCGTGGCATTCATTGGCTGAATTGGGATCAGATCTGTAATCCTAAAGGTGATGGAGGCAATGGTTTTTGGAACCTAGAAGCTTTTAACCTAGCGATGCTAGTGAAGCAAGGGTGGAAACTCTTAACTAATGATAGATCTATTGTGGCAAGACTCCTCAAGGCAAAGTATTTCCCAAATGGCTCCTTTTTGAGTCCTACCCCAAAAAGAAACTACTCTGCTACATGGAGCAATATCCTAAGCGTGAAAAATATCATTGATCAAGGTCTTATGTGCTGGTGGGAAATGGTAACTCCATTAAGATTTGGGAGGATAGATGGATACCCAAACCATCCACTTTCAAGGTGATTACTCCAAATCCGAATTGGGCAGATATCACCATAGTGGCTGATTTGATAAAGGAGGGCACCAGGGGCTGGAACGAAAGAGTTATAAAGGAGGTTTTTGTGGATGAAGACGCAGATGTTATTCTCGGAATACCTCTTAGCGCTGGCCGCTATAATGATACTTAAGTTTGGGCTCGTACTCACCATGGAAAGTTTACGGTGCAAAGTGCTTATCACCTTGCTTGCCAGGTGGTGCATAAATCGTCGTGTCGCACTGAGTCTAGCTCCAATTTGGACGGGGTTGTTTGGAAAGTAATCTGGAGATGCCAGGTGCCAAACAATGTGAAGGTTTTTTGTTGGAAAGCCTGCCGAAATATCCTCCCTACAAAGGCCCTGCTCTACCCAAAAGTCACTCAAATCTGCCCAAGGTGTGATATTTGTGACACCCAACTTGAAACTGTCATTCATGTGATATTTCATTGTGATTGGGCTGCTCGTGTGTGGTTCTTGTCGCCGCTTGGGTTACGAGTTGATCATCAACGGATGACATCTTTCAAGGAATGGATTCAGCTGATCTTAACTGAAGTTGGGGAAGACTCTCTCAATATTTTTCTCGCTACCGCTTGGGCAATTTGGACTAGCCGCAATGCCTTTGTTCATGAAGGAGTGGCCACTAACCCAGTCAAAATTGTTTACTCGTCCATGCGTGTGGTAACTGAGTTTGAAGAGACAAATTCTACCAATATCTATACAATTGGGATGCCGGCTCCAGACCATTGGCTACCACCTATGGAGCAGTTTTTCAAAATAAATGTTGATGGAGCGTGGAGCCAAGCTACTAAGGCTGTTGGAATCAAGGTGGTCATCAGAGATCATGAGGGTGTTGTCATTGGTGCTAAAGCTATTGGTGGCTTGAAAGGGCACTCCTCACTCGTGGGCAAAGCCTTTACTGCTTACCATAGACTCTTACTTGCACGTGACATTGGATTAACTCGGGTCGTGCTCGAATTTGACTCCCAAAGTGTTATTTCTACAATTCATGCCAAGGAGGACCTATCGGATATCAGCTACATCATCGGAGACATTAAAGGCCTCATCCTAGTTTTCTCCTACTTTGAAAGTAAATACGTACGCAGAAGCGCCAACTTTGCTGCAGATGCTCTCTCCAAGTTCGGTTTGAATTGTATTTCTGAACAAGTTTGGGTGGAGTCTACCCCTCCTATTCTCTCTATTCTCTTCTGCTTGGTGGAAAGGGGTCTTTGGCCAAACTGTTGCTTTCTCTAGAGGCATCAGACATAAAGTGAAAAATGGCACCAAATCCTTCTTTTGGGAAGAAGCTTGGGTCTTCGACGTCCCTCTAAAAGCGCTATTCCCCTCCATCTTTCTCCTCAGCAAGAAAAAGCTATCCTTAGTTGCGAATTGTGTTTCCGTCGACCACCACCCTCGTTGGGACACTGATCTAAGACATAATCTATACCACCATGAAGCTGCAGATCTATCCAATCTCATCCGTATTCTGTCGGACAACCTTCCCTCATCTTCGGATCAAGACCAGAGATGTTGGTCAGGCACAACGGATGGGTGGTTCACGGTTAAATCTGCCTACCACTACCTTTGGAGGAGACCTCTCATTGCGCACCCTTGGACCAGTATTTGAAAAATTAAGGCGCATCCGAGAGCTTTAACCTTCCCTTGGTGTGCTGCCCAAGACCGTTGACCTGCTTAACAGAAGAGGCATCCTTATTCCCAACAGATATATCCTATGCTCGCTTGATGCCGAGTCTACAGATCATTGTCTTATCCACTGCGTTACTGCTCAATTCATCTGGGACAAAGTTTGCTTTCAATGGAATGTCCAAGGATGTATGCCTCGCTCTTGTAGTGATTTGCTCGCTGAATGGTGCTCGATTCCTGGCCTTGACATAATCCCTATCGTTGTGTTTTGGTCCATCTGGAGGGAGCGTAATTCTAGGATCTTTGCCGGTAAATTCAGAAGTTGTTCGATGATTTTTGAGGAGCTGCGATCTACGCTTATTCTTTGGAGGCCTGATCTAGTCCCTTCTCTACTGCCTATTCCTAGTGTACTTTCTTCCCCCCATGCCCTGTGCGGGGGGGGGGGGGGATGAGGGTGTTTTCCTTTTTGTCTATATTCTTTTTCTCTATGTGTTATCCTTTCTTGGAGCATCTTGTCCCACCCTCGATTTGATCTAATTTTTATATTTCTAATAAAAATTTCATCTTTCCGATAAATAAATAAATAAAATAAATAAATAAATAAATAAAAACTTTTGGCCCTTATAAAAAAAATTAATAATAAATAATCCTCAATAGAAATAAAAGATGATTTAATTTTTTTACCTACAAAAGTAACCTTACTCATTTTGTTCAAAAATAAACCAAACTCATCTCAAATCGAATAGGGTGGACAAATTAGTCCCACAATGACAGAAACTTCAAGCCTCTGCTTGGTGAGCTGAAAGAATAAGAAAGGAGAGTGAAATGAGAAAAAAAAAACTTCAAAATATAGAAATCGGGTGCCAAAAAGGTCACTTGTTTGACAACAAGGTTGACCCAACGGATGGCCATCATACTTCACGGCCGGTCATCCACTTGGTCGACTGCTCAATCAAACGGTTTGTTAGAATAGTCTCACATCGGTTGTGGGCTTGGATTATATATAACTTGGGCAAACCTCACCTTATAAGCCAGCTTTGTGAGGTTGAGTTAGGCCCGTGAAATTTATCATGGCATCAAAGCCAGTATTTCTCCACTCCATGTTACCTAGTTCAATTGTCCACGTGATTTGGCTTGGCTAAATCCCACCAACACGTGCGGGGCGTGTTACAATAGTTCCACATTAGTTGTGGGCTTGGTGGTCTTTGGGTTATATATTACTTGTGCAAACCTCACCTTATAAGCCGGTTTTGTGAGGTTGAGTTAGGCCGGTGAAATTTATCACGGTCGACCGACCAATTTCCCATTGTATCTATTAGGTTGCATGTGTTCAGTATTGCTCTTTGGAGCCAACAAGCAGCCCACTTAAAAGAACAACTTTAAATTGCTCTTTTAAAGAGACCCAAACTCAGCTCTTTCACTCTTTTTCACAGCTAAGAGCACTACAAGTTACAATCAAACACAATTCTATACTAAAGTGCTATGTGCTAGAGTAGAGAGTTACTCTTTGCCTCCAAAGAGTAATCCCAAACACAGCCTTAGTCGCCTTATAATTACTAGAAAAAGTATAAGAAAAGAAGAAAAGCCTACCTTTCAAATATCGCTGCCTAGTCGCCAAATCCTACTCGGGTAATCCTTCACGGTGAAAAAGAAATTTTTACTTTTATAGTAATCAGGGATATAGTTGTCATTTTCCCAAGCAATAAAGCGCACCGTCTTGGCACAACCATTTGTGTCGCGTCAAGTCCATTTAATAAGGGTATGTAGGTCATTTCACATCCAATTTTCAATAGATGAATAGTGTTCTTGCAAATTTCGATAACTTAATAAGAAGAGTTAGTCTACAATGCGAGTCCACCCATCGTGGGGTGGACTAAAGATTCTCACTCTGACATATAGGGACTTCCAATGCATAAAAATCCATGCAAGTCAGATACAAACATATGTTAACTGCTTTAATGCGTAAGATGGGTAGACAATTATTGTAGACTTAACTCTAATAAGAAATCTTCAAAAGTGATCTAAATATAATGATTCAAGGGCTCATCGCAAACATTAAACCCTATCTTGTTAGCTGCCATTTATTTAGATAGGTGAGACAAAGTTGTCAGAATTGGTATAAAATTCGGGTACCGTCTGTGGAGGATCGATATGACTCGACCGATATCGATACATGTCGACTTTTTTTAAAAAAGATAAAAAAAGAAAAAATAAAGTATCATCCGATATCCTATCCATATCAGCCGATACTGATATCGATACAGAGTTGAGATATCGAAATGTATCGGTTTGCCGATAAACCGATACGTATCGCCGATATATATCGGTATCGGTTGATTTTTTATACCATGAGCAGGGACGGAGCTAGGGGAGGGCCAACAGGGGTCATGTGTGACGGAGGTACGCAACGTGGCTACTCAGGCCATTTGTAGCGCCACTCGAGCCGCTTGTACTCTTCGTAGAGGTAGTGGCGACTTGGTGCCTGAGACACGCGATGTGGTGCCAAGAGGGCTTGCGACATCTTGGTGTCGGGACGGCATGGCATGTGGTGTCAGGAGAGCGCGCGATATGGGGCCAGAAAGGCATCGCGACATGGTCGTGCTGCGTGGTCGCGACACGGTCGCAAGGGAAGATGATGCAGGGAGTCACAGGCGAGTTGGTTGGGACTTAACACTGTGTGCCATGGGCAGAAGACGTGTGCCATGAGGGTATGTCAAATCGGCATGTTTGAGGTCCTTTAGTTGTTTACCCATAGATAGTGTTTGGACCATCTATGTGGGAAAGGTATTGGAGAATGTCTTCCACCCACACGGGACCTTGCGTTGTCAGAGGGGGCGCAAGTGTCTCCTAAGCCTGAAAGGGTGAGCCTAGGACGTTGACGCAGCGATGCCGTGTGGCACCCAAGGTGAAGTTGAAGTATGGCTTCAGACTACACGTTGCGGTGCATACGGCTGGATAACTTCATGAGCGCTGCGTGAGACTCAGTAGAACACGATAGCATGAGGGCTGCATGGGACTCCGTTAAGCTTGGCAGTATGAGGTAGGCACAAGACTGTAGGCTTGGTTCGGTATGCGAGCAAGACATAATGGCATGGGGAACTGTATACAATACTATTGCGAAGCGAGGTACTAGTGCAGTGCACAGGGTGAAGCTTGAGTAGGCCAAGTATGGAACAATGGTGCAATTAGGCATGTCGTAAGGGGCACGATTCATCGAATGGTAGGCCGTGAAACAGAGGTAACCACGATGGGGAGTTCCCGTCCTCTAGGCAGGTGATATTAGAGCTGATGAAGAGATTGGTTGGCTTCGTTATATACGGTAGCGAGACACCGCATGGGTTGATGGCGTGTCAAAGGATGCCCTCGTAATAGTTGGTATCATAGATAGGGTGACTTAGCGCATCGAGCGTTAGGTGCCGCACAGGTTGATATTGCTGGAGGAGTAACCCCGTGACACATGGCTCCCCTCCAATTAAAAAAAAAACCAAGACCTTTAAGTGTCCATATGTCTGACTTTCAAAAAAGTCACAAATAAAATGGGACTTATTGACAAAACGAACCAATCACATTTTAATGACCACTTTTTTTAAAAGATTCCCCAACTTTTTTTTATACTCTTTCCATTTTTTAGACTTTATAATTATTTATTATTATTATATTTTTTTTAATTTTTTCTCTTGATTTTTCCCTTGATCTTTCTTATATTTCACCGAACTTTTTCAAATTTTCTTCTTGCTATACTATTTTTGAACTCATATTTGGTGACTATGTCCCATATGCGACCCATTTCACATTCAGGTCCGGATCCAATTTAGACTAAATCCAAACCCAACCTATTAATAAACCGGTCCGAGTTGGGTATAGGTCGAGCTTGGGTTTGGACACATGTAAGGATCACCCTTTTTCCAACCCAAACATATTGGCTCAATCATATGCATAGGAGGGTTGACAGGGACCATAGCCCCCCACAACCAAACCAACTTCTTTTTTTAGTGAGATTTTAAATGGGCCCATTGGCCCACTTCCCAGCCCAATTAGTATGGCCCCTCATGACTTACATCATGCCCTAAATTGAGTTCACTCAACTCGATAGAATTTCAAGTAAACTTAAAGACAAACTAGATTTTCAAATTTGTTAAGTAACTCTGGGTGAGTTTCAAACAACTTGATCGAGTTGACTCAAACTACACATTTATTATTTTTTATTTTACACGGCTAAAATATAAATTTTATCTTAGCCACAAGGCTCGGACACACATAATCGCACGCCGACACTGATATCAATCAATGTCTAGACCATAATAAAAAGTTTTACCAAAATTTGTTGAATTTCTCCAAAACAGTGATACAATAGATATTTTGTCAAAATTTGCAAAAGCTCGGTCACTTTTACAAAATTTTGGCACATCGGGGCTTTTTGGGTAATTTATATGTTGGCCCTTCCCATTAAAGTTTCTGGCTCCGTCCCTGACCATGATTATAGTCTTTCAAGTTTGTAGATGAATCAGAGTTTAAATAAATGGACAGCTGACAAAGACAGTTGACTCAATATAGGCAAACTCACCAAGTAATAGAGACTTAATACTAACTCAAGAAAATGAAATTAAGGCTTCTTTTCACGTGTAGAAGAAAATAGTAAGAAGCGCATACTTTATCTCTCTAGGGGTCATTGTTTGGTGCAATGGTAAACATAAATCACCAAATTTTCCCTTTCTTTTAAAGATTCGCAAATTTGAGTCTCTGCGAATTGATCCTAAATTTGGTCAAATTCGTGAATATTTGCTAATTATTCTCGAATTTTGTCAATAAATCATAACTTTTATCTTTAAAATTTTTTCTTTTTTAATCTTTTTTTTTATATATTTTTTCCTTTCTTATTTTCTCCAAATATTTTCCGAACTTGCCGAAAATTTCCAACATTTAACCTTGCCCAATTATTACCTAAAAGACTTGAGCTATCAAGCCTAAAGATGTGGTTGGACAGTAATCACCTTTTTTTAAAATATGTATTATATCCATTTTTGAAAAAATTGTGTTTTAATAGCATTTAAAAAAAAAAAAAACCGTTCCTATCACGATTAAAACGCATATTTTTGGAGAAAAAAAAAGTGATTTTTTTTTGCGATTTTATCATTAAGGATCGGGTTCAATAAACTGGTGAGGTTAATCCCTCAATTTCTTTATTTTTGTTTCATTAATTTTTTCCCAGTTTTCGTTTTTTTCCTTGCTGATTTTTCCCGATTTCCGACATGGTAACTAATTTCTCTCTCTCATAAACACTATCAAATGATGACGGTAATTACATATCCGCTGATTTATAGATCAAATAATTTGGACCGTGATCCAATCATAATCAGGTGGTCCAGAGTATTTTTATTTTCTCTTGTACAATAATATAGAAAATAAAAAATCGATACACATAAAATAGTGTGGTGCCGTTAGAAATTTTATTTGAATCGTAATTCATCTGAAAAGTGATGTGCTGTTAGAAATTGATGGTCTAGGATCTAAGGGTAGAAGGCCATCCACCACATGACTCTGGTGTTAGAAATCTTTTTACACACCCACCGAAAAAAAAAATGGTGTGTAGGGACAGCCGTAGGATTTTCTTCTGAAAGGAGTGCCATGATTACTTTTTTCACTTTTTGTGAAGTGTGTTATATGAAATTAACATCCGGCCGTTTGATAGTAGGCTCATAATCTCATGATCTATTGTGAGTGTAAAAGGAGGAATCTCCGGTTGCAAATAAGGGTTCCTTTCAATATTGGTGGATAGGGCTGCAATCGAGCCGGGCCGAGCCCGATCTCGGGTCAGCTCTAGCTCGGCTCTATGTTATACGAGCCAAGCTGGAGGTCGACTCTAGGCCCTTCGAGTTCCAAAATTTCAAGATCTAGCTCGACTCTCCGAGTCGAGCTGAGCTTCGAGCCAAGTATGTTCTATTATAAAAAAATTTCTTTTAATATATTGTAAAACTTCTACTCAATTAAATATTCATTCTATGATAGAGAGAAGGTGAGAGAGCTGGCGTAGTCCGTATGTGTGAGGCTGTAACTCTATGAGAGAGAGAAGGTGAGAGAGCTTCAACAACAAAAGAGAAGAAGTAAGAGTTGAGTACTAGAGTTGCAGGAGGTAGCCATAAGTAGGAGTAACAGTGGGTAATATAATCTAATATATATATATATATATATATATATATATATATATATATATAGTGAAAATTAGGCCAAATGGTGGCACAAAAGTTTCTATTTTACCTTTCAAAATAACCGTTAGATAAACTTAAACAGTTACTTTGGAGGGTAAAATAGACTTCTCAAAATTAATTAATTATATATATATATATATATATATATATATATATATATATATATATATATAAATTGAGCCATAGAGCCGGACCAAGCCGGCCTTAGCTCGAGCTCGACTCTATTCATTTGAGCTACAAACTGTCTAGAGCCGAGCTCTAAAAAGAAAAGCACTTATTTTTCAGGCCGAGCTGAGCCGAGTTGTCTAGCTGATTCGGCTCTGTTACAGGCCTATTGGTAGACATGATAAATTGATCTACACGCAACAATTGACCTACTTTGATTAAATTATTCATTCATTTATTTATTTATTTATCTACTACTATAATAATTTCTTTCTAGAGAGCTCAATCACTTTGGCAATGCTTATTTATATGTTCATATTAATTTTCTATCTATCTATCGAAAGATGAGCTTTGTTAGCTTCGCATACTTCTTACTTGACCTCTCATCATTAATCACACACTACTTCTTATCCCAAATTATTGATGTAATCCTAGCGATTCGATCACAAGTTCGGAGTTTCGGGCTTCCGAGGAACGCGCCTCATCCGATCACGATGGATCAGTATCTGGCATCAGCTGCCGATAATATTCCAGTCACCCGATACACGGGATCAACGGTTGAATCATTCGAGTGTGCGGTTTGTTTATGCAAAGTAGAGCGAGGAGAAGAGATTAGGGAGTTGCAATGCAAGCACATATTTCACAAGTTCTGCATGGACAAGTGGCTAGAGCACGAGGGCGCCACGTGTCCTTTGTGTCGGAGGTACGTGCTGCCGGTAGAGTTGGTGACCGGATTCCGGCTGAGTGAACAAGAGTACCACATGAATCAGGAGTTGGCTCTCTTCTTTTATCTCTCTCATGGTCACAGTTTTCATAGCTTTTTACAGTATTAAAGGGCATAGATCCAATGTGTGTCTTATACAAACAAAAATGATTATGTAAATCTATTGGTGCCGATTTCCATTGACATGTACTGTCCGATTGTTGGGTCATCTCATCTTGGATAGGCCAAATCCTAGTCACTTAAGCATATCAACTGATGCTAACCATCTGATCAAAGGGATTATGCTCGTAGATCTTTCTTCCTTTTTTATGTGTAAATTAACAAAAACGAGTAACGTATTTGCAACCATACATGTGCGAAAATTATTGATTGCTTTGAATGAATTGATAGAGATTATTTTTTGCCCCAATCTTTCCCACGATGGATCGTGAGATCATGGGAGTACCATCAGATGGTCAGGTTATAATTCCATGGAGCACACGTCCCCAAAAGTGAACGTGATCATGGTATACCATCATATATATTTCTCAAGTCACATTTTGGAGTGTATGTCATGTGGAATTATCATTTGATCGGCGGATGATAGGCCATTATCTCAAGATCTTGTGTGAAAGATTTGAATGGAAAACGATCTCCACCCTCTGATTCAAAGCGGTCAATGATTTTGGTAGGTGCAAACCCTAGTTGCGGAAAAAAGAATCTTTGTTGCAAATAGAGGTACTCTAGGAAAAATTATACAAACACTTCTACTCGGTAATCCAAAAAAAAAAAATAAGAACAATTAACTTGGCTTATATACTAGTGTTAGGTAAGCTGTCCGATTGCCAGGTGACTTGCTACCTTTTTTGGATGTGTGTCTGGTGGAATTATCATGTGTGTTGTTTGATAGGTTAGTCATGATCTTAAGGTCTTTGATGGAAAAGATTGAATGAAAAACTATAGCTATCATTGAGTTAAGAGAGTCAAATGCGATCTAAAATTATCGGCTACCATGTAAATCCAACATATCATTAATTTCATATAGCCTTTGATTGCTTTGAATAATTGAATCAGAGGACAGTGATCATCTTTCAACCAATCTTGTACCATTGATCTTGAGGTTATGGCTGTCAAATCACATGGAAAACATGATGGTTCCACATGACATACGTCCCCCGAATTTATCTGAGTACCAGGAGCATTGGCACTCGGGTCAGATACCTAATACCAGCTCTTTCTTTATCTCGTAAGACAACAAGACAACCTCTTCTTAGAGGCACAAGTAACAAATTCTGTTTTCGGCAATATTTCGATTGGGCTTATTTCAGTTCATTTCAGATAAAATTTGGGAAATTTTCCAAAACAATTCGAAATTATGAAAAAATATATATATAATATTAAAACTTATATTAAAATATTTAAGGACAAAAATGATGTTTTCAAGTTATAAATTAGGCAAATTATATAATTCATTATCCGTGGGCATTACAAATTGACAATCATAAAAAGATACAAAGAGACAATAGAAAGTATAATTAACTTCTGAATTAACTTAATCATCATAATGTATGGACCATCAATCAGTCCACATAGCTAATCGATATGGACCATCTGATCAACGGGCCATAGCTCTATATTTGTCACATTGTATCATCCATCTGTGAACCTATATATCATCATCACAGCCTTATACCATCTATTTGTTAAGGTTTAAACTGATCTGGAAAGTCAATCCTCCCCATGTTATGAGCCAAATCATGACACCTGACCACCTAAGAAACACAGTTTCTCCATAGGAAGATGCTCTAAACATGGTCAAAATTCCGGATGAAATCGATACGTATCGGTTTTAGAGTAGACCAGGTCGATGCATGGTATGTATCGACCCATATATTTTGGTATGTATCGGCCGATACATACCAATGTATTGTTTACACTGTCCAAAACAATACATATCGTCCAACACATATCAGTTTTGGAGCAGGCTGATACGTTCCGGAAAACCGAGATTTTGACCTTGCTCGTAGATACCCCAAGATGTCAAATGCATGACACAATTACATGATACAACTAAATCTAAACAAATATACAGTTAGACAAATTATGTATTTAATAAATAAATAAGATATAAATGATTGGCTTGAAAGGGCACAAAAATTAGCATAAGTAATGACTACCCAAGAATGAAAAAAAGTACAACAGAATACTTAATAGTTGCATCAGGGCTGATGACATTTCCATCTCCAAGCTTGATGCATCTGCCCTTTTTGTTTTTTCAATCATGTTCCAGATAAATATACCCCGCGCTTGCAAAAACTGAGCATTCAAATCTGCACAAAAACAGTATTTTTCAGTCTTTACATCATTTTTATAAATGAACTGAGGTGTCCAATATGGATGCATATCATCTTTCTCAAATTGTCTTCATAGTGGTCATAATTCATAAGCAATCTGAAATGTCTTAAATTAGAAATGATTCAAGATATGTTTTGACTTATGAAACATAGACAGCCACAGTGTCAAAAAGAGAAGGCAAGTATCTTCTAAATACAAAAAGCAAAACCCAGGATATATGGGAAAAAAAAAACATAGGTTTCGACACAAATGACCTGATTAGCTGTGTGGGATATCATATCTGATACAGATGAGCATAATATTTTGTATAACCTTCACAAAACATCATTCCTTACATTATGTTTTCGGGCATTCGACTGAATACAACACGGGATCTTATGTGCAAGGCAAAGAAAGAGATACCCCAAATAAGATTAATCATGTCCCTCTGTATCCCATATTAGATAGACAAAGGAAAGGAATACAACGATGAGGATTATGATGAGCCCTCAGTACTAAGATGCATGGACGAGATCGAGCAATCAGAATTACAGCAAGGTATACGTGAATCTAATATGACTACGATCAAACGGTGTATGGCGACAGGGACATTGCATTCCCATGAACACTTACCATGTTTCTACTCCCTCCACTACCCACCTCGAACTTCTACCAACTTATAGAGTTCGGGCTACATCTCTCTGGGGATCAGCAAACTGCAGAGCAACCCAACCATAAACCAGGTACCCTTGGTACCACCACTCTCCCATTAATGATCGGACAGTGTTAATTCAATCATATTTGACTTGGACACCAGCATTATATACACTTATAAGAGCTTCTATAGACTCCAAATTTCAACTGGTCTTCGAAACAAGATAAATCAATTCGACTGGAAGCAAGTTGAGGACGAACTCTCCAAACTGAATTGAACATCTCCACAAGAACTAAGAACCTCCGTGAGGACAAAGTCGTCAACCTTTAACCCTTCTGTTTGCATTTGATACATGAGCTTTAATGCTTCTTGGTGGAGCCCATTCCTTGCATAGCCTAAAATCATTGCTTTCCAAGAAACCAAGTTGCGCTCAGGCATCCTCTCGAAGACACGAAAAGCATCTACAAGGGATCCACACTTAGCATACATGCCAATAAGTGCGCTGCCCACATAGACATTCGACAAGCCGTGGGTCTTATTTGTGGAAGCGTGAATCCATTTTCCTTGCCTAATATTTTCTAATTTAGTACACGCTTTTAAAGCCGAGGAGTAGGTAAATAGATTTGGCTTCACACCTTCCCACAACATTTCGTTCAAGCATTCAAGTGCTTCTGACCCATACCCGAGACGGGCATAGCCCGAAATTATTGCGGTCCAAGAGACGACATCTCTTAGAGGCATGGCTCGTAGAACTCTAGCCGCATAATCAAACACCCCACATTTGCAATAAAACCATATGAGAGTGCTCCCAACATATGTGTTGCTCTGGATTGAATTCCTTAGGATTTGAGCATGGATTTCCTTTCCTGTGCCTAAAGATCCAATCAGGCCGCAGGCACTAAGAATGCTAACTACTGTCAAACTATTCGCAAATATGCGGCGCCTTTTCATTTTTTGAAACAAGCTTATTGCCTCCTCACCAAGCCCGTTTTGTGCGTACCCAAAAATCATGGAAGTCCATGTAACCGTGTTTCTCTTTGGCATTCCATCAAACACTTTTCTAGCACTTAAAACCTCTTCGCATCTAACATACATACATACTAAGGAACTCCCCATAAACACATCTTCCTTGAACACTTTTTTAACTATAGCACCATGTAGTTGTTTGCCGCAGTTCAAAGCCTTCTCTTCCCCACAAGCCTTCATAACACTGCACACAGTAAATTCATTTGGACGAAAACCATCAAATTGCATTTGTAAAAACATCGAAAAAGCCCGCTCTCTTTGCCCATATTGTGTGCAAGCCGTAATAATTGTGGTCCAACACATTACGTCTCGTTCGGGCATCCTATTGAATACTCTAAACGCATCTGATAGATCGCCACAGTGACAGTAGAAGTAAACAATGGCAGTATCTACTATCAAATTGCTCCAATTCCCTTTAATAACACATGCATGAATTTGCCTCCCAAGCTCGAAATCCGATCTCCTACCGCACAGATTCAAGACACAGACATAAGTTGAAGCATTGGGTTGCACACATCTTTCAATCAACTCACTGAATAACCTCAACACTTCAACTTCGGACCCGAGTTTTAAATACCCATTAAGAATTGCAGTCCAGGAAACGATGTTTCTATCAGGCATTTTTTCAAACACTTGACAGGCCTTCGATAATTCGTTAAATTTCACATAAGTACTGATCAAGTTATTAGAAACATAAGTTACAGAACTTCCACAGCACTTCATAATAACAGTCTGTATTATTCTAGCTTCTTTCGCACTAGAGCACGATCGGAGTAGAGAAGCGAGCATATTCGGATTGAGCAATTGCTTGATCGATGCATAATCCGCCAAATAGGGACCCGGGTTCTTCGTAAAATTGGTAAAAATATACGGATTTTCTAATTTGAACGAAACTGAAGGGCATTTGACGGAAAAGCGAGTCCTTTTGATCATTTTCTTTCTCGACGATAGTGACAATTTAATGGTGATTGAAGGAAGAAAAGATAGGGGTAATTGAAATGGAGTAATTTGTAGAGAAGCTGGAGAATTCATTGACAAAAATTTTCCCGAAGTTCGCCGGAAAACGAACCAGCGAATTGCTCCGAGCCAATTTTTTTAAAAAAAATATAGCCGTTAAAATGTTTTCCCTCTGTTCTTGGCGGGAATAAATAATAAAAGATTCAAAGAAAGAAAGGCAGCTTAACGTTCTTATTGGAAGACTACTTCACCCTCCAACATTTAGGATAATGGTGATTTTGTCCTAGGAAAATTACTTTTTTGCCCTTACAAAATTGTATTTTTCCTTCAGATCGTTTGTTAGTTAAAGTTTTCAATAGCAGCACTGAATTTGGTGGTTCTCCCAGATTACCGGATATCGGTGCATATGATCATCAATCAGAACCATTTAATCAATGGTTAAATGAAGTTTCAAAAGCATCTTCATGTATAGAGAGGCACCTTTTAGCCGCTAAATCCTGTCAAATGATGACTGACATTTTTAACCATCCGATCAATGACCTCTTGTGGATGGTGTCTAATAATATTATAAAATTTTCCGTATGAACGAAACTAATCTGATGGTCAGCAATTTATCTAGTTTTTGTGACTCAACGTTATAAGATTAATTTTGGTGTACGGCTAGAAATCTCCATTTGGAGTGGTCAGATAAGCAACAACATTAGGGAAAATTAGAAAAACAACCTTAAAAAATAAATGTTTTAACAAAAAAATTCAGAATTTAAACGTTTTAAAAAAAATAATGCTTTCACGATTTTTTGAAGTTCTGAGATCCGTGCGATCTCAAATCATCACTAAAAAAATAATGCTTCCAGGGATCTTAGAATTTAAAAAAATCGTAAAAGTATTGTTTTTTTAAAACGTTTCAGCTTTGAATATTTTTCTAAAACTTTGTTTTTTAAGGTTGTTTTTCTAAAGTGCCCCAAACATTATTAGTAGGCCTTGAATAAATGGGGCAGCGCTCCTCTCTCTCTCTCTATGGTGCACTTGCCCCATTCTAACATTAAAAAAATTAAATTATTATCTTTGTTACAAAATTCTTTGAATTAATCAATATTTTGGGAAAATTCCCCACATAGGTTTCCTATCAAACTTTTTGCCACATATTATATTTATTTGATTCGTCGATTCTCCAGAATTTCTAAATTTGGCAAATTTTTGAAAATTTTACTTTTGTGATATATAGTTTAATCATATTTCATATCATTTTTATGATTCTGAATTGTATTTTTTCAAAGACATCATTTCTAAGTTTAAATAAGTAAACTATGTTTTTTAATAATTTAATAATTTATTATTATTTTTATGTTCTCAATTTTTTTCTTACTTTTTGCCAATTTTTTTTTTGATTTATCCAAATTAAATGATTTGACTCCCCATCGAATCCAAACTTTATTATTAGGTTATAATGGACCTGCTGACTCAAAGCATTGATGTCAAGTGGTATTATTTACCTAACAGACATTTATATTTTTATAAGCTCGAGTTGGTATTAGGTACTTGACATGAGTGTTAATGCTGTTGATACTCTGATTACATTTTGGTATGTGTGTCATGTGGAAGTACCATACGTTCCATGTGATTTGATGCGCATGATCTCAACATCTCCAGTCCAAAATATTGGGATGAAGGCGATCACCATCGTTTGATGTAGTGTTATGAAAAGCTATCTAAAATTAAAGAGATGTTAGATTGGCGTGATAACTTTTAATTTTGTTATTGTTATTGATAAAGGAAGTCGATTGCAACCGCTAAAGAAAATCCTAGCTCCACCCGTGCCTATAAACCACATGGTGCACATCTTTGATGAATCTAAACCATTCATCTAACAACTCATCATTAGCGCGTCTTAACCAAATCAATATGACTATACAAAAAAAATTAATCATCAAATCGAGTGATGTAATTTTCGATTGTTAAAAACGAGCATAACCATTTATATTAGATTGCATAGATCTGATAGCTCAAAGTTTTATAACTTTGGATTACCGAACACTTGTACCACTTGACGTGCAAGGGGGGGCGATCTTGCCCTAATATGTCTAGTTTTGACACAATATTTTTTTTTCGGCAAGCAAGGTTAGAGGGCTCTTACACTTTTGGTTAAAAGAAACCGAAAAATTACAAGCCATTATAAATGTTAAAAAAAAAAAAGTTATACTCAATACATAAGGTCCTCGCTTTTAACAGAGATAAATAATAGGGCTTTTATCTAAATGACGCCCTCTGCCTTTTTTTTATCACCAAAAAGGCGTATGCCTACTTTTGTTCTCCAACAATGCCCATGCATGCAAGAAACAGGTGATCGCCGAGTTTAACACGGGTAGGGTGATTTAGATGCTTTAAGGTATTTTATGTTTTTACCCTTCTTACTGGTGTTCACTTGAGAAGACAGGTGTTCGCCATGAAGTCACAAGGTTCACGAAAATAGGTGTCGTTCCATTCCGATTTCAAAACTTCGATTGGAATCGTGAGGATCCCCTGGCCGCCGATGATATCACCTTCAATCAGCTACAAAAGGTATATACTAAATTAAGATTGGATTGGGTTTAGGGTTTAGGGGGGTTTTAGGTGAATCTGATGGTGTTCGCCGAAGAAGACAGGTGTTCACCGATCGATAACGAATAGGCGAATTTGTAGCATAGAGAGATGGAAAGCTCGAAAAACGAATCTTAGGTCGATTGAACAAAGAAGATGCCCGGTCTCGCGCAGAGAAATGGTTTGTCTTCACCATGTTCCGTGAAATCGATTTCATCGAACGGGATTTGGTCCAAGCACTGCGATGATATCACCTTCGATCAACTTCAAAAGGTATATTTAATTTGATGATCTCGTATTGAATTAAGATTGGATTATATGAAGGTTTTTGGTTGAGTTTTAGGTGAATCTGATGGTGTTCGCCGGAGAAGAATGGGCTATTTGGTCAAATGCTTACATCGGACAATGCACCGTGACCCATTTTTGCCGGGCTATTTGGTGTTCGCCGGAGAAGACACGAGGTTCATATTTGGTGTTCTCCGGAAAAGGAAGAGGGAGGAGGGCACTTCAATCATATTGGCAAGGGCTAATTTGTAAAATCCATAAGTTTACAAAACAACGTGAAGTGGAACACTACCCGTTTTGCAGCTGCGTGGGCGCCATTTTATAATTAAAAAAAATTGTCACCGAAATGGTGATTAAAATAATTTTGGGGCACTATTTCGTACTTTTCTCTAAATAATAGGCAGGCTTATTCTCATTTTGGACTCAAAAAATGCTGATTGAGTTTAATCTAGGATAATTTGTTAGATCTATTATCCGGTCTTTATTTATTGTCAATTACCTTATGGCTACGTTTGAGAACGTGGATTTGGATTCGAGGATTTGGATTTGGATCTCCTAAATCCAAAGCCACCGTTTGGTTCCACATTTTTGTATTTGGATTTGGATTTGGTAAATCCATCGAAATTTAGAAATCCATGTCTATATGTAAAAAAGTGGATTTGTAAATAACACTTCTTAGGTGTTATTTGAAAATTCAAATCTTACACCATCATATAATTGATTATGTTTTATGAATAAAAAGTTATTACCCAGTGCTACCATAGGTATGGTTTAACCTGATACTCGACCCACTTGAGCCAAATATTTTTAAGCTTGACCGATCTGATTGGATTGGGCATGAGGCATCCCAACCAAGGGTCAAAGATTGACTTCAAAGTCAAACTTTGATTTTTAATTAAAATTTTACTTTTTATTAAACTGACTCCTACAATTTGATAATAAAAAAATTCATGTTGATCTATAATGTGATACTAAAATCTCAATTTTATTAGTCAATAGTTTGACCTTGAGTCAAACTTTGACTTTTAGTCACTTTTGGTCAAATTTTGACTTTTACACAATTTATTTTTAGTCAAACTCAAAACCTGCTTATAGATAGAGTCTAGTATATAAATTTATACCGTATCAATGTAATTTTTTATTAGTCAAAGTTTGACTTTTTGTCAAAGTTCGAGTTTTTATAAAAAATTATAAATGTTAATTAGTAGATTACTATAATTAAAAATATCTCTCATTGTTTAATTTGTAACTTTAAAATACATTGCCTTACTTTTAGTAGTCAAAGTTTGACTTAAAAAGTCAAACTTTGACTTTTGATCAAACTTTGACTTTTATACAAAATTTATTTTTAGTCAAACTCGAAACTTGCTTATAGATAGAGTCTACTACTATATAAATTTATACCGTATCAATACAATTTTTCCTTTGTCAATTTGGCTTCTTGTCAAAGTTTGATTTTCTATAAAAAGTTATAAATTTTAATTAGTGGAATAATATAATTAAAAATATCTGTCATTGTTTAATTTTTAACTTGAAAATATATTGCCTTATTTTTATTGATTAAAGTTTGACTAAAAGGTCAAACTTTGACTTTTACACAAAATTTATTTTTAGTCAAACTCGAAACCTGATTATAGATAGAGTCTACTACTATATAAATTTATATTGTATCAAAAAATCTGAAAATAGATTGGTTCTGTTTCGGTTTAAGGGGTGGGGAATTCGGTTAACCGAACTCAAAACATTTCGGTTATGATTCGATTTTAGGTGAACTCACACCAAAATCGAAATTTTCAGTTTCGATTTTGGTTCGGCTCATCGAATTTCCACTCTTACATAGAATGAAGGAAACCACTGAAATATAAATTATTTAAAAAAAAAAAAAATAGTCAAATGAAGTATCTATAAATCCTTCGGCTAAATCATCCAAACAAGAGATTTGCAAATTCAAATATTTCAAATTCTAAATTTGAAATACCTAGATTTGAAATGCTTAGATTTGAAATTCTCAAATGCAAATACTTGTTCTCAACCACAACCTACGTGATTTCACAAAAATTCAAATCTAGCTTAAAGCTATCACTAAATGGCTTACTTTTGAAAAAGCAGATGAATCTCGAAAATATTGAACTCATTCCCGAAGTGGTTTCGGATTCCGTAGCATTCTCTAGCACAACCTAAAGTGATTCTTGGAGTACTGATTCAATCTACAATGAACACAGTGGTTTATAATAGACAAACGTGATCTATAATAGACAACTACGATCTATAGCGGATTGCAACGATTTCATGGACCGGTTTAATAAATTAGTAGTCATTGTTGAGAGGCCGGTCTTTTAGATGCCTAATTTCATAGATGTGAAGAAAGATTTCCATTAAATGTTTTTTTTTGACCGTGTTCACAAATTCAAAAATTATAGGGTGCGTTGGTAACTTCCACATGACCAAATATTGATCGGGAGGGTCTATAATAGATGGAATTGATCTAATATAAACCGCATCAGTCCATAGTGTACCACGTTAGTATAATACAGACCATTGAGCAAGTAGTAGACTGAATCGATCCTCCGGAAATCGCCTTTACATTGTACCAGAGACCTCTATGAAATCCGAAACTAATTCGGGAGCAGTTTTATTATTTCTTTAGTTTTAAAAAGTAAAAGCATTTATATCATTTTGTAGCTTTGAAAGAGATCTAAGACCGTTTTGCTAGTTTTATGCTACATCGGGAGATTTTTAATGATTATATAAGAGAATTAACAAATAAGTAATACCAGATAGTGGATTTGGCAAATTGTCCTATAGTTTAAGCATTCCAATATGGTTTAATTTTGGGGCCAAGATATATCTTATTTGCACTTCGCTCTTCGTGTTTTACTTATATACCGTGTATCTTTTCTTTTGTGTTTCCTTTACTTATTGCCCCTTATAGTGACGGATCAGTTGCAAAACTAATATTTGACTGATCTAAATCAGATGATGGAGATTATTTTTCACCTCAATTTTCAACTCAAAGGGATGCTATACTCTTGTCAGATTTTTAAGGTTATCATGGGTGTACTTCAAATGAGGTTCTTGGATCAGTTTTTGAGAAGTGTTTTATGTGAAATCAAAATCTGACCGTCTGATTGTAGGTCCATGATCTCAAGATCAATTAGAGCAATGATCGGGGTGAAAAACAATCTCCCTCAACTGATTCAAAGAAGTCAAATGTTATTTTATCGAAGATTCCATCAATGTAAGGGGGAATATGTAAATGAAACACAAAAGTAAGGGAACATAGTGCAAATAAGACATATCTAAGGGGTAAATGCAAAAACCCCTTTTATATTTTTTGATTCCAGGAGGTGGATTGCTGGAATTTATAAAAGAAGCACGCCATGTGGCTCATGATTGTTCATTTTCGGCCATACGTTATGTAACCAACACTTTTAGTTCTTGTTCACGATCAACACTTTATATTTACTTATATCCTCGAATTTGTCATTGGTAATTTCAAGTCTTCTCAATATTTCATCTTCATGTTATCGTTGACAGAACCCTACCAAAAACCCTAGAAAACTGAGAGCTCCAATTTATCTCCCAGTTCTCAGAATTCGAAACTCCAATCGATGGAAATCGCTTCTGCAACATTCCTACCAATTCGAAGTTCCATTGGTTTCCGAAATCCTTCTGTTTCTCTACCCTACATGAAAAATCCATTTGGAAATCTCAAAATTAAAGGTAAAAGTTAGCTCATTTCATAGTTTTTTCTCTGTTTATAAACGGTTAATTATGGCTTTATTTGGCTGAGATATGTAAAAGTTGCTACTTTTATAGTTTTTCTCGTTTATAAGTTTTATAAACGGGTAATTAGGGTTTTGTTGAACTGTGATATGCAGTTTTAGGATTTTATGTAGAGGAGGAAAATTCGTGAATGAGGTGGTATTTAAATCATTTCATTCGTGAATTAGCGCTCTAGAACATAGTAACCATTCGGTTAGGTTAAACTTCTGAAAAATCCCGCAAAATTTGGCAAGTTCGGGGAAAATTTTGGAGAAAAATAGGGAAAAAAAGAGATTAAAAGTATCAAAAATTTAAAAAAAATATTGAAAAAATCGTGAATTGTTCGTGAATAATTCATGAATTTTTAAAACATTTGTGAACAATTCATGTTTAATTCCTAGAACCTTAAATTCATGAATTATTCACTAATTTCTTTATAATTCGTCAAATTTTGTGACTATTCTCTGGGATAGATCATTTCATTTGCATATTCTCCAATTTGCAATTTGCAAGTGAGATGATTTCTTGTGAAGCCTATTTTTGTCTCATTCGCAAATTGGGCAGCTGCTGATTAGGTGAAAGGTGAATGTCAAATTTAGTTTTTTAAGCAGCAAACGACTTCAAAAACTATTCTTTTACCTATAGTTACCGATAGACTAAAAATATCAGAAATGGTAGAAATTTAGAGGATTCCTCCTAAAATCAAAAGTTTATTTAAGCAAACACATATTCATGTGTTTTTTATCCCACTAATTTGTATCTGGTTAAGAATGCATACATATATTAATGGAATGATGGGCTACAAGAAGCATTTATAGATAGAGAACATGAGAAGTACCCATTTAGACCATGTGGAACTAAGTCTTCAAATTTGTAGCTCATTGGCAGCTCCTGTAGGCCAAAAATCACTCACTGGCAGATTTGAACTGTCTCCGAGCTATGCACTCTCATATGGACAGTTGATGTGGCATATTTTTTTGAGAATCCAAGTCATCAAAGTCGTAGCTCATTGGCAGCTACTGTAGGCCCAAAAATTTGTCATCGGAATATTTGAACTTCTCCAATTTATGCACTCTCGTACGGACAGTTGTGCACATTTTTTTAATGGTCAATATTAAAGGGCTCTGATCAGATGTTTCCAATGCTCAACTTTGGGCTGAGGGTGGTACAAGTGATGACCATACACATGACTGATCAAAGATATGCCACGTGGCTCAAGTGGGGTGTCTTCCATGTTAATATCTGTGTAAAACAGTCATAGGAGTCGGCCTCTATATTAATTTACATGGATGGTGTATGATGCCAGGTTATTTCCCTCTTGGATCTTTTGCTCCACAGCGATTGTCTCTTGCAGCTGTCATTGGTGATGCTGCTGCAGTGCCAAACGATTGCACTGGAGAAGAAACACTTTTTCCTGTCCATTCAGATGGCATGGCTGTTATGGAAGAATGCGCTGAAAAAGATGTGGATAGTGACGATAAAAGAGACGATCCAGAGTGCTTAGATGGACACAAAATGATCAGAGTTTGTGATAAGCTAATGGAAGTTTTCATGGTTGACAAGCCTACTCCAACCGATTGGAGAAGGTTATTAGCTTTTAGCAACGAATGGAGCAACATCCGACCTCATTTCTATCGACGCTGTCAGGAACGAGCAGATGCTGAGCAGGATCCTGGGATGAAGCACAAGCTACTTCGGCTTGGAAGGAAGCTGAAGGAGGTATATTTTTTGAGTTGGTATAGACATGGTATCAAAACTCGGCTGATATCAATACGTATCAGTTTCGTCGAGAACCGATACTGATACCACTTCCATATCGGCCGATACGGGTCACAGTTTCGGCCGACACTGCCTCGGTATCGGCGATATTGACCGATACAATTACTCTCTTTTTTTTTTCTTTTTTTCTTTTTTGCCTTTAATATATATATATTACCGGAGACGGTTTCGTCGATTTTGTATCCGTATAGGTCCAAGATGGACTGATACCCGATGCCGATACCGAGTTTGATACCTCGGGTATAGATACCCGACCTGAGTGCCAAGACTGGCACTTGGGTCAATCCCCTTCTTATCAAATGGTCAAACCTTGGGAAGTGCCCAATTTTTTATGAGCACACAAATCATGGAAAATACACTTTTGACCTTTTACTGATTTGGCGCAAAAACGATATGTGCACGTCCTAAGGTTTCCAGAGGGAGATTGACCTGGCACTCAGGCCAGGTACCTATTTTACTTGCTCATCATAAAGCAGGTTACTGTCAAATTGGTGTATGAACCTCTGATTTGATTTTATAATGATCTTTGAGTATGTTACTACTGTTCTAGCTTTTATTAATCCGGGTTGAATGGGGTGTTTGGTGCAAAAATGGCTGAGCTCTTACGGGTATTTAGTCATTTCATCCCACTGTTCTGACACCAATTTTTTGGAGCCAAACATGGCGCTTTCATGTTTATGTCAAACATGCAAGGTCTTCCTACTTTATGTACGATCCTAGAGTTTCTCAGAAAATGCTTCCTCTAAAGGTGCTTGGGACTTTGGCGTTGACCTTCTGGATGTTAAAGCACACTGGAATCTAGTTTAGTTCTTTGTGAGTTTGTTCTGTTATTTGCTGGAATTTACTAGGAGCTGCTTCTCTCTCTCTCTCTCTCTCTCTCTCTCTCTCTCTCTCTATCCTCAGATTGATGAAGATGTGCAAAGGCATAATGAATTTCTTGAAGTGATTAGAGGAGCACCATCTGAGTTGAGTGTAATTGTTGCCAGGCGTCGCAAAGATTTTACGAAGGAATTCTTTGAGCACCTTCATACTGTAGTGGAATCCTATTACGACAATCCGGCAGAACAAAATGGTAAAACTGGGTATTTCTCTTCTTCTAGATATAGCTTTGTTTTCTAAGCCTCAATTAATATGCTTCAGAAAAATTTCCGGGAGTATTAAAAATATATGTATATTAATTATATTTGATATTTATAAAAATCTTATTTATTATTTAAAAATGACTAAAATTTAAAAATATATTAATCTCGGCAAAATTTTGTTAATTACTCCGAAATTAAAGAAATTTCGATGAGTTCGGAGAAATCACTAAAATTTTGCTGAAATTTTCTCCCGACCCCCCCCCCCCCCCATTTCGGTGAATTTCGGAGAACTTTGTCACTATGGCGCATAGTAACCAAATTTGCCGACTTTTTGAAAAAGTCACGAGCAATTCGCTTTTTTTGAAAAATAAGAAGGAAAAAGGAAAACATATAAAATCCGAATTGTTCGCAAATTTCCGAATAAAATCCAAAAGTTCCGAATAATTTGCGAATATCCTGAATTATATGCCAATTTTATGACTTTTCCTGGATTTTTCCGATTATGGTCAATAAATTTTATTTTTATAATTTTTAACTAATTTTTATTATGTTATTTTCAAATTTTGACAGTATTTTTTTAGAATTTGAAGAATTTTGCTAGATTTTTCTATCCAAGCTGATTTATTCCTGAATCCCGACTTGGTCACTATGTTTGGGGTAACCAATGCATCAGGCCTTTGAGGCATAAGTTCAAATTCAACTTTGTCGTAAGTTCAAATTCTATGTTGTGTCTTAGTGAGAACTAATGTAATCTCTTGGTTTGATTAGAGTTGGCGAAACTCGGGAATACATGCTTGGCTGCAGTGCAAGCATACGATAGTGCATCCGAAAGTATTGAGGCTTTGAATGCTGCTGAGTTGAAGTTCCAAGATATTGTCAACTCCCCAACTTTAGACGCAGCATGCAAGAAGATAGATGCTTTGGCTGAGAAGAAACAACTCGATTCTGCATTGATGTTGATGCTCACCAAAGCCTGGTCAGCTGCCAAAGAGTCTAATATGATGAAAGATGAGGTGTGCCAATGACTAAACTCTTTCTTTTGTTGCAACTAGGTCTGTCAATGGGTCAGGTGGGGTAAACAATTTGGTTGCCCAATAAGAAAATCACAAATGCCCGACCCGACCTGACGCGAAAACCCCTACCCGACCTGACGCAAAAACCCCTACCCGACCCGACCCCACACGACCTCTTGCCCAACCAGACCCGATAAATCATTTTTTTGTATGTAACCTGGTAAAATATCGGGTCGGGTATTGCGTCAATCCGACCCGTTGACAGCCTTGAAACATAATACTTCTTAGTTCTTACAGTCACACAGGCATAGTAACAAAGTTCGGGTACGGCAACTATTCAGGAGGGGTTTAATCCGAATCAGTTCGGATAAATACGTGAATTCATTCAGAAAAGTTCGGTATATTTTTTATATAATATTAATGGTTAAAAGTTGATCATATATACCGATAAAAAAAAAGTTGATCATATATATAGTTACAATATATCGATACACTGTATCTTTAAAAATTACTTCAAACTACATGAACGAAATTATTCGGGAGCCTAGGTAATCGGTATTTAATAAGGGTCATTTCCAAGAAGCTATTGATTTTGACAGCCTGTCCCTTTGCTGCGGACTTTAGAAAAGAATGAATACGCAGCAAAGGTAACTTTCCCTCGTCAATTTTTAAAGCCCGCAGAGTCGCGAATGCTGATTGTTCGCGATTCAACGAATTTTACTGAATTAAAGGTAAAAGTCACCAACTTTGTGACAATGCACGCTGGTCATTCTACTTTTGTCCAACTGGCCAAGCCTTGGGAGCCATACTGCCATTTATGAGCATGCAAATCAATGGAAGTTCACTTTTACCTTTCACAGATTTGGCGCTCAAAATTATCAGCGCATTTATCAACGCTGTTGGTTTGAGATTGATCTGAGTGTCTGCGATGCCAATCCAATCGCGTCGGGTACTTTAAGACTTGTAATAATTGGTAGCACAAAGGAATTAAATGTCAGCAGTGTTGGAGCATGAATATGGCTCAAAATGAAGTGATACATAGCAGATGGATATGGCTCAAAATGAAGTGAATTTTTTTGCTTTTATGAAAGAATATAAAAACTGAGTAAGGATGAAAAACAGTTAATACAAATGTGATGTATGTGTGTATATAGATATGTATAACCATGCATCAAGGCCATATGACAGGTACTTGTTGTATTGCTAGGCCCAAAAGTTGCTGTATACTGGTAGTGATATGTATCGTATCGGATGACATTTACTGTCTTCGATTGTATAGGACAATTTTAATCCATGGATGGCTAATCCAACAACATATATTTATATTTTCTTTTGATTGGTAAAGAAGTAGATTCGATTAAATAAAAAGACCTTACATCCAGGTCAAAGGCTAAGCAAGTCGCTTAGTGGAAATTAGGAACCTCTCCAAAAAAAAAAACCAAAACAAACAAAAAAGAGGGAAGGCCTCAAAAGAGTGAGTAGCTCTACTTAGACCTTCAAAATCTCTTTCGTTGTGTTTCATCCGCACTACCCAAAAAATACCATATATTAATATTGTAGCAAAAGTTCTATGGGGTGAGTCATTTACGAAAGAGACAACATATACAAATCTCTTACTCGTGATCTATGTACATGGGCATCAATCTGGACTGTCCAATTGGCGGACCACCTCTTAGATTGTTTATAGCCCAAAATCAAACCTACTAGAGTTTCCTGTTAATTTTTTTTAAATTATTTTTTTAAAACCTACATATTATGGAGGTGATACCTAAGTTCTAACCAATAAGAATGCTTGTTGACTTCAAGATGTATTCTCATCATGAGGATCATATAATTCATATGTTTTCCAGATCAATGGGCATGGGATTTAATTGGGCAGCAGCTAAGCTTGTATCACCGCTTTGTTTGAATACTGGATCCAGATACGAAATAGTGCAACTATCTTAACGCTGAATGATTCCCTATGCTTATCAGCACCTCTGTTATACTTAAAATGTCATCGACTCTGGTCACCTGCATCAATAAGTGGGTTGCTCACTCATCCACTTGTTTTGCCACATGGCACACATCCTTGATCAATCAATCTAAGTTGTTGAAGTCGTTAGACGTCATGTGTCCTTCACTTTGCCCAAATATTATACTCATCAGCGGATGGGTATCCTCCAATCCAAGAACTTCAATATGGACCCTACGTTAGATATGAACAACGGTCTATATTAAAGAGCATGGATTGGATGATTAGAATCCTACTATAGGCTCCAAATTTTAACTAAAATCAACTTACATGATGATTGCAACTTGGACAACTTGGATTGATCAAGGATATGCTCCACACGGCAAAACAAGTGGACGGTGAGCGTCTCATCTATTGATTGACGCAGCTGATGCCCCATTAATCCATGCTTATTTTTTTTAATGAAGACTATTGTTTAAAGCCCTTCATTAATTTATGCAGGTAAAAGACATATTATATCATTTGTACATGACTGCAAGAGGTAATCTTCAAAGGCTAATGCCCAAGGAGATTAGGATACTTAAGTATCTTCTCACAATTGAGAATCCCGAGGAGCAGCTTTGTGCCCTAAAAGATGCCTTTACTCCAGGAGATGAGCTTGAAGGAAAGGATATCGACTGCTTATACACGTATGTTTTCGAGAATATCGACTGCTTACTATCTTTTTGCCACTCATCATTTACATTTTAATATACAGGCATCACTATTTTATAAGAACATGGATCCCATGTCCCTTGTGTAATGGGGCCAAGGACCTGGTCTCAATGCTGACTCCATGTACACTGATAGAAGTTACTTTATATCAGTGATGGGCCCAACCATCATCCGCATCATTGGTTGTCCAATCTATTTGAGTTCAGCTTTGTGAGTCTTATTTCCTCGCTCAATTCTGTTCAGGTTCCCCAGTCCTTTGTTCTTTCTCACTGCTTTTTCTCTAAATCTTTATCGGTTTTCCTCTTCTCCCCCTCTTCATTGTACTTGTATGAGTTGTGTCATTTCAATTCTTTGTATAGTGGTTGTTTGAGCTTTCTGAATGGTCATGCCCAAAACCATCTTAAGCAACATTCTTTAATTTTTCTCTTTTTATTGGGCTAACCCTACACTTCCTCTTATATGTTTGTTTCTAATTTTATCTTTTCTTGTTATTCCCGTGTTTTGCCTAAGAATACGCATCTTAACTACATGAGCTCTATCTTCTCGTCACATCTTGGTAGCCCACCACTTTCCATCACACAGTAACTTAGGTCCTAACAGCTGTTGCATAGAAACACCCCTTCAACCAAATTGGCATTCGTTGATCGCACAATGGGTCCAACCATTTAGGTCAAATACAGTGAGGACAGGAAATTGATTACTACATTTCCATGACACTGATATCTCGTAATAATTTGATTTATAAATATAACGAAACCCTCATAATATTTTTCGTAATATAATGGTGCATATCATTGCTTCCTCAATTTTGTTAATGGAATTTGCGAGATAACTATTTTTTCCTTCTTTCAGAACTCCAGAGAAAATGTTTTCTTGGATAAGAACTGTGGTTGATGCATACCATTTCAGCAGGGAAGGAACTCTCATAAGGGAAGCCAGGGATTTGATGAACCCAAAAATCATCCAAAGATTGGAGGTGCTAAAGAAACTAGTCCAAGACAATTTCATGTAAAGGACACAATACAAGGTTTGATTCAATATCACCTCTAGTCATCATCATTTGGAACCCTCATCACCATCTGATCCATCTTGACTTGATGTGCGACCCATGACCTGGCAGTGCCTTTTGCGAAACCTGGAACTTCTGCGCTTTGAAGCCTTAGAAAGTTTCTGTCTAAAACTCCAGCTACCGAAACTGGGAGTATATACTTGAGTTTTAATACAAAGCCTAGGAGTTGTGCACCGTAAAGCTTTACGAAGTTTCCGCATCGAAACAAATGGATACCAGAATGCGGATCTAAAATCACCTTCTGAAGCCTGGACCATCAAATACTGAGAAAGATGAAGCAACGATTGGGGATTGCTACTAGTGTTGGTATGTATTTATTGCAATGTCTGTAGGGTCGGGTGATACGAAACTATATAGGATATTTTTATTAGATTATACATCTCGTGCCGTAACAGGCGCCGAGAGCCCGGGGTTTTTGAGATTTAAAAGCATGCATCCTGGTGATACTAGAGTATGTTGCCGTAGTTACTATGTTTTTGGGATTATATAAAATGTTGTCTGTGATAAGTTATTAAACACCTTTATTAATTTGTACCATGGTTTTAAACGCCTTCCTTATCTGATTAACTGTCAATCTGTTTTTTAAACATCAATCAACTTTTGGAAACGCCCATTGTAATGTTTCGACCTTTTCTTGCAAAATTTATATTTTTTTTACATCATAAAATTGAAAAACTGACTAATTATGTAAGAAGTATACTTTACATCTTTAGTTTTGTATTTCTTTTCGAGTGCTTTTCAGAGTTCCTTCGCAGTGTTGTAGGCGTGGTAAATGTCGAACAACGAATCCGACAATGCATTCAGAATGTAGCCCTTGCACGTGTAGTCGTCTTTTTTCTATTTCTATTTTTTTCGGCCTTCATTGAGTGTTGATGATTCAATAATAGTTGGGCATAGATTCGTGATAACGTATACAATTTTTAGTGTAATCAACAGAAAGTGTAATTTATGTTGCTACCTTTTGAAGTTTGAACTATCGAAACTGACCAACTTGTGGATGTTGTTGGACAGCTCGAGATGAATTTTGTTGGTCAATATGGAAGAAATCAAAGACTAGATATGAGCCATTTCGGTTTAAAATTGTTCGAGAATTAGGTTCGGATTGCAATAAAAGATAAAGATTGGAATGAAGAGATACGCACATCCGGTTCGAGGCACATTGAATATCGTTGTCTTTAAATCGAAATTTGCTCCTATCACTAATGACCTAGTGGTCACCAATAGGTTACCGGCAGATCGGTTTCAGATACAATGAACCGACGACGTATTCGTGTGATCATATTTGGTGAATTTGGTCACGCAACTAGAACACCAAATAACGAAAGCGGAACTCTTGAGAGGAAAAAACACGCAAAACAGAATAGGGAAATACAGTGTAGTAAATGAGGGGTCTTGGGTTCATTTTATAGAAAAGAACAAATGGAACTGAACGGACATATCCATTGCAGATAACTGAACGGTCGGATAAGACACATCCGTTTAAAATAACTGAATGATTTTAAAATTTAAACGGAAGTAAAATTGTAAAAATGCGGTTATTCTTTTGTTTAAAAAATTAATTAAATGCACCGCATTGCCCGCATACTGCGATGCTCATGCTTGTCTCAACGACTTGGTTACGGTTACTGGCAGGTAATTATGTGATAAGTGCATGACGGCAGAACACACAAAATTCGGTGCCCCTTGGGTATATGGGACAACCCATTTTAAAAGTAAAAGCAAAAATCCCTTTTAAAAGTAAGAGTTTAAAAACTCTTTAAAATATCCAACAAAAATAAAGAAGAATTTTAAGAGAGATTGTACACTTATAAATTTGAAAGATTTTGGAAAAAACTATTTCAGAATATTTGATTCATTCAATCAAACTTAATCTATTTAGTAAGTATGATACACAAAATTCAAAAAGAAGTGTTTATTTAAATATTGGAAAGTATGATAGTAAATTTAAAAAAAAGAAAAACTTATATGAAAGATTGAGAAAGTCAAAATTTCAAAGAATTTAATTGGAGAAGGATAATCAATAAGACTAAAGAATAAAAGAAAGAAGTCTTGCCACTTTATATAAACACCCCATCATTCATTCTAGAGAATCAACTTTTGAAGTCCAAGCTTTCTTCAAGTATAGATCTCTTTCTTTTTTAGTTCTCTTTAATCTTTAGTTTTTGTTTTTGTTTTAGTTAAATAGTTTATTTAATTTTAGTTTTTATTCCATGCCTTTTTATTTTCAAGTAAATTGTTAAAGAGAATAAAAGCTTTAGTCTGATTATCCATACACTACAAAAAATAAGACTATTAGCGGTAGCTAAAATTGTCGCTATTAACAAAAAATTTTGTTGTTTTAGTAGCGATAGTACTAGTAGCGACTGTTTTTTTGTTAATTACGACAGTTTTGGCTGCCGCTGAAACACTTTATTTTTGTAGTGATAGAAACCTCTTATAATTTCTTTTAATTAATGCATTGCTCTTATTTATTTATATTTTATATTCATATATTTTCAATTCAAGTAGAATGTTAAGGGGAAGGAGATTTAAGCCAAAATTTTCATAGGTTGATGTAATTTCTTTACGTTATGTCATTTAATTTTTACTTTTTATTTAATGTCCTTTACTTTTCTAGTTCTAGCTAACTGGAATAGAGATTTAAATTGAGAAAGTTAAGTTGAGAGAGAGATCAAGAAAAGGAAGATTGATACATTTCTAAATCCGAATATTTCCTTCAATTCAATATGATCAGGAGTATAATGAAGACCATTGCGAGGATTAAGGATTGCTAAATCCATATATCACAGTTAAGATGAAGCTCTAAATTAATTTCTTATAGAATTTTAATTTTTATGATTCATAACTTTAATGATCAGTTTCTTTTTCTATACTTTTAATGCTATGAAGCCTTTTACTACTTGATTTTAAAGTCAATTATAAGAATATCTTGTATGCTTAAAGACTTTCCCTCTTTTTAAACTTGATGATTCGATAAGAATAAATTTTTTTATCAAATAATTGAAGGAAGATTAATATGATCAGATGTGAGAATGATCGAAAACATATCGAATCCATTCAAGAGAAATATGAAACTTTAGTGATCTAAATTTTTGTCCAACCAAGATGACTTTTAAATTTACATGGTGATTTATCCAAAAAGAAGATTGCCACTTTTAATTGGATCAAGATTATCGGTGTTTATATTTTATATTTTAATTGTTAATTCAATGATTAAAAAAAAATAAATTTAAATACATTAGAAAGAGAGTTGGGTGTGGATTCTAAACTTTGATGTCATTTCATAATAGAAATTTTCTCCAATTTATCTAATTTTTAGTTTTATCTTCCGTTTACAAAGTTTTCATTTTTAGAGTTCCAAACTTAGGATTAAGATATTTCAATTAATTAGTTTCAAAAGTAATCAACGAGTTTTAAGGGTTTAGAGATGTTGGTGCCTTCAGTAAAGGCATTGGTGCGTTTAGAGGTACCCACAGAACTTTTTCTGCCATTTAAAAGCACGCTTGACGGCTAGGGGGAGTTGAAAACTTGAAACCCTTTTGCGCTGTAGAGTCGTAGACGATAGACCACTTGCCTAAATTGTCAAATGACTTCTGAATGTTGACGCATTGAATGACAATTACTCGCTGGTTTCCAATGCACTCTCAGGGTGTTTGCTGCTTTTGCATTGAATTTAACTGGTTTCTAGTGCGTTACGACTTACCAGATATGTATCGGGGGCGATTCGTATCAGCCATAAACTGATACGATGATATGTATTGGTATCGGCCAATATTTGATACCTTGTCTAAAGCAATGCTCTTTCAAATATTCTAAAGAAAAGAACCAAAACATCTACTTTATTAAAATAAATCTAAACACAATAAATTAATGAGTCTAATTTTAACATTGAAAATAAGATTAGGGTTCCTGATCACAATTCTAAGATTATAGGGAAAGCATAACTAGTTCTCATATCTCAAAATGATGATTAGATCCCATAAAACGACAAGAGCACATTTAAAATAATCTACACATGCATCTATTATAGTTCTAACCACAAATCTATACTATCGATGAATATCTAAGATGAGATTCATTAGATCTTAAAACTCTAGAGATTTAGCAGCATATTTCAATATAAAAAGTTTAATAAACTGAAAGCAATTAATTAAAAATACCTAATTCGAGTTTCCAAATTAATTTACAAAGTAGTTTTAATCCACACACTATGATTCTATGGAAAAATAATTGTTAATCTACCTTCTTAAAAGCTAAATAATGATAAAAGATAGAGATAAGACTAAAAACTAATGTACAAAAAGAGAAAGTTCTCTAACTGTAACTCTAACTTTGCCTTTTAAAGGGTTCTTTTTCAAAACCCTAAATTTTTTTCTTCCAAATTTGACTAATTTCGAGTTTTAAAAACATGAAAATTTGATCCAAAATCGATCTATTGATTCTTAAAATTGATCGATCAATTTTCCCAAATTTTTGTGAAATTCGACCAAAATTTTCAACAGATATAGCCTCGGCATTTTGGCCTCAACTTTTTATTCCGAAATCAGATTGATGCGATTGTTGTAGCATTGGAAAGAAGACAACGAACTTTATAACTTTATATGAAATAGGAATTTCACGAATCTGATGTTTTAGAGGTCAAAATAGAGCTGGAAGTCGGAATAGGTCATGGATGATCCAAGGTTATATGGATTTGACGTTATTTTCTGAACTCTCTGATTATTTTATGCTCAACTTAGCTCCAAATCTGTAAATCACTAAAACTAGACAAAATATATTAAATAACATTCATCGTACGATAATCGATTTAAGGGGTCAAATATTAACACTTTTCATCACTTATATATATATATATATATATATATATATATATATATATATATATATATATATATTCATGCATGCATCTATCCCGATCACGCTCTAACTCACCGAGTGTTGAACTAGGACTGAGCATTCCAAAGCACCCTTAGGCCATGTTCGGGTATTTTCTCAATTATTTTAGAAAAGCTCAGATTTCTGATAACTCTGTTTCCTGCAGATTCCTGGCAAACTCAGATTCCTGGCTTTCCCCAGGTGTGTTCTTTTAGGCCTCAGAAAAGCTCTGCCTCCTAACATTTCACAGAGATAAAGGATTTCTTGTGTTCTTCTAATTAATCCAGAAAAGCACATAATCGGTCTAGTTAAGGGGCATCGTATGATCATAGGAATGATGGTAGAGCATCCGATATCGTGTCATATATATTTGAAAGGCATTTTTAGTCAATGCACGATCCATGGGAGATTGAGCACTTCCGTCAAAGTAGAATGATCTTATGTTATTAAATTAGAGTTTTGATCTTACATCACATGGACATTAGCTTTGGTGTAAGCAAATCCACAATGTCCATGTGATGATCGTATTTGACAATCATTTGGTGGGAGTCACTTTCGTTTAATTTCCCATAATTTCGGTCAATATTGGGAGAAAAATTTAATTTTTTTTTTGAGAATTATTAAAATATATAAAAATATACCTTAACCTTTAAAAATTGAAAATAATGTCTTTAAACCAATCAAATAAGCATATTACATAATCCACATATATTAACAACCTACAATATAAACAATACAAAGTATGATTAAAACATATATCATAATGACGGAATTGATAAAAAAAAATAAAATTGTCAGTTTAGAAAGAATTTAGAGAATCGATCAATCAAGGGAATTTAAAGTTCAGCCAACCATCTATTTATACATTTTTTTCGTAAATTTTATTAATTCGAAGAATTTATAATAGGGCATGTGGCAAAAAATCATATAGGTAGACCACAAGTTGCAATACAAACATTAATCAATCAAGCAATTATGTCCATCCAACTAATTTGATTTTCGACATTTACATAGGCTAATGCCCATATTCAGATACTATCTTTTGAATCGTCTGATCAATCAGGCTTTTGACCTAAAACAAATCCAGGCATCGAGTGAACGATATAGAGTGAGGTGCAATTGTGCAGAAGTGTGTGGGTGACTGTGTTAGATGACCCAAGCACCTAGCAGGCAGGGACCAACTCAAGTGCGTACAATACCCATTCAAGCATATGATAGCAATATGCTAAATTAAACGGTATTTAATACTTTTTAGGTATGAGAGTACTTAGTTTTCTGGTCATTGGGTTAAGGTTTCTTGACCACAATCATCCAAAGGGATTTATCTACTGCACCTTGAGATCATTCATTCACCCATCGACCGGCCGCCGGCAAGATCTCTCTCTCTCTCTCTCTCTCTCTCTCTCTCTCTCTCTTTCTGAATAAGGTCGCAAGAATCAGATCTCCTCTTTACCGCAAGGTCTGCGATACCGCAAGGTCTACGATTGGCCACCAACGAGATCTCCTCTTTCTTTACATCTCTATCTCTCTCTTTATAGGAAGTAGGCTGCTCTGTAAAACCTTACCAGAAATAGCCGTTGAGGGGTTGTAAATGGATTTTATATGTTGTGTAAGACAAAGAGATGTATACATAGAAGGACTCTAAAACAGAGCTTTCCTGAATTTTTTGCTCGGAAATAAGAGAGGGGTTGAAACTCGGGAATGGTCAGGAAAGCAGTGGGTCCCACGGCCATTGCCAAACGTAGGATTCACTCAGAAAAGAAGGGGAAGAGGCACTTTTCGAGCAAAAACTCGGTTTCCGACCGTTTCTGGGCTATTCGAACAAGGCCTTAGGCTCCAAAGCACCCTTAGGCTAGTGCCTAATGTGGCTGGCCTGAGCTCGGCTCATTAATTGGCCTACTAACCTCATCAAACCTTGAGAGATATAGGCGTTTAAATGATCTACCAGCACTAAATTAGAAATTTTTAGGCCACGTTAGAAAAATAATCTTAAAAAACAAATGTTTTAGCAAAAAATCCAGAACTTAAACATTTTAAAAAAACAATGCTTTCATGATTTTTTGAAGTTTTGAGATCCGTGAAAGCATTGTATTTTTAATGAGGATTTGAGATCTCACGGATCTCAAAACTTCAAAAAATCGTGAAAGCATTGTTTTTTTTTAAATTTTAAGTTGTGGATTTTTTGCAAAAATGTTTGTTTTTCTAAAGTGCCCTAAAAAATTCTAATTTAGTGCTGGTAGATCATTTAAACGCCTATATCTCTCAAAGTTTGATGAGGTTAGTAGGCCAATTAATGAGCCGAGCTGAGACCAGCCACATTAGACACTAGCCTAAGGGTGCTTTGGAATGCTAAGTCCTAGATCAACACTCAGTGAGTTAGAGCGTGATCGGGCTAGATGCATGCATGAATATATTCTAACAAGGATCAAAATTTCGGCCCCCACTGAAACAATAATATGGGACTGAAGTTTCGGTCCAAAATTTCGGTTTCGGTCCCCTCCGAAACCCGAAATTAAACCCGAAATTTTGATCCTTGTATCGATTTATGATCAATCTAAATGATTTAGTCGCCAATCCATCATTGAAAAAGCAGCAAAGTAGTCTTCGAATAAGACGTTAAGCTGCCTCTCACTTCTTTGAATCTTTTATTATTTATTATTCCCGCCATGAACAGAGGAAAAACATTTTAACGGCTACATGTAAAAAATATTTTTTGACTCGGAGCAATTCGTGGTATGTTTTCCGAACTTGGGGAAAATTTTCGTCAATGAATTCTCCAGCGTTTCTACAAATTACTCCATTTCAATTACCCCTATTTTTTCTTCCTTCAATCACCATTAAATTGTCATTATCGTCGAGAAAGAAAATGATCAAAAGGACTCGCTTTTCGGTCAAATGCCCTTCAGTTTCGTTCAAATTAGAAAATTCATATATTTTTACCAATTGTACGAAGAACCCGGATCCCTATTCGGTGGATTATGCATCGATTGAACATTTGCTCAATCCGAATATACTCGCTTCTGTACTCCGATCGTGCTCTAGTGCGAAAGAAGCCAAAATAATACAGACTATTATTATGAAGTGCTGTGGAAGTTCTATAACTTATGTTTCTAATAACTTGATGAGTACTTATGTGAAATTTAACGAATTATCGAAGGCACATCAAGTGTTTGAAAAAATGCCTGATAGAAACATCGATTCGTGGACTGCGATTCTTAATGGGTATTTAAAATTTGGGACCAAAGTTGAAGTGTTAAGGTTATTCAGTGAGTTGATTGAAAGGAGTGTGCAACCCAATGCTTCAACTTATGTCTGTGTCTTGAATCTGTGCGGTAGGAGATTGGATTTCAAGCTTGGGAGGCAAACTCATGCATGTGTCATTAAAGGGAATTGGAGCAATTTGATAGTAGATACTGCTCTTGTTTACTTCTACTGTCACTGTGGAGATCTATCAGATGCGTTTAGAGTATTCAATAGGATGCCCGAACGAGATGTAATGTGTTGGACCACAATTATTACGGCTTGCGCACAATACGGGCAAAGAGAGTGGGCTTTTTCGATGTTTTTACAAATGCAATTTGATGTTTTTCGGCCAAATGAATTTACTGTTTGCAGTGTTTTGAAGGCTTGTGGGGAAGAGAAGGCTTTGAAATGCGGCAAACAACTACATGGTGCTATAGTTAAAAAACCGTTCAAGGAAGAGGTGTTTATGGGGAGTTCCTTAGTATGTATGTATGTTAGATGTGAAGAGGTTTTAAAATGCTAGAGAATTTTTTGATGGAATGCCAAAGAGAAACACGGTTACATGAACTTCCATGATTTCTGGGTATGCACGAAATGGGCTTGGTGAGGAGGCGATAAGCTTGTTTCAAAAAATGAAAAGGCACCGCATATTTGCGAATAGTTAGACAGTAGTTAGCATTCTTAGTGCATGTGGCTTGATTGGATCTTTATGCAGAGGAAAGGAAATCCATGCTCAAATCCTAAGGAGTTCAATCCAGAGCAACACATGTTGGGAGCACGCTCATATGGTTTTATTGCAAATGCGGGGCGTTTGATTATGCGGCTAGAGTTCTACGAGCCATGCCTCTAAGAGATGTCGTCTCGTGGACCGCAATAATTTCGGGCTATGCCCGTCTTGGGTATGGGTCAGAAGCACTTGAATGCTTGAACGATATGTTGTGGGAAGGTGTGAAGCCAAACCTATTTACCTACTCCTCGGCTTTCAAAGCGTGCACTAAATTAGAAAATATTAGGCAAGGAAAATGGATTCGAGCTTCCACAAATAAGACCCACGGCTTGTCGAATGCCTATGTGGGCAGCGCACTTATTGGCATGTATGCTAAGTGTGGATCCCTTGTAGATGCTTTTCGTGTCTTCTAGAGGATGCCAGAGCGCAACTTGGTCTCTTGGAAAGCAATGATTTTAGGCTATGCAAGGTATGGGCTCCACCAAGAAGCATTAGAGCTCATGTATCGAATGCAACCAGAAGGGATAAAGGTTGACGACTTTGTCCTCACAGAGGTTCTTAGTTCTTGTGGAAATGTTCAATTCAGTTCGGAGAGTTCGTCCTCAAGTTGCTTCCAGTCGAATTGATTTATCTTTACCAGTTGGAATTTGGAGTCTATAGAAGCTCTTATAAGTGTATAGAATGCTGGTGTCCGAGTCAGATATGATTGAATTAACACTGTCCGATCATTAATGGGAGAGTGGTGGGACCAAGGTTACCTGGTTTATGGTTGGGTTGCTCTGCAGTTTGCTGATCCCCAGAGAGATGTAGCCCAAACTCTATAAGTTGGTAGAAGTTCAAGGTGGGTAGTAGAGGGAGTAGAAACATGATAAGTGTTCATGGGAATGCAATGTCCCTGTCGCCATACACCGTTTGATCGTGAATTTATTGATGTTAGATTCACTGATACTTTGCTGTAATTCTGATTGCTCAATCTAGTCCATGCATCTTAGTACTGAGGGCTCATCATAATCCTCATCATTGTACTCGTTTCCTTTCTCTATCTAATTTGGGATACAGAGGGACATGATAAATCTTATTTGGGGTATCTCTTTCTTTGCCTTGAACATAAGATCCCGTGTTGTATTCAGTCGAATGCCCGAAAATATAATGTAAGGAATGATATTTTGTGAAGGTTATACAAAATATTGTGCTCATCTGTATCAGGTATGATATCCCACACAGCTAATCAGGTCATTTGCGTCAAAACCCCCACTCATGCTATGTTGTTTTTCCTCCATATATCCTGGGTTTTGCTTTTTGCATTTAGAAGATACTTGCCTTCTCTTTTTGACACTGTGGCTGCCTATGCTCATAAGTCAAACCTATCTCGAATCATTTCTAATTTAAGACACCTGGAGGGGTAGCTCAGTTGGTCAGACCTTGGGTTTGCTCCCCAATGGTCACCAGTTTGAGTCCCCTCAGGGACACTGGAGTATTACCCGGTTGTTAGCTCTAGGGCCCCGTGGAATTAGTCAACGTGCGTGCAAGCTGGCCCGGACACCCACGGATATCAAAAAAAAAAAAAAAAATCTAATTTTGACATTATAGATTGCTTATTAGTTATAACCACTATGAAGACAATTTGAGAAAGATGACCATGCATCCAAATTGGACACTTCAGTTCATTTATAAAAATGATGTAAAGACTGAAAAGTACTGTTTTTTGTGCAAATTTGGCAGCTTATATTTGTCTGAAACATGATTAAAAAAACAAAAAGAGCAGATGCGTCACGCTTCAGGGTGGAAATTGTTAGAATAGTCCCACATTGCTTGTGGGGTTGGGTGTCTTAGGCTACATATAATCTGGGCACTGCTCACCTTACAAGCCGATTTTATGAGGTTGAGTTAGGCTCGTTGGATTTCTTATCAAAGCAGACCTTTCTCCACTCTACCGTGATAAGAAGTCCAACGGGCCTAACTCAACCTCACAAAATCAGCTTGTAAGGGCCCAAGATATAAAGAGCCCAAGAAGCCATCCCACAGCAGATGTGGGACAAATCCAACAGAAATGTCATCAGCCCTGATAACTATCAAGTATTCTTGGGTAACCATTACTTATGCTAATTTTTGTGCCCTTTCAAGCCAATCATTTATATCTTATTTATTTATTAAATACATAATTTGTCTAACTGTATATTTGATTAGCTTTAGTTGTGTCATGCATTTGACATCTTGGGGTATCTACGAGCAAGGGTCAAAATCTCGGTTTTCCGGCACGTATCAGCCAACTCCAAAACTGATATGTGTTGGACGATATGTATTGTTTTGGACAATACATTGGTATGAATTGTTTTGGACAATACATTGGTATGTATTGGCTGATACATATATGGGTCAATACATACCATGCATCGACCTGGTCTGCTTTGAAACCGATACGTATTGATTTCATCTCGAATTTTGACCATGTTTAGGAGCATCTTCCTATGGAGAAATTGTGTTTCTTAGGTGGTCTGGTGTCATGATTTGGCTCATAACATGGGGAGGATAGACTTTACAGATCAGTTTAAACCTTAACAAATAGATGGTATAAGGCTGTGATGATGATATATAGGTTCACAGATGGATGATACACTGTGACAAATATAGAGCTGTTACCCGTTGATTAGATGGTCCATATCGATTAGCTATGTAGACTGATTGATGGTCCATACAGTATGCTGATTAAGTTAATTCAGAGGTTAATTATACTTTCTGTTGTCTGTCTTTTTATGATTGCCAATTTGTAATGCCCACGGATAATGAATTATATAATGTGCCTAATTTATAACTTCAAAACATCATTTGTGCCCTTAAATATTTTAATATAACTTTTAATATTGTATATATATTTTTATAATCTCCAATTGTTTTTGAAACTTTCCCAAATTTATCTGAAATGAACTGAAATGAGCCCAATCGAAATATTGCCGAAAACAGAATTTGAATCAGAGGGTGGAGATTGTTTTCCGTTCAAATCTTCCACACAAGATCTTGAGATAATGGCCTATCACCTAACATTCAGATGATGATTCCACATGGCATACACCCCAAAGAGTGATTTGAGAAACACGTATGATGGTACACCATGATCACTTCACTTTTGGGGGCGTGTGCCCCATGGAATAATAACCTGACCATCTGATTGTACTCCCATGATCTCAAGATTCAATGTGGGAAAGATTGGGGCAAAAAACAATCTCTATGAATTAATGCAAAGCAATCAATAATTTTCGCACATGTAAATCCAGGACATGAAAAAAGAATCTATGGTAGCAAATACGTTACCCGTTTTGTTAATTTACACATAAAAAGGAAGAAAGATCTACGAGTTTAATCCCTTTGATCAGATGGTTAGCAATAGTTGATATGCGCGACTGACTAGGATTTGGCCTATCCAAGATGAGATGACCCAACAATCGGACAGTACATGTCAATGGAAATCGGCACCGATAGATTTACATAATCATTTTTTTTGTATACGACACATTGGATCTAAGCCCTTTAATACTATAACAAGCTATGAAAACTGACCATGAGATAGATAAAACAAGAGAGCAAACTTCTGATTCCTGTGGTACTCTTGTTCACTCAGCCGGAATCCGGTCACCAACTCTACCGGCAGCAGGTACCTCCGACACAGAGGACACGTGGCGCTCTCGTGCTCTAGCTACTTGTCCATGCAGAACATGTGAAATATGTGCCTGCATGGCAACTCCTGATCTCTTCTCCTCGCTCTACTTTGCATAAACAAACCGCACACTAGACGGATTCAACCGTTGATCCCCTGTATCGGGTGACCGGAATCATCGGCAGCCGTGCCAGATACCGACCCATCGTGATCGGATGAGGCTCATTCCTCGGATGCCTGAAACTCCGAACTTGTGATCGAATCACTAGGATTACATCAATAATTTGAGCTAAGAAGTAGACTGTGATTAATGTAGAGAGCCAGAGAGGTTAAGTAAGAAGTATGTGAAGCTAGCAAAGCTCAATCTTTCTTTTGAGAGAGATAGATAGATAGATAGATCGATAGATGGGAAAATGGAAAACTTATTGATGTGAACATATAAATAAGCATTGCCAAAGTGATTGAGCTCTCTCGAAAGAAACTATTAGAGTAGATAAATAAATAAATGAATGGATAATTTAATCAAAGTAAGTCAAGTGTGTGGTGTAGATCAATTTACCATGTCCACCAATATTTTATACCAGATTTACTTGTTCAACAGTTCTACCCTCCTCTCTACTCACTCTTTGCCAGAGTAGATTTTATTTGCTCTGGTAGGGAGTTAATAGAGAGTAGGAAGCTAGGTTGCTGTTAGAGCAGGTAAATCCTCCTTTGCAGGGAGTTAGAAAAGAGAATGGGAACCAACTAAAGCAGGTAAACTCTGCTGTTACAGGGGCTAGCAAAGAGTTATGTCATACGCAGCCCTAGTGACTCCAATAAGGTGTCTGTGTTTCCTCTTGGTAATTCCATTTTGTTGAGGAGCATAGGGACAAGAAGGTGGACAATGTCATGGTCCTGAAGATATCGAGTAAAGGAAGTAGAGGTGTACTCCCCATTATTAGACTGAAAACTTTGAATAGACACACCATATTGATTTCTAACCATGACATGAAACACCTGCAACTTAGAGAAGAATTTGTCTTTAGTTTTCATGAGATGAACCCGAGTGGCACCAAAGTAGTCATCGATGCACACAACATAAAGCGAAAACCCTCTATAAAGGTCATTGGAGAGGGACCCAAACATCAAAGTGAAATCAACTCAAAAGGAGACCTGCACTTGTGCATGTGAGAGGGATAGACACTTTGTACTTGTTTAGAGATGGCTCAAATCTCACATTGAAATTTCGAATCCATGCAAACTGATTTAAAGGAAGGAATCAAATAGCACAATGAATTAATTCGATATGGCCCAATTTGGCATGCCATTGAGAAGTGTTATCGCGACTAACATTAATAGGAAATGGATGACAGGATGAGAGATCAAGGGAAGGCCTAACAACAACTGTAGAGGTGGAAGAACACTTATGTTCAACATTCAATAGCATATCCCCCCTCTTTCAAAACCTTTATCAACAACTCTGTTAGTGCCAAACCCTGAACGAGACAATATGAGGGATAAAAAATAATAAAGCAATTTAAATGCTTTGTAAGACTAGTCGCAGATGGTTACTGAGTAGATAAATGAGGAACATGGAGCACATTGGACAAAGATAGGGACACGGATATTGAGTGGTTCCAACTTCATAACTGGAGTAGAAGAACCATCAGCTAAGCAAACCTGAGAAGCCGATGATGGTGGTGAAAGAGGAGAAGCCCAGAGAATCTCCAGTTGGAGTTGGTCACCCAATGTGAGGAAGATGTGGCAGCTAAAACAGAGATAAAGTGGCTACAATGTAGCAAAGGTGTCATTGGAATTCTGGGACCCAGTATTGGGTATGTGACTAAAATCAGAAAATGAATCCAGGATAGCCATAAACCACACTACTACAAAGAATGAACTAGGACAAAAAAAGTTAAACCAATCACAAGCAGCTCTTAAAAACGGATCAATAGTCATCCTCAAGTTTCCAGAACAAAAAAAAATTCGTAATTCTACAGCAGCTATCCCAGGTTACAATGCAACAACCCCTCAACAGAGAATGTTCCTCTTCAACATGCATACCAAAAAAACTTTAACAGAAGACAAATCAGGCACAGTTAAGCTCTTGGAATCCCAAATCCAACCAAGACCCCTTAAGAGCAGGGAGATCTGAAGGTTTGATGAGGAGAAGAATCACAAAAAACGAGATATAAGTGTTTCTCGTTAGAACCAAAGAACTGTACATAGCTCTCTCAAACTTCATAAAACATTGTAAAACTATATCCAAAGAGTTTCTCTATGAAAACCAATCCAGATCCATAGATCTATCACCAATAGCAAGCATCGAATCCAACCGAATCATAAAAATCGAATCTGAGCAAGATTCTTATGCAGCAAAAAAAGTCCCTTTTAGATGCCAAACTGATCAGCTGTAGAAGGGGAAAATGACTAGGAAGGAATTCCAATTTATGCCTATTGTAGAGCTGGTATATGATAACCAACTTGTTCCCAAGAAATATCGAGAACAAGTGACTTGGAAATGAACTCTGTTCATTTTAAAAGTGTTTGCCTGAAATGTTTTTTCTATGCAATCTTAGAAGAATTAAATAGGCTTGTGCTGCCTAATTTGAGCAAGGTATTTGAAAAATATTGCGCAAGTGATGTAGACTCCTATGGCTTTACTAGTTGGTGTAGGTTCCCTGTTTATGATGCTGATTTTGGTTGGGGGAAACCGGTTTGGGTGAGTAAGAGTAGTTTCCCACAAAATAGTTTTGTATTGATGGGGACGCAGAGTGTAAGGGAATTGAAGTTTGGGCGAGCTTGGAAGAGGGAGTGATGGCAAAATTTGAAAAAGATTAGAATCTTCTTGCATTTGCATCTCCCCATTAGGGGTGCCATTTGCTTAGCTTGGCCCACAATTATGTAAATACTGTTAGGACTGGCTCGTGCCAGAGTCGTTGCGGTAAATACCCGACCTTATTTGGCCAAATTATTTCCTTATTGTTTAATTATTTTGATTAAATCAATATAGAGTATAACATCTGTAAAATAATTATTGTGTGTATGCTATGTACCAAATCCTTACTTAGGTCCTCCCAAGGCTCGTTTATAGTAATAATCCGGATTTTCTTTTTTTAAAAAGAGTTGGTATGAGGTACCTGACCAGAGACCGATGGGACTTGTTTGTGGGTCAGTCTTTTGGACAGTCACATGTGGTTTCGCTTGTTTGTGGGTCAGGTTTTTGAGACAGTCACATGTGGTTTCACTGGATATCGACCGATGTTGGCGAAAAGAGTGTCATGCATTGGCAGATCGCCCCGGACAATATTTTGGGACATGTGGTCTCGGTGAAACACGTAGAGATGGTGCAATGGGAAGAAAGAATACACTAATTTTCTTCTTTTTTTGTAAAGAAAACTGGCAGCAAGTAGTCGGGGCCATCCCGCACCACTACCCATTACACGAGGACCGAAAAACTTTAATCGTGCGGCATGCCAATATGTGGCCACAGCCACACCACCGAAGAAGACGAGAACCTTTGGGTTTTCTGTTTTGTAGACAGAAACCCCTGCTTGTCCGGAGGATGCTAGATCACAAACTCAATAGGCTTGTCATAAGCCCAAGGCCAAGCATAGATCGGTCATATATGTAGATGCACTTCTTCATACTATGTAGTTGCTCACTATCTCGGCATAATCTATTAATGGACTTTACTTTTTTCCTAGTCCTTCGCAATTTTCGACCATGGGATCTGGTAAATTAACTTTCACATTTTTTTCGTTTTTTTTTTTATAAATTTTTTGTTACTGATAAGGGAAAGAAAAGAAAGTAAATGCACTATGGCTACTATTAATGGAGCAGACCTGTGGCTCTTCAAAATTAATGACTTACAAGGTGGCCTTATGTTCCATTAAAGCACACATTTGGAGAGGGTAAAAGCTTCACTACAGCTTTTAATCGTAATTGTTTTGCTGCTGCAATATTTAGTACATTGGCATGCAAGAAATAAGAGAATCTTCAATGGAGAAGACAGTCACAAAAAGACCACCAAAGGTGATACAAGATGTTGTCTCGAAGGCCTTAGATGGATTGCCCAAAGATGTCTCGATTTCGTTCCTATCTCCCGATTCTTTTTTTGCTCATTTGTATTATAATTTGTATATTCCCTTTCTCCCTCAATATAAATTTAGAGTTTTTATGAGTGCTCGGTCGGAGATTGAACCGATACTAAGCATGATTTGGTCCAGATTTATTCAGGCCAGGGTTAGACTAGCTACCCCAACACCCAGCCAGGTTCCACCCCGTTTTTATTTGTTATATACTATGCAATATAAAATTATATATGATAATTATATTTGTTTATTAAATTGCGACATGGAGATTATTTGTCTTATTCAGGTCCAATTGGTGTCTAAAGATTCGAGCAGTGTAAAAAATTTGAGAGAAGCGGAACTAAAAGTGCCTTTGAAAAGCTTCAGACTTTCTTTACTATAGTTATAGTAAACATTGTCAAAGGAGACTCATATAGAGTCATGAGGTTGGGAAATAAAGAAATATGACTCCTAGATACTTGCATCAATCATTGATGAAATAAATGATTGCACATGAAATACTACCCTCTTTCTAACATTAGTAATGCTGTGTTTGGGATTCTTCTTTGGAGGCAGAGAGCAGCTCACTTAAAAAGATGGAAAGAGCTAAGAGCACTTACAACCAAACATAGTTCCACAGTAAAGTGCTTTACACCAGAGCAGAGAGCAGCTCTTTGCCTCCAAAGAGCAATCCCAAACACAGCCTAAGGGAATTGAATGAGCTGGCCAATGCGCTTCCTAGGTAAGGAACTTTTGAGGACCATGTTGCCATTATGGGTCTTTAGCCTATGTTGAAGGTTCATCAGCCCTTTCGTATTTTTCTCTGTCCAGGAATTATATTGTTTGGTAGGCTAATGTTATTGATTTTACATTGAAATAGAACTTCAATACCCCAAAACGTGTAACCTAGCTATGCCAAACAAAGATTGGTTCTTGTTAATTCAATTAATGGAGTTCCTCGTAATTAAATTTTTATCCAATCGCTCAAAATACAAGACTGAAACAGACCTATAATAGGTATATTGAATTAATTCATTTCAAGTAGAAAAAGGACAAAAATGAGACATGCTTACAAGGAATAGGCAGAAAGAATGCATCATAATATAATATGCCCTCAACATCACAAAACTTGAAGCTCAGGTTGTTTCAAGGGCCTATTTGGTGATTTTCAAAGAAGATATACAGTGGAAACCAATGAGAGATTCATCAACAATCAAAGCTTTGGCAACCGAAGTTTACTGCGGCAGAGATGGTAGCGGTCGCGGTCTCCCCGTCGGTCTCCGTCGGCTCCCCCTCCATCTCCACTTTCCTCCTTTTCTCCAATTCATAGTAAAAGTGACAGTTAAATCAATTGTAATCGATTGTGGCAATTTGTCTTCTTCTCTTCCATCTTCCTCTTAATTTTTGTGAATTTTATAATTTTAACCTTGTATCAGAACCATGATCCAGACATTGCTTCTGCTATCATATTTTATTGAAGATTTGCTTAATAGATGTTTATTTTCTACTTTAGTCTTAATGACTTTTTATATTCCATGTGGATGTCTTTTCCCACATTTTCTCTGGCCTTCTATGCTCTATGTGCACTACAAAAAAGAAGAATATTAGCAGCAGCCAAAAACTGCCACTAATACCCTTACCGCTAATAGTCTTACTAGCTTTTTTTTGTTAATAGCGACGGTTTTTTACAGTAAAAAACTGTCGCTAATAGTTTTTTTTTTTTTTTTTTTTTTTTTTGGCGTGGTAGATGTCTTTTCCCACATTTTCTTTGGCCTTCTATATTCTACGTGGATGTTCTCAACGATCACATTCCAACTTAAAGGGTTAGAATATACCTTATTTGATAACTACCACACATCAACTAATTATAGTTATCTAAAGCAATTGTAATCGTGAGTGGTCATCTTCTTTTAGACTGAGTCTCGTGACGAATTGAAGATGTCAATGAAGACCTAGACTTACAATTTAGTTTGTTTATTTCAGAGATGTAATTACGTTAGTTTTCTTTAGTAGCTTTTAATTAGAGGTATTCAATTTTGATGTAATTAACGGGGGAATCGATTGCGATACCCGAAAGTGTAAAGTTCGTAATTTTCAATAAAACTCTCTCCTAGTAAGGGAAAATTTGTTATGATTAATTTGTGTTAGATTTATATTCTATCACAAATTTATTGTTTATAACGTATTTTGCAACATACACCTAGTAGTAGCAAATCTGTCACTTTGTAGCTCATTGAAGAATTCAGATGTTATTAAATGGTGGTTTTGCTTTCTTGTTGATACCCTATTATATATCAAGAGCTATATGGAGCTCTATTTATCTCTCTTACACTTGATTATTTTTATGTTTTTATTATTAAACTTTGGCAGGAGGAATTCAGTCATAAATGTGAAAGACTATACCATAGTGTTCTTTTGGAGTTTTGAAGTCCATAGCCAAGGAGCACCCCCTACCGCTGAAGCATTAGTCATGCCTCCCTTGCTTTTATTTGGTACTTGGTGCAGCTGTAAGCTAATATAGGGACAATTACGTTGTAGTCATTGAATTTTTTGTATTTTTAAGCTCTTAATCACATAATAATGATAGTTCTTCAAAGCAATTTCTGGGCTGAATTTGATCTAGACAATGGCTCAATGCATCATATGGCACCAAAGTGCTGATTAAATAAAGTTGTGAGAATGTATTCTTACATAATCTATTAGCCTGTGGATTTGTTAGTGGTTTAGATGGTAATGTGTCTACTGCATGTGATGGTTTGTGTATTGTTGTAATTTTTTTTTTTTTTTTGGGTTTGAGATTATGGTTAAATTAGTTTTGCTCTGGTTATGTTAATATGACGCCTGTGTTACTTGTAGGGTACTTTGTGAATTGTTTAGAATCTACCAAAGCAACTTGGTATTCTATGGGAAAAATTATTACCGATCCAGGGCACACACTGTCTAAAAAAGACAGAAGTTTTGTGGGTTACACAGAGAAGTGTGCCGACCGCCATCAAGCGCTTTAAAGGTGAAACTTTTAGTATAGTGAGTTACTTTCATCTGATTAGAATACATTATCACAAAATATATGGTTATCTAGAGAGAACCAAGGACGTAGATTCTACTTGATCAATTGCCAACAATGCAACTTGATATCTTCGTGTCTTGGTGGATTCAAAGAAGATCATATATGAGCTAGCTGAATTTGGGTCTCTTTAAGAGAACATCCGAATAGGTTATTTGAGATATCTTAGTGTTAAAAATAGAATGGTGTTGGAGATGATAAATAGGATCAGGTTTTAAAAATCTCTTGTCGCTTTCATAATTATGTACACACATATGTGTGTGTGAAAATGTTCATATGACTAAAGGTATGGCCTCCCTAACGCATAACTCATACTTCAACTAGACTTGCTTTTCCTTCTCCCCCTCCTTGCAACTTTTCTGCCAATCCAGTAAAACTCACCACTCTTCTTTCGTTTCTCCAACAGTTGCAGTCCACAACTTTGAAAACCTTTGATGCTTCAAAGTTTCATCAGTATGCACCACCATCTCTCTCTCTCTCTCTCTCTCACACACACACACACACACACACAAAGGCAATCAGGGTTCTCCACCAAAAGCAATCTTCTACACTTAATTCTAGAGAGAGTAGTAAATTTTTTTCTCCTCTTTCTTGAGAGTTGGCCTCTCCAATACCAACTCATATTAACGATCAAATTAAATCAATCTCAATCAGATTTTACTCATAAAAGCAAAATAGCAAGATCAAAAAACACAACGCTGATTCTCTCTCTTCTCATGTCTATGGTGTCTCCTTATAAACTCCAATTCCATCCTGCATCTATTACCGTTCATCGTGATGACCTTTCTAATCTGCCAAACTATCAAAATCACTCCACCAAACCGAAAATCGGAATCCGCCTTCAGAAAATCACCTTATCTCTCTGCTTTGTGGTGTCATAAAACCACCAAACCCGCCGCCATTAACCAGAGCTCGAAAGCCAAACCCACCCACCCCCTCCCCTCCATTCAATTCCTGCACCTATTATCTATAGAATAAATTTAGAGAAATGCCCTTAGTCTTAGTCATTATTTGCTGCAATGTCGTTTCTTGTTTTCTCTGTTATGGTGATTTGAGTGACCAAAATGCCCCTTAAGTCAAAACCCAATTAAACCTGGTTTATAAAGAGGTTATTATTACATGATCGCTCACAAGTATTGAAGATGGTGTTCATGTCTTTTATATCACAGAGAATTAGGGCTGTCAAAGAGTCGGTTCGGGTTGGGAAAAGTTTTGGCTGTCCAATGCGATATAGAATATACCTATTTGTTTTCCAATTTTCTACACAAGGGATCTTGAGATCATGGCACATCTATCAACGACCAATTTTCGAAAACTGATCATTGGATAGGTGCCCCTTGATCTCAAGATCCATTTTGTGGAAGATTGGAGTGAAAAAATGATCTCTAGTGTCCGATTTAAAGCAATCCGTGTTTTTTAGCTTAAGGTCCCAGCAAGATTGGTGCGTGCATAAAATATCTCTAGCTAGAAGTCTTGCTCACCATATTTTCGTTGATAAATCTCTCTCATGCTGTCACAGTACAGAATCCTTATTTAGTATAACTCTACATAAGTCCCGACTCATATAGCACACATCCCAAAAAAGTGAAGATGATTACAGGCATACATCAAATGTTTCAATTTTAATTACAAATAGCACACATCTCAAAAAGTGAGATGATTACAGGCATACATCACATTGTACCTAATCTAAGAGAAATGCTTGCTTTCTTTGATAACTTAGCCACATAAGCCAACTGTTTTTAAGGCCATGATATAAAGATCTTTTGTGTAAAAGATGGGCACATAAAATAATCTCTATCATCTGATTCAACACAGGCAACTACTTAATCAGATGATGGGTTTTGACTATATTAAATTAAGATTTTCATTTTAATCAAAAAGTCACTTATAATAGGGCAATGGTCGGGTCCTACTATGTAGAATCGGATATCCAGTCTTATCCTATTCATTGCCCTTGGAAATAGGAGAATTTTGACTGCACATTTTGCTATAAAAAGTGAAAATTAAGAATGTCAAGATTCTCTAATTTCCAAGGGCACCGGATGGGGTAGGACTGGAAATCCGGTTCTGCTTGGTAGGACCTGACCATTCCCCCTTATAATATATTGATGTTTCTTTCATTCGTGGAGGTTTACTTGTAGTCCTCCCATAAACTCACTAATATATCTTTCATTCATAGAAGGTACATTTTTTTTTTGAATAAAGAGTTATCTTAATTGATCATATATATATTTTGGACATTTGAAATGACTTTTGTTTAGCAATATTATTAGCATGTTAAATTCACATGAAAGAATATCTTCAAATAGAGTATTTCATTCCAGTTAAAGTGCAAGATATAATTTACGAAAATCGTCTTACATGGTCGTACATATGTTAAAGTATTAAATATGAGACTGCGGATGACGAAGACAATAAACTTAAGAAAGTTAAAGTCGAGAATGAATAAATATTCATTTTTTTTTTCATGTCTTATAGTTTATAATATAAGTTTAATATTTACTAATTTTTTTCTTTATGTTTAAATTATATATAATAAAGACATATGAAACATAGTAATAAGTCTTTTTTTATTTTCAATAAATCATAAAGCATACTAACGAACACTTGACATGATGAGTGAGGCAGTACCCAAACTTTGGCTGAAGTTTAGACAATAAAAAAAAATTAATTTTTTTTTAATAGATGACATGTAACATTACACGCGATCCCAAAAAAGGCATTATCTTGGAATCCAGTGTCACATGACATATGATCTGAAGTCTGAATGCATAGGTCCATCCATATATTAGAGCCCACATACCTTTTCCATTTTATAAATTTATTATTATTTTATGATTTTATAGAGCAACACGTGCTTTGGACGTACATGTTTACTAGTTATATATATACACACATATAAGTGTGTGTGTGTGAAAATGTTCATATGACTAAAGGTATGGTCTTGGTGGATTCAATGATCCTTATAGTGGTTTTGGCAGTGGCAATTTTGGTAAAATGTTTATGTTTAGATTGCACTAGTAAATATGCACGTGCTTTGCATGTGTTGCTCTATAAAATCATAAAAATAATAATAAATTTATAAAATGAAAAAAAGTCTATGGATTCTATTATATAGATGAACCTATGCATTCAAACCTCAGATCATATGCTACGTGACACTTGATTTCAAGATAGTGTTTTTTTGGGATCATGTGCAATGTTGCATGTCATTTATTATTATTATTATTTTTTGTGGTCTAAACTTCAGCCAAAGTTTGATACTGTCTCACACATCATAGCGCATTGAATTTTTTATCGTTTAACCACATTTTGGACCGTGGATGTCCACTCATTTTCAAGAGTTTTTATTCATTGAATGCGGTGCACTACAAAAAATAAAACTATTAGCGGTAGTTTTTTGAAACAAAATTGCCGCTATTAATAAAAATACTATTAAAGGATATTAAGACTATTAGCGGCAAGGGTATTAGCGATAGTTTTTTTGTTAATAGCGGCAGTTTTTGGCTGCCGCTAATAGTCTTATATTTTGTACCGGTGGCTGTAACATAAAGTAATGTGCCGATAACACCAACCAAAAATATGATCAAGCTGATTTGAATTTATTGCTCGACTCAATTTTTTAACCAAGTCTAGCACATGAACTTGACCCCTGGGATTAATTTCGAGCATGAATCTTTGAAGGTTAGGTTGACAAATTTTTTGTATGCAAAATAGAAAAATATAAGGGGAATTATGAGAATTGAACTAAGCTAGGTTTGGTAAAGGCATACACTAAAAAAATTAGGTTCAAATGTGTAAACTTAAGGAGCATGGTGAGATGGGTTTTAAAAAAATATATGCGAACAGGATTCGATGATTCTCTCTAATCCAACTTCTCTCCCAAGCCGCATCTTTGAAGCCAAATATTTCCCAATAGCGAATTTCCTTGACGTAAAAGTTGGTAGAAATGTCTTTTTACTCTTGGGCGAGCATCATATCTGATATGGAGGGTAGGCAGTGGAAAGTCAATCAAAATGTGGGAAGACAGGTGGATTCCTAGGGTGCCCATCAAACCCGATTCAGTGATTCATATGTCCGAGCTGTTAGAGAATAATCCTAAAAGATGAAATAAAGAAATGGTCTGAAATGTGTTTCATGATATTAATGCCGATGTAATTTGCATATCCGTATTTTCTCCCCGGAGATTGAAGACAAATTCGCCTGGATCCATGATAAGAAAAGAATCCATTAGAACACTACAAAAAATAAGACTATTAGCGGCAGTTTTTTTTAATAAAAAACTGCCGCTATTATTCTTATTTTTTGTAGTGGAAGTGCATATAAATTCACTCACAAGCTCATAGAAGATGCCAAAGAATTAGGTAACACTATAATTAATATAAAAAATAATTACAAAAAATTTTGAAAATATGAAAGAAAAAATTCCCTTTTTTCCGAAAAATCGCATTTTAACCCAACGTTTTCAAAAAATACGTTGTAAACCTGTTTTTTTCCTATTTATAATGATTAATATTTTTTAATTTTACAATTTTCCTATTTTTTTCTTGAAATTACCTATTTTTTCATATATTTTCGAAGTCATTTTATTTTTGTACATATACTCTTAGTATGTTTCTGGGTATTGGATCCTAGACTTCTATTTGGAAAGAGATTCATTTAGTTTATTTTTTGGAGAGAATTGTTACGTAAGTTTTCTTTAATAAAAGATAAAAATAACTAAAACTTTATTTTCAAATAAAATTTTATTATTATCTAGAGATATTTTAGGAGACATTCAAGCAAGGAAAAGTTTATTGAAAAAGGGTATATTGAGTTCTGTGTCAAGTCAAATCAATGTCTGACCGCTTGATAGTATGCCTATGATCTCGATTAAGTGTGTGAAAAATTGGAATGAAAAATGTTCCTCATCATCCAGTTCAAAGTAATCAACGGGATTTACCATGGGTGCTCTCAAAGATTCATGGTCGCTTTCACGCTTTTATAAATAGTATTTAAGTTTTTTTTTATTTTAAAATTTAAAATTTATATATGATTTTAAAATAATAAAAAATTTCAAAGAACATTTTTTATATTAAATCGAATTTAGATAAGATACATATGGCCAATATGACCCGATATGAACCGATGTTTGCCCACCTTAACTCGATGTTTGATCCTATATATTATCGGTGATGTATATGTATCGGAAGAGCCCTAACCATATAAGCCAATATGTATTAGATATGATTGATATTTAAAATCATGGTTTAATTAATTAAATATTTATGAAGTATGCATTGTCAACATATCGGCCGACTCCATAACTGACCAGCCTAATGGCAGCAAAATATTTTGTCTGAAGCCTTATCTACTCATGCTCATTCAAAGAAAAGTAAAATTAAATAAAATTTGTTAAAGATGACTGAATAAAATAATATAATAATATGAACGATAGAAAATGAATAAAAAATAATTCTTTCGCTACATTTGTGTTACTTGTATTAACTCACATCATCTAAATGATCACGTATTATTTACACTACAATCATGGATCAAGATATTGTCCGATACCGATACGTATCGGTATTGGACGTGAACAATACGGTATATTAAATAGACTGTATCGTTCATTTGTATTACAAATACCGGACGATACATTCAATGTATCATCTGGTACACTACTATTCCGGTACGTATCGTCCGGTACGTACCGATTTTTTGACCAAACGATACGTACCGGTTTTCCGGCATTTTAACCTATGACTACAATCACTCTAAATATATGACGAATATACTCTCTAATTCAAATAAGTTATTATCAACCTTGCATTTAATATAAACAGTGATGTGTGTTTAAATACTTGGATCTAATTCTCTCTCAAAAAAAAGTATTCGGATCTAATGATTTAAATTCCCTGACATATACACTCTAATATGAATTGATGTTATTTTTAATGACTTGTATTAAAATTTATTAATGGGGTCAAGGTATCAAACTCGATATTGGTATCAGGTACCGACCCATCTTGAACCGATACATATCGGTCGATACGGATCCGGTATCATTGATATTGTATCGGTGAATATGTTTAAATAGAAAAAAGTACCTGTGTAGGTCAGTATCGATCAATATCGAGACAATATCGGCCGATACAAACTTGTATCGGTATTGATTCTCGATGAAATTGATATGTATTGCCTATACGTCTCAGTATCGGCCAGGTTTTTTTATACCATGGTTCCGAGTCATTTGGCACCTGGAATGAGATGATTTACATATGCCTATAGGCATAATTTCTTGATTGGTTTGACTATTAGATTGTTCATAAATGAAGGTACAATGTACAATAATGATAACGATCGTAATTGAACTTTAATGATGTAAGATCATCATACACACCCCATTCTTCCTAAAAAGATAGGCATCATGTCATCTGAATCATATAACTGTCATATTTATTAAGGTTGGATGAGGGTTTTAAATTTTTGTTTAATTGTCTGATAATATAATCTCGGCTGGTGAAGCCAAGGATCAAAATTTTGGATTAAATTTTGGTTTCCGGCATGACCGAAACTCAAACTGAAATCCAAAATTTCAGCCGAAATTTTGGATCCCATACAAAAAATTCAAAATTTTGGATTTTTGTGGGGACCGAAACCAAAATTTTGGATCGAAATTTCGGTCATTTCGGCCGAAATTTTGATCATTGGGTGAGGCTTTGCATATATCATGGCCTTCAAATCAATCGGCATGGATGGAGTTCCATAATGCACACCCTCTAAGTCAATTAATGTGGAAGAAATTATGAGAAATTTTACTAACAACGGCTCCGCAAGGCAAACAAATATAAGTTAGACACTGGAGGCTGTTTTTCGTCAATCTTCTGCACAATAGATCCAAAAAATATGATGCACCTATCAGACAATCAAATGTTGATTCCATGAGGCACAAATCTCAAAAAGTGACTGTGATCTTTAGGTGTACCATGAGAAAGGGTTCTCAAGTGTGACATTTGGAGATGTGTGCCATGTGGAATCAAAATCTGACTGTCTGATAGGTAAGTCATGATCTCAAGATCTATTGTATCAAGGATTGGGACGAAAAAGTTCTCCATCGTCTGATTCAAGACAATCAACGATTTTTTATGGTGGAAATGAGTGTGTTCTTCACAAGAAAAACGATAGCAAATAGTGTTACCCTATAAGATTATGGTGGCGTTGTTTGTAGCCATTTTTCTGTGAAGAGTACACGTTCTTTCACAGGAAAAAATCGTTGATTGCCTTAAATCGGATGATGGAGATCATTTTTAGTCCCAACTTTTCACGCAATAGATCGTGCTATCATGGCGTACCTATCAGACGGTCACATGTTGATGCCACGTGGCACATATCCCAAAGTGACAGTCTGATAGGTACACCCATAATCACGATTAGTTTTGGGGAAATGTGCCATGTAAAATCGCGATCTGACCGTTTGATAGGGGCACCGTGATATTAAGATTTACTATGTGGAAGGTTGGGAAGAAAAATGATTTCCATCGTCTGATTCTAGGGGTCAACTATTTTTTATGGTTAAAAAGCACGTGTTTTTCACAGGTTTAATGGGTGCAAATAATGTTACCCTAAGAAGATAATCCTTTAGAGTCCTAAAAAGGAAGGAGTCCCGGTGAAATTATGGCGCTTTTTTTTTTTTTTTGAGCCATTACTTGCACTCATTTTTAAGTGATTGCACCGAGATTAAAAAATGACTTTGTATTTTAGGGACATGTGACATGTGAAAACACAATCTGGGCCGTTTGATTTAAAGTTAATGATCTATAGATTCTTAGTGAATAAGATTGACACGAAATATTATCTTTATCATGTGATTAAATATAGTCAAAGGCTATTATTTGATTCAATGGTTAACAATAATAGATCATATGGTAAATATCGTGTTTTACTCCAATTTTATCCACTAAGGATCTATAAATCATGAATTTTAAATCAGACCACTTAAATTGCATTTTCACATGTCACATGTACCTGCAAAAAAAAATATGTATATATATAATACCTTTTGTTTATTTAGGTTAGCTCTCACCGTACTTGTATAAGTGGATAAGAAACTCTTTTGAACAAGCGAGAAAAGAGCGTCGGGCAGTTTTTCGGATTTGTAGACCGAAAGCTTATTTATATCTACTTTATATAAAGTTAGGGGCATTTCACTTGAATAAGGATCATTTTCCAATGAATTTATTAGTCAGATTTTTTAAATAAAAAAAAATCTATTTAAATAAAATTAAGAGCTTACAATAGTTATTTTTTTTATTATTATTATTTTATTAGACATAGATTTTGATTTTTGCTCTTATGAAGGTGGGAAAGAAAACAGACCCATCCATAACCAAGTGCAAAAGGAAGGGAAAACTGGACTAACGTCACATTTAAACTTGATTTGGCTAAATTCAACATGACCCATCTGGCAGACAATGTGTAGCACTAATTGAAAAGAGAGTAATTAACTTGGTAATATTTACGCGAATTTCTTGGCTGTCTGAATAATTTTTTACGCTAATTTCTTGGCTGTCTGAATAATTTCACAAGATTTCGAAGAAAGTCAATGACAAGTGGGAGATTTGTTTTAGTCTATGAGAGGGGCAATTTCAACAAGTATTCTATCTATAAATTATTTCAATCTTTTTCTTTTCGAATGATCGATCCTTTATTACATTTCTGAAATAAACAAACTAAATTCTAATTCTAAGTCTTCATCGACATCTTCCATCCGTCACAATTGTACATCGTAGCCCTAGTTAGGGCCGAGCTGAAAAATTTGGGAACCCGGTCCTAGTAGGTTAGGGCCGGGTTGAACCCTAGCCCGGCCCTAATCCGGCCCATTGAGAACCCTATGCACACATTTGTACCTCGGCACAACTAAAAAAAGGATACCTTTGTTCGCGCCCACTCATTTATTGAAAGCGCCCAGGTTGAAACCTCTTAAAACCCATTAATTGAGTCGAATCCGATGATGCGGATCATGTTTCACCCAGATCTTCACACAAACACTACAAAAAATAAGACGATTAGCGACAGTCATAAACTACCGGTATTAACAAAAAAATTGCCACTAATAGTCCTTATAGCCTTTAATCATTTTTTTGTTAGTAGCAGCAATTTTTTATGGTAAAAAAACTGCCGTTAATAGTCAAAGCCTGCATCTGATTTAATAGTTGATTATGTTAAATCAGATGATAGAGATTATGTTCCGTGCCAATCTTTGACAAAAAAGATCTTTTACATTATGGCCTTCAAATGCGACTGGTTAGATGGAGTTCTAGGTGGCATAAGTCCACATGTAATAAAAACTTGATTGATGGTACAACCATGATCTATAGATTGATTATGTAGAAGATGGGGACGCCATTGGCATTTGGGATGGTGCATTCATGTCACTAACTAAGATGTCAGGGAAAGGACTAGTAGCATTGCTCGGCATTTCTTAAACTCCACTAATACTTGTACAACCACTGCGACTTCCAAAATGCCACAAAATCATAGACCATTTTAGCATCTTTGCCTTTATTATGGCATTCAGAAATGCCGGCATTGCTATCCTATCAACGCCGGGATAGCGGCCTACTGCGCTGGGTCAAAAATTAAGCGTCGCCAAAAAATTGCGCATTGCTTGTTGCGTTTTAAACCGCCAGACGCTTGTGAAAGACGCCCGACATTAAAATCATTTTGGCGAGATTGCTCTCAACGGGCCAGATCAAAGCCTGGTTGGGGTCGATATGGCCAGCATAGAGTCCTGGCCCAGCACCTACCCGGGCAAATATTTATTCAGCCCAGCCCTTCTACAGGGCCGGACCAGACCTGGGCCGATCACGGGCCAAATTTTTTTTAACAAAAAAAATAGAAATAAAAATTATAGTTTAATTTACTTTAAATTCCTTTTTTTTTATATTTAAAATGGGGTTTGATAATTATTGTGCATGTTCAACAAGGTGATTTAAAATTGAGCCTTAGTGTTTTATTACATTTAAATTGTATAATTTATATTATATTAGAGGCTCATAAATTTATCATCTTTCAAATATATTATATGGAGAGTTTTTAGCGATGAATTTTTGCAAATATGGAGGAGGGATTTAATAGGGATAATTGAATCATTTTGATTAAAATACCCTAAGTACTAAATCGAGTCAACGATTTAATCTCAGGGCATTTTAGTAAAATGACTCTAAAGGCTAAAGGATATATATATAGAGAGAGAGAGAGGGTCGGGGATATGCACACGGGCGTAGAAATATCTCTGTGCCTGTTGATAGGAGCTCGACACGTGGCGCATCTTTGGCTGATGCGACATTCTCCCATTTTCCTCATTTAACCTCACTTTAACCATCGTTACCATTGACAGTATCATAAAGGCATAGTTGGCTGAATGTTTAACATTTATTACTCGAATGTTTAGCATTAATGGCACTTTTGTTAAAGGAGTTTGATTCTTCGTGCGAAGAGCTAGTGCTTCAAAAAGAAGCATTGATGCTTTCTTGTGTTTGCGCTAGCGCGACTAACATAAAGCGTTAGCGCTCCGTCAACGAAGAAAAGCGCCTTCTATATGACATGAAGCAACCCAAAATATTGACACGTAGCACCATTTTGTGCGAAATTACACCTGAACATATGTCATTTATTATTATTGTCAGAACATTATATGAGGAGCGAGCGAGACTGATTGGATTACGGTGCCTGCTGACATCGTAGTGTGTGATCAGCCTCAAAAGTAGCATATACAAAAATTTCGGCTTTTCCCGATAGCTGATACCCGCCGACAATACTCTCAAAGTCGCCAGTAATACTATTACCGGCCGCTAATGGTCCGCCACTAATTCCTTTGTCGCCGTTACTATTGTCGGAGGACTTTGAGCTTTTTGTCGGTGGGAGAACCTCGTTGGTGATGTTTTCCTAACGGTCACTAACTGTATGATTTACCGGCAACATATATGTTTTGCCGGCGGATAATGTGGTCGCCGGTAATAGTATACTTCTTTGTCGGTAGACACTATGGCGGCTGGTAATACTATTATTTTTTTTTGCCGGTAGACCGTGTGAGTGCCGACAATACTATTTTTTTTTTGCCGGCAGACAATGTGACTGTCAGTAATACTAATACTACTGGGTTTTTTTGCTAGCAGACTATCTGTCAGGAATAAACATTTTTTCGTCATTTGCCGACAAAGTATAGCTGCCAGGAATACCCAATTTTTTTTTTTTTGCATTTAACTGGGAATAACGTTTTTCTTGTTTGCCCCATTTGGTACTTAATTGGTATACATGCAACTCTGAATTATTGTTTGCCCCATCTGATACTTAATTGGTATACATGCAACTTTGAATTAGACCCTGTAAATTGTTCCTTATCACTCATAAAAGAAACAAATAATAAAATATAAACCATATAAATTATCACAAATCTGATATCAAATAATAAAAATAAAATTTGTTCTACCACATACAAATGAAGTTCAACAATCATTAACCAATCCAATTCAGAGATATCAATCAGTGCTTTGACGTCATTTGAAAAATAACCTACAATCAACATTTGAAGCTCTACTCTTGTGCTCAAAATAAATACAAAAAAATAAAAGTGACTACATGACTTAATTTTTTAACAATCTACCAATGCCATGTCAAAAAAATTCGCCATGCTAATTTCTTCACCACATTAAAACTGCATCACAAATTATGAATATAGTTAAGATATTAGAAAAAAAAATATTTTTAAAAATATTAATTACATAATAAAATTATTTAACTGAGAATTGTGGCCTCAATTAATGATAAAGAAAAAAGATAGATACCTCAAAATATTTGACTAGCTTGTGAGAATTGCTGCCTAAAGGCCCCAGAGTAAATTACTTGTCCTCCTCTTTTCATCAGTAGCAGCCGTCGTAAAAGGACTAGTTAGAAGATTGAAATATGCACATTCAATTTATTTAGTTAGTTTATAGTCACTAACACAATAGAATAACTGTGTCCCAATTTCTGAAATGGTTACCCTAATAACTGAATTTACACAAAAAAAAAAAAAAATCTGCTAACATTAGTCCCTTAAAAACCTTAAATGTGGCTAGTCAATGAATCACAAGAACCAAGCCCAGCACCGGTAGGCACCTTTTTATCAAGATGAATCTGCACATATTAAAAAAAAAATCAAGACCAATTTTATGAAACAACAGCTACTTATGCTGCCAAAATTAATCTCTATTTTTATCTAGTTAGGAAATTATTCAAAAGAAGTTGTCGGTACCAAGCCTTTTTCCCATAAAGGTTAAGTGCTTTGATAATCTGTAAAATGAAACGCTGAAGAAACAAGCTTCAGAAAGAACCATTTTAAGCTAATGAAAACTGAAGATGCTCCATTTCAACTTTTTATAAGAATTCATAACCATGGTGTAAAATCATTGGTTTTGAGCTTTTATCGGGACAGGTATAGAAGAGGCAACGTGACAATGGTAATGCTATAAGTTTTTGTCATCAAGTGGGACACCTGGAACATTAGTTTATAGGCAATCTCTAGTCTTTGTCGGCGATAAAAAGAATTTAATAACATCTCCTAGACTTATGACCTGCATGTAGAATAGAACCACGTGGGATCTTTAGAAATGTAGCCCCCTAACATCAAGAAACTTCAAATTTCTCATCCAATCTTCACCATCCAACATCAAGAAGAGTATTGACTTTATCTTACCATGTTAAATGGACACTAACACTCAATTTTAAGTGTAAAGTTGTACTCGAGCCGTTTCTAGGTAATAGTTACCTAATGAACTCTAATTCTCGATCCCCAATCGATTAATCGAAATTCCAAACTCGATTGATCGATTTTAAAATCGATCAATCGATTTTTCCAGCTCTCTATTTTCCAGTTACTAGAAGTGCCCAGCCGATTAATCGATTAATCAAATTTCACAAATCGATTGATCGATTTCAAATCGATCAATCAGTTTCGAGCAATTTTGTCCAGTAATCCTCCAGGCCAAAATCAATTGAACGATTTTAGAAATTGATCGATCGATTTGATCAGAATTTCAGCCCTTTGCGAGAATTTCTTCCAGCCTTCATTCCTTTCTATTTTCTTTCATTTTTCTATCTCTTTAATTGGCATTTAATTTATAAATTCCTAGAATTTATGCACAACAACTTATTCATTAAAATCCAACATGAACTCACCTTAAATCAACCCTTGGTTGACACAATGGTTGGCTCAAAGGCTAGGGCTCCTAGCTTTGACTCCAACAATTCCCAATGTGTCGAATCCGGTATTTATTGCTTGAATCCGTCTTCAATTTGGAACCTACATTACTCCTAGCAATTACTCCTTCCTTACACACTCTCTCTCTCTCTCTCCTCTTAACTCTTCTCACCAACCAAAACAAAGAGAAATGAATTCTCTTAAGCTAGTAAACCCTTATAGCTCTCCTTCAGCTTTTGTGTTAAGCATACACACTCAAGATAGGTGTATGCTACTTCTTACTTAGTATTCAAACTATACACACTTACACCTTACTTATAACCTCAACCTAAGTTGGACTCACAGTCATTGAGTTGACTTTCACTTGGTCACACCTACAATCAGTCGAGCACGCATCCCTAGGATACTATTCAAAGCTCAAAATTCGGGAATGTTACATTCTCCCTACCTTGGGAATTTTCGTCCTCAAAAATGGACCCAAAGATTCCTACGTGGAATACCCACACACACAGGCACACGTAGTTACAGTCTAAAATACACCACACATCTTGCATGAAGACAAAGCACATTTGCAATATTGAGAAGAACAATGACCAGCCAAAACAATTTGTCACATTGAAATTTGATTTGCAGTATATACAGCAGTTACCCACACCCAAAATAAGTACAATCCCAAAAGTAAAGGCATCCATGCCAGATAGTTTGATACATAACTTGTTAAAGACTTACAATTCCCCAAAAGTAATTACAATTCAAAAGTTAATTACACCACAAAAAAAATGACATAAACTCCCGCTCACGCCGTCCCCTCTCCTAGTTGATCCGCCTCGCCTAGTTGCTGTGGAGCTGAACCCGATGTGCCCGACCAGAAGTACCCGCAGCAGATGTGTCAGGAGTCCAAGTCTGCTCCTCTGCGATGCGCTGCTGGTAGTCCTCTGGGTAGATGTACCACATAGTGTAGTACATCAGGAAATCCATGCGGCGGTTCATCTGCTGGTTGTTGGCCTCCATCCTGGCCAACACGTCCTCGATAGTAGGGGCAGGGTGGGTCGCTCGTCTGCGGTGCGTTGGTGTAGAAGTAGCATGAGGTGATTGCGAAGTTGGAGTAGGTGGTACGATGGGCTGCCTCTCAGGCGGTACGGGGTCATGAAGTTGTGCTCCCTCGGCTGGTGGTATAATAGGTGGCTCCCCCCCTCTGCTGGAGGATCCTGATGTGGTGGTGGCATAGAGCCAGTCGGAGTAGGTGCTGACTCCTCATCCGGTAAACTCCTCTTCAGCATGCGGTAGCTGCGGCCCCACGAAGCGATGGAGTAAAGCTTCACATGGTCGGTGGCCTTGGGCTCGATGGGTGAAATGGCATATTCAGGGGCGTTAGAGTAGCACTCCAACATACTAGATATAAGTCGGACGTAGGTGCTGACTCCTCATCCGGTAAACTCCTCTTCAGCATGCAGTAGCTGCGGCCCCACGAAGCGATGGAGTAACGCTTCACATGGTCGGTGGCCTTGGGCTCGACGGGTGAAATGGCATATTCAGGGGCGTTAGAGTAGCACTCCAACATACTAGATATAAGTCGGACGTAGGGCATGCGCTCCTTGGGTTTCAAAGGCCCTTTCATCATCTTGCCTTTAATGTAGATCATACCCTCAAAAACAATCTTGGTAGCGTCGAACCAACACCTGCGGCATGCCGTATATAGGGCCTATTGAACCAACTCTACTCTCTCTATATCGTGGCGCATAGGGTATAGGTTGCACTTGATGATGGAATCAAGCATCCACATGTAAGGGGGTAAGTCTACCCTCCTTATAGATGACCCGGATCCCCCGATCCCTTTGGTCATCTCGGTCCTAATTTCCTTGACCGAAATTTCTTGCTCAAAAGGGGGTAAAAGGTTGGTTTCTGGTACGTGGGTGAGGTAGCACTCTAAGGACTCGTGGACATGGCGTAGGGTAAAAATGTAGGTACGACCGTCGATCTCGGTCTTGACAGTATCATCTACGCGGCCCTATTTAAGGTTTTGGTAAAACAACTGAACGAGCCTAGGGTAGTAATACTTGTGTAGCGGCTTCAAAAGGTTATCGAGGCCCGCATTTACGAGGTAGTTCCGAGCCCATTTGGCCTCACCCTCTACGTCGGGGTCGGTAAACAAGGCCTCGTCAATAATATACTCGTCCTTGCTTTTATTTGTCGCCCACCATTCATTTGGTTGGGGCAACTGTCTAGGTGGTGGTGGTGGCGGCAGCGACGATTTGCATGAGGTTTTAGCCTAGATTGTAATTGTTGAATAAATTCACTATGGGGATCAGAAGCTAATGACTGAATAGGACTAGTATCTTGACAAGTTGTAGTAGAATCCAAGATGCTATATTGTTATGATGAATTGCATGATTCATCAATTTTATGGAAAATAGGAGCTTCCACAGTTAATATTGATGATTGAGGTTGGGTAAGCTGTATAGCTTCAATTGGAGGATGTACCGATTGAACAGGTGTATCTTCCAATTTTTGCCAAACTTTTTGGAAATCAACAAGGAGATGGATTCTCCTTTCTTCCTGAGTCATTTCAGAATATTGGGATGCTTTGAACCATTTTACAAAGGGAATAATTTGATATATTGTTTCTATATATTTATAGAATTTATCATTAAATTCTTGTAATTTTTCATTAAATTTTTTTTGAAAATACCAATCACGAAGGAATGCATATTGGTCTTACTGAAATTCAGCATTAATTTCTTCACGATTGATTACAAAATCTTTTGGTTTTGTAAAAGTCATAAAACCGATTTTAAAATGAGATATTCATCTCACTAGCAGTAAGAGATTCCCTCTGTTGTTGGGTATATATCCCATGACGAATTTGTTGTTCAGAAATATGAATTCCTTTAATATTGGGTTGATTAAATTCAGGAATAATTGAAGAAGCTATTTCTGAATAGGAAGATCGAGATGTCGAGGGTATAGAAATTCTATACTAATTTCTAGATCCAGAGCCAGAATAAGATCTCCTTGCGGGAGATTATAGGGATGTAGATCTATTAAATTATAAGATCATATCACCGTTGCCATTTTGGACAATTTGTTCAATATCCTTATTGATGATAGGTTTGGGAGGTACAGCTTGGGTGATACTCCATGATTTTAGAAAATTAATATTTTCTCATGAAATCAAAAAAGGAATAGCAATATTAGAAGTGGTTAAGTTTGTTTCAATTAAAACAGTCTTCCCTGGAGGACTATGGTAATTTACCTTAGGAGCCAAGGAAGTCATCACCTTATAATGAAGGCGATAAATTAGAGTAATGGTCTCTGATCCAGGCATGAAATTGTACTCATATAACAGATTTTTGTCTGTTAACGATAAAGTTAAATTGGGAAAAATATTGAAGTATATTGGACCATGGCATAAATTGGTTTCAGCTGCTGCCATGAGAGAAGAGTACCAATAAAGGCATCTAGCATCTCTCAAAGAAGTCATTATACTATTATTATTACCCAATAAAGTAAGAGGTTTAAAGGCTACCTGAATGCAGGCCTGATGAAGGTAATTAAAGTGATTAAGATCTGCTATTAGATCTTCATTGGATAAAAGTTGAAGGCCTTCTTGGTCTTCACCAATACTGAGTGTTTGCTCAGTAGTCTTGATAGACATGTCGGTGGACCAATTAGCCCAGCTTTATTTATACAAAACTTTGGGTTTGATGAAAGGAATTGTCCATCGATTAAGCCGGTCTTCAATATCTTCCAATTCAGAATTTTTATTGAAAAAACTAAATAAAGACATTTACAACAATTTTTAATATATATATAATGTAGTTTAAAAACTAAAGAAATGATAAAGAACGATAGGAGGTACCAATAAGAGTGTAATTCTATATGTGAATAGTGATGTCGGAATAATGATACTATGGTGAATAGTAACTCATAATACTATTTGTCGATATAGGAACTACTATTCATCTTCTTCCCAAAAAACTCAAGAACTACTATTCATCTTCTTTTCTAAAGACTAGTTTGATCTGATAATGTTACGACCAAATAATGTTTTTCAAATTTGCATCCGTCAATGATTTGTGGAAGAATCCCGGCAAACAACACAATCACTGCTAACACGCCACACATTCCAACGCGACTATTAACGCTAAAAAACAATTAGCAGTAACCTTCAGATCCTTCTATTCATCATATTGAGCATTTATAAAAGTTGACAAGCAATAACCTTAGAATCCGAGAAGATAATGAACAGTACTCCTCTGCAGATGCAGAGCAAAAAGAGGACTGGTCACCATTTCCTATGCTTCCGACATCCCCTACTCATCATATGGAATTACCATGGGTTTAACCGGACATGACTCTGATACCAAATACAGAGTAGGGGGAAGAATGGTTGCGAAAAACTTTACTAAACACACTAGATCTCTTCAAACATAAATAAATAAATCAATAGAGCTCTCAAATTTATATTATGGAGAAATCAGTCTCTCATCCTCCCAAACTTCAAAGGTTTCAATGGCGCACACGTACACACACACACATATATCTAGATAAGAGAGCAACGGATACAATTGTACCGGCCCAAATTGATGAACATCTTGAAATATTATAGTGTTGGCATTTTGAATGTCAAGACCACTTTCAACAATATTAGTGCATATAAGGATCCTAGTTTCTCTTTGAGCAAATTTTTCCATATTTTCTTCTACCAGTTTTGAGTATTGCTGCAAAAGAGACAATGTAATCTCTTCGAACCATAAATATATAACGTGAATAGTTGAGACAGTAAAACCGAAGCACATTGGTAAAATCAACTACTACGTAAACTTGAGTTTTCAATAGTTCCTTAAAATGAAGTCATAGCCCACCACGGATCAAATTTGGGACATGATCTGCACTCATGGGTAATGTTGGGACGCTGCACCTCTAATGGGCAATGGTCAAGTCCATGGTGAACCTACTGAGTTATGGCTGTCAATCTGCCAAAAGCAAGGAAATTCTAATGAAATTACTCTAAAGTGGGGTGTATTGTGAGCACCACCATCCAATCTTTGCATTTTCAAAACGAAAGAGTGAATTTGATCAATTAAGATGTGAAGATAGGATTTACTCATAAGTTGTGTCCATTGAATTGTAGGTTTGTTGGTGACGATCATGAACTAGTGAAAAAGTCTAGTGCACCTCCAGACATTTTATAAGAAGTTGTATCTAGCCACCCATCTCGTGGTGCATCCCACCATATTTATATGCAGTTCGATCACATTATAATATAGTTGTATCAATGAAAAAGGCCGAAAACAGAGAGTAACAGAGCAAAAATTAGTGATCTCTATTTTCATAATGGAAAATTAGGGATCTCTGAAATGTTGATTTAGTACCCTAAATAATTGAAAACATGTGAATCTTTCACTTACGAAATCAAAATCCCTAAGGACGACTTCGTCTACTCTAAATAATCAAAAACATGTGAATTGCTCACTTACGAAATCAAAATCCCTGAGGACAACTTCGTCTGAGTTCCCTACCAATCAAACTAATGATATGATCCAATTCAGTAAAAATTAAGCGAAATTAAGAGGGAAATTGCCTAAAAACTAAGATGATGAGATGACCTTCGATGCTATCGGATTTAGCGCCATCACTTGATGTGATCCCCAAATCTCGATTTCAATATGACAAATAGTTAAATTAGGGCTCCAAATCTCAATCTTGATTTCGATTTGAGATTACCTTCGATGCTGCCGGATTTGGCGCTGTAACTTGATTTGATCCCGAAATCTCTATGCCTTTCTGCCAAATAGTCAAACTAGGGCTCCAAATCTCGATTTCAATCTGCCAAATAGTAAAATTAGGTCTTCAATGGCGTCGTCTCAAAGGTCTCGCAGCGCTAAAATCTCAGAGATTAGGCCTCGCCGACGAAGGAAATAATAAAGCAAGAATCACGAGATTTCACGTATTAAAACAAAAACCAATTTCAGAGATTTGTTTAACTTGAAAGGTTCCTCATTAACAACCATGAAATCATGTTAGGCTCGTATGCCAAAACTCATTGATTACGTTGAATCAGAGGACGGAGATCTTTTTTGCTCCAATATTTCATACAAGGGATCTTAAGGACATTATCGTAGCATCAGACTTTAGGGCCACGTTTTCAGAATCTGTGGCATGTGGAATCGAAAATTAAGGGCATGATGGTATGCTCATGACCTCAATATCGCTCATGTGGAAGATTGGGTCAAAATACATTCTCCATCTAATTCAACGTAATCAATGCTCTTTTGGCTTAGGTTCCCAACAATTTGTCGTAGGTGTTGACAAAGATACTCAATAAAAGGAATTACAGCTTTGTTTGGTGCTTGCTGTTTTTTAAGTGCAATGATCTTTTAGCTACGGTATTGGTGCCGATCTTTTAGAGACGGCTTCGAGCCGTGTTGGTCTGAAGCAAACTTTTACAGACAGTTTTCAATGTGGTCTACAAAGGTTACACCACCTATAGATGAAGTGAAACTTTTGGAGACGGCTTTGTCAATAGAGATTGGCTTTTGTAAAGGTCGTGTCTAATAAAAAGTTATTGGAGACGGCTTCAAAAAGCCATCTCCAAAATTGGTACCCAAAAGCCCTTTATTTTGTAGTGATATCCGTAACACTTGTAATATTTTTTGCGACCACTAATTTTGGGGTTCTCAATAATCGCTCATTTTTTGTCATCGATTTAGGGATTCCGAGAAATAGTCACAGGTTTCGATGGTTGAATCCCGAAATTATATTTCTCATGGCCAATTCATTTCCCATGATCAAGATGGGGTCTCGTAGGAGTGTTTGCGGGTTTCAATTGTGGGACTCCGAAATTGGAGTTCTCTTTAGTGTAGGTGCTCCTTGATTTATGTTGGGTGTGTTTATGACACTTATCCACTTTAGCTTTCAAACACCGTAGAAAGTGGAGGTGCGTTAAAGGAACATATGAGTTGATGAGTCGTTCATTCATGTCCTCATATCGTGTGATGGGTCTATTTCGAAACATACATCGAAACTCTGCACTATCTCAATATTTCTTGCATGGCACACCAATCTCGTTTTGACGAGTCTAACCTTACACTCGTCCGACACGTCATACGAGTCAAAATACTCCTCTATGCTAGACAACCATCCCACGAAGTTGCTGAGATTCATCCATCCCTCAAAATTTGGAACCCCATTCAGAATAGATTTTAGAAACGTCTCAGCATGGTCGTACTCAGGTTCACAATGATGTGGATATCTCCCAACTCTATTTCGATCCAAACCGTTCGAAGTCCGACTATGATTTTGAGTATGAGCTTTTTTAAAGTCTCATGTTGAATTTGCATTTGGGCTTGAAGGGCGGCTTGACCTGCGATAAACTTCGTCTCAAATTCATTAAGAATGGTTTCTATCCTATCGAGATCCATGATTATACTACACAACTAAATGATACAAGACAAATCTATATGATGCAAAACAAATCTGAAATAATGAAAGACAAATCTAAAATGATGCAAAACAGAACAACAAAAGGCATAAATCCTAGAAACTATATAAACATTGAAACCTTAAAACTAAACTAATTCTTTGATACTAATTTGATGTGGGAACTTACCAAATGCAATGCTAGGGTTGAGATTAGGATTAAAATTAATTCGAACAATGAAAAATAATCATTTCTCATGACAAATTATCACGGAAGATTTTAGAAATTCAATTAGATGATTTAGCTCTGGCCTAAAATAGAGTTACTTTTCGTGTACGTTTCCTATCGGATCTAGAAGAATAGAGTTCTTATAAACGATTAGATCTCGATAATTTTAGGGTGTCGAACGAACTCGCAAGCGAGGTCTCTCGATACTAAACAATAAAAGGCTAATAATAAATTTATGATGAATAAATAGGTTAATTTTATATTTTTATGAGATGAATAGGCTAGATCTGAAAGAAAAGTTGTCCTCGCACCAAATCGAAAGCGAGAATCGAAGAATCGCTCTCCTTTTTAAAAGAATCACACCCTCATGAAAGTTTAGAACTCTCAATTTTGCATAAGCAATTTTTATTAATCAAAAAATTATAATAAAATTTTTTACAAGCCTTTAAATAGGCTAACTAATGCATAAAACTAGAAATCCTAGTGTAACTTTAATTCCTAATTTAAATAAAAGAAATACCCTAATTCTTCTAAAACAATAAAGAAATTAATCATATTTCTAATAAAAGAAATATATCTTATTTTCTAAAATAAAATAATAAAAACGACTAATCCTAATTCAAGTAAGAGTCTTGAAATTAAAGAGACTAATCGTAATTCAATTAGGAGTCTTGAAATTCGTTACTCTTTGTGCAGCTTTCAAAAATTAGCCATAACTTCTTCAATACTTATCAAAATTGCTTATTTTTTGGCTCGTTCGAAAGCTACTTCGATAAGCTTTCAAATATGACCAATTTCGCATCAATTTGACTTTATTTGATACTTCAAAATAGGCTAAAAATAAAAGTGACTGGATTGAAACTTGAAGATATTCTGATTATAAAATTTTTAGCAATAAATTTTAGATTTTCTTCTTTTTGACCACACGAATCTTTAACGAGCCTTTTTTTTTTTTTTAAAGTTTATTTGTGAGTCTACTTTCTCTTTTGACATCTTTTCAAATATGACCAATTTCGCATCAATTTGACTTTATTTGATACTTCAAAATAGGTTAAAAATAAAAGTGACTGGATTGAAACTTGAAGATATTCTGATTATAAAATTTTTAGCAATAAATTTTAGAGTTTCTTCTTTTTGATCACACGAATCTTTAACGAGCCTTTTTTTTTTTAAAAGTTTATTTGTGAGTCCACTTCCTCTTTTGACATTTCCTCTTTATCCGACCACGATTGCGGTGTGTAGGTTTCAATTTTGCATTAGTCGAGTAATATTTTAAAGGGTTCAAACAAATTCTTCAATTAAAGTTGAGTTTTTGATAGCACAATAGATATCCATAATTCCTTGCTTCCTCATAAAGTTTTGAACAATATTTTATTATTAGCACTATTATTTTTGAGGATTTTAGTGACATTAGACTTCAAAGAGTTAATATAACTTCATTCCTCTACATGAAGTTAATTCATATTCTGGCAAAAAAAAATATTCAGTATACCTTATCTCTCCTATGAAATAGATTCATTTTCACATTACTATCCACTTTGATCAATTAACTTACTAACTTTATTTATATTTCATATAGACATTGTGAGAATAGTTGTCAAAGTCAAAGACTCTGCAATTGTCACAACTATAAAAACCAATCGAGATTTATTAAAACGTGAAGTTATCATTATTGGTGAATGGTAAATTTCTACTATAAATATCAATTCTTCTATTTTATGTTTATTTATTATATGCATTATATGATTTTTTTGTATCTTAATAATTTTATTCAAATTAAACTTACATTATAGGAAGAGTTGACGTAAAATGAAGGTGAAAGGTTCAATCAAATGTCAATCATTGTAGTTATTTCATTGACTACCAATAAATTTCGAGGTACACATTAACAATTTATTTATTAATTTATATGAAAATGTTATTAATCTATATTCATTTATCTTTTATTCATCAGGAGTTATTTCTCTTACTACAACACCAATAATTGTAATTCAAGTTAATCTAAGTATACCAAAAGTTGAAGATATAAAAAAAATGGTAATATAATGTTATCATTTTTTTTCTTAATTTTTTTTTTAAGTCTTAATAATTCTTATATTTCAAAAAAAATAATAGGCGCAATACAGGTCTCAATCTTAAAAAAAAATATTCATTTGAAATAAATTCAAATAATACTTTCATGAATGTGGAGCAAGTTCCACTTAACGAAATAGTCAACTGTAAACTCTTCACCATTTGAGGTATTAACTTTAACTATAAGTTATAAATTTTTTCTTTAGAATGATTATTTTATTTGTTATTTTATTTTTAAATAATATTTTTTTTATATTTTATACTATTATTGTAAAGTTTTAATTAGAAACATGCATCAAGATAAGGATCTTTAGTATCCCGCATGCAATATATGCAAAACAAGAGTTATTTTAAAAGAAAACCAAGCTGAATGCAAAAAGTGCAAAAATCAAAATATAGAATACATGTTATGGTAATAACTTTAATATAAATAAACTTATCAATTCTATTTAAGCAATTTTTAATGTCTTTTACTAAAGGCACACGTCTTCTCTCCCCGTGAAAGCCTTCTCTCTCCCTGTGAGAGTTTGCTCTCTCTCCCTATGAGAGTCCTTTTCTCTCTTCTCTTCCCCTCCTTTGTGCAGTGTCTTGTTTCTCTCTCCCTGGTGTCTTGTCATGGAGGACACCATTGATATCTTCATGGAGGATCTACACGCAAAACTCAATCTTACTCCAAACAAACAAGTTGAAGTGGTTGCTAAACTTGATGAGATAAATGTTTCTATTGGTCACTATCTTATGGGAAAAGCCCTTTGCCCTAGGAAGATAAACTCTGAAGCATTCGAACTTATGGTGGATCGGATGTGGAACTTAAAAAATGATCTAAGCTTCAGGGAGATGACTAAAAATGTCTATCTTCTTAGCTTTCCCAACCAAGCGAACTTAAGTCGTATTCGAAAACAAAGACCTTGGAGTTTTGATGGTCACCTGATATTTCCATCTGAGCTATTGTCGGATAAATCAATCAATGAAGTTGAGTTCAACAAAGTTGCTTTCTGAATTTACATCTCAGGTCTCCCTCTTGGTGTCATGAATTCTCAAGTAGGTGAAAAGATTGCTAAAAATTTGGGAGATCTTGAGAGAGTTGATGCAGATGATAATGGCAAATGTTGGGGTCCTTTTCTTTGAATAAGAAAATGTATTGACATCACAAAGCCTTTACGGCAAGGTCTACGATTCAAATTCCCAAACCTTCCGACTAAATGGCTACAAATTCAATATGAGCGGCTTCCTAATTTCTGCTACATCTGTGGTGTTTTCAGTCACACACAAAAGGATTGTTGTACTTCTCCAACACCCAGCAACGACTCGACAAAAAATTACCAATATGGAACTTGGTTGCGATCTCAAAACTCACCTAGAGTTTTCTTGAGTGGAGTTTCTATTGTGATAACCAGAGGCTCTGCAGAGGAAGGAGCATCGGAGAAGACGACATCTCCACCGGTTGAGAGTCCCCCAAAAATCTGCAAAAATCATGAAGTATCGGCTGCAGTATCTCAGGCGTTAAATAAGGAAACGCCTAATCCCATGACACTCCTTGAGGTAACGACTACAACACACTCTCCATATCCCAATGACCAAGCCCCTCTTTTAGCCAAAACCCCTACTTCCTTGGAACCACAATCTCTTTTGAAAGATACTCAGAATTCCTCCTCCCTTTTTTTATTGGTGAAAAGCAGACAAAATCCCTATCTCATCCCTTACCTTCTGTGCCCACGTTTGATACCGAAGCTTGCCATCTTTCGAACAAATCAAGTCATCCCTTAATTTCGAAACTGACCCAAACGAGCTTGAACCCGCCTCTTGTTTTTCAAAGTCAGACCCAAGGTATCCAGCCCACGAACCTCACCTCATTACTAATTGCCCAAAACAGGACCCAAATAACGCATAACCTGAACCAAACCCCGAACGCAACCCAAGCAAACTTGGACCCGAACCAAAACACCCAGACCTCATACCAGCCCACAACCACTAATGATATGGAACAGGTCAACATTTACTCAAAAGTCACCACATCTGTTGATTTCTCCCTACCCTTTGAAACCACCTCTCCCTTAAAATTCTCCCCATCCATTTCCGTTACTCCTTTTAACCCAACAATACAACAGGACCCCCAACCCTTTGAAACTACTGATCGGTTTTAAAGTGTACCCTTGTAAGTGTACAAGATCTATCGTAATACGGTGAAATCAATGGTATCGAACCCACAGGAAAGCGTGAAATTTAATTAATCTCTAGGAGCGTAAAACGAACCTAAGGAAATACCAAAGGTGAGATTTTATAAAAGATTAAGAAAAACTATCAACTACACAAAATGTGATCAATGGAATCTAAACAAAGCCTATGCAAGAGAAACAATGATTAATCAAACAACGATGAAAAGATGATTAAGGAGTCTGCTAACTCTAAATTTATAATTTTTCTACCAACAAGCAATCACACATTTCAATGTCAAATTATTTGCCCTCATTTAACTATAAGAAAAATAAATCGTAAAGAATGTGATTATTGATCCGGCATACCCTATCCAAACACTATGACGCATCCAATCACGGCATGAATCATGCGAAGGACATAGTGTATCTCACATACGAAATCATAACAGTAAGATTGTAACAGATGCCCTATGTTACACCCACACTCGCGAGTATAGCCACGGGTCTGGTCAAGCGTGTGCCTTACACGAGACACAAAAGGGGTCATTTATCGTAGATTACCTATAGTCTAATTAATGTTAGTGAACTGTATGGGACTCTTGCCTTGCCTAGCTTAGCTACTTAAAATGGTTGGAATATATATATATATATAGGTGTCTGTGTACATGTTTTACACTCAAGTCTAAACCTAGACTTCCTAATACTTATAGTAATATATACGTGTATAAGGTGTGCTTGCCTTACACTACAACATCACCATCTAAGGCTTATCAATTAAATCATGTTTTAACTTATATGGGGCTACATTCAAAAATGCATTTACTGCTTTACAAAGGAAGTTACCATGAGGAGCTAATAAGCTGCTTGCCTTGCAATTACATTACACGGCTGCATGAGTCATTCTTGACTCTCATGCACGCAAGATACAAACCCAGTATAAAAGGTGCCATTGACATCTTCCCTAGCATACGTTGAACTCTTAAGGAAACCAAAATATAGATCTCTCCGTTCTTTCCTTCCCAGCACAATCAAAACCAAATTTAGAAAATACCACCTTACTGTTAGAACTTCAAGCTCACCTCTTGTATTCAACCTTTTGGTCGAGAGTATTGCAAAAGCAAGCACTTGATCTCAGAGAAACCAGTCGGTCATTGGTCTTGCAAGGTCGACAACATAGCTATACGTTCGGCACCGCATCATCGTAACCGCAAGTCCACCAAAAGGTACAATAACAAACACGTTACTATATCAGAATTTATAAGATACTCGATCTATGGTGCACCTAAGATCGCATCGGCAGCACAGAAGTGGACACTATGTGATGTTGGAGTTGCACGAAGAATATATCATGCCAAGATCATTAACTCGTGCACTCCGGGTCTTCCATGACCGAACTGAATGAACATAGGATATCTCATGCCCAATTTAATGCTGAAGTGAAGAGATCTATATATAGATATCTCTCTCTCTCTCTCTCTATATATATATATATATATATATATATATAATATATATGCAAAACCACAAAGGCACAGAAAAATGGAAAGAGGCAGGGGCTTACCACGGCAAGCCATGTGTTTAGGTTTGCCGCGGAAACCTCACAAGGTTGCCGCGGCATGGTGTCCAGCTAAGCTGCTTGCCGCGAAAACCCTTGTGGCTTGCCGAGGCAAGCTGGGGTCTGGGCCATGGGTATGTGCTTTAAGTTGTCATGTGTTGTCAAGATGTCTTGTGTATTGCCCTAAGGCGAGACACGATCAAATGCATTTAGATACAGTCTATGATGACCACTAACCAAGTAAATAAACACTAAATCGCTAAACATAAATGCCAGAAATTTGGTGTACATGATGAGCACGTGCTTGGATACATGCGTACACGGGTAGTCAGTTCTACATTAGCATGATATAAGGTAGGAAATTTATCTTGCTAAATTATGTTTATTTGCTTATTCACGTCTAGATAGCAAAGTAATATCCATATAAATATGCCTAGGTATTGATTGTGTTGAATGTATACGCATATCATACGAGTCCAATCCAACATGAGTAAGAATGATGCATAATCAAGATAATAATTGGAGACACTTGAGTTTTGATACGAATGTGCCCATGCTATATTTAGTTTTGATGTATGATGTTGTAGGGCTATGCCATATTCAGTTTCAATATTTTAATAGTTTAATAAACATGCTAGTATACAGATAAGGTAAATATGTGGTTTTGCATGATTGAAACGAGACCAGTTTCAGTTTAAATATTTCATGCTGATGAATCCTAATGCTTATATAGACATGGTTAAATAGAAACATGCAGTTCAATATATATACGTAACAGACCTTTGTATATATGATTTTTGTATACACCATACCACACATAAGCATATCTGGTTATCTTGCTTCGCCTTGATGCCGAGTTTTCGTTTTGCTTTGTTATGGTGCCAAGTGATCTCGCTAACTCGGGAGCTTGACGGTGTAAATCTTGAATGCAAGTGATCCTGCCAACTTGGGAGCCTGCCAAGTGATCTCGTTAACTTGGGAGCTTGATTATTTTTTTGGTCGAAGTGATCTCGCTAACTTGGGAGCTTGACAAGTGATTCCGCTAACTCAGGAGCTTGATGTTTTTTGTTCCTACACACGTCTTTGCACCTCTGCTAGCCCTGCTTTATTTCAGCATGATCCACACGAATTCTAGTATCTGTTGCACCATCATGAATCGTGGTCTTTCTTCAGCATGATCATGTAGTCGCATAATAATGACTTGTTTATATTATGGTTGATAAATAATGCTTCGACTTTATTATATGCCTCAAGAAGTGAATTGGTCAATCTAATATATAATTAGCAATGTAAATATCCCTGCTGAGCTTTGATGATAGCTCATCCTATGACTTCAATGTTTTAGCTGCAAATCTTGATCCAGAGCAAGCAGCTGACCCCACCTACCAGCCAGACGAGGAAGAAGAGGAGGACGAAGAAGAAGACGAAGAGGAAGAATTTGTTGAATAATTCTTCCCTAAATAGGTTTGTGGTTTGAGAGAGAGAGATAGAGGGTTTTTATATAAACTTGTATTAATCACGTATGATATTTTGATGTTTTGGTCTGTGATGTATAGATTTTCTTTCCATTGTTTAGGTAACAGGTGGCTGTCATCGGTGGAAAGCTATACATCTTCTCTGTTATCCTTCCTTATAGATAGAGTTTTATAATTTCTTGCGCAGATGAATAAATATCAGTTGATTTTGCCATATTATTGCTTGTCAGAGTGAGTACATTGCTTCCGTATTTACAAGACTTTGTACAAATTATGATACCTTTGTATGATAGGATCATATTAGGTGATCCGACGACGCGACGATTCCAATATACGATTAAGGGAAACATCGGGTTGTCACAAAGATCCAATCACAAGACATCCTAAATTAGTCTACAAGATCAGATCTAGGTGGAATAATTCGTTTATTGTCGTCAATCACACGGTCAATGACTATAAATGAGTATTCGATGATAACACAATATGTTCAAACTGAAAGCCGTATGATTCAATAATTATGACAATAAATACAAATATCAACCCTCATTTAACTACAAGAAAAATAATTCAAAAAGAATGTGATTATTGATCCGACATACCCTATCTCAACACTATGACGCATCCAATCACAACATGAATCATGCGAAGGCATAGCGTATCTCAAATACGAAATTACAACGGTAAGAACCAATCATACAACATCCTAGATCAGTCTACAAGATCAGATCTAGGTGGAATGACTCCTTTATTGTCTCAGATAACCAAGATCGACGACTATAAATGATCATTCAATGATAATATATTAAGTACACACTATTAGTCGTATGATTCAATATTTGTAAAAAGAAATGATTGAGATGAAAATAAATTAGCTACTTATCTAGGGGTCGCTCCTCTTTGAATGAACGGTTTTAGCCGTTCACCTCCAATCCACACGCAAGACACAAGTCCAAAATCATCAAACACATTCTTTAATTTATCAAATGCTCGAATCTTTTAGGAAAAGATTCGAAACCGTACAAAGCTTTGGTTCCTAATTATAACTAATTATCAAAAATTAAAACTACAAACTGAAAAACTAAAGAGAAAAACCCTAAAGAAAAACTACTAAAAATTGGCCAAAAAGGCCTAAAAGGAAGCATGCCCAAACCCTAAACATTGCTCTGTTTATATAGGGCTTGAAATAAAAATTTGTCATATATAGGTCAATCGATTGAATTCAAAATTTGATTTTTGGCAGATTTATTTGAATTTGAAATCAATCGATCGATTTCCATATCTCAATCGATTGAGTTCAAATTCAAATTTAAGAGGGAAAATAGTTGTCATCCAACTCAATCGATTGATTTTTAAATTTCAATTGATTGAGTCTGACTTGTGGCATATTTAGTTCTCTTCAACAATGGCTGGATCAAGCGGTTCTTCCACAGATTTCGGTGTTTTCGTTGGCCCTTTGGTTCAATGTTCTCATGTAACCCTTAATTACGCTCAATTATGCTCTTTTAAGATTCAACGGTCAAAAACACCTGCAACCACTAAAACTACATAACAGCCGTCATATTGCTTTGATCAGATCGCTAAATGTTGGTATTATGGTGCAAAATATAGTCACATTTCGGTGCAGATCAACTACCTCTCCCTTAAAATCCTCCCCTTCCTTTACTCCTTCTAACCCACTAATACAACATGATCCCGTAATCCATGGGGTATCCAGAAGTGGAATAAAACTCCGAAACTTCAAAAGTCTGGCACGTGTTGGCCACCCACCCTTTCCTGAACCCCATGATCTGAAAATTGATGACATCAAAGTTGATAACCCTACCATATCATGTGTTAAGAAACCTGAAAATCTCCCCATCATCAACCCCTCTCCATATTAGGCCGAAGTTTTCAAACCAATTAATTCGTGCAAGTGATTTGCGTCGATCCATGCTTAGTCAGCCCCGACCCATAGTAAACCAAACCCAATTTAATACTGACCCGACCAAGAATCCCCAAAGCATCGAACCCGATTGCTCAATAATTCCACACTCTGGTAATCAAAGAATACCCAACCCACCTGTTGATGATCAATTTTCCACCCCAACGTCGTTAGCTGAAGAGAAGGATCGTTTGCTAAGAGCTAAGAAAAGAAGAAGAAGCACTCTTGACTCGGTTGATGATGATGATGATGATGTTTTTATCTCAGCGATGGTTGCTTCGCAACCTCGTCGAAAATAATGAAAATCTTAAGTTGGAACTATCAGGGTCTTGGGAATTCGAGCACTCCAACTTCTACAACGGAATGAAGATCTTGACTTTATCTTTCTCAAGGAGACAAAGTTATGTACAAAGCGGATGGAAAAGGTGAAGTTTAACATCGACATTCAGAACGGTTTGTTTGTAGATTTGGTGGGAAGATCAGGAGGGTTCACTCTTTTATGGAAAGGTAGTTACAATGTAGAGCTTCAAAGCCAATCCAAAAATCATATAGATGTCATTGTCAAAGAAGATTTAGACGGATCTCATTGGAGATTGTTGGGGTTCTACGGTGCTCCAGAGAATCATAACCGTACGAACTCATGGGATCTATTAACGTCGTTGGGAAGGCACAATGACCTCCCGTAGGTGTGTTTGGGCGATTTTAATTAAGTTCTCTTTCAACATGAAAAAAAAGGAGGTATTCCTAAACCTCAATCCCAACTAAGTTCGTTTCGTAACGTTGTGGATCAAATTGGTTTACGTGATCTAGGTTACTCAGGGCACAAATTTGCATGGTCTAATAAGCAAGAGGGTAGCGATCTCATTGAGGAAAGACTTGATCGAGTCTTTGCTAATGTCGAATGGTCACATATTTTTCAGTTGGCAGCCGTTTCTCATCTTATCTCTTCAAAATCAGATCACCCATCCCTTTTGGTAGCAGATGTAATAAAAAAATGATGAATGGAAAAAGGGACAAAAAAGATTTCATTTTGAAGCCATGTGGACTCAGGAAGAGTAGTGTGGAAATATTATCAGAAGCAATTGGAATAATTCCTTGGCAGTTTCTAGGACCGAGAATTTATGTGAAAAATTATCGGTGGTGTAAAAAGGTTTAACAAGGTGGAGTAAGATTAGGTTTGACCAAATTCATGCGAAGATCTCCAAGTTGCAACAACAAATCAAGTTGGGAATAAACATAAATTGGATGGATTGTAATCAATCGGATGAAAGGAGTTTCAAGAGAGAAATAAATGATCTCTTGCAAAAAGAAGAGATGATGTGGAAGCAACGTTCCAAGGAATTGTGGCTTAAAGAAGGCGATAAAGACACCAAAATTTTCCATTCGGCGGCATCTCAAAGAAAGAAAAATAATCGGATTGTGGGTCTAAACGATGATAATGGAAGATTGTACGCTGCCAGGTCAGATATTGAGAGGATTGTTTCTGATTATTTCTTAAGGTTGTTCACTTCTTCACATCCGAGCCGCATTGATTGAAGTCATCCAAAATCTTGAAGCAAAAGTGAATGCAGAACAAAATAGGTGGCTGGTTCGTGAATTTTCGGTCAAGGAGGTCCGCGTCGCTCTCTTCCAAATACAACCACTCAAATCTCGAGGTTTTGATGGTATGCCCCCTCTCTTTTTTCAAAATTATTCGGATACTGTGGGTCCTTTGGTTACTAGTTGCCCTCCAATACTTAAATGGTAATTTGGATATATCTATTGTCAATGCTACCCATGTTGTCTTGATCCCCAAAGTTAAAAATCCTAAATGTCTTTCTCATTTTCGTTCGATTAGTTTGTGCAACGTGAATTATAAAATTATTGTGAAAGTACTTGTTAATCGTTTGAAAGTGATCCTCCCCACCGTTATTTCAAAAAATCAATCCATTTTTTATCCCTGGCCGGCTTATTACCGCTAACTCCCTTTTAGCCTATAAAATTGCTCACTTTTAAAAAAATAAAAGGCAAGAAGGGTTGGTGTTCTCTGAAACTCGATATAAGCAAAGCCTATGATCGAGTTGAGTGGTTTTTCCTTAAAAAAACTCTCATAAAATTGGGATTTAATGTCAGATGAGTCTCTCTTATAATGGGGTGCGTCAAAACGGTCTCTTATGAATTTCTTATAAATGGACAAGATGTTAATAAGGTGGTCCTGTCTAGGGGTCTTAGACAAGGTGACCCAATGTCCCCCTATCTATTCATGTTGTGTGCTGAAGTGTTCTCTAATCTTCTTTCCATGAGTATTCAAAATAAAAATATTTTATGGATTCGCATGTGTAGAGGAGCTCTAGTCATATCCCACTTATTCTTTGCTGATAATAGTATTGTCTATCACATGACAAAGGAGGAAGAATGTGAGGAAATTGTGAACACATTAAAACTTTAAGAGGAGTCTTCGGGTCAAATTATTAATTTTGACAAATCGAAGATCTCTTTTAGTTATAATATGCAAAATGATGCTCGACAAAAAATCATGAATATTCTTCAAGTCAAAGCGATGGGCACTCATGAGAAATATTGGGCCTTCCTATGTGTGTGGGGAGATCTAAAAGAAGGGCGTTCGAATAAATAAAGGAAAGGATTTGGAAAAATGGGATGAAAAATAAAACTTTTATCCAAAGAGAGAAAGGAGATATTGATTAAAGCAATTGCTTAAGCTATTCCCACTTACATTATGAGTTGCTTTAAACTACCCTCCTCTTTAATCAATGAGATGACGTCATTAATTGCTAAATTTTGATGGAGCCATGGTGGGAATGAAAAGGGCAAATATTGGAAAGCGTGAAAAGAAATGTGCAAACCGAAAATGTGTGGAGGGATGGGATTTAAGGAACTTTTAGCCCTTAAACCAGCAATGTTAGCCAAGCAAATTTGGAGACTCAAAAAATCGGGGCCCTATTGTCGGGTGAGTCTTTAAAGCAAAATACCACCTGAATGGTAGTGTTTTTGAAGTGAAATCATATGGCAATATATCTTTGACCGGGCTAGTATCATGTCGGCTAGGAAATTAATTGACAAGGGCATAATTTGGAGAGTGGGTAATGGAAAATCAATTTGGGCTTGGAAAGATAGGTGGATCCCATGAGAATCTACCTTCAAAGTGATTTCATCGTGTACTAGTAATGGGGTATGAAAGTTAAAGAGTTCATATTACAAAATCCGAGGCGGTGGGATGAAGTGAAAATTAGGGGCCATTTTGTTGATGTGGATGTAAAGAAGATTCTAAAAATTCCTCTTCAATAAACTAATTTTGAAGATAAGCTGGCATGAGCTTATGACAAGAAGGGTATATTTTCAGTTCATAGCGTGTACCATATCTCACGTGCAGTCGAATCAAAGTCGAATAACCTTGCTTCATCCAGTAATAAAACAAATAAGGTATTTTGGAGAGACTTATAGGTATCTTGCATCCCTAATAAAGTGAAAATCTTTGAGTGGCGCGCTTGTTCGAACACTATTCCGGTCAAATCCCAATTGCATAACAAGATCCCATTTATTCCTCCTATTTGTGATATTTGTGAAAACATTGAAAATGTGGAACATGCCCCTAGGAATTGCCACAAAGCTGAGATGTGTTGGTTTCCCTCTCCCCTTGGCACTCGTTCATACCTCTTGCGACACCTCACCTTTATGGATTGACAATGGACCTTCATGCCACCATCGGAAAAGATATACTAGATGGTTTTTTTACTATGGCTTGAGCAATTTGGAGCGAAAGGAATCGGGTTGTTTAGGGTGAAATGGCTAAAGATAATATTGTAGCTTCAACGTTTCGTTATCTGACCGATTTTCAAGCAACATTTTCAAATGGATATGTTTGTGCCCCATATTCTCCTACCCAATCTCATAGTGTTTGGGCCCTTCCAACATTTGATACTTTTAAAGTAAATTTCGATGGGTCAAGGTGTGTTGATGATGGAGCTATGGGTATTGGTGTAATCATTCGTAATAGCTCGGGTTTGGTTATCGGTGCTATGGCTAAAAACTACTCAAATGTCTCCTCGGCGGATCATTGCGAAGCTTTAGCCTGTTTAGAGGTTGTTCTTTTTACCTCTAAAATGGGCTTCACGAAGATTGTTTTTGAAGGTGATTCAAAGCGAGTGATTAATGCGATATCTTGTCTGAAATCTAAAGACTCAGAGCTTTCTATCATGTTTGAAGATATTAAGGTTGTAACTAGCATCTTTCTTTCACTATCTTGGTTGCTTGTTTGTAGATCCGTAAATAGTGTAATGAATAAATTAGCAAAGCTTGGTTGTCATCATGAATGTAATGAGGTTTGGATTGAGGACGCCCCTCCCCAATGCCATGACCTGATTGCTGCTGATTTTTCTAGTAGTTAAAAACATGGATATCTCATTTAAAAAAAATTCAATTTAAGTTTGTAATTTAAGTTCATAACTAATTATCAATATATATACATTGTAGTTATGCACTTCGTGTATAAATTGATGATGAGAGTGGAGAAATATGGCTCACATTATTTCAAAATGAAGCAAAAATTCTTATTGGTTCTTCCTCGAAATATCTTATGCTTTTAAAATTGATGATAATATTTTTTATTATATTATATTTTCTTATTAAAAAAATTATGACTAATTATATTTTATTATATACAAGATGGAGATAAATAATTTCAAATTCACATGAACAAATATCTCGAAAATAAGTATTTCTTTCAAGTCAAAGTGTAAGATACGATTTACCCAAATCGTCTTACAAGGTCGCACTACAAAAATAAGGTGTTTTAGCAACACTTGCTGTTAAGACAATTTTTGATAGCAGCAGGACTAATAGCAACAGTTTTTGGTAGCGACAAAACTAATAGCAGCAATTTTTTATTAAAAAAATTACCGCTAATAGTCTTATTTATTGTAGTGTTGTACATATGTCAAAGCATTAAATACGAGATTACGGATGATAAGACAATAAAATCCTCAAGGAAGTTAAAGTCGAGAAGGAATAAATACCCATTTTTTATTTAATTGTATTTTTCAAATTATACTTATTTGTTAGTTTTTTATTTTTTTTCTTCATGTTCTATAATTAACAATATAAGTTATATACATATTTTATTTTTTATTACTTTTTTTTTATAATTTTAAATTATACATAATGAAGACATGAAACATAGTAATTATTGTTTTTTTTTTTAAAAATTTTTGGTCTTTAATGAATCATTAAACATAGTGATGAACACTTGAAATATTATATATTTTTTTATGTTCAAATTATTTGATAGATGTTTAAAAATCAAGTTTAATAATTTAAAGGTTCTAATGTCCACGTGCATTTGCACGTGCCCTCTTACTAGTAGTTTAAAAAAAAAAAATATTTTTTTATTTTTAAAAGCTAGAGTTAAAACAAGGTAAAAATCAATGATATTTTCTTAAATACGACTATTAAATACTTTAGCTAAATGTTATCTAGAACTTGGTAGTCTTTCCGCACGCTTCCCATGGAGACGTCTCAGGCGGACACTTAGCCGAGGTCGTACCATTACGCGTCAAGTACAGCTTTGGACAAGCAAGGCATTTTGTTTTTGTTATAGGGTAAATCCGTCCGATCGTATTAAAGACTCTAGAGTTCAGTGACTTTTACGTAATTTCGTCGTTATAGTTGAAAACTGGCAAAAAGGACGCAGTAGAGAGAGAAAATATGCTTGAGAGAGAGAGAGAGAGCACATTTAGGTTGGGGTTTCATGGCTTAGAGAGAGAGAGAGAGGGTTAGAGTTTCACTGATTGATTTTTGTTTTCTTTATTTGTTCTTTCTGAAACTCTATCATCTTTCTACAATGAATTCCACGGCCGATCCAGAAAGTTCATCTCCGCTGATGGCTCCTCCCTCTTCAATCGCCCTCGAACCTGATGAGATCGATCTCGAAGCAGGCCCTGGAGAGCAAATCCAGTGCAGAATTTGCCTAGAAACAGATGGTACCTCTTTCTGTTTTGATCAGATAGGGTTTTTTAGGGTTTCCTTAGGGTTTTTTTGCTAATGTGAGCCGGTGCATCGTCACCGGAGTTAGAGAGGATAGTGATGCAGGCGATTTGAGTGGTTGAAGTACCGTTGAAGAAAAGATTCATCATCAATATTCTACCTTATAGATTAATTTTTCCTTGAAACAGATGGTAGTCCATCAAGTTTGATTTTTAGGGTTTTGTTAATGTGCGCCGAAGCATCGTACTGTTGAAGAAAAGAATCATCATCATCATCCCAGCCTTACCCATCTTGTTGAAGAAAAGAATTCTTAACTGGCAAATGAATTTTTCACTTCAAAGCAAAGAAATTTTATGGTGTTTGCCGTTGTTATTAATGGCATAATGAGAATTTTTTTAATTTCCAAAACCTTTAAAAGTCAATTTAATTTCTGTTGACTTTCTTTTTTCCTTAGTTATTGATAGAAAAGAAACCAGATCGGTGACTGGCCGTGTGGCCTACAGTCTTTGGGAGTCGCCCCAAGGGGCTGGGACTCATGCCCACGTATTGCTGACTCTTGCCCTGCCGGGCTGGGGATGATGAGACTTGATGGTGCGCTTTAGTCCTACCGGATCACTCGCTTTAAAAAAGATTTTGGGCCTGTAGCACAATGGGAGGTTGACAATATTGCAATCTCATGGTCGTCGGTTCAAGGCCAGCTTACCAATAAAAGAGAACAACAACAAAGATATAGTAAATTAAAAACCGTTGCTTGTTGTAAAACTCGTGTATTTTTTAATATCTATGTCATTTACAGCCACAATTTCTGGTAGGTCTATCACATTGGATTCTGTTGCAATCTAAGAATGATTCATTGTCTGTTTTTTGATCTGCAATAATTTGTGGCTATAGCCTATAGCTATCACTTACCTTTCTAAAACTACTAGTGTATTATAGAAGTACAGTTTTCTGTCTCACTATGGTCGAGGACCTTGAGGTGTTTGGATTGTCTGAAACACACATTATCGGAAAAGAATGAATTAGTTTTTGTGAACCTCCCTGAACCTGGTTGTTTAAATGGCCAGGGTCACTGTTTTCATACCATCTGTTGAATCCATTCCAAAAACTTTATTATGAAGTGGCAGTTCAATCATATGTTACGCAAGGTCTTGGATTGGAATAAATATTTCAAAGTTCATTAGCAAATGTTTCAGCATTTATGATTGGTGAATCGTGTCATGTTATATTGCCATAATCAATATTTTAGTAAATTTTAGGCAGGCTGATTGCTAGATTTGTCTAAATAAATTCTTTCCAAGTAGTTTTATAATTGCAAGTTGGTGTTCAGTTTTTTTATTTGACCAGCATGATGATTTATTTATTTTTCAGGTAGGGATTTCATTGCTCCTTGCAAATGCAAAGGAACCTCAAAATACGTCCACCGTGCTTGTTTGGATCACTGGCGAGCCGTAAAGGTACATGCAAACTTGATGATATCTTGCTCTGATTATAATAGTATCCATACTAAACTCTTATAAAGATCATGTACACCAAATTGTACACTCTAGCCCCACTAGAATCTAAGGATAAGCTGACTAGAGTCCGTTTTTAGGAACTGGTGCTTCTTGAGGGCTAACTACTGGGCCAGATTGGAATGTTTGTCCGAGAAAGATGAGACATAATATTCGTTGTTTCTCTTGGTCCATTTATCTTATTTGGTTCAGTGCTAAGTGCTAACCAACTAACTCAATCGTCAACCAATGGGCTGATATATAGAATTTAATTTTTTTCCTGGTAATTTTCTTGATATATTTCATTTTTGAAGAACTTTCTCCATTTTAAATATTATATGTTATCATTGTTGTTGCATGATTAGCCAGCCATTTTTTATGCTTTTAATATGGGTAAAAGTGTTAATGCTGCTTTAGAAAAAATGGAAGATCTTTCTATTCAATTGTCAAGCTATGTTGTTGTTGTGATGCATATCCGTTGTAAATAATGAACTTGGTGTTTCTCCATTAGATGTTATGAGGCTGTTTGGGTGGGGTAGGTTTACCTTGGTAAGAGCATGGTATCAAAACTCAGTTGATACCGATACGTATTGGCGATATGTATCGGTTTTGTTGAGAACCAATTCCACCCCAATACAAGTATCAGGTTGGTATTGGTGTTAATTTCGGTATCGGAATGATACAAATTTGTATCAGCCTATACTGAGAAAATATAGGGGTTGGTGGTCTCTTCCTACATCTTATGTCATACCTCACCTCTCTAATTACACTTAGCTTATTCATTTAGACTGGTCATGGCCCTTCTTATGACAGAAGGTGCATACGACATTGCTACCTCGACCATTCTAGATGAATTGACACGACCCTTTTCATTTCCCTTACCACCAATCTAAAGCAAAGTTTTGCAGAGGAGAGGTAGAGGCAGAGCCAATTTAGCACGATGACCCTCATCGCCATCTATTCTAGCATAGACAATACAGAAAAGAGGAACAATACCTTTATTTCCACCCATCAAATCTTTGAGTTCACCCACTTATGGGGGTGTACAACTTCACCCACTTATTCGAGTGAATATTTTGTAAAGGATTTACCCACGTGAATTCTTTCTGCACACCCACATCTTCTTCCCCGCTCGACGACGGTGACGACAATGCCAATGCCGATGTCTACATCGGCGATACCGAGGAAGAAGCCTATGAAACCTCTTGAAACCCTAAGAGGAAAAATCCATGAACTATTGAAACCCTAACAAGAAGAATCCATGAAACCCTTTTAAACTCTAGGAAGAAGAAGAAGTCATGAAACTTTCTTAAAGCCCTTAGAAAAAAGAAAAAAGAGGAGAAGAAGAGAAAGAAAACTTCAAAACTCATGTACTCCTCTTGAAAAATCTCTAAAAAGGAGAAACGTAAGAAGAAGAAAAAGAAAAGAAGGGAAAAAAAGTTGTCTTTCTGTGACAGTGGTACCCACTGTCAGTGGTTTAAAACTGACGCTAGACACCCACTGCCAGTTTTTTAAATCTGACAGTGGGTACCCTCCGTCGATGGGTACCCATCGTAGTTTAAAGCTGACGGAGGGTACCCACTGTTAGAATTAAATAACTGACAGTGGGTACCCACCGTCACACATACAGACAATATTTTTTTTTTTCTTCTTTTTCTTCTTGTGTTTCTCATTCTTTTAAGGGTTTCCAAGGGATTTTTGTAAGTTTAAAGAGGGAGGAGAAGATGAAGAAGTGAGTTTCTTCTCATTTCACAAGGATGTATGACTGGCTGGAATGGAGGACTCGCTTGAATGAAAGGAGAAGTGAGTTTCATGGGGATATACGACTCACCGAACTAAAGGACTCGCCGGAACTTATGGAGAAGAAATGGGTTCCAAGGGGGTTTCATGGGGGTGTATGACTCACCGGAACGATGGAGGAAGAGGAAGAAGATGAAAAATAGCACCCAAATAAGTGGGTGAACTTCAAGATTCACTCATCACCAAACCAAATCTTTGAGGGCGCCCACAAATTGCCCCTTTTTCCCTCTGCACGTGTCTATGTTTGTGAACTCAAAGATTCGGTGAGTGGAAATAAAGGTACTCAAAGAGGAAACTGATCAGTGCAAGGATCTGAGCCCGTAACTGCTCAAACTTAGGATGAAGGCCCATCAAAGAGCTGATGTGCAACTATCTTAGGACCCTTGTCATGGTACTTAGAAGGAAGCTCTTACTGTCAGCTTTCATTCCATCCTCTTTGAAGATATGCAAACCAAAGTACTCTAAAACAGATCAATTCCCTTGTTCAACACAAGAAACCTCATGAAATAAGTGATAGATTCGAGTATCATGTAAGGGCTCACATAACTTTGTAGCCATCTCATGAAATGTAAACATGTTATATATCGGTTCTTCCATAGAATGTGGTTTAATTTCCCACGGTTTCCCAAATGTAATTTGATGGATCTTGCCCAAGGAAGAAAATTTGTCTCATTAAGTTTGAAACTAGTAATGCCAAGAAGGTTAGGGATTTGTAGGTGCTTTAGGGTTAGGTTGAGTGGTATTAGGTTTAGGGTTTGAGTATGAGAGGAAAGAAAGAAGAGAGAGAGAGAGAGAGAGAGAGAGAGAGAGAGAGAGAGAAATAAAGAGGCATGGTGAAAAAGGGTTCTCCACTAGCATTTATATAAAGTGACAAAAGCTTACAATGGCACACCCAACTTAACTACACACCACCATCATACTAAATACACATTACTAACACTCCCCTCAAGCTGGAGCATGAAGATCATACATGCCCAGCTTACCTCAGTAATGTATGAAGATCATACATTACTAACACTTCCCTTCAAGCTGGAGCATGAAGATCATGCATGCCCAACTCACCTTAATAATGTATGAAGATCATACATTACTGACACTCCCCCTCAAGCTGGAGCATGAAGATCATACATGCCTAGCTCGGTCGATTCATCATGAAGAAGCGCAGGCCCAACGGCCTTGGTGACAATATCACCTACCTGTTGCAAAGAGGATACATCAACAAGTTCAAATGTGCTATCCCAGACTTCTTCCCTCACAAAGTGAATGCCCACTTCTATATGCTTTGCACGTTCATAGCACTGAATCAGACACAATCTTCTCGGCGATCTCCTTATCGCAATGAATAGGCATGAGAGTACTCACATGAAATCCAATCTCAAACATAAGAGAGCAAAGCCATACAAGTCACATGCTCCATGTGCTATCGCACGATGCTTGACTTTAGTACTAGACTTGGATACCACATGTTTTTTCTTACTTTTCTAAGATACAAGGTTACCTCCAAGAAAGGTACAATACCCGTAGAAGCTGGGTTACACACAAGCATACCTGTATCACATAACAAATCTAGAGCATTTTTCCTTTGAAAAATAAAAATTCCTTTTATGATCTGACAACCTCCAAACCAAGAAAGTATTTCAGGCCGCTTAAGTCTTTTACTTCAAACAATCGCCCAAACTCCTTTTTTAGATGAGAAATAAAAGAGGAATCATCTCCAGTGATCACACTATTATCAACATAAACCAGTGAAGTAGTGCGACCAACAGGGCTAAATTGATAAAAAACTGTATGCTGTGAGTGATATCTCCCATACCAACAACAACTTCACTAAAGCGCTAAAACCAGGCACGAGGCGACTGCTTCAACTGTTTATGGACTTTCTATGTCTGCATACTTTCCTAGTCTCCCCCTGAAGCAGGAAGCCAGGTGGAGGATCCATAGAAATCTCATCAGCAAGACTCCCACGAAGGAGTGTATTTTAACATCAAGCTGATAACGGGGCCAATATTGATTAGCCGCAATAGATATGAGGACACACACTGAGGTGAGCTTGGCCACGTGGGTAAAAGTAGCATCATAATTAATACCATAGGTCTGAGTATATCCGCAAGCCACTAAGTGTGTCTTATAACGAGTGACAGTACCATCCGGATTATGCTTGACAGCAAAAACCACTTGCATCCTACATTCTTTTTACCATGAGGGAGAGGAACTATTTTCCAATTGTGATTACTCTCAAGAGCATTCATTTCCTCCATCATTGTAACCTTCCAGGCAGGCTGAGAAAAGCAGAATGCACAATACATGGTATGGTGAAAGTGTCAACCATAGAAAGAAAAGCACAGTAGGAGGGAGATTTTGCATTATAGCATACATACTGGGTAATAGGATAGAGAGTAACACATGATTGAACATACTTCCGATGAACGATGGGAATATGAAGATCAGAGTAGCAATGGGACTAGGACCATGTATAGCAGGAGAATCAACAGAGGGAATAAAAGGAGTGGTCTCAACCGGATCTACTTGCAAAGGAGAAGAAGGTGAAGGCATGACTAAGGAGGTCCCATGTTTGTATCTGCAATCATAAAAACATATCTGCTTTTGTTGCTGCACATGAGTCTGAGTAGGGGGTGGGGTTGAGATAGGGGCTGGTGTTTTGACGGGTTGGTGTATAGGAGCCGTTGAGGGAGGAACATGGTCTAATGGGAAAATATAGACAATAGGTTGAGGGATTGGAGTGGACGGTGCAGGCATAAGAGTAGACTCAGATTGACGAGGGGAAAAGTAAGGAACATGCTCAAAAAGGTGACATCCATAGTGTTGATATTTTTTTTTCGAGATTTGGGATTATAGGATTTGTAGCCTTTGGAGACACTTGAGTAGCCAATGAAAATACACTTGAGCTATCGATCCTCTACTTTATCCTGATTGGGACGAAGGCCCTAGACAAAACACGTGCACCCTAATACTCGAGAGGTTCAATACTGAACGTGGATTCATTAGGATGCAAGACGGAGAAAGGTGTATGACCTTCAAGGGTACGTGAGGGAGTACGATTAATCAAAAAACAAGTAGTGAGTCAAATCATGGACTAATAGGATCTAGGAACATGCACACCCCACTCTGAGTAACACCAATTAGATGTCCATGCTTATTCTCAGCATGTCCATTTTTTTGTGAAGTGTAGGGACACAAAATTGATGGATAATCCCAATGTTTTGGAGAATTGAGTAAATGAGTTGGAGGTGTACTCTCCCCTTTTATTAGAACAAATACATTTGATAGAACGAGCATATTGTTTGATAACCATTACATGAAAATCTTGAAATCTAGAGAAAATCCATCCTTATATTTCATGAGATAATAAACCCAGGTGGCACGGGTGTAGTCATCAATAAACAATAGTGAACCAAAACCATTAAGAGAGGTGACTGGAGATGGACTCCAAACATTACAATGAATCATCTCAAATGGAGCACTGCACCTGTGCATATGGGGAGGATAAGTATTCCTTATTTGCTTAGTAAGAGTACAAGTTTCACAGTGAAATTTTTAGAATTTTGACGAACAATTTAAAGGAAGGAATCTGAGAACACAAAGTATGGAATCCTACATGTCCGAATGTGGCATGTCAAAGAGAAATGGCCTCGAGACTAGCATTTAGAGAAAAAGGGAAATTGGAAGCAAGATCAATAGTAGAATTCTCAGCAACAATAGCAGATGAACGTTTATGTTCAACATCCAAATAATATGGTCCTCCTTTTTCAATACCTTTACCAATTGTCCTATTTGTGGCTAGATTCTGGACAAAGACAGTGAGAGGGAAAAAGTTGATATAGCAGTTCAAATCTTTTGAAAGGCCATTCACAGATAGCAACTGTGTAGAATAATTACGAATATGAAGAACATTAGATAAAGGGAAGATGATACTGGAATGGTTCCAACTCCTATAACTGGAGTTGAGGAACCATCAACCGATTGAACCTGAAAGGATGATGGAGGAGAATAGAGTGAATATCCATGAAGATCGTCTGTCATATGATCTGTAGCCCCAGATTCGATCACCCACCCAATGTGAAAAAGAAGTAGAAGTAGCACCCATGACCGAAGACACTCTCTGCAATGTCGTGGAGGTTGCCTCTGAAGCCATAGTAGCCACGAGCAGTCTTCAATTGAGAAACCGAAAAGAACTTCACAAGAAACATTTCAGCAGTGAAAAAAAAGCAGCCCTTTAACGGATAACAACTCAGTCCCAATGAGGCTCTAGGAAGCTCAAAACTGATAAAAAAAAACTGAGCCAAAAACTATCTCAGATCACGAGATCAGAGTTGCTGCTGTTCCGGGTGCGACAAAGAACATATCGCAGAAAAACAGGTAGCAGTTCATCGAGAAAAGCTGGACTTCCACTGAAAAAGTCAATAACAGCCTATTTATCACGAACCTTTCAACAAACAAGTAGTGGGCACTTCACAAAACAAACTGCAGCCTACACTTGACAAAGAAACTAGAATAGTTCATGGTTTTAAAACACGGAAACTCAATTCGATTTAGAAATCATATGAGTAGAGTCAATGCGGAAAATCGGCCCTACTCGACTATATATATATATATATATATATATATATATATATTCTTCTTTCTTTGCTTCTTACTTTTTTTCTTTCTTTCTTTCTTTGCTTTCTTTCTTGCTTGCTTTGCTGTCTTTATTTTTTTTTTACTTTCCTTCTTTCCTTCTTTCTTTCGAGTCAGGTTGACTCGACTCAAAAGGATATGCATCAAACAATATCTTAGGCTCAACGAATCCATCACAGCTTCAAGAAAAAAACATAAAAAGAACACTGCCACAGGTATCAATAGCCCCAAAGATGATTGCAACCAAGGTAGTTAAGGCGGTCTGGCGAGGTCATGGCGAGACTATTTATTATTGTAATTTTTTTAAAAATTTATTTTATCTATTAATTAATAATATATATTTTTTATATAAGAAAAAAAATATAGGAAGAAAAAAATTCAACTACTAAAATATCATACTTTGATTCTAATATTGAGGATTTCATGTTCTAGGAATAAAAAATTATCAATAAATACAAATCAAATATGGAAAATCAACAAATTTGCAACGTGATAAGTATAAATAAATAAATACAAAATATCAACAAATATAAAATATTAAGAAATATGAAATATTAAGACGCCGAGGTTTCACGACGCTTAGTGTTGGTAGTCAATGTGGATGAGAGAGAGAGAGAGAGAGAGAGAGAGAGAGTCGAGGATTTTGTAACTTACAAGTTGGGGTTTTGTAACTTGTAAGTTAACTTTTGTAACTTATATATTATAAAAATGTCATAACTATAAGTATTATACGAAATAGCGTGCACAATTACGCCATAATACTATTCCGCCATGGCGATGCTATGGCGTCACTATTTAGCCATCATGGCTATTTGGTTATATATGGCGTTTCCCATTGTCATTCGTCATGGCAAGGCCTTGGCAAGGCTATAGCATGACCTTGACAACCATGATTGCAACCGTTCCATAGTCAATAGAACATTAGTAGTACCGATACGTATCGTTCGAGTCCAATACCGATACGTATCGTCCGATACGTATCGGTATCGGACGATATTTTGATCCATGCATGAGAATCAGGGAGGCAGAAAACCGTGAATTTGCCAATCCTTAGGGGTGTTACATATTCAATCGAAACTCTTTTAAAAAATCTTCAAAAGCCTTCGCTCCAAGAGAAAAATATGCTTGGAACAAAAAAAAGGATCCAAAAGGGCAGAGTTTCGAGTCAACCCAAGGTAAAAAAGTATGACTTAGCTAAACGCCAGCGTGATGTCATACTGACATCATGGATCAAAATTTTGGCCGAAATTATCGGTTTCGGTCCCACCGAAACGATAATATGGGACCGAAATTTAGGTCATTTTTGTATGGGGTTGAAATTTTCGGCCGAAATTTCGGTCCAAAATTTTGGTTTCGGTCCCCTCCGAAACCGAAATGAAACCCGAAATTTTGATCCTTGGCTGACATCAGCAATGAGGACGTGGATTGATGGGATTTGCTCTAATACCAAGAAGATGGTTAGGGGTTTGTAGGTGGTTTAGGGTTAGGTTGAGTGGTATGAGGTTTAGGGTTTGAGTATGAGAAGAAAAGATGAGAGAGAGAGAGAGAGAGAGAGAGAGAGAGAGAGAGAGAGAGAGAGAGAGGGTTCCTCACTAGCATTTATATTTAGTGGCAATCTTAAAATTGCCACACCCAACTAACTACACACGAACATTATAAAAACACACATTACTAACAGTCATGAGAGGGATTAAATCCACCGATCCTTCGTTTATTGAAGTTTTAGGTTCCATAGGAAAGGAAAAACGAAATTACAAATCTGAGATGTTAATTGAATAGTGTGGGAAAGAACATGCAAATTAAAGATCTGAAAGTATAGGTGGGAAATAGCATACACAAGTCCAAGAACAAGCTTCAGACATCACAGAAACATGTTATCCCCCAAGTAAGAACGACTACATGCAGTTTAAGATTGGATACCATAGAGAGAATGAGACCGTGTGGCATTGCTAGGAGAAGAATCATTAGAACATCCTCTAAACATCATACACTAGCTGAGACCATGGCTAACCCTATCTGTCAATCATAGTCAGGTTCCTCATAGATCACAAACACTAAAAATCGTGAATCAGAACTCTTACAATCAATCCCAAAAACTACTTTAAAACTTATGAAAATGACGTCCAATCACATTGTGCCTAGGATTAAAGTTTTTAAAAATGTAAATTTGATTCAAATGGTGCCCTTCTCGTCCCATTTGGAGATCAAACCTTTGACCATGCTGATGCCAACATGGATGACGTGGTTTGTTGGTTCTGTTACAAAAATGAAGTCTGTAACACTATTTACTGTTTAATTGGTGAAGAAAGGTTTAAGTTTGTAGGTCATTGATGAAGATAATAGGGCCAGGATTTGAGCAAGGAGAGTACAATAAGAGAGAGAGAGAGATTAGCTAAAGATGCTAGATTAGGGTTTTGGAGAATCCCTACTAGCTTTTATAATACTGAGAGGACCAAAAATACCCCTACTACATACACTTTGACTTATAAACTTACACTCAGAATGCATTACGTTACATAGAAATATGTCCCAATAAATCAGACTCCTTAAATGGAGGTCTTTGTCACTGGTGGGCTACGTATTGGTACAACAAAGTGTTATTTAAGAATTGGCAATTATCCATGGTTGGCACCCACTATGTATGTGTATATATCTATTGAAGGTAATGGCATTGTTGAAACTCTTGTGATATATGGTGCAACAGACCATGAAAGATCCTTTTTTCTCTTTGAAAGATCTACGCAACCAACTTTGAAGATGCTTCTGCGAATTTGTCTTTTGCATTTAATATGTGTTGATTGTTTTTGTTCTTCATGTACATATTTACACATAAAAGATATTCTATAATAAATTTAAATGTCACAAATTATTAATAACCATGTAGAGTATTATAATAATGTAGATAATCTTATTTCCTTTCATATATAATAGATTATATATAAAGATGAAAATGAAAATGCATCTGAAAAAAAGGCTCTGTACTTTAACACCTACCCCCTGGAACGCTTGGCGCCGTAGGTATGCCTTGCACCTTTGACTACACTTAGGGGTGTAGACAGGATTTTTTTCCCATGGGAGCAAGCAATTGTCTGTTATATTGTTAATAGTTGTTTTACCATTTCTTTTCTCGATGACAATGACAAAAAGAACTAGAAAAAAAGAACAACTTTTGTCCAATTCTAACAAAGATGGAATGTGTCGGTTACCCTATCCAAAGTCCAAAAATGGGGATCAACTCTTCTCAGTCCTTACCCACTTTCCAGCTTCTGCCGAAGATACGTCACCTTGTCCAAGTGGCAGAACGCAGAACTTCTTATGACCTTTGTGCAACTCAAAAAATATGCCCAGTAGAGCATTGATAGCATCAAATCCAAGAACTTAAATATGAACCCTGCATTAGATGTCAGCAACGGTGTGTATTCAACTTCTCAGATCGCTGGTAAAATCCTCAGATCAAATATTCAAAATCAGATGACCGATGAGCATGGTTTTTTGGATGGAGTGCTTTTCATATGATGTTTAACCCTTTGGACAGATTGGATTAGCAAAATAAGGTTCGCCATATGGTGCAAAAGGGGGAATGGTGAGGACTTTGTGTTAGGCCTAAGGCGAGCAACCATTAACCCAAAAAAATTGACAATGAATCTTGAGAACAGGAAAAGAGGAGAAGATGATGATGATGAAGAAAATAAAAAAGGGAAAAATAGAAAATAAAAAACAATTACTTGATGGAAATCCTGCCGGAACAAGAAGAAGGTACGGGACTCCTCGCTGCTGTCACGGGCAAGAAAATCTACTTGGAGGAAAAAAAACCCATTAATCTAACTATCCAAGTGGGTTAGTTGTTTTTAGGGTTCAAGAAACAAAAAAGATAAATTTACTACCGTCGTTTGGAGGTTGGCGGAGGTATGCCGAAGATTTTATGTTGCTGAAGATGACAAAAGCAGGGAGGGACGGTTACTTTGGGTTAGGATTAGCGCAGTAGAGAATGAGTCGAGAGTGTTATTCGGTGGGTAGGAGAAAGAGGGGGGTTACTTACTTGGGCTATGATGCTATGCTACCCACTTGTATATTACAGTAATATGAAAAAAAATTAGTGGGTTGTGGGTGCTGGGGACGAGTTTGTATACATAAGAAGGCTGTATGAGGAGGCCTATAAGATAAATTTTCAAAAGTTAGTTGGAGGGAGAGGGGGGGGGGGGGGGGGCGGGTCATTATTGGTCTTGCCATTGATTGACAATTTTTATACCAGCTAGTTCGTTATGATGGATTAGTTAGAAGTTTCCTCATGCAGGTTCTTGTATGAAAACAAGGATTGTATATGGTGAGGATATTTCTGTTGTGCTTGCATAAAATAATGGTGAGGCAATTTCTATGGATTAGTAAATTAATTTTTTTGTGTTCTTTCCACACACCTAATGTGCAGTTATACCTATGTGATACCTGGTCAATTCATTGTATAAATTATATATTTTGGAGATATCTGCTGTTTCATTCTCCTTCTATGTTACTTTCTAATATTATGACAGACCTACTACTTTGGTGCTTTCATTTCCCTGATTTGGTATCATCTAGCTGTAGTTTATATTCTCTTTGTGTTTTAATATACATATGTTTGCATAATCGATAAACAAAGAATTCATATTACTTCCTTTGTTTTTTATTGAGACAACTGTCTTTATATGGGTCCTGAATATCTTCTTCCATTTTCTGCAGGAGGGGTTTGCATTTGCTCACTGCACAACCTGCAAAGCCCCTTACCACTTGAGAGTGCATGTTCTAGCAGATAGGAAATGGCGAACCTTGAAGTTTCGTTTCTTTGTGACAAGAGATATAATATTCATCTTTGTGGCTGTTCAATTTGTAAGACTTTGATACATCACTTAAATTTGGTTCTTACAATTTTTTTGTTGAATTTTGATCTTTGAAGTAGTCATGTGAGTATTCTTTTGTCAATTCATTTTCCATGCACATGTGCTCAGGTAATTACTTCATTGGCATATTTGGTGTATCTAATTGATGGTTTCCAACAATTCTGGCTGCGGTTGGCCTGGGGTTTCGATAGTGAACTTAGTTTCTACTATATATGTGGTAAATTTCAATCATCTGATATATCCCGTTATTGTATGCTTAACTCTTCCTTGTTTGTTTTAAGCTGTCTGAGATGTACCTTATAAAATATCTTTCATGCTTCTGTAATTATGGACATAATGAAAATATGCTACCTTGATTTTAGCATCTCTATCACCATCGGGGCTCTGGCCTGTAGCACGATGGAAGGTTGACAATATTGCAACCTCAGGTTGCTGGTTCGAGCCCATCTTACCTATAAAAAAAGACACTTATCACCATTTTATAGCTGGCACTAGCCTCTCCTCTAATCCTTTATGCTCTGATTCATCATTGCATGCATGAAAACACGAAGTATTCTTGTTCAGCTCAACTCTAGAGTTTCTTTACCCAAATCATCATCCCAACAGGTTGAGTTGTTCTTGATTCAATGATTGAAGTTCTCACATCATTGATTCACTTGCCTATGTAGTTTGCACTTCACAATGTGGTTGATTCTCTCTACCTCCAAGTGGACGATGGTCTCTCATGTGTTGTAGATCTCTACATCTACCTAGAATACTTGGCTTGAACTTTCTATGATACCAATTAATGCATATGTGACTCAAGAAGATTTAATAGAAGCTAAACACTTGAAATGAAAGCGGATATAGAACTAGGGCTTGATGGTTATCCTATGATCTATCAAGAATTTTGGGACATCATAAAGGAGAGGACTTGGTAAAAGTTTTCTAGGAGGTTTACATATCGGTGTTAAAGCCCTCAACAGTTGGTGGGTTTCAGTTGGAAATGGAATTCCTCCTGTTTTAGGACGCTACAGCCTCACCTTCGCCTCGCTATTTTGACTACTCCATTTAACCTCCCAATACCCATACACTTTTTCTGTTTTTCATCTCCAAGTGCTTTCTCCCTTTGGAGCATCGGTGGGTGAAAGAATGGTCCAGCTCCTGGGATTGCGAGGTCTGAGTGAGGCTTTCCTTTGTTGTTTTCCTTTCTCTTTCTTGGTTTTTAGCTTTCGGTAGTTACTACTGCTAAGGTATGTACTTTACTATTGTTTTTAATATATTTCTCTCTTTATTGATATTTAAAAAATAATGCCTCAACAGTTGATTGTTATGGTTGAAAGATTAAGCTTAATGTAGAGGTTCAAAGTGGACAATGTATCTGTATCTTATCTCTAAGTGGTTGATGACCCAATCATTTTTGTACTACATCAAAGAGGCATCTGGGCGAGGTTATTATGTATTGTAGTAGACTTTAGAGGATCCACCATACATGATAAATATGAGACATTCATGTGAACAATGATAAAAATGTGATTACATAATCATTAAATATATTGTAAGTCATGGGTCAAAATCTTGGAAATCCGGTACGTATCGGTCTGCCCTCAAACCGATACGTATCGTTTGTATTGTCCGATACATTGAATGTATCGCCAATACAATGTTCAATGTATCAGATGATACATACTATGTTTTTTCTAAGAAAAAAAAAAAAATCCAAATTATCGAACGATAATTTGAAATTATCGTCTGATAAGAACGATAATTTCAATGTATCGGCTGATACATTGAGGAGTCGCTACATTGCAGTGTATCGTACTGGAGACCCCCTAAAACGATATGTATCGGTATCGTCCGATATTTTGACCTATGTTGTAGGTTGAATGAGTAAGTTAAAAACTAACAACTAGCAAACATTATTTAACAAATTAAACAGGCAAAACAATAACAAGGACATCGTTTAGTTTTGAAAACATAATACTTTGAGTCATTAAATATTAAAACCATCAACTGCACAGTAATCATCAAATTTAAAGTTAATTTGGTAAGATTAAAATTTTTTAGAAAAAAATTTAAGAAACTGATTTTATCTACTTTCGTTCTAATTAATCTATAATAGATTGGAAGAATAAAGGCTTTTGGGATTGGGCCTTTGCTCAGGTGTGTAGCCTTTGTGTTCAATGGCCAGTTTTATTTTTATTTTTTCAATTTTTTTTTTTTAAATGAACTATTTTTAAAGCTTGGGAGTGGTACTCCTTAATACCTTTTTAATTTTTTTTATATTTGTTAACTTCATTAATAAAGTTACACAGGCTAAGTGAGCTGCTTAGAAGCCAAAAAGAGAGCAAAAAAGAGGACAATGCCAAGAAACCATAAAAAACAGCATATATGGCACTTTACTGGGAATAGGCAGACAAAATGCAGCAGTTTCTATCCTGATCGTAGCATCAATGTATTATTCCACTTTTATTTGATTTCTTGAATAGTCCAACCGCAAAATATTTTGAATAAATGGCCATTCCAGCAGACGGTCCTTGGTGGAGGAGAAAATACACCTTTTACCTTAAAAATCCTGTAACTTCTCTCATTCCACAGCGACCAAAAACCACAATGGGGAAGAGTTCGACGGAGAAACTTATCCCTTGGGCTCAAATGGGGGAAACGATCAACATTTTTGGACCAAGGCTCCACTGTTGGATCCTCTTCTAGAAGCCAATAGGTTTTGGTGGCTGATTATCAGCCTGAGGGTTCCACTCTAAGACGCGATCTTAGAAATTTATATATATATGTGTGTGTGTGTGTGTGTATTAAAAATAATGGTTAGGTTCCCCAAAGGGGCAACTTCCCCTGCTCCAAGCCCCATTTCACCCTTCACACAAACATGGTTTTGGGTGCCATGTGGAGCAAGAGGGCATTGCATATATTGTGTAAAACAAAAAACAAAAAAGAACCTCATCCCATGTAATGGTAACAAATTGAATTCATCCAACGGTCCAATTTTAAAGTGTTAATATTCGCATTGTGGCTATTAGATTTCATTTTTTCCTTTTTATGTTTTTAATTTTAAGATTGGTCTATGCTAGGAAGCACCGGTGCAGGTATGGCATACGGGTACAGCAATACGGTAATTTTCAAAAAATCAGGGTACGGGTACGGCGGGGGTACTTATATATATATATATATATTCAAAAATTAAATAATATTTCACCATTAAAATGCTACTTTTTATCTCACAACATTGAAGTGAATTATCATTGTGCCATGTGGCACACATCTATTATCATTGTGCCATGTAAACTATCCGATCGGTGAACTTTAATATCAGGCTTATCAGCCATCAAACTTAACAACAATCATTGAAATTAGAGTGTACAAATCGGATGGTTCGAATCTCTCAACAAGTTCAATCACCATTTGATGCTTAAATAATGTTGAAACAATCTTATACCATTAAAGTTAGACTCACACCAATTACCATGTGATGAACATTTGTGATCAATCTAAATTGTCCAATTGAAACGTGGCTCAGCTGAAAGAAACATGCCTATAAGTGGATGTGAACCATCCGATTGATGATCTTTAATATCAGGAATTAAAAGTGAAACAAATGGTTGATATTAAAGTTCACAAATCAGATGGCTTAAATCTCCCTACAATAACATTTTTAGGCCTATTAAAATTGAAAACTGAAATCGGATGGTTCACATCTACAAATCAGATGGCTTAAAATATTCCTACAATGGTTGATGTCAAAAGTCCACAGATCCGATGGTTTAAATATCCCTAAAAAATCATTTTGACGGTTCAAATCACCTACATCTTAAGCCCTTGATGGTCTAAGATTGTTTAAACACCATTTTGGTGTGTAAGTGATGGGTAGGAGAGTTGGTCCCATATTCCCTTGCATATAAATTTGGGTCACAACCACTCCCGAAAGCAGAGCAAAAAAGAAAAAAAAACACAGGAAGAAGACTAAGAAAGGAAAAATAAAACAAAGCTTATACCTGATTTCGAGCTAGGGCGCAACGCAGCGATGCAGACTCAGGTAAGTCCTTCACGACTTCAACCCTTCTTTCTTCTTCTTCTTCGTTGTGTCTTTTGTTTTTCTCCCGTTTGCAACCCTAAAAGGGGCAAATGGGTCAGCTCCATGGTTTTTATACCAAAAGGGAATTTTTTTTTCTTTTAAAAATGGAAAAAAATCTTCCCCATTCGGCAACGTATCCCAACCACATGGGTGCCATGTCGCGCCCATTTCTTTCTTTTTTTTTAAAAGGGAAACTAGTGGGATACGCATGCTAAGTGTATCCCACCCGTATCGGATACGGATACGGCGCCCAATTTGGCGTATCCATGCTTCCTAGGGCCTATGCAATGATCCCTTGGTCCATGTGGCACCTTTTTTTAGAGAGGTCGTAGCACGGTGAAGGTGCTCCTTTGGAGCCCAAAAACCTTTTTCCATATATATTTTGAATTGAAAAGAAAATAATAATTCGAACCAATATTAATAACCTACATACTAAACTATGACCTAAGAAAAAAACAAGATTTCTATCCATTCTAATTTAAAACTTAGCAAACTATTTTTATTTATTTTTTATCAATAACAAGCAAAAATTCATTAAAGGGAAAAAAGTGCATACTTGGGATATAGCAGCAGCCCGACTACAAAACCAATGTTGTCATATCCCTTAAGCCATGCTAAGCCATTTGACTCCATTTCGCTTAAGCAAAATCGCGTAATCACATAAGGCATGGCATACTTTTAAAATATATATATATATAAATAAATAAAAACAAATATTCAAGCCTCTAGAACTAAAGTAACACTAACAAAAAATTAGAACTGAGTCAATCAATGATAAATAAGGGAAAAATAGAGATTCTTGCATTTAAAAAAGATGTTTTAGTGTTTTACATACTAATATTTAAAATTATAACTTTAGAATGGAGATTAGAGAGGAAGTTTAAGCCAAAATAGTAGTGTGAAGAATAGAGGATTCAACGCCCTTTTATAGAGGCAATGAGAACACAAAAGGGGAAAAAATATTTAAGTGCTCCAACAGTCATAAATATGACTGTTGGAGCATTATGCCATCGCATACTTTAGTATGCCATGACATAATGTCAAAATCGCATAACTCAAGATGGCTTATGCAATTTATGGCTTAAGATGACATAAGCGATCGCTTATGACAACACTGGACAGAACAGACACGACAGAAAGAAAAATATAAAACCTGGTGCTGGGCTAGCCCATCGAACCTCGTATCCAAGAAGCTGGAGGACAAGCTCACTGGAAAGGTCTTAGCTGGACACCAAATCCTCCCAGAAGGCCAGAACTCCCTGACACTTTGTAACGCAGCCTGCCTCTCTGTACAGTTTGCCCCAACGCATTCCACATTGCTTCTTTTAGCCACTATAATGACTATGACCTTTGATCTTCAGGACCCTCTGAAAATTCTTCCATTCCGCTCCAGCTAGACAGTTCGCGTAACCACTAGAAGTGTCAGATTACAAAATTTTGACTGCAGACCTTTGAATTTGACCCCTCTCCAAGCATTCATCATCTCCTGACTTGACCTAGGCATCACCCAAGTGATCCCAGACACCTTCCAGACCCAATGCAACTTAGAAGCAAAATTGCATTGTAGCAGAAGATGGTTGGCAGTTTCTTCACTATCCCAACACATCACACTTTGGTTCCTAAAACCCATTCCCTCCCGGGTCAGCTGATTCACAGTCGGATTCATCCCCAAGCAGCCGCCCATCTGAGACGAGCACTCTCGGCGGGGCCAAATCTTTCGGCAGCCCATTCCAATCCTTAACCTCATTTACCCGTGGCCTCAGCCAGTTGCAGAAAGACTTAGCCGTGGAGAATCCTTTGTTATTTTGCACCCATATCCTCTTAGCTTCCCCGCTTAGATTTGGGTGAGCATCTTAAACCTGGTCTAGAAGACCTGTCACACTGTCCATCTGTTAATCTCTGAAATTTCTTCTCATTCTAATATCCCAAACCCTTACACCACTGGTACCAGTGACTTATCCCAACCTCTTACAGCACTGGATCATAGACCTGGTCCACTAATTCAAAGTATCTTAATATAACAAATCAGTAGTAGAAGTCTTTAAAGTGTTTCAACGCTTTTAAGTAAAAGTTTGATCCAGCGAGTGTGGGCTGGGGAAACCATGAAATCATAGAGACTTCATCCACTTGCAGGTTATTTGTGAGTTGTGAAAGGATAGCTTTATCAACACCCACGGAATCTTGGAGATTACCAATGCCAAAAACCATTGATATCTTTGAATCGGACCATGGAGATCATTTTCGCTCCAATCTCCCCCTCAAAGGATCTTGATATCATGGGTGTACCATCCGACGGTCAGTTTTTGATTCCATGTGGCACAAATCCCAAAAAGTGGCCCTAAAATCCCATGACACACATCACGCTCAAACGTGATTTTAGGGCCATTTTTTTGGGATTTGTGCCACATGAAATGGAAAACTGACCATTTGATGGTACGCCCATGATCTCAAGATCCCTTGTGTTGAAGGTTGGAGCAAAAGGCGATCTCCATCGTCTGATTCAAAGAAATCAATGGTTTTTGGCATAGGTGCTATGCCCTCCAAGATTTCATGGGTGTAATAAACCTACCCTTGTTGAAAATCCTAGAATTGTCAAGATGCACAAGCCATCACTTTAAAGCCATCGTTGGAGCGTGGCCATCAAAGGTAGAGTTGTTGATGGCTTCAAACTGGTCTGATGTTGAAGCAATGTCTGCTGAATTGCACTCATTGGTGTCGACTCTATTGTATTACGAGGGCTTGCCATCATTTTTTCAAGGCTTATAGTCGACAAGTTCAGTCATTGATTTGTCTTTAGCTTTCTGATAAGTATCAGAAAATATAATTCATGCTTCTGTGATTATGGACTTGATACGAGACTTGCAATTTCAATATGCACTTTTTATGCCATTTTGTTTCGATATTCAACTTCTTTGAAAATGTGATTGCAATTGTTATTTTACTGTTTTGGCGCATCAACAATGAAATTTTAGCTCTCTTACATGCTTTTATTATCTGCATTCTCGGGTTTGATTACTGGCATTTGACATATTGATGCAATTTTTACTGTTGCCGACGAATGCAGGAGCGCTATTGTTTTTTGCTTTGCTTGGATTATCTGGATGCTTCATTACTTGCTATGACCGACGAGTACGAAATGATCTAGCTCAGCCGTGTCGAGAGTTATGTCTTTGTTGCTGTCAACCTGGGTAAAGAGCTTTATTTGGATGAGCTTGATGCCCATGATTGAATGTTTATTCTTTAACCTTACGATCATTGTATTCAGTTTTTTGCCAAGATTATATACAAGCATTGCTTAGTGAGACAAGAACATGATGTTAGCATGTTTTAAAAAAAGTCTTGAATGAATGATCCTAAAAAGAAAAAAGGGTAAACCAAAAACGGAAAACAAAAACAAAAAGCAGAACAAAAATAATTATTGAATGTTATAATCATTATCTAAGGTTTTGTTAAATTACTTTTCATGTGTTTCAGATGTCTTGTTGACTTGTGCCGTTGTACCATTCTTTGGTCTAGCAATTTCTTTTTTTCCAATGCTTTATACACGAGATTCATATTTTCATTCTTCCCATTCTAAGTCTTGATATGTTAAAAAAGCATTTAAATTTTTTGGCATATTTAAGTAACAGCTGCAATTAAAAAAAAAGAATAGACAAGTTGGTACTCATCCATTGACCTTGCAACCCTTGGTTACATCATTTCCACCATGAGCAGTAGCCGTGGAGTCAAATGGAGGAACTTTACTATAACACAGCAGTACCACTGGAAAGGCGGTCAAAAGACAAGGTAAACAGGTTTGCTGATTATCAAGAAAACACTTCAATACTGTGGGACAATTTCCTTCAATGGGCAGCACTGCCAGATAAGGATTTCTGGTCATATGTCACTATAACAGTCAAAAGCTTCAGAAATCGAGCCATTAATCATCAAACGAGTGTTAACCAGCCATTAATCATGTAATACACAACTTTACAGCATGTTGTGTGTGCATCGAATCCAAACTACAAGAAATCCAGCCCACGGTGAAACAGTGGCATCACAAAACTCTTCACAGCTCACATATCAACCAAGTAAAACAAAATCACAGGCCGAAGATAGAGGATTGTATTTCGATCTAAACCCAACCAAAAAGCGGAGCCAAAAATCTCACAGTGATGATTCCTAACATGAAATCTAGTGAAACTGGTCAAACTTTACACATCACAGAAATTTCATTGAATAACACCTCAAATGCCTTAAACTAAAAAAAGAAACTGCATGGAAATACTCATAGAGGTAAACCGATCCAGATTCAAGACACTAGCACCCTCTTTTGATCTCACAGAGATCAGGTTCACAGAAAACTGTGGATCCCTAAAACTACAAAATGCTTCAAACTACCAATGAAATTCAGTCAAACCATTGTATTGCCTTCATCAAAATTTCTCAAAACAAAAACCCGATTAAAATCATGTAGATTTTTGAGACAGTCTTGAGGCCAACAGTTGACCTGACTTTTGTCAGCATGATATGATGTCATGCAAACATCAGCAGCAAGATGATTTTAGAGTGAAACCAGGTCTCCATGGTCCTGCTCTGATACCAATATGGGTGTAGAATTGGAACATTACGGTTAGGAAGAAGAAGGGGGGAGAGAGAGAGAAGAACCGGGATGGCCGACAAGATCTTCTCTGCCATTTTGTTTTAATCGTCAACGCATGTACTTTTTCTTTTTTTCTGCAAGATTGCCTGTTCACATAAGTGTCTGCACTTATTTCGTCCTAAGAACAATCCGCTTAAAGATTAACAAATTTTACCTTTCAAGGGCATTTACATCCAATGAAATAGTGGACAGTGCTAAAGTCCCTAAACATTAGATTAACCCATATATATATATATATATATATATATATATATATAGAGAGAGAGAGAGAGAGAGAGAGAGAGAGAGAGAGAGAGAATTCCATGACTCGATTTACCATTGGCTGCATGTTACATCAAGATGCAACCAATAGAGGCTTGAGCCATTGGCTTATGTACCATGACTCGAGTCATATGATCTTTTCCCACACACATATATATATATATATATATATATATATATATATATATATATATCATAAGATGTAAGGTGATTTAATGAATTGATTTTGTCTCCATGCAGGATGTGTGCAGACTGCCATCTACCTGGCACTCTTTGTATGTGGACCGACTGTACTACGTGCTTTGAAAGTTGTGCAAGTACTGCAGGTGAATGCGGTTGCTTAGGAGGAGCTGGTGAAGCCGGGCTTCCTCTTCTACTTATCATGGGTTTAATTGTTCTCGGACTGTTCACTGTGATTGGCATATTCTACAGTGTACTTGTGGCGACAATGGTAGGCCAACGGATTTGGCAGCGGCATTACCATATACTCGCAAAGCGGATGTTAACAAAAGTAAGCATTGCTTATATTCATTATTTTACACCTTATTCTATAGTTCTATGCATAGTGACCAAAAACGCGTTTTTAACAACAATGCATTTTTTTGGAAAAACACAAAAAAATCTTTTCCAAAAAATTCCCCTTTTTTTTCCACAGAAAATGTGTTTTAAACCTGTTTTTTCCTGTTTAAAACCCGTGTTTGTTCACAACATATATATTTAAATTTTTTTTATAATCATTAATATTTTATATATATATATATATATATATATATATATATATATATATATAATTTTTGAACTTTTCCCATTTTTTTCCTGAAATTTCCGAAATTAATCTGTTTATTTTTTTTGTGCCTAGACTTGGTCACTATGGTTCTATGTAGCATGCCTATTCTTGCTCATGTATTTTATTTTTTTTCATAAAATTTGATTTGCCACTGGTAATACACTTGTATGCACATTCTCTTTTAGCTTAATATTTTATCAATGTTAGAAAGTAGGTTTGTAACTAGAATGTTGCAAAAATCAAATATATTTTTCATAAAATTTGATTTGCCACTTGTAATACACCTCTGTACGCATATATTCTGAGTTTGAATCCCTAGGTGGCCACGCACAGGGATTTATCCCAACTGACTGATGCGTGTGATCTGCAGGTGTTGCACATACCCACGGCGGACTTAGTTGAGTGCTCTAAGAGAGGCCAGATACTCTGTTATAAAAAACAAAAACAAAACTAGAACGTTGCAATACTTGCATGCGATTGCCATAAACAACGTTTTCTTATTTTTTGGATCAGCCATGCATAAACAAAGTCATGCATTGCACTCAGAATGGTCATGAGAGTCTCAGTTAGCGGTGGCAATGGACCGGGCTGAGTCAGAAAAATTCTTTTATAAATGGACCAGGCTTGGGCCGAACCTATTGAAAAATCATAAAATTAAAGCCCAAACCTGATCCATTGCCACCTCTAGTTACGGTTATGATTTTAAAAATCAATTTTCCGATGCATTTTGTCCATGGCCAAAACTTCGTTTTGAGCGAGACATTGAACAAGAAATGTGAAAAAACAAGGCCATATTGGTTTGTTTCTCCGGAATTCAAAACTCTACTTGATCTTTTTCGTCAATTGGAATACGTGTGTGTATATATATATATATATATATATATATATATATATATATCGTCAATTCTAAGCCCAATATCTAGTCCAAGACATCTCGTCTTGGGGAAATCCAAGACCATGGTTAAGATACTAACTTTTTGACGTAAGTATACAATTTATTCCCAATACTGCTACCGTTCAGCAAACAATTTCACTCAAACACTGTCCTCTTTTCTGCGTTCTAGTTATTTAAAATCTCAATATTTAGCAGCTATTGATTATCTATAATTTTTTTTAAAATCCTCACCAGGAGTACGTCGTGGAGGATGTTGACGGTGAGATGATGGAGTCGGATTGGTCCCCTCCACCCCTTCCACCAGAGCATGTTCAGCAGTTGAAGACACTGGGTTTGCTGTAATTCAGATTGTTCCTGATCATCTGACGGTTGATTCTGACGTCTTCATCCTGCCCAAAAAAAATAGAAGGTGAAAGTGCCTATTTGCCCATTTGATGACATTTGCGGCTTCTGTAGGAGATGATTCTAATTCGCACTCTCTCCGTTTATCCCTTCTGTTAAAGAGGTAAAGAGATTGCTTGTAAATGATACTACTTGTAAACTTGATATGTATACTATATGACTAATATCTTATCTGCCATGTAGTGCCTCATTTATAATTTTACGGAAATATACACAGTTTTCTGAAGATTTCTAATGGCAATAGCCTTTTTGCTGAGAATGCTGATTGGAAGTTGGCTTTTGGTGTGGAAACGAAACTATTTGTGAGAGATTTGCTTGGGTTCTTCTTTGCAGGCAGGGCTGCCCCGCCATTAGAGTCTGGTGGCTAGGAGGCGTTTCATCCGGGATGAAGCCTGTGAATTTTTGCAACAAATTATCTTGTACGTATGGCTGTCAACGGGTCAGGTTACTTCACCTGCCCAACCCAGTATTTTGAACCAGGTCCGGCACATAATGTGCCTGGTCGGATCGGGTTGGGCTTGAAGCATCTGACCTGACCAGACATATAACAATGATGAGTGGCAAAAAGATGATAAGCAATCGATATTCTCAAATACATACGTGTATAAACCGTCGATATCCTTTCCTTCAAGTTCATCTCCTGGAGTAAAGGCTGTTCCTCAGGATCCCTCAATTGTGAGAGGATACTTAAGTATCCTAATCTTCTTAGCAAGGATCAAAATTTCGGTTTCCGATTAGGCCGAACCAGAAATTTGAACCAAAAATTTGGCCGAAAACAGAAAATTTGGCCGAAATTTTGGGTCGCATACAAAAATGACTGAAATTTTGGTCCATAGTTATTATTTCGGTGGGGACCAAAACCGATAATTTCGGTCATTTCAGCCGATACGTATCGTTTGTACATTGAATGTATCGTTCACGTCTGATACGTATCATTTGTACATTGAATGTATTGTTCATGTCCAATATGTATCAGTATCGGACGATATTTTGATCCATACTCATGAACAAATGATATAATATGTCTTTTAAATGCATAAATTAATGAAGGGCTTTAAACAATAGTATTCATAAAAAAAAAAAGTAAGGATTAATGGGGCGTCAGCTGTGTCAGTCAATAGATGGGACGCTCACCGTCTACTTGTTTTGCCATGTGGAGTATATCCTTGATCAATCCAAATTGTCCAAGTTGTAATCATCATATAAGTTGATTTCAGTTAAAATTTTGTGCCTATCATAGGATTCTAATCATTCAATCCGTACTCCTTAATATAGAACGTTATTCATATCTAACGTAGGGTCCATATTGAAGTGCTTGGATTGGAGGATATTCAACCGCTGATGAGTATAATATTTGGGCAAAGTGAAGGACACATGATGTCCGATTACTTCGGCAAATTAGATTGATAAGTCAAGGATGTGTGCCTGGCAAAAAACAAGTGGATGAGTAGGCAACCCACTTATTGATGCAGGTGACCGGAGTCGATGACATTTTAAGTACAACAGAGGTGCTGATAAGCATAGGGAATCATTCAGCGTTAAAATGGTTGCACTATTTCGCGTCTGGATCCAGTATTCAAATAAAGGGGTGATACAACCTTAGCTGCTGCCCAATTAAATCCCATGCCCATTGATCTGGAAAACATATGAATTATATGATCCTCATAATGAGAATACATCTTGAAGTCAATAAGCATACTTATTGGTTAGAACTTAGGTCATTGGTGATATTATTTAATAGGTTTTGAGTTCAAATCACCTCCATAATATATAGGCTTTAAACAAATAATTTTAAAAAAATTAACAGGAAACTCTAGTAGGTTTGATTTTGGGTTATAAACAATCTAAGAGGTGGTCTGCCCATTGGACACTCCAGATTGATGACTATGTGCATAGGTCACGAGTAAGAGATTTGTATATGCTGTCTCTTTCGTAAATGACTCATCGGACAGAACCACTACTAAAAATTAGACTATTAGCAGCAGCCAAAAAATGGTAATATCTTTGCCGCTAATAATTTTAATAGGTTTTTTTATTAATAGCAATAATTTTTTGGTCCAAAAAATTACCAAAAACTGCTGTTAATAGTCTTATATTTTGTAGTGAACTTTTGCTACAATATTAATCATGTTTTTCAAGGCGAGGTCATGACATCGCGATGACGAATGGTGAGGCAAATCACCATCTGAACCTATATGAAAAAAATGCATATATGGTAACGCCATGGTGTCACTATGACAGAATGACGCAATGGCATCGCCATGACCGATATTTTGATTTTTTTTAATAGCTTATAACCTTGTAAATCATAAAACTTATAAGTTTTATGCATAACTTATAACTTATGTTTTCTAAGTTATATCTATCATATTTATGGTTAAGTGAAACCCTCTAGTCTCTCTCGCAGTCGCTCTATCGCGGCTCCTCTCTCTCATCTCTCTCTCTCTGTCTGTCTCTTGTCTCTCTCTCTCTCTCTCTCAATGTAGGTTTATATATATATTTTTAAGTCTCTCTCTCTCTCTCTTATTGATATTCTCTCGTCTCTTTCTTTTTCATTTTTTTAATTCCAATTAACACATTCACAATCAATTAACGACCGTCAACACTCAAGTTCTTCGTAGGCCCACGTGCATGTATATTTTATTTTCTTCTGTTTTTGTACTATTTTTGTATCTATCTTTTTTCTTTTTGATGAACTTTTAACATCAACAATTTGTTTATTTACTATTTTTTATTTATTAACAAGTTCTTTGAAACAGATTGACAGAGATTGTTTTTTGTTGCAATCTTCCCCACAACTAATCTTGAGATCATGAAAATATCATCATATTATCGTTCAAATCTTTCCTCACAGGTGATCTTCCTGATTAATTAATTAAATTTTTTTCGTCCTCTATAAAAAATATAAAAATTAAAATTTAATAGAGAATTAAAAATATATATTGATAATTAATAAATAAAATAAAAATAAATTTAATAAATGACATTGCCCTGTGCTATGATCGCGCCACACCCCTTTAACTATCTTAATATTAATGTATATTGTATCTAAATAGAGCTACTCACCCTCTTTTGAGGCCTTCCCTCTTTTTTGTTGTTTTGGTTTTTGTTTTTGGGTTTCCCAATTTCCCCAAGTGACTTGCTTATCCTCTGACCTGGATGTATGTTCGTTTTATTTAATCAAATCTATAGATCAAAAGAAAATATAAATATATGTTGTTGGATTAGCCATCCAAGGATTAAAATTGTCCTATGCAATCGAAGACAGTGAACGTCATATCCGATACGATACATATCCCTACCAGTATACAGCAACTTTCGGGCCTAGCAATACAATAAGTACCTGTCATATGGCCTTGATGCATAGTTATACATATCTATATACATGCATACATCACATTTGTTGTATTAACTGTTTTTTTCCCTCACTCAGTTTTTATATTCTTTCATAAATGCAAAACATTCACTTCATTTTGAGCCATATCCATCTGCTATGTATCAATTTTTTGGGCTACCGGTTCATGTTCCAACTATGAATCAAAATACCGGAAAACCGATATGTATCGTCCGAGTTTAAAACCGACACATATCGGACGATACTTATCGGTATCAGACGGTACCAGACGATACATTGAATGTATCATCCGGGTAAATACATATAAATGACCGATACGGTACATTGAATGTACCGTATCGGTGACCTCCGATACATATCGGGATCAGACGAAATTTTGATCCATGGCTCCAACACTGACATTTAATTCCTTTGTGCTACCAATTATTACAAGTCTTCAAGTACCCGACCCGATTGGCATCGCAAACACTCGGGTCAATCTCAAATCAACAACATTGATAAATACGCAATCAACGCTGATAATTTTGAGCGCCAAATCTGTGAAATGTAAAAGTGAACTTCCACTGATTTGCATGCTCATAAATGGCAGTATCACTCCTGAGGCCTAGCCAGTTGGACAAAAGTAGAATAACCTGCCTGCATTGTCACAAAGTTCGGAGACTTTTACCGATTATTCAATAAAATTCGTCAAATAAATGGTAGATTCGCCGTAGTTATGGGATAACACGATAGTCGCGAACAATCGGCATACGCGACTCTGCGGGCTTAAAAAATTGATGCAGCAAAGGGACAGGCTGTCAACTTTTTTTTTTATCGGTATATGTGAACAACTTTTAACCATTAATATTATATAAATAATATACCGAACTTTTCCAAATGAATTCACGTATTTATCCAAACTGATCCGGATTAAACTCCTCCCGAATGGTTGCCGTACCCGAACTTGGTTACTATGCCTGGGTGACTGTAAGAACTAAGAAGTATTATGTTGCAAGGCTGTCAATGGGTCGATCGATGAAATGCCCGACCATACCGAATATTTTACCAGGTTAAGTGCAAAAAAATTGACTTATCGGGTCGGATTGATAGTCTTATTTTTTGTACTGACATCTGACCCCACCTTCGGATCGAGTTGACCAAGAGGTCATGTAGGTTCAGGTCGGGTATTTTGTATGTCAAAAAATATAAAAATATGGGTGTTTTATCGGGTCGGGTAGGGGTTTTCCCGTCAGGTCAGGTCTGGCATTTGCGCGTTTCTTATTGGGCAACCAAATTTTTGCCCCGACCCAACCCGTTGACAGCTAGACCTAGTTGCAACAAAAGAAAGAGTTTAGCGGTTGGCACACCTCATCTTTCATCATATTAGACTCTTTGGCAGCTGACCAGGCTTTGGTGAGCATCAACATCAATGCAGAATCGATTTGTTTCTTCGCAGCCAAAGCAGCCAAGCTTGTATTCCCGAGTTTCGCCAACTCTAATCAAACCGAGAGCTTACATATTTACATTAGTTCTCACCAAGACACAAAATAGAATTTGAACTTACGACAAAAGTTGAATTTGAACTTAAGCCTCAGACGCATGACGCATTGGTTACCCCACAAACATAGTGACCACTGGCCAAGTTGGGGTGAGGGAATAATCAGCTTGGATCGAAAAAAATCTGGCAAAATTCTTCAAATTCGAAAAAAAAATACTGTCAAAATTTGGAAATAATAATAATAACAATTGGGTAAAAATTATAAAAATAAATTTTTTTGACTAAATCGGAAAAAATCGGGAAAAGTTGTAAAATTGGCATATAATTCAGGAAATTCGCGCATTATTTGGAAAATTCAGATTTTATTGGGAATTTGCGAACAATTCGGATTTTATATATTTTTCTTTTTCCTTCTTTTTTTTTTCAAACAAATGCGAATTGTTCGTGACTTTTTCAAAAAGTGAATTTGGTCACTATGCGCCATAGTGACAAATTTCTCCTAAATTCACCGAAATGGGGGTCAGGAGAAAATTTCAGTGAAGTTTTAGTGATTTCTCCGAAATCGTCGAAATTTCATTAATTTGGGAGAAATTAAGGAAAATTTCCGAGATTAATATATTTTTAAATTTTAGTCATTTTAAAATAATAAATAAGATTTTTAGAAATATCAAATATAATTAATATACATATATTTTTAATACTCCCGGGAAATTTTCCGAAACATATTATAGAGTGTATCTTGTATTAATTGAGGCTCAGAAAACAAAGCTATATCTCGAAGCAGAGAAATAATACCCAGTTTTACCATTTTGTTCGTAATAGGATTCCAATACAGTATGAAGGTGCTCAAAGAATTCCTTCGTAAAATCTTTGCAACGCGTGGCAACAATTACACATAACTCAGATGGTGCACATCAAGAAGTTCATTATGCCTTTGCACATCTTCATCAATCTGAGGAGAGAGAGAAAGAGAGAGAGAAGCAGCTCCTAGTAAATTCCAGAAAATAACAGAGCAACCTCGCAAAGAACTAAACTAGAAACTCTAGGATTGTACATAAAGTAGGGAAAGCTTGCATGTTTGACATAAACATGGAAGGGCCATGTTTGGCTCCAAAAAATCAGTTGTCAGAACAGTGGGATGAAATGACTAAACACCCATAAGAGCTCATTCAACCCAGATTAATAAAAGCTAGAACAGTAGTAACATACCTAAAGATCATTATTAAATCAAACAATCAGAGGTTCATACACAAATTTGAAAGTAACCTGCTTTACGATGAGAAAGTAAAATAGGTACCTGGCACTTCCCAGAACGTGCAGATATCATTAAGTGCCAAATCAGGTCAAAAGTGTATTTCCATGATTTGTGTGCTCATAAAAAATTGGGCACTTCCCAGGACTTCCCAGGACTTGACCATGTGATAAGAAGGGGGTTGACCCCATTGTTGGCAGTCAGGTCGGGTATCCATACCCAAGGTATTAAACTCGGCATCGGCATCGGGTATCGGTCCATCTTGGACCGATACAGATACAATATCGACGAAACCGTCTCGGGTAATATATATATATATATATATATATATATATATATATATATATATAAAAGCAAAAAAAATAAATAATAAATAAAAGAGGAATTGTATTGGTCAATATCACCGATACCGAGGCAGTGTCGGCTGATACGGACCCGTATTGGCTGATATGGATACCGATACCACCCTGATACCTGTATCGGGGTGGTAGCAGTATTGGTTCTCGACGAAACTGATGTGTATAGATAGTGGCCGAGTTTTGATAGCATGCCTATACCAACTCAAAAACTATATCTCCTTCAGCTTCCTTCCAAGCCGAAGCAGGCTTGTCAACCATGAAAACTTCCATTAGCTTATCACAAACTCTGATCATTTTGTGTCCATCCAAGCACTCTGGATCATCTCTTTTATCGTCACTATCCACATCTTTTTCAGCGCATTCTTCAATAACAGCCATGCTATCTGAATGGACAGGAAAAAGTGTTTCTTCTCCAGTGCAATCATTTGGCACTGCAGCAGCATATCCAATGACAGCTGCAAGAGACAATCGTTGTGGAGCAAAAGATCCAAGAGGGAAATAACCTGGCATCATACACCATCCCTGTAAATTAATATAGAGGCCGACTCCTATGACTGTTTTACACAGATATTAACATGGAAGACACCCCACTTGAGCCACGTGGTGATCAGTCATGTGTATGGTCATCACTTGTACCACCCTCAGCCCAAAGTTGAGCATTGGAAACATCTGATCAGAGCCCTTTAATATTGACCATTAAAAAAATGTGCACAACTGTCCGTACGAGAGTGCATAAATTAGAGAAGTTCAAATATTCCGATGACAAATTTTCGGGCCTGCAGTAGCTGCCAAAAATCATGGAAGTCCATGTAACCGTGTTTCTCTTTGGCATTCCATCAAACACTTTTCTAGCACTTAAAACCTCTTCGAATCTAACATACATACATACTAAGGAACTCCCCATAAACACATCTTCCTTGAACACTTATTTAACTATAGCACCATGTAGTTGTTTGCCACATTTCAAAGCCTTCTCTTCCCCACAAGCCTTCAAAACACTGCACACAGTAAATTCATTCAGCCGAAAACCATCAAATTGCATTTGTAAAAACATCGAAAAACCCTGCTCTCTTTGCCCGTATTGTGCGCAAGCCGTAATAATTGTGGTCCAACACATTACGTCTCGTTCAGGCATCCTATTGAATACTCTAAACGCATCTGATAGATCTCCACAATGACAGTAGAAGTAAACAATGGCAGTATCTACTATCAAATTGCTCCAATTCCCTTTAATAACACATGCATGAATTTGCCTCCCAAGCTCGAAATCCGATCTCCTACCGCACAGATTCAAGACGCAGACATAAGTTGAAGCATTGGATTGCACACATCTTTCAATCAACTCACTGAATAACCTCAACACTTCAACTTCGGACCCGAGTTTTAAATACCCATTAAGAATCGCAGTCCACGAAATGATGTTTCTATCAGGCATTTTTTCAAACACTTGACGAGCCTTCGATAATTATTTAAATTTCACAAAAGTACTGATCAAGTTATTAGAAACATAAGTTACAGAACTTCCACAGGACTTCATAATAATAGTCTGTATTATTCTAGCTTCTTTCACACTAGAGTACGATCGAAGTAGAGAAGCGAGTATGTTCGGATTGAGCAATTGCTCCATCAATACATAATCCGCCCAATAGGGATCCGGGTTCTTCGTAAAATTGGTAAAAATATACGGATTTTCTAATTTGAACGAAACTGAAGGGCATTTTGACTGAAAAGCGAGTCCTTTTGATCATTTTCTTTCTGGTGGATAATGACAATTTAATGATGATTGAAGGAAGAAAAAATAGGGGTAATTGAAATGGAGTAATTTGTAGAAACGCTGGAGAATTCATTGACGAAAATTTTCCCGAAGTTCGCCGGAATATGTGCCGAAGAATTGCTCCGAGCCAAAATAAATATTTAAAAATATAGCCGTTAAAATGTTTTTCCTCTGTTCTTGGCGGGAATAAATAATTAAAGATTGTGAGAGGCAGCTAAAGTTCTTATTGGAAGACTACTTCACCCTCCAACTTTTAGGATAATGACGATTTTGTCCTCCGGTATCTATAATTAGTAAAATTACTTTTTTGCCCTTATAAAATACAATTTTATAAGGGCAATTAAAGTTTTCAATATCACCTCTGAATTTGGTGGTTCTCCCAGATTACCGGACAACGGTGCATATGATCATCAATCAGAACCATTTAATCAATGGTTAATGAAGTTTCAAAAGCATCTTCATGTATAGAAGCACCTTTTAGCCGCTAAATCCTGTCAAATGTTGACTTTTTTATTATTGGAAACAACTAACGGCTTTTCCCGCCCAACAAACCTTATAAATATAAATTAATCACCATTTACAGCAAACAAGAGTTCGAAATAAAAATTAATAATATTGGCGGAAAAGATGGCCATTTATTGTTAGATTTTTTGTGATCAACACCTTAACGCATCATTGTGCTTTTATTAAAAACTGAGTTAGACTTTTGACCACACGTATCTCAAGGCGATAGGAAGTAGTTTCCTAATATAGGTATATGTTTCCACTCTTTTTCCTAACCCATCAAGGAAAAAGGGTGGAGACATATCACTTATATTAGAAAATTACTTTCCATCGCCTCGAGATACGTGTGATCAAAAGTCCAACCCAATTTTTAATGAAAACACAAAGATGTGTTAAGGTGTTGACCACAAAAAATCTAACATTCTCCTACTTGGTCTACACTTTAACTCATCTAAACATAATTTTGAAAATAACTCTTTGGGCTGACAAACTTTGAAAAGCGGATGACCATCCATTTTATATTTTGAAAAATCATTGACCCCCACTACCTCGATGCTTCATAACAACCAATGGACTTAAGTATTTACTTAGTGATATCAGGCAACTTACATATCTGTACAGTTCTTATATTTGTCCATGCGTCATACCCCTAAGGATATTTCGTTCCTGATACATTACTGGCTCCCCGTCTATGACTATCAGTCACCAAACTATCAGAACGAAGGTTTACCGATGTGGTGCCCAATCACATCTAGCGCAAGCAAAATTCAGGCATAACGAGGTACAACCTCACTATCTTGTCATGTGATAAAATCCTTATGCAAATGGATAGAGTATAATCACTTATACCCTCAATAGCACGTACATAAAAATAAAATATTTAATGCATTAATAACAAAACAAACTAACCGGTATCAGAGAGACAACTCTCATTAAAACTGTACAGTTAAAACTAATTCGATATGAGCATCACAATTCTAAGATTCGTAATAATTTTAACAACTACAGGCTCCCACTGATTTAAACATTTCTTAAAATCAGTAAGTTTCCGACAAGAATAGCTTAATCCTAACTGCATTAACTATTCATAATTTTAAATGTTTCATGTCTATAAAAATTGATATCAACCAAAAATCATTAAGTTTTCTTGAAAATATAATTACAATAATAAGGTTTGATTATCAATTTTTGGTATTTCAACTTTTATCTATATCAACTCCAATGTTTTAGTATAGTTCACCTCAAATATATCAATACAACGACGGAAGCAAACAAATTATGAGGTAAATCACAAAATCATCTTCAAATTAAAAATATTAATATTCTCAAAACATGTTCTTGAGTGTTACATTTCTATCACATCTATAGTTATTTATTTTATATCTCAGTTATTGATGCACGAATCATCATCGTCATCACTTAACTTTTCTCATTTATCATATTATAAAATCATTAGCCACACGCTAAGTTCAAAAATTGAAATCTTTTCGATACTTAATACCATTAAAATTTCAAAAACGATAGACACAATTATAATTGCACTAATAGTGACCATATATCATTAGATAATATTAAAAATATGTCACTATACTTCTACAATTTATCAAATATTTTGTCCATATATCACTAACTATTCTCTGTGAAATACGTTATGATCATATATCAGATTAATCTATAACCATATGTTACGGATCTAAACTTGAGAATTACGGCATGACCATATGTCACAAAAAAAATTCATCATGAATTATAACCATATGTCACTAACCTCCGAGAACTTAACTCGAACTTAGGGTCAAATTCGAATTAATTAGAATGTAAGTCATGCGCTAACATTCACTCTATGCGACAGCCCAATCGCATCGTCTCAGCATCACCTTTGGGCAGAAAGTTTGACATGTAGTTTGCTTCCCAAGATCGTGTTTAAGAAAACACGCATAGACCTAATCACTAGTGTTGTATGGTTGATCTAGACTCTCCATCAGCTTTGGCCAGAAAGATTATCTTTCTCTCCCTTACACACTTATGACTATTCTATTCACCCTACTTATATGAAATTCCTAAATCAGCTTTAGCCAGAAGTTATAAATCTCATAAAAGTATGTGCCAACTCGATTTTAATGAGACACAAGTATCAAAATTCAAAAGTCACGCAACCTACATAGGTGGTCACCTTTGAGCAGACCTCAGCCTATTTCAGCTATGTACTCTCGAACGATCGTTTTACCGGTCCCTGAGGTATGACCTAAATTTCATTCAACCATATCAAGTCTGATTCAAGGTTTCAAAAACGTATTTTCAGATATATGCACATCTTGCTAACTAATCTACTTTTGAAAGATAAATTAATGCCACACATTGTAATTGATGAACAAATTAATCAAAATCAAACAGTTATAAGATATATATACATTAAGTGAACATGTTATCTATAATCATCAAACTATGATTATGTGGGCATGCATGTTACATTTAGTCAACATCAATAATAGAACATTGAAAAACACACATGATATTTATCTTGAATCAAATATGATATGTTGAAAGCAATCAAATAAGATTAAACCTCATTTATAAAAACCACGGCATTGGGAAATATCATCATCATTGCGCAGAAGAATCCTTTCAAGTAGCCAAATCTAACTCGTGTGGTAGGTAAGTGTCAAAATTAATAATAATTATGAGTAACATTATGTATGTACCAGCATTAGTGTTAGAACACAACCTTCAATACCAAACCCTATATTTTCTCACAAAATCTAACTTTAATTAAAAGCACTCAAATATATAATAATTATCCGATTAAAAATTGTCAAAAAGACGTCAGGTCATTAAAAAATTACAACAAATAACTCATTAAAAAAATTAGACCTCAAAAACAGACCCGAAATGACTGAGAAAATCAAAATTCATATATAATGTCCGAAAATCGGACCTATAAATAGCCCAAAAATGACCCGAAAAGAATAAGGAATAATACGGGTCAAAATGAGCCTTAAGGACAAACGGGTCATTTCTAACGGGCCGAATCGAGTTATGAACCATAGGCTAGGAATGGACTGGACCGGACCATAGGCCAAGATCGGGTCAGTGGGCGGGTCGGTTTAGGCAATTCGTACTCATTTTAATTCTTAACTTACTTAAATTCACCTAATTAAGTTTGTTATTTATCCTTCACTATTTCTAGAATAAATTATAGATGTGTGATACAAGTCATCCAAGAGTTGTTTTATTGAAGAAAATCATAATACTTGTGTTATAAGATAGACCAATGTAAATTTAACGTTTGTTAAGCATCGATGGCTCATTTTGAGCTTTTTTTTTTTTTTTTTTTAGTTTATAATGTCCATAAACCCATGAGAATGGGAAAGTCGACCTTATCCTCGTCCTAATATTTAAATTTAGGATCTCAAGGTTTTAATAGTCTTTAATAGCCTCTTTCCATCTCATTCTATTAAGGGAGTACCACCAAACCCACCCCAAGTTATAGAGAGTTGGAAAAGAATTCACAAATGTCTCTTTTTCTCTTACCGAACTTTCCGGTGACGGTTATTATTAGCTTCATAATTTTTGAAATGTAATAAAGCGGCTCATTACGTCGTTTGTATAGGAAATAAAAGACGAGTTGGGTCTCTAGTCCATTTAACCCATCGTGTAAAAAGGGAATCAGATATCATTAAGTGCCAAATCAGGTCAAAAGTGTATTTCCATGATTTGCGTGCTCATAAAAAATTGGGCACTTCCCAGGCTTGAGCATGTGATAAGAGGGGGATTGACCCCAGTATTGGCAGTCGGGTATCTATACCCAAGGTATTAAACTCGGTATCGGTCCATCTTGGACCGAATCAGATACAATATTGACAAAACCGTCTCGGGTAATATATATATATATATATATATTAAAAGCAAAAAAAATAAAAAATAAATAAAAGAGGAATTGTATTGGTCAATATCACTGATACCGAGGCAGTGTCAGCCATGTATGGATAGTGGCCGAGTTTTGATAACTCAAAAAATATACCTCCTTTAGCTTCCTTCCAAGCCGAAGCAGCTTCCAGGATCTGCATTCGTTGCTAAAAACTAACAACATTCTCCAATCGGTTGGAGTAGGCTTGTCAAATAATGACTTTTTTAATATTGGAAACAACTAACGGTTTTTCCCGCCCAACAAAACAACAACTTCGTGAACTTTGATTGTACATGTAATAAGGCTGAATGCAATTTTCTGTGGATATGTTTTCTTTCCAAAGCTAATGAATCTCTATCTTCTCTGTGTAATTGGTGTCTTTGTTTATTTAGGGTTCCTTTTGATTTTGATTTTATTTTTTGGTCTACTTTAGTGTCTTTGTTTTGGCTTTTTGTGATGGTTTCTGTTATTTTATTGGGGGTTTTTAGGTGAGTCTTTCGATTTCTTTATTTAATTTTAGTTGAGTCCTTTGATTCAGTCTTTAGATTAGTTCTTGGTATGTTTCATGTTCTGGTATGTTTGAATGGTTTGCTTGATGCTCTTTGGTATGTTTCATTTTCTTTACTTGATGTTCTTTTGGTTTTATTGCTTATTATCGGTGTAGAAAAACTTCAAAGGAAATGAATAAGTTAGCACATTCATTCAACCTTTTGAATATTAATCTTGATTTAAATTTTTTTTCTCTGTTTCGTTTGGCTTCTCATTGAATTCAGCTGTTTTCTGGCTTCTTTTTTTTTTGTCAAGTATGTTCTTTATTTTGGCCTTAAGGATGATTTATGTTGCTTTGGTGATATTTTTATTGAGAATTCTTGTGCTTGAGTTCTTTGATGGCCTAGTCAGATCAGTTTTTTTTTTCCTTGGTCTGTTTTCTTTGTTTCTATTCCATATGCTACCGATTCTTGCTGTGGACTACCCAGTTGATAAGGTATCTTGTTGTGGACTGCCCAGCAATCATAAAAAGATACAAAGACACATTATATAATTCATTATCCGTGGGCACTACAAATTGACAATCATAAAAAGATACAAAGAGACAATAGAAAGTATAATTAACCTCTGAATTAACTTAATCATCATACTGTATGGGCCATCAATCAGTCCACATAGCTAATCGATATGGACCATCTAATCAACGGGCCACAGCTCTATATTTGTCACATTGTATTATCCATATGTGAACCTATACATCATCATCACAGCCTTATACTATCTATTTGTTAAGGTTTAAACTGATCTGGAAAGTCAATCCTCCCCATGTTATGAGCCAAATCATGACACCAGACCACCTAAGAAACACAATTTCTCCATAGGAAGACGCTCGTAAACATGGTCAAAATTCCAGATGAAATCGATATGTATCGGTTTCAAACCAGACTGGGTCGATGCATGGTATGTATTGACCCATATATTTTGGAATGTATCAGCTGATACATACCACTGTATTGTCCAAAACAATACATATCGTCCAACACATCAGTTTTGGAGTTGGCTGATACGTGCCGGAAAACCGAGATTTTGACCCTTGCTCGTAGATACCCCAAGATGTCAAATGCATGACACAACTAAAGCTAATCAAATATACAGTTAGACAAATTATGTATTTAATAAATAAATAAGATATAAATGATTGGCTTGAAAGGGCACAAAAATTAGCATAAGTAATGGTTACCCAAGAATACTTGATAGTTGCATCAGGGCTGATGACATTTCTGTTGGATTTGTCCCACATCTGCTGTGGGATGGCTTCTTGGGCTCTTTATATCTTGGGCCATCCTCACCTTACAAGCTGGTTTTGTGAGGTTGAGTTAGGCCCGTTGGATTTCTTATCACGGTAGAGTGGAGAAAGGTCTGCTTTGATAAGAAATCCAGCGAGCCTAACTCAACCTCACAAAATCGGCTTGTAAGGTGAGCAGTGCCCAGATTATATGTAGCCCAAGACCTCCAAGCCCACAGGCAATGTGGGACTATTCTAACAATTTCCACCCTGAAGCTTGACACATCTGCTCTTTTTATTTTTTTAATCATGTTTCAGATAAATATAAGCTTTCAAATTTGCACAAAAAACAGTATTTTTCAGTCATCATTTTTATAAATGAACTGAGGTGTCCAATTTGGATGCATGATCATCTTTCTCAAATTGTCTGCATAGTGGTCATAACTCATAAGCAATCTGAAATGTCTTAAATTAGAATTTTTTTTTTTTATATCTGTGGGTGTCCGGGCCAGCTTGCGCGCACCTCGAATAATCCCACGGGGCCCTGGAGCTAACGACCGGGTAATACTCCAGTGGCCCTGAGGGGACTCGAACTGGTGACCATTGGGGAGAAAACCCAAGGCCTGACCAACTGAGCTACCCCTCCGGGTGTATTAAATTAGAAATGATTCGAGATAGGTTTGACTTATGAAACATAGACAGCCACAATGTCAAAAAGAGATGGCAAGCATCTTCTAAATGCAAAAAGCAAAACCCAGGATATATGGAGGAAAAAAAACATAGCATGAGTGGGGGTTTTGACACAAATGACCTGATTAGCTGTGTGGGATATCATATCTGGTACAGATGAGCACAATATTTTGTATAACCTTCACAAAACATCATTCCTTACATTATGTTTCCGGGCATTCGACTGAATACAACACGGGATCTTATGTTCAAGGCAAAGAAAGAGATACCCCAAATAAGATTTATCATGTCCCTCTGTATCCCAAATTAGATAGACAAAGGAAACAAGTACAATGATGAGGATTATGATGAGCCTCAGTACTAAGATGCATGGATTAGATCGAGCAATCAGAATTACAGCAAAGTATAAGTGAATCTAATATCAATAAATTCACGATCAATCGGTGTATGGCGACAGGGACATTGCATTCCCATGAACACTTATCATGTTTCTACTCCCTCCACTACCCACCTCGAACTTCTACCAACTTATAGAGTTTGGGATCAGCAAACTGCACCAGCATTCTATACACTTATAAGAGCTTCTATAGACTCCAAATTCCAACTGGTAAAGATAAATCAATTCAACTGGAAGTAAGTTGATGACAAACTCTCCAAACTGAATTGAACATCTCCACAAGAACTAAGAACCTCCGTGAGAACAAAGTCGTCAACCTTTATCCCTTCTGTTTGCATTCGATACATGAGCTATGCTTCTTGGTGGAGCCCATTCCTTGCATAGCCTAAAATCATTGCTTTCCAAGAAACCAAGTTGTGCTCTGGCATCCTCTCGAAGACACGAAAAGCATCTACAAGGGATCCACACTTAGCATACATGCCAATAAGTGCGCTGCCCACATAGACATTCGACAAGCCGTGGGTCTTATTTGTGGAAGCGTGAATCCATTTTCCCTGCCTAATATTTTCTAATTTAGTACACGCTTTGAAAGCCGAGGAGTAGGTAAATAGGTTTGGCTTCACAGCTTCCCAGAACACTTCGTTCAAGCATTCAAGTGCTTCTGACCCATACCCGAGATGGGCATAGCCCGAAATTATCGCAGTCCACGAGACGACATTTCTTAGAGGCATGGCTCGTAGAACTCTAGCCGCATAATCAAACGCCCCGCATTTGCAATAAAACCATATGAGCATGCTCCCAACGTATTTGTTGCTCTGGATTGAACTCCTTAGGATTTGAGCATGGTTTTCCTTTCCTGTGCAAAAAGATCCAATCAAGCCGCATGCACTAAGAATGCTAACTACTGTCAAACTATTCGCAAATATGCGGTGCCTTTTCATTTTTTGAAACAAGCTTATCGCCTCCTCACCAAGCCCGTTTCGTGCGTACCCAGAAATCATGGAAGTTCATGTAACCGAGTTTCTCTTTGGCATTCCATCAAACTCTTTTCTACCACTTAATACCTCTTCGCATCTAACATACATGCATACTAAGGAACTCCCCATAAACACTTCTTGAACACTTTTTTAACTATAGCACCATGTAGTTGTTTGCCGCATTTCAAAGCCTTCTCTTCCCCACAAGCCTTCAAAACACTGCACACAGTAAATTCATTTGGCCGAAAACCATCAAATTGCATTTGTAAAAACATCGAAAAACCCTGCTCTCTTTGCCCGTATTGTGCGCAAGCTGTAATAATTGTGGTCCAACACATTACGTCTCGTTCGGGCATCCTATTGAATACTCTAAACGCATCTGATAGATCATCACAGTGACAGTAGAAGTAAACAAGGGCAGTATCTACTATCAAATTGCTCCAATTCCCTTTAATAACACATGCATGAATTTGCCTCCTCCCAAGTTCGTAATCCAATCTCCTACCGCACAGATTCAAGACACGAACTTAAGTTGAAGCATTGGGTTGCACACACCTTTCAATCAACTTACTGAATAACCTCAAGACTTCAACTTCGGTCCTGAGTTTTAAATACCCATTAAGAATCGCAGTCCACGAAACGATGTTTCTATCAGGCATTTTTCAATACTTGACAGGCCTTCAAGAATTCGTTAAATTTCACATAAGTACTGATCAAGTTATTAGAAACATAAGTTACAGAACTTCCACAACACTTCATAATAATAGTCTGTATTATTCTGGCTTCTTTCGCACTAGAGCACGATCGGCGTAGAGAAGCGAGTATATTCAGATTGAGCAAATGCTCAATCGATGCATAATCCACCGAATAGGGATCCGGGTTCTTCGTAAAATTGGTAAAAATATACGGATTTTCTAATTTGATCGAAACTGAAGGGCATTTGACCGAAAAGGGAGTCCTTTTGATCATTTTCTTTCTCGGCGATAATGACAATTTAATGGTGATTGAAGGAAGAAAAAATAGGGGTAATTGAAATGGAGTAATTTGTAGAAACGCTGGAGAATTCATTGACAATAATTTTCTCAAAGTTCGCCGGAAAATGTACCATGAATTGCTCCAAGCCAAATTTTTTTAAAAAAATGTTGTCTTTAAAATGTTTTTCCTCTGTTCTTGGCGGGAATAATAAATAATAAAAGATTCAAAGAAGTGAGAGGCAGCTTAACGTTCTTATTCGAATACTACATCGCTGCTTTTTCAATGATGGATTGGCGGCTAAACCATTTAGATTGATCATAAATCGATGCCACATGGCATATTTGAAAGCCAAGCTTTAATGGTGTGAGATAAAAAATTCTAATTTAGTATTGGTAGATCATTTAAACGCATATATCTTTTAAGGTTTGATGAGGTTAGTAGACCAATTAATGAGCCGAGCTCAGGCCAGCCACAGTAGGCACTAGCCTAAGGGTGCTTTGGAGCCTAAGGGCTCGTTCGGGAGCTGGGGAAAGGGAGGAAAGCGTCTTTCTGCGCAGAAAGCAAGCATTTTCGGTGGGTTTCTGAGCTTTTCCTTCGTTCGCGTGTTCCGATGGGCCCACAGAGAAGATGACACTTTCCGAGCGAAAGTGACATCTCCATTTCTTCCCCTTATGCGTAGAAAAGCTCTGAATCTGAGCTCTTGTTTGTATACTTCAGAGAAGAATATGCACTGAAGGTTTTCTCCAAGCACAGCAGCCAACGCCGTCTTGAGGAAACTGCTAACCGCCAACTCCTCTGTTAAGAGTATGTTTTCTAGCTTAGGGTTTTCCAAAAATGCTAGCTAATTCTGAGGTTCTCGATCTACGTCGATTTCTAGGGTTTTTATTCTCGTTTTCGCTTTCGTTTTCTAGGGTTTGATTGGTCATTGAAGAGAAACTTACGGAGGTGGAACCAAAACTTGAATCTGAAACGAAACCTAAGGATAATGGTACAGTTTCTGTAAAAGGTATAGCTCTTTTTTTTTTCCTAGTTTTTATTTATTTATTTATTTTTAGTTAATGTTTTATTTGGAATGTGTATGATGTGTAAATTGCATAATTTTTTAGGTATTTATTTGCAATTTCCAGCTAGAAGAATCTTGTGGGTTAGGGATCCTAAGGATTTCTGTTTCTCCCGAAATTTGGAAGGATTTCATATATGCCTCATTATATTTTTCTTTGTACAAGAAAATTTTAGGTGCTATTAGGTTAAATTACTTTTTTTAGTTATATAGTTGCGATCATTATAGCTACAACATTCTTGTGGATTATGGATCCTGAGGATTTCTGTTTCTTTGAACTCGAAAAAGATTCATCATCGGTGTTGTGTCTATGAGCATGGTTCATCAGGTATCAGTTCGGACCATATGAAATTATCATCCATATTAGCGGATGATACAACCAATTTATCTAGTTGTTTCGTCTGAGAATTTGAAATTATTGGACGATAATTTCGAGGTACTAGATACACTAATTTTATGAAAGTATCGGCAAAAAATTTGGCCCATACATAGAGCAATGTTTCAGCGATGTATCGCCCGAGACATTCAATGTATCAGACCATTCAGTGATACATATAGGATTCGGGCTGGATCGATACGTACCAAAAAATTGAGATTTTGACCCATGTCTCTGAGCATTCAATAGATATTGTACAGGAACCTTTTTACTTATTCATGGGTATTAAGTTTCTGTGAAAAGCACTGCAGTTGAATGAGTTTAGGATAAATTTATGTGTTAAAAAAATTCATCCCAATTTTGGTTGGGCGGGGATACAATTCAAACCGGTGGTTTTCTTATTTTATATTGTTGCACTCACTCAAACAGGTTGCTAGCCCCAAATTCTAGATAGGGTGTAACAAATTTCTTCCTCTTGGTGAATAGACGGCCATCCAAATAGTTCTTGGGCATTTCCTCTATCATGGGCTTGGTTTACTCAATATATATGCGCTTCTATATATTTTGATGCATGATTATTTGGTAGATATCACCGTCCATTTTGACGGTGGCCTGCCCCGTGACCATTTGCTGAATATATAATCATGTCACAGGAGTTGTTCTTATTGTGGACACACTGACAACAATTTCAGTATAGTTTACACCACTATATTTTATTTATCAAAATTTTTAAACAATATATATAGTTATCGACAAATTAATAATCACTCTGATCCTAGTGATTGATATTACGTGCATCCAAGAGAGTTTAATTTTAATCATGTTTATCAACTAATTAGAGAATGTTATAATCACTCTAAATTTATCTACATTGCAGTAAAGTAAAATTGTTGCAAATTCACCCTCATAGATGCGAACGCAATTTATCTCAAGACATGTATACCTAAGAAGCAGAAAGTGGAAAAAATTAGTCTACGAAGTTCTTGGGAGCTTAGAGTTCAACCTTCAAGTATATAAAAAAAGATAAAGTTTTTCCCAAATTAGGGTTCATGCACCTTTGTAGTTTGTTTATATGCCAAATAATGAAAAGCCAACACTATTTGTAATTTAAATGAATAACATACTTAAGCCAAGTTGAACCAGTATTGAAGTTTATACCTAACTAATGAACCCCAATCCTAATGAAATATGATAATAATTGTTGTCAAAAATGAATGAAATGTGTTAAACCAGCTTACCGATCAAAAAAGAAAATTGCTAAGTCAGCTTACCGATAAAATAAAAAATTGCTAAACCACCTTACGTGTAAATTGTAAACCTCACAAATTCATCAAATTCTTGAAACTAGATAGAGAGGGCATGGGGCTTGTACATTGCCCCTTCATTTTAGACGATATGTGCTGATGTCATGATGGTATTATCCCTTCAATCTCACAGTAGTGCTCCACGGAGTTAATTGTTCCTTGGCTTATCTGATAAGTATAAATTTTATTATGGGTCTATTTGACTTGCTATCAAGGAAATTTTTCTGATTGCCTGAGGCTCGAAATGAGTTTATCCACCTATTACTTTGACAGAGGAGGATGATGTAATAGAGGTTTTCAATGAAGAAGATCCGGGTGAACGTTTAGATTTCTTGGAGTTTAAATTTATCATATTAATTTTCTCTGGTAATCATGTTACAATGAGGATTTCATAGTCCTTATCATGTAATGCAAACCTGGTTTCAGTTGAAAGAGAAGTTAAAACATTACGGATTTGAGACTGTTGAGGATTTTACCTTGGTTGAAGATACTAATAATGTCGGAATGAACCATGGGCTTGCTTTCTTGGAGCTTTCCTCCCGCTCGGATGCCATGGATGCGTACAAGCGTTTACAGAAGAGGGACATTGTTTTTGGGGTGGATAGGACTGCAAAGGTCGCTTTTGCAGATTCATTCATTGAGTCAGATGATGAAATCATGCAACAGGTATCTATTAAACCCAAGGTCATCTAGATTGCTTCAGTTTGACAGATTTTGCACTGGTGGATCATTGTAATTACTTGTTTGATCTCTGTAAATGGGCTCGAATGGATAGATTCTTCAACTTCCATATGACCCGACCCTTAAAAAAAATTGATTTTGATTCTTCAATTTCTCTGAGGATCGTTGATGAGAATCATTATCCTTCAAACTCTATTGTGTAACTTCCATCAGAGCTGGCCTCATAATGTTGATTACTCTTTTAAGATCTCTCAGGAGTCAGAAGATCATGTGGCTTCCATTCTATCTTCAGCAGGTCTTTGCTCTTGGCATCATCTTCTAAGATTTTTTTTTTTGATCGGTACATCTTCTAAGATTTTACCTCATCTTTCTAGCTCAATTTAACCGCATTTTGATTGTCTATACTTCTGAGCATGCTTTGTTATGCTCCCTGTTCTTCCATTTTGGTTTTCTTATTTTCGTGGTAATTGTTTAACAAGTTTTCTTCTGTGTTTTTTTTTCCTTTTAACTTCTAGACCTTATTTGGTTCTATCTTCAGGAATGGAGTAGGCATTAAACAGGGATGATGAGGGTTGTCAGCTACATGAATTTTGCACATCATAATATAACTTGGAAGCTACACATTAATGCTGCTATAATTTGCCAAAAAAAAATTAAAAAACTATTTGTTCCTTCTAAATAATATTTTTAAGTTTTACAACGGTTGACGTCGCATCTTTCACTATCTTGTAGTTGATAATTTTTTTCATCCAATTGTTGTTCCTCATTTCTGGAGCAGATTAATGGGGGTGTCAGTTGCATCAATAGTTGCACTAGTTTTGCCATTCCGCACACATCTTTGGCGAATCCAAGTCCTCTAAGATGCAAATCATCATGTTGTAAGCAGATGTTAGCCTAAATTTAGTGCACACCAAAGGATTATAACCGTTTAATCTGGGCTCTTTAATATAGACGGCTGCTCATACCTAAACATAGGGTCCATATTGAAGTGCTTGGATTGGTACGAAACCGCTGATGAGTAATTTTTTTGGCCCAAGTGAAGTTCACATGATGTCTAACCCACTTGGATGAAGGTGATTGGTCAAGGATGCGTGCCACGTGGCAAAGAAAGTGCACGAATTGCGACCATTACCATAATTGCTTGTTTTCATCATTGTTTTTATATTCCCTTGTTTCCACTTGCTTTTTAGGTTGTTTTCATCTATTCTTGTATTGACATTTTTTTAAGAGTTTCAGAAGCATGAAGGCAAAGATTTTGGCCACCTATCCCGACGCATTTCCAGATAGTTCGACAACAGAGATATTCGATCGAAGACCAGACCTCGAAAGGCCCCAGCTGCCATGAATCCTCTGTCTGAGGAGATTAATCTGTTGAGATTTGAGTTATAATAATGTGTAAATTTTAGAAAAACCTGTGACAGTTACATATTTTTCTCTCGTCTTCAAGTTTAATAATTTGTGGAATTTTTTTTTATTTTTATTTTTGGATTAATTTTGGAGACCTTCCAAAATGCAAGCTAAAATGTTTTGAGCATCTTTGTACCCATGGTGCTGCTTTGGTATCATGTGGTGTGCATTGTGCCTTTCCTTTATACCAGAATGGTTCATGGGATCAACATAGTAGGCTAGACTAGGCTGGCCTTTACTAGTACTGAGATTTTATTTTTCATTTATTTATTTTTATATCAGAGATATCTGGACCTTGAACCTCATAGAGTGCATGCCGGAGCAGTGTAGACCGAAGGGCCCACTCCTCCTGCGTAGCACTTATCCGCTTAGCCTAACGTGCACCCTATGTAATTGAAGGGGGGGAATTGATGGCCGGACCTCTGGGCTCCTGAGCCCAACGCCTAACCACCACGCCATTCACCTAGCGGTTAGTATTGAGATTGATGGAGTCGATCATTCCACAGAATCCCATGGTGGAATCTGAATCGGCACTTAAATTTAATCATCCTCCCATGTAAAATACTATGGGATCAATCCCAAAATGAGGTTGCAATTTAAGTTTTTATTAGCACCCGCCCCAAGTCCAAGCAATTTGGATATCCCATGTAAAATGTTTCCAAACATCATCAGATCAGTGACCTGTGGGCATAAACTTCAGAGTCCATCTATATTATATGTTGCAGTTGATTGAGCCTTCAACTGTTACGATCCCAAACCGACATGGCGTTTTAGGAATATAGAAAATCCAAGGTTTGACCAAATGATTCGAACGGTTTGGATCAGAAGAGCCTGAGTCATTACGTAAATGAGCCGACCTGAGGGCTGGGTAAAGGTCTAATCCCTTTTTACTTTTCTTAATGGGCATCTTCCTTTCTGAAGCTCTTTTTATGCACCCGATGCCGACTTTGACATTTTCAAGGCCCTTGAAACCCTCCAACAGTAGACTTTCAATGAGATTCAAGGGCTCAATAAGACATCAGAAGGGATGATATTGATGCATCTTAACACATAATTAATCCATTCCACTCAGGAAATGGTAGTGGGGTTATGCAATGCCTTGTAGCCACTAAATCTTGACAGAGATGACTTCCATGGATTTAAAGCCCCTGTAATCCGTGCAAATTAATCTTTGAAAGGATTCCAATGAATAAATGGTGTTTCATAAGGGATGAAGCCTTTGGCAACTCAAGAAACCATAGGATAGAGGGTATCAATAACATGGTGGAATTGTAGTTTTTCGTGTAGATTTGCTTGAGATTTATTTTATTTATTTATATTTTTTCACCATTCTTGACTTCAGGTAAAAATTAGGGCTAGATTATCGCGACGACATCAAAAAAGTAGACTTAAGCATATCCGAGATGACTACAGTTTTAGCCGAGGATGAGCTGGATCCCGACTGAGAGCCTCATGTACAACATGTACACGACGATAGTGGTGACCCTCCCCCCCCCTCCCAACAAACATTCGGTCTACTTGAACGCTTGTAAGGGTTTCAAACATCTCTTGACACTCTTGTAACTCAATGCCACGGCCCGACCAACCAGTACAGTAGATTTATAAAGATATTGGAGGAATTGATGGTAAACAACTTTATCGACATGCATATGTTTATAGAACTATGTGTTAGGGTGGAGCAAACCAATTCCCAATTAGTAGAAGTAGTCATCACGATGGACCCAAGCCATCGCCAAGCGTATCTATTTACATTGTCTATTTGTAACTCTTTCAAATAAACTTCTAACAGTTTGTTACTCTCCATTATCCTTAAATTGGTAAGTTTAATGGCACCTCCCATCATGTCCGATTAAGAATTGATCATTATGTTGACAATGGGTTTCATCATCACTGCGACTGTCTACTATATGACACTTCATCCTGAAAGGCGACAACGACACAACTCTATTCTCACTGGACCCTTATATGTGACGGAGACACTTAACGGCTATCCGGACATTGCATACAAACTCTTTCGCATGCGTACACCTACATTTAAGAGTTTATGCAATGGATTGAGGTCGATAGGTCTCCTACAAGATACACAGAGGATGATGGTCGAGGAGGCCATGACAACTTTCCTTTACACAGTTGTTCAAAATCAAAAGAATCAGGTCGTGCAAGATAGATTTCAACATTCAGGGTCAACTATTAGCCTCTTCTTTAATAGTGTATTTCTCGCTATTTTGGATCTCTACCTCGAGTTTGTGAAGCAAGCTACGAGCGCCACACCCCCTGAGCTCTTGAACAACCCTTCGGTGTATCCTTGGTTCAAGGATATTGTAGGAGCCATGATGGTACACATGTAGATGTTTTGATTTCGAAGAGAGATTCACAACGATGTCAAAATTGCAAGCAACCAACATCACAGAATGTTATGTGTTTTGTGAGCTTCGATATGTTATTCCAATATGTTCTCCTCGGATAGGAAGGCTCTAATCCTGACTCAAAAGTTCTTGCAAGTGCACTCTCAAGGCCCCTCAATAGGCTTCATGTGCCACAAGGCAAATACTACCTTATTGATGGGGGGTATTCCAACATGCGAGAGTTTCTTACTCCATACCGTGGGGTAAGATACCCTCTTCAAGAGTTTAATAGTTCAAATCCTCATGTCACTCCCCAAGAACTTTTCAACAAGCGACATGCTTCCTTGCACAACATTGTGGAACGTACTTTCGAGGTACTTAAACAACGGTTTCCAATACTAAAAATTCCAACAAGATTTCTTATTAAAACTCAAATGAGGATAGTCATTGCATGTTGTATACTTCATAATTACATAAGGATGTATAATGAAGACAATCCTTTCTTTGCAGAATGATCCGAGAAACGCAAAGTAGAACCCTCAGATGATTCAGTTGAGGAATCAAACCCTGATGTTCACAACGCTCAAGCCGCAATGAATTGTGAATTGATGGTCGTATTTAGGAAAAATATAGCCAACACAATGTGGGCAACACAATCACGTTGACCTAATAAGCTTTATGCATGTTATATTCTTAACTTAATATAATATTAGTGTGTTACTTTTGTTTAATATAATAATAATATGTTAACTAAAATTTGAGTAGATGTTGTCAGATGTAATGGGTAAACACTACGTCACTTTCATTGGTAGGAGGCCTAGTGTTTATCGAACATGGGAGGATTGCTCGCGATAAGTCACAAGGTTCTCAGGGGCCTATCATAAGTCGTTCAGAACATATGAGGAAGCAGTCAACACGTTTCAAAGGTTTATAAATACCCCTTCGGATAATCGTACCATCAACGAACGTCACCATATTCGAAGAGACTCTATCGCGATATACCATCCACCTTGTTTTCCCCCACCACCTGTCATATCACATGACGAACCCCCCCCACTTCTCCCATGAATCGGATAATTCTTGGGTAGTATGTACAAATCAGGCTGAGAGTGTCTATGTATAATGTCATTGTAGTTTCATTACACGACTTGCTATTTTTGTTACTATAACTCTTTTGTTTGTATATGTGTTTGAAAGGATGTAATGATACAATCATTCAATAGTGTATGAGATGTTTGAGGATTTATTAAATAATATTTAGTGGAATATTACAAGTACTAATTTTCTAACATAATAGTAATGTTATAAATTTTTGGCAGCATGCCAGGAACTCCAGGTTCAGTGAATTCATGCACAGGGTCATCATCATCGCGACCTGCGCCTCTGACTAGAAGAAGGATCGAAGTAATAGACCTAGGTCCTACTCAACAGGGGCCACAATCGTACCACCTCCCTCAATGCCCTTCATTTCCACTTTTGCCTCCTGGGAATCATCCTCGTACTCGGGCACCAGAAGTTTGAGGCCCTTTCCAAAACCCACCAGCCTGCCATCCCTTTCATACATCACCCTTGCGGCACGTACCGTAGACAATTCGACCACTGAGGCTTGTAACTAACCCAGTGGTTCTCAGTTCCGACTCAAAGGTCGATACTTTCGACGGTATGATGGAGTCCAAGGATGAGTTGGACCCCGATTGGGAGCCTCTAGTACAACATATTCGTGATGATAGTTGAGACGATCATAATGGTTCTCTTAGATAGATGATGACTGCCTCATACTCTTCGAAGGATGAGGATGGCGACGACACATCCTCATAGTCATCTTTGATGTTATATGTCGCTTATCGTAGGTCCTTTTTAACTTTGAATTTCTTTATTTTGGCTTTTCAATTAACCCGAGATTGAATGTATTTGGACTAATCAACTTCATCATTTGTCATTAACAATATTAGCTCAGACACTTTCATGAGTTTCTAATTTGTATTTGATATATATATATATATATATATATATATATATATATATATATATATATAAAAGGTTTATGGTGTTATAAGAATAGTGTTGAGAAATTATATTAAAAAAAAAATCATTTACATAAGTCCAACCTCGCATGGATTGGTCGCCCGAAAATTTTTAGTCAAATACGAGTATGACAAGTAGTCCGATGATTAACATTCGTATGATGGCAGTACAACCACACATTCATCTAATTCTGAGCTTTTTGGAGAAAAATTTAAGAACAAATGAGAAATTAGCTTTTCTGAGAAAAGCCAGGAATCAGGGCAACTTAAGAACAATTGGAGGAAAATGCAGGAATCGGAGGCTGTTAAGAATCAACAGGATTCTGAGTTATTAGAATTCAGAGCTTTTATAGGAAAAGCCAGGAAACACCTGAACAAGGCCTAAGGGTGCTTTGGAATGCTCAGTCCTAGTTCAACACTCGGTGAGTTAGAGCGTGATTGGGCTAGATGCATGCATGAATATATATATATATATATATATATATATATATATATATATATATATATGATGAAAAGTGATGAAAAGTGTTAATATTTGACCCCTTAAATCGATTTTCGTATGATGAATGTTATTTAATATATTTTTTCTAGTTTTAGTTGCTTTACAAATTTTGAGATAAGTTGAGCATAAAATAGCCAAAGAGTTCAGAAAATAACGTCAAATCCGCGTAACCTTGGATCATTCAAAACCTATTCCGACTTCCAGCTCTATTTTGACCTCTAAAACATCAGATTCATGAAATTCCTATTTTATACAAAGTTGTAAAGCTTGTTTTCTTTTTTCCAATGCCGCAAGAATCATGTGCCAGGATACTGAGACTATATCTACTGAAGAATTTGGTCGAATTTCACGAAAATCTGAGAAAATCGATCGATCAATTTTAAGAATCAATCGATCGATTTTGGGCCAAATTTTCATGTTTTTAAGGCCCGAAATTAGTCAAAATTGGAGAGAAAAAATTTAGGGTTTCGAAAAAGAACCCTTTAAAAGGCAAAGTAAGAGTTACAGTTAGGGATCTTTATCTTTTAGCACATTAGTTTTGAGTCTTATCTCTGTCTTTTATCATTATTTAGCTTTTTAGAAGGTAGATTAACAATTATTTTTTTATAGAATCATAGTGTGTGGATTAAAACTACTTTGTAGATTAATTTGGAGACTCAAATCGGGTATTTTTAATGAATTGCTTTCAGTTTATTAAACTTTTTATATTGAAATATGTTGCTAAATTTCTAGAGTTTTAAGATCTAATGAATTTCATCTTAGGGATTCATCCATAGAATAGATTTGTGGTTGGAACTATAGTAGATGCTTGTGTGGATTATTTTAAATGTGCTCTTTCCATTTTATGGGATCTAATCAATAATCTGAGATATGAGAACTAATTATGCTTTTCTCATGATCTTAGAACTGTGATAAGGAACCCTAATCTTATTTTCAATGTTAAAATTAGACTCATTAATTCATTGTGATTAGATTTATTTTAATAAAGTAGATGTTTTGGTTCTTTTCTTTAGAATATTTGGAAGAGCATTACTTTAGACAAGGTATCAAATATCGGCCGATACCGATACGTATTGCCGTATTGGTTTTCTGGCCTACGGATAAGCCCCGACACGTATCTGGTAAGTCGTAACGTACTGGAAACCAGTTAAATTCAATGCAAAAGCAGCGAACACCCTGAGAGTGCATTGGAAACCAACGAGTAATTGTCATTCAATGCATCAGCATTCAGAAGTCTTTTGATAGTTTAGGCAAGTGGTCTACCGTCTACGACTCTACAACGCAAAAGCGTTTCAAGTTTTCAACTCCCCCTAGCCGTCGGGCGTGCTTTTAAATGGCAGAAAAAGTTCTTTGGGTACCTCTAAAAGCACTAACGCCTTTACTGAAGTCACCAAAATCTCTAAACCCTTAAAACCCGTTGATTACTTCGGATCTGAGGATGTAGATTGTGTTTCGCCCCGATCTACCATACAGTGGATCTTGAGATCATTTCTACTCTATCAGACGGTACAATTCACATAATATGTTCTTTTTTTAAAAAATAGGTCGATACATATCGGTATTGGTCGAGTCGTATCGACCTTGGGCAAACTGATACCTGACACAAATACCGATTTTGATACCTTGAATTTAGATTTTTATATTGATTCAATCGTTTTATTCTTCCATAAATTATTAATTGATTTTAATATTTATGTAGTGTTGTATCTAGTTAATTTCAACCATCGGATCTTAAGATTTCGGTGGCCCCCGAAACGAAATCCTACTAATTTCGATTTCAGTATCAATATAGCATATTATCGGCCAGCCAATATTTTGCTACTTCGAAAAAAATAAAAAATTTTGGTCAAAATTTTGATTTCGGGCAAGACCAAAACTGAAATGAAAACTGAAATTTTGATCCTTGATTGTGAGTAATGAACCAAGGATGGGAAGATTTAGTATCATAACACTTTCTCTTTTCTTGTGATTATAGCAATTATTATGTGTTTTGTTTATATTTCAATCTTCAAATCTTTAGTAGGCTAGGTTAAGGCTTTTTAGTTCAACCAAGCTCTTAGATTGGTATTTGAATCATTTTAAATTCTATCTGACATCTTCGTGGGATTGATCTCATACTTTGCACTCGTTTACTACGGTACGACTCGTGCACTTGTGAGTAACACTTTTAAATCAACAACAATACCATATAGTCATATTGAATTCGTACGTATTCAGGTGTATATATAGTTATATTGCGGGCTATTTCACTTTGTGCTTTATGCTTATAAGCCTTAGCCCAACTCAAGTGATGGTGGACTTTTATGTTTTAATCCTGAGCCTGACCCTTTATTTTAAGACTGGCTGATGGCCCAACCCGACCCTGTTGATTGAGAGAGATTAACTCGTGCATTGCCTTCAGTGTACAAGGCGAGCACCTAATATTAGATATTTATTTTATTTATTATGTTTTTTTTTTCTTGTGACAGAAACACAAATGGTGCCTGTTGTTGAAATTTTTATCACAAAATAAACTCAAAAATCACATCAATTAAGTACTTCTAAAATTATCGGAATTCAAGTTAAAAACTCGCAAGTATACAAATTAATATATAATAACGGCTAAGTATGGCGAGTGTCAATCTCTCAGAGATTGTCTATATAAAAAAAAATTTAAAACTCACTTAACTAATCCAATCAATTAATTGAAATATCTTAATCCTAGGTTTGGAACTCTAAAAATGAAAACGTTGTAAACAGAAGATAAAACTAAAATTAGATAAATTGGAGAAAATTTCTATTATGAAATGACTTCAAAGTTTAGAATCCACACCTAACTCTCTTTCTAATGTATTCTAAAAATCTTTTCTAGTAACCATTGAATTAACAATTAAGATATAAAATCTAGACACCGATAATCTTGATCCAATTAAAAGTGTTTAAATTCTATAAAGGTAATTTTCTTTTTGGATAAATCACTATGTAAATTTAAAAGTTCTCTTGGTTGGAAAAAAATTTAGATTATTAAAGTTTCATATTTCTCTTGAATGGATCCGATGTGTTTTTGATCATTCTCATTTCTGATCATACTAATTTTCCTTAAATTATTTGATAAAAAATCAAGTTTAAAAAGAGGGAAAGTCCTTAAGCATACTTGATATTCTTATAATTGACTTTAAAATCAAGTAACAAAAGACCTCATAACATTAAAAGTACAGAAAAAGAAAGTGATCATTAAAGTTATGGTTCATAAAAATTAAAATTAAAATTCTATAAGAAATTATTTTAGGGCTTCATCTTAACTTTGATATATGGATTTAGCAATCCTTAATCCTCGCAATGGTCTTCATTATACTCTTGATCATATTGAATTGAAAGAAATATTCGGATTTAGAAAGGTGTCAATCTTCTTTTTCTTGATCTCTCTCTCAACTTAACTTTCTCAATTTAAATCTATATCCAATTAGCTAGAACTAGAAAAATAAAGGACATTAAATAAAAAGTGAAAATTAAATGACATAAGGTAAAAAAATTACATTAACCTATGGAAAAATGGCTTAAGCCTCCTTCCCCTTAACATTCTACTTGAATTAAAAATAACAATAATCATGAAAGAATTTAATTAGTGTAATTTTATATCAAATTAATTAGCAATTAAAGATTGTTTAAAGTGAAAATATGTAATAAAATTAGACTTATCAGTGTCCAAGATTATGGTGCATCTTATATCACCTAGGAGTGTCAATGAACCAAGCAGGCCTACAAGCCCGGTCTAGCCCAACCTGAAAAGAATAGAAGTAGGGCCTTTCAATTATTTTGGACTATGGGAAACTTTAGATTTTTCATTCAAAATTCCTCTTTGATAGATCACTTGGGTTTTTGGTCGTTCTCCTTTGGATTATTCTTGCCGCAATGGATACATGCTGGACTTTGAAGTACAAAATCACATATATTTTTTTTTATAAAAAAAAATGGCCAAATGAAGTATTTATAAATCTTTGGGCTAAGTCTTAAGGCAATGCTTAAACATTCAAACAAGAGATTTGCAAATCAAAATATTTCAAATTCTGAATATGAAATGCCTGAATTTGAAATCTCCAAATCCAAATCCACGTTTCCAATAGCAGCAGTATTCTAATGGCTAGTGCACATTAATTTCGACAATAAAAACACATGAACTACTATCTATTTTGGAGTTACGGTTCAAATCCACCAATGTGTTTTTTTGCCCACTTAAAATTTTTTTTTATGATGACTTGCATTGCTCAAAAACATGTGGTGTACTAAATGGGATAACCTGTAATAAGGTAGTTGTATGCCAGTCTTCTTTGTTCTTCTTGGTCCAAAGATTGTAGTGATAAATTTTAATTTTTTCTTCTTTTTTCTAATTATGAAAAATAATTATGTCTTCATAGAAAAAAATAAGACTTGTTTATTTAATCGGAAAAGACTATTAAAATTTTAGGTGTTAATTGGGTGCCCGCATGACTGTGCACAAGAATAATCTAATCACAAAAAATAAATAGTAGTAATTGTGGTCAATGGAAAGGATTCGTAATGATTAAATGAACACTGCAATGATCAATGGCTATTAAAAAGAACATTGAGATGCAAAATAAACTCATAGTTCACTCTTCACACCGATAGATCGTGGCAGTATATTTATTATTTATTTTTCCTTTTATCCTAAAAGACTTTAAGGATATATGAAACATATGGGGAGTAGGGCTCAGAGGTGCTACCTGGTGGATGCAGAGTTGAGTCTGCGTTCCTTGGACCCTTTTTAGGTATACAAAATTTATTGCTCAAGATCCTTAGGTGTTGAATGTAGGAATAGGGTTGTCAATTATTCTGATTGTTGTCAAATTTTGGCTATTTTTATAAATAAAAATATACCTTTTTAACATATAAAGTGATTTTACAAGGCATTACCATGAATGGAATGAACTCCAAACCGAGGGTTGTCAGAGGGTGGGTCGGGTCACTACCGACTCGATGATGCACTAGACCCACCACGACCCGATATAACATTGATTACCCAATCTGACCTGGTATGATATTGCCCAATTCTGCAATACTAAGCTCTCAATTTATAAAACGCGTCATATCTGAAAAGGAAGGGGGCTCACTTATAGCGCATGTTCAGGACAAATTTGGAATTAAAATAAGACTAAAGCATCCCATCAGGTGAGAACAAGCATCCCATAGCGAGAATATGATCACAACCCTTGGGTCTCTATTCCTCTGCGGAGCCTTTACTCCTCTCCCACTTGATTACAAAGTCGTTGTCAACTTTGATACTGTTAGGGACAACTCAACCCGACCTAAGTACGATATTGTCCGATTCTGCTACTCTAGGCTCTATCATTTCAAATTCCGTCATACTTTGGAAGGAGGCTCAATTATAGCCCAAGATCCTGACAAGTTAGCAACCAATATGGGACTAACACATCCTAGTAGGTGGATATAGAGCATCCCATAGCAAAATTAGGGTCACGACCTCAGGGCAAGAGTAAAGGTTCCAGAGAGGCATGAGGGTTTGTGACCCAGTTGTCCTTATACGATGCTCTATTCCCACCTAATGGGATGCTTTAGTCTTACAACGGTTGCGAAACTCATCCTAAATTTGGGCTATAAATGAACCTCTTCTCTTGCAGATATGATGCATTTTAACACCGTGGAACCTAGTGTCGTAGAACTGAACAATATCGTCGAGTGGGGTTGTCACAATAGCCTCCCTAGTTTTCATATTTTACATATAAAATATGAAAACTATCGTCGGGTTGGGTTGTCACAATAGTAAGCCGGGTTTATGACCCAACCCGGCTTGATCTTCCCAACTTGATAGAACCTCTTAATCGGCCTAACCCGACTCGATCTTGACGGATTGGGTAAACTTTATGGGTTAGACGTAGAAAATATTGGGTCGGTTTGGATCTGCTATCGGGTTGACTATCGGGTCGGTTCGTAACGGGCATCGGGTTGACATGACCCCGTTGACAGCCATACCGATACCCCTCTCTCTCTCTCTGGGCGACGACAACAAACCCTGAAACCCTTACAAACTTGCAGAAAGCTTCTTCAATCTCTCTAATGGCTTTAATTACACCTCCTCAGTTCTCTTCTACTTCCTATAAAAAGTCGATTTTTAGGAACCCTAGATTCACAAATTCCAATTCTATTTACTCTCTTCCAACCATTAACTCAAGATCTAGGGTTTCCAAATCCACTATTTTCTGTTGCCATAGCCAATCATCAGATTCTCCTTCTCCATTTAACGATCACGTACTCATCGATGGGAATCTCTGATACCAGATGTGGTAAAAGGCGCTGTAAAAAAGTGGGACGGTTATGTGAATTCGCATGGAGATTCGCCAATGAACCTCAAGAAGGCGCAGGAGAACGTGCGCAGAGACGAAATCGACGAATTCTTTATTCGGTCCTTGCTTCGCGGCCATCAGATCACTAAGGCTGACTATTTTCTTGGATCAGGTGCTTGTATTGGTCGAGAATCGATTGGCTAGATTGTCGAATGTATCTATTTCATATAGCGGTAGTCCTGCGAACTAGTCTAGTGCTTCTCCTTCCAATGACCGCTGGAAATTGTGGATGAGGAGTCCTTGGTTATTACGTATGGGCCGACAATCGTTACAAAAGAGGGCTAGATGATGATTTGGATTCCTAGTACCATTGTACTTGGTAAATTTTGGCGGTTTGAATCCGGCTGGCAAGCTAAATTCGAGATCTCGACAGAACTTATCGAATCCGAACGAGTGACCAGGGCGTTCCCTCGTAGCCATGTACTCATCAAGCATCTTAGGAAGGTCTTCGATTCTTACCGTGATGTCTCTTTGGGCAGTCCTTGGGTGACCCCTGTCTTGGGAATTGTCGTTGAAGAAGGTATGAGTGGCTTATCTTAGTGGCGAAGCACAAGCTGACACGGTGCTCGACGTAGGCAGAGGCCTCTCCCTCTCCTATCATTCTCGTTCTTCTAAGTCTTGTCGTTCCTTCACTGCCTCATAGGCGGCGGCCAGTCCTCGAAGTAGTTCTTCGGAGTCGTCATCTCCTTTTTGTATCCTTTGGACGCTGAGTTCTACAATTTACCGGGCAGTGAGATTCTGTCTGTTACTGTTATCTCTCCCGTTGTGATTATTACTAGCATTTGGAGTAGAGAAGGGGTTCTCTTGGTCACCGGCCATGTTAATCTCAGGTTGTCAAGGGTTTAAATCAGAGGATGCCTCTTCCTCATATATGGGATTTTCATGGTATCCCTACAACAGGGGATCTCCCAACTTCAGTCTTCATATTCCAGACATCTCTAATCTCTGGCGTAGATTCATGTACCCTTGGGGATTCTCGTAAGTAATAGTAATATATGTATATATATATATATATATATATATATAAGAAAGAGAATGTATGCGACAAATAAAAACTAACTATCTAAATAAAATAACTTTGACAATCTAAGGTCCCATCACGATCGCCAGTCTGTTGGTGCACGCTTTTTCTGCGTTCCTTTCGGTCCTCGGAAGCAGTGGCCCAAATTGGTCTTTGTGGACTTTGACGAAATACGATGATATAAAAAAAGGGGGGGAGCAAAGAATTAAGGAGGTAAATTCAAAATGAAAAATACGTGGTTTGTTGCGATCGCCAGTTGCAAATATTTATCGACGCTGCAACATGTCACTGATCACGCTTGTGGAAGGTGTGGGTTCTTTTCTTTTACTGAATTATTGGCCTGCCAACGTCAGCAGCACTGGGTTATTTTTAGGGTTTAGATAGTCCGATTTTCTTATTGTCGCTCTAGTTAAGTTTCCTAACTCTATTGAGTGTTGACAACCTCTAATTAACTTTGAGTATCCTACTTGGATTAAAATTCTACTTGGTTTAAATATCTAATCCTATTAGAAGTCTAATTGTTTTTGCTATGCTGTTTCCATTAGAAGTCTTAACTATTTGATTTAACCTCCTATTTCTATTAGAACTCTAACTATTTTAAATATCTTAATATTGCGTTAATTAATTAAATTTCCTAGTTCTACTGGGAATCCAATTAGTTTAATGTCTTAGCTATACTAGAAGTCTAATTAAATCTCCTAATTGTGCTAGGAATGCAAGTATGCTTATTTTACTAAAACTCTAATTTATTAAAAAAAAAGGTACTAATTCTATCAGAATTCTAATTAAAACATATATTAATTCTATTAAAAATAAATATACTAATTCTACTGGAAATCTTAAAAAAAGAAGTTTGGCCCTGCTATGCTAAGGAGGATTGGCCTCGTTCCCGGGTACCCTCCGTAAGCTCCCTTGGACAAATCGGGAGGCTAAAAAAATTGAAAGGAACTGAATTTGAATTGTAAAGTAATATATATTTATTTGTTTGAGAGATTGATGGTTGATATTTAGGGGCGAAAATTTTAAGAATAAAAGAGATATAAACTAAAGGTATAAAGACGGACTCTCAAATTTAAAATTATGAGAAATTAAAACTAAAGCTAAAATCTAAGGATTGAAATCAGGATTGAAATTAGGAAAATTTAGACCACGGGATTAAAGTCCGATTCTAGGCTCGAAGAATTACGACCTAAAAAAGAAAAGAAAAAGACTGGTTCTAGAACCTAGGAACTAGAACCAGAAATTAACATAATAACTATAGAAGAATCTAAGATCTAAAATTTAAGAACCTAAAATTAAAAAAAAGACTGATTCTAGAACCTAAGAACTAGAACCAGAGAATTACTTGAGGCTAAGCACTACAGAGAGGAATCTCGAAATTCTATGCTTGGAGGCGAGGAACTTGAAGGGGGGAAAGCTCTCTAAAAAATTCGTCCTTAGGGTCGAGGTAAAAGGTTATATTTATAGGTGTTTTCCTAATTACGCATCCTGTGGGGTGCGCTTAATTAGGCGGTCAATTTCAATTACGTGCCCTGTCCCGGGAGTCTAATTGAATTGCGCGCTATATAGTTAGCGCTTAATCACCTTGAGTCGGTCGCGGACTAAGTGAGTGACCGGTTGACTGGTTCAGCCGGGTTTCCTAGCTCTAATCCTATTAGAACTAATTGTGCTCTTCAGTTTCGGTGCGCAATCTGATTAAGCGTTTAAAATCAAGCGTTTAATCGTAGAATTTTGGCGGTCAAGGATTGGGATACTAGGTCGATGACAGACCAATTGTGCGCCTGTGATATGACGCTTAGTTCGGTTGCGCGTACTAGTTAGGGCGCGTAACCGAGTCTCGAGGCGGTTTAAAGAAAGGGGGTTTGGTCTGGGAGGGACTTATTGCTCACTGGTGATATGGTGCGTAATAGAATTGCGCACGTGGTTTTATGCATGTAATTCGGGGTATGTTCCGGGTCCGAGTCCGGTCTGAAATGCAAGATTATTATTTCAGTCTGCATTTCGACTATATACTATTATTTTAGTATATAGTCCCCCACATTGGAATATGAGCCACAGAGCTATTATTTCAGTCTGCGTCCAGCCATATACTATTGTTCAGTATATGGTCCCCACGTTAGGGCTCGGGGGTCTGAGCCACAGAGCTATTGTTTCAGCCTGTGTTCAGCCATGTACCATTGTTTCAGTACATGGTCCCCATATTAGGGTTGTGAAACTTCCAAAGAAGGTAAGTCCTTTTCGAAAAGTCATGGGCAATGTCAAAGGTTGATTGAACAAATTTATATATTCCGAGTGGGAAAAATGGGGGTGTCTACACACATCAACTTTATCAATTCGACAGTGTCAACGGCCATGCTGACACCAAGACCCACATCAGTTCCTCGACCTCAATCTTCACCCCATGCAAAGTCTCCATAAATACCAACATCCCTGAGGTTTGGCACCTCCTTGCTAGCTCAACTTGGTCTCATCTGTGCCTACGAACGAGCAACACACTAATTCTTCGCGCGGCTTGGCATCAATGTTATCCATCATTATGCCATGCACCAAGCATTTGTGACCACAACTCGCTCTAGTACCTCGACACCACGTGTCTGTTGGTGCGAGCTTTTTCTGAGTTCCTTTCGGTCGTCGGGAATCAGTGGCCTAATCCCGTCTCAGGAGGATTCTGGCAATGCGGTGTTTTGAATGTTGAAAATAAAAAAAGGAGAGATTTCTAGGAAGGTTCCTAGTTTATTGCGATCGCCAGCTACAAATATTTAACGACGCTGTAACACATCAGTGATCATGCTTTGGAGCGGGTGTGAGTTACTTCTTTACTGAATCGTCCGTCGGCGAACGTCAGCAGCACTGGCTCTTCCTTGTACTTTAGATAGTTTAGATTTCTTGTTATCGTTCTAATTCTAATTGGCTTAAGTTCCCTAATTCTACTGTAAGTCTAACTAGATGAACCTATTGTGGTGAAGTAATCTAATATTCTAATATCCTAATCCTAGTATAAATCTACTCGGTTTAAATATTCTAATGTTATTAGAAATCTAACTAGTTAGGAATCTAATTACTTTTGAGTGTCCTACCTTTATTAGAATTCTACTATGATTAGGTGTCCTAATTCTATTAGAAGTTTAATTGGATTTGGTATCCTAATCCTACTAGGAGTCTAATTAATTCAAATGTGTTAATCCTATTTCTATTAGAAGTCTAATTATTTAAGTTTCCTAATCGTACTAGGAGTCTAATTAATTAAGTTTCCTAATCCTATTAGAAGTCTAATTAATTAAGTTTCCTAGTTGTACTAGGAGTCTAATTAATTAAGCTTCCTAATCCTATTAGGAGTCTAACTATTCTAATTCTATTGAGACTGGTTATTCTAGTTCTACTATGACTGATTATTCTAATTCTACTATGATTGATTAGAATTGTACTAATTTGAATAAATCTATAAGTAAATTAAATATGGCAATTCTATAGAGATTCTAATTTAAAATAAATCTACTAATTCTATCAGAATAAAAATAAAACAGATATACTAATTTTACTGAAATTCTAATTAAAGCATGTATACTAATTCTACTGAAATTTAAAGCAAGAATATTAATTCTACTAAAATTCTAATTAAAAGCAGGTATACTAATTCTACTGAAATTCTAATTAAAAGAAAGGGGTTCTAGCCCGTTATGCTAAGGAGGATTGGCCTCGTTCCCGAGCACCCTCCGTAAGCTCCCTTGGGCAAATCGGGTGGCTGAGATTAAAGCAATTCGATTTTGAATTATAAGATAGTATTTTTTTAGATTTTTAAAGTCAATAATTTTAGATTTATAATTATGAATTAAATTCTAAAACTAGAAATTAAGCACTGAACTATAAGCGGGATTTTAAAAATCTCAAAATTAGGATATTAATATTTAAATTTAAAATCTAAGGACCGAATTCGGGACCGAAATCAGAAAATCAGACCGTATAATTAAGGACTAGTTTTAGAAACTAAGAACTAGAACCAGAGATTAATAATAGGACTGGAGATTGAGATTTGAGAACAAAATTAAGGTTTAGGGTCTCGGATTAAGCAGTCTGATTAAGGACTGGCCTCAAATTCTGAGAATCAAAACCAGATATTAAAATTTACAGTCTAAAAAAAAAGGGGTGCTACGGTCTAAGACTGAAAATTCAATGCTAATAATTAAAACCTAAGCTTTAAATCTAGGACATAAAGGCTCGAACTAGAGATTAGAAACTAAAACCTAGAACTAGAAATCAGAGCCTAAGATCTAAAACTGGAAATTAAAACTAGAAAGTAAATCACACCTAGGGCCTGGGCTATAGAGAGAAGTCTAGAAATCCTAAGCTTGGAGACGAAGAACTCGAAACTTGAATCTCAAAATTGTGGGGGCCGACCTTTGGGGCGTAATGGAGAGGTCCTTTTATAGGTATTTTACTAATTGCGTGCCTTGTAGGGTGCGCTTAATTTTCAATTACACGCCCTATTTCAGGCGTTTAATCGAATTGTGCGTCGATTAACTAGCACTTTTTCGCTTTGAGTTAGTCTCCGACTCAGTAGGCGACCGACTGACTGGCTTAGTCGGGTTTCCTAGTTCTAATCACGTTAGAACTAATTGCGTGCTTGCTTTGGAATGTGCAATCCAATTAAGCGCTTCGTTCGAAGCGCTTAATCGTGGAGTTTAGGCGGTCAAGGACTATAAGACTAGGCCGGGCGTACGCCAATTGCATGCCTGTGATGGGGCTCTCAATCCGGTCACGCGTTCCATGTGGAATGCGTAATCAAGTCTCAAGGGGGCTAAAGAAAGGAGGTTTGGTCTGAAAAGGGACTGATTGCACATTTGTGAGTTGGCGTGCAATTGAATTACGTGCGTGATTTTAGGCACATAATTTGGGGTTGTCCGGGTCTGGGTCAGGTCTGAAATGCAAGGCTATTGTTTCAGTCAGCATTTCGACTATATATTATTGTTTCAGTATATAGTCTCCTTACATTGGGATCTGAGCCACAGAGCTATTATTTTAGCTTATGTTCAGCCATGTATTATTATTTCAGTGCATGGTCCCCACGTTAGAGTTAAGGGCCCTGAGCCAGAGTGCTATTGTTTCAGCCTGTGACCATATACTATTGTTTCAGCATATGGTTCCTAGATTAGGATTAAGGGGTCTGAGCCACAGAGCTATTATCTCAGCCTGTGTTCATCCATGTACTATTGTTTAAGTGCATGGTCCCCACATTAGGGTTGTGAAACTTTCAGAGATGGCAAATCCTTTCCGAAAAGTCACTCGCAAGGTCAAAGGTTGACTGAATGAATTTATATATTCTGAGAGGGCAAAATGGGAGTGTCTACAGATGCCCTTCTTTGGCGGGCTCTTGCGAAGTAAGAATGTGTCGAAGAAGTAGACACCCCTCATTCGAGGTGTCTTCTCGTTTCTCTTGGGAACTCACAAATGTGAATTGGGGATGCTGACATGACATGCTTGGCTTTCTTATCTATCAGCGCAAACTAAAATAGAGCATTCGAGGGTCCAGTGGTAGCTGTAGAAAGGCGTATTTCATGTCATGGATGTGGGAGGGCATCCCGTCGCATATCGCGACCCACTGTCATAGACAGTCGACGGGAGAAGTCAGCGTATCCTAATCCGCGGGTGCAAGGGGCATCCCATCGCGTGGTGCGACCTGCTGCGAGTAACAGTCAAACGGAAAGGAGAATCACTATATCCTAATCTATGGGTGCAAGGGCCATCTCGTCGCATGTCGTGACCTGTTGCAAGGGGCAGTCAAATAGAGGGATATGATGCAGTCGAGGTACCAGGGGGGCATCATACAAATGTCCATAAATAAAGTCTAGAGACCGATAATAATAAGATAAAGTATCATGTAATATCGAAGGCTTTCGCAAGTCGTGTCAGACTGGGCGCGTCATTGCTCACACCAATGCGCGTCAGATGTTTCTTTTCCAATAGGCATTTGTAAGTTCTTAGATTAAATATACTCGTTGTTCGGTTTCCCTGGGGAATGGCTGGTTTAGAGTAAGTGGTGAATGAGATGAATTTTGGTAGGTAAGAGGTCTCTTTGTTTATTATTATTTTGGTTTCTTTTCCTTCTTTTATTTTTTTATTTTTTTTTGGAAGTAAGGTGTCTTTGAAAATTTTGGGATTTTAACTTAAGATTAATTCGGTGGTAAAACGGCAGAAAATGTGGCTTACAAGACGTCGCTGAGCAGATCCATTGGTACGAGATTTGTGGACTCGACCATTTATGTGGTTGTCTAGACGACACTTGGCATGTTGGATACTCCATCTAACCTTCTCAACGAATACTAATGATTGTTTCTTATGGGAGGACTATAGTGATTCGTGAATCAAGAGAGACAGGTTTTAAAAACATTTTGATTTAATCATAGCTAGCTATATTTTTAGGAGAAATATCGAGAGAAGAGATGAGGGTAGTACTTACCTGAATTGTGTGTAGCTTGTGATGGGTTACTGCAGTGATACCGTGATGGGACATTTGGAGGTTTTTCTTTCTTTTCTTCATTTCTGCTGCAGCAGGGACTTGGTGGCCATTGCCGTGATGCAATGTCTTGGGGTAGTGAGTGTTACGATGGGACATGGTGGTCTTTCCCGTTACAGTTGCATGCTGAGATGAGTCCTAATGGTTGTAAGTGCGATGGGACGCGAGGAAGTCTTTTCTCTTCCTTCTTGTCATAGCGGATCATAGACGTGATGGGACATTGGGGGTTTGTGTACGTTTATAGGGGCATTTGGATCCTGGTGGGATTTTTTGTGTTTGAGATGCGATGGGACGTGGGAGGAGTCCCTCTTTTTGTTAGATTCTAGCAACTGCTATGTAGCTAGGGATTTGGGAGGTAGGCTCTCTGCTTTCGTTATTGGACATTGGTTGAGCATAGTTAGCGATGAGATTTTTAGAAGGTTTCATGATTGAGGATTTCGGGGAGGTGTGATTGGTGTCGGGGCTATAAGACAAGTTGAAGTTGTTGTGTCGCGGTGGGACATATTGTGATGAGATCGAGTTGTAGTTGCATCGCGAGGGGACATATTCATGGATGTGTGGCGGGGTTGTGTCTAAGGTAGTGATGTTTGCGGTGGGACGTGGATGGGATATTTGTGCTATGTTTCTTTCTTTGGCAGATCTTGAGCTATATGAGACTATGTCGCAGTTGCCTCGTGACTGGACTCGTCTTTGTCTTTGGTCTCGTGTCTGGGTGGAAGGTTTGCCCTCTTTTTTTGTGATGGGATTTATGGTGAGGTTAGTTGATTTCAGCCAATGAGCTTATATATTGGAACGACGTTGTATGGGTGCTTCTTATCGCGATGGGACATGTGTGACGAGGTTATGCGATGGGATTCTCCCTCTCTGATGGGATCGTGATGGGATGAGGGAAAGTGACGGTGTCACGGTAAGACATGTATGTCTTGTTGCAGTGGGACCATGGGCGCGGTCAATGTTTCCTGCAAGGTTACCCGATGAGGCATGGGAGAATAATCTTGATCGAGATGGGATAAAGGTGTGAGGATGGATGATTTTGGGTATTGCGTGCCTGGTACCAGTCGCTCAATCGAATTGTGTGCCTATTTTCGGGCGTGCGATTGGAAGTTTAAAAGGGTTGTTTATGCATTTGGATGTGTGTGTGTGATTGGATTGCACGCTCTGTCATAGGCGTGTAATTCAAACATCACCAGGTCATTGTGCGGGTGACCTTTCTGTTGCGCGGTGTAAGTGGGTCGTGTAATAAGATTGTGCGATTTATATTGGGCGCGTGACCGGAGCGTCGCGCCGTCTGCGCGAGCGATGGCTTTATTACACGCTTGGTTTAGGTTGCGGGATTTAATTTGCACGTGATTTCCTCTGCGCGTGATTGAGTTGCGCGCCCGTGTCCTGGCGCGTGATTGAGTTCGTACTCTATATAAGCGACAGAGCCTTCATTTCTTTAGCATCTCTCGGTTTAGTCTCAAGTTTTACTTTTCTGAATCATTTATGCTCGGATATCCGTGTTTCTATGATATTGGGTGATCCAATCATCTGATTGCGATGTCATTTCTTCCAATGTTCGTGATTTCGCGTGATCTTCTTCCTGAGGTGATGCTCAGGGATGACAGTATTCTGAGAATGGGTGGTATTAGGAAAGAGGAGGCCGGTCTTTACATCGATCCCTTTTAGGGAGCAGTGTAGGTAGCGCAGAGGAGACGATGACGGAGGAGGTGAAGATGGCAGAAGAGAAGGAGTAACAACTAGAGGGATGTGCTCCCCAATCAATCCTGCCTAAAGCCTCCGATTGGACGCTCCGAGTGGAATCTGCTCCTCGCTTTGTCTCAGTTTTGAACCCAGTCTTCAGTTTGGGATGTCGGTTAAAATTTTAGGTTTTCATTTTGGGTTGTATATCCAGGAGGTATGCCTCCGGTGATATTGTGTAAATATATATTATATGAATAAAAGGCACTTGTGTTTGTTATTTTTATCTGTTTAAATTTATCGTTGGGTTTGATCAGACCTATTTAGGCATTTGATTGGTTTGTTTAGAATTTTTAAGATTTATCTATTTGATTCCATTAGGTTTATTGGAGGCATTTATTTTATTAGGTTTACTTAATTTCATTTGGGGAGTTAGAGTTTACTCGTAGGGAATTCCTAAGGTGAATCTTTATTTATTTTGTTTAAGATGAGGGTGTAAGTCTTATGCTTGAAGTTTAGCTTATTTGTTTTAGTCTTCTGTTTGATTTTGGGGGTGACACTTGTTGGCATTGTGTGAACTTGGAGTTTAATTCAAAGCTTCTAGATGGGAGTTAGGTGTTTCAATCCTATTAGCTTATCTTGATTGCTTTGGATTTGTTTTTGGAGGGCGAGTGTTGTGTGATTACTAGTTTTCCTAAATTTATAGAGATTATGGTCTTTTAGAGGGACATGTGTCTAGTTTAGATGGAGGGTGCTTTAGAGTGTGGCATTTGTCAAATTTTGGGTTTAGGGGTTGTTGGATTATAAGTGGGGCCTAATGATTTTGGGTTTTACTTTACTTTTTTATATCAAGTTTAGGATTAAAAGTTTTGAGGCATTTTTTTGTTTTTGTTGTTAGCTTTAAAGGTTTAGAGCATTTTATTATTATTATTATTTGAATGTCTTTTCTTCCTTTCTATGTTGTATCCCGGGTATTGAACCCGAAGGATTATAATTATTAGGTATATTATTGGGAATGGACAGGATTGATAATTCGGGTGGTACTAGGGTTGATGATGTTGATCTGACTCGAAGTGTCACCCCATTGGGAGAAGAGATGGGAGAGTCAAAAGTGGAAGAAAGAAAACCTAAGGATAAGGTGGGGTTAGAGTTCTCATGACCGACACCTATTTTTCCTCAGTAGGCTCTGCGGATTCAGTGTTAGTTACTGCTCCTTGTTACGCTTTCTAAGGTGAGCTTCCATAGGTGTATCCCGCAGGTCCTGAGTGACTTCTGATGAGTCGCTCTTTCTTTTCTGCCGGCTGGGGGTCCTAGGTGATGTTATCTTGTCATGTGATTCAAAGAGTTGTGTGTCAAGAAGTGTCTCTGGAAGAAAAGGGGGGTGGAGATGAGATTTTTGTTAGAATTCACTCAGTGTGTGCTCCTTCTTCGGGCTTCTCCGAGATCTCTTGTTTCCCGAATAAATCCGGATTTGAGCGTTGCCTGAACTGTTGATTTTAAATTGGTTATTATTTTTTTTACTATATATTTAGAGGGCATGCCCTCGCGGTATTTTGTAATGATTTGATCTATTTATGAAGCAATCATGTTTTTAATTTCATTTGTGGTTACTTACATTTGGTGAATTTTTGGTTTGGTTTACTTTGTGGCTTACTTTGAGTGTGATTTTTTATTTTTATTTTTCCGGTTTGGTTCAGTTTGGCTCGGTTTAGGTGTGTAAGTGATTTGCTTTAGATGTGTTGGGGGACACTTTTTTTGGTTTTCGGAGTGCATGTTTTCTAAGTTTGGAATGTTTTCGGATTTGCCTTAGCGAGGGCGTGGTTTGGGTTGGTAGTTAATGTTTGGGATACTCTCATCTTAGCCTTTTGGGTTTGTTGTTCTAGGAATGTTATTTTTGTGTTTGCCTGGGGAATTACGCGCTTTACATCGGGCGCATGATTAGATTGCACATCAGGGTGAATGCGCGCGCTTGAGGAGTTTGGAGGGTAATTGCGCGTCGCTGCTCCGTCGTTTAACCGAATTAAACGCAATTTATGGGGCACGGGATTAGGGCAGCGCCTAGTCACTGTGCAAGTGATCTTTGGCATTTACGCGTTGTGGTGCTGATGCGTGATGTAATTGTGCGTCTGATACGAAGTGCACAACCGGGGGGTCGGGTTAGTTTGAGCAGGCGACAATCTGATTATGCGTTCAAAGGAGAGCATGTAATTCAGATTACACACGGGTAGTATGGTGCGCAATTTCATTGCGCGCCCTAATCGGGGCACGCGATTGAACCGCACTCTATATATACTTGAAAATTCTTTCATCCTCCCAGCTATCTGTTTTGTTCTTCGATTCTTCGTTTCCTTGTCTTCTTGTGCTCTGAGTTTCGTATTTTCGTGATATCTTGCGATCTGACCATCCGTTTCAGGCGCCGTTTCTTCTGTTCTTTCTAGTTTTTCGAGCTCCTTCTAGGAGTCTGAGGGTAGTGGTAGATATGACTTTACTGCCTCTGAGTTGGAGGGGTTGATGATTGGGGAGATAGGTGAGGGGTTCTGAGGCCCGAGCCGGTGCCGATGTCTTGGAGGAGGATGTTAGGGGGATGGCTAGAGAGGTGGTACCAGAGGGTGACCAGGTGGTGGTCAGGGAGGAGGTACCCGAGATTGATTAGGGTGCAGCTGAGGATGAGGCTGAGAGAGCCGAGGATGAGGAGCATTGGTGAGGAGCGTCAAGCTCGCACACGCTTCCCGCAGGAGGATTTCTTTGCTCGGGGCCAGGTAGGTACCCGTGAGCAGGAGTTCCTTCACTTTTCTAGGCATTTAGGTTGTGACATAGACTTATTAAGATCTGAAAACCCTTTTATATCGAACCTACATCGATTATTGATTGTGTGCCCATTCATGCATCATGACTGCATTTAGTGATAAGTCACGTTTCTGTTTTGTTGTTCTTATCATGTTTCTCTCATTGTAGGTATGTGTGTTAGTCTTATTATGTTTTGTGCTTGCTTTTTTTTTTGTTCAGTAGGAGCCTCCGGAGCTGGCTATCAGCTCGGCATGGACTGAGTCTCACACGTGGAATCATGACTTGCTAGAGTTTCAGCGGGCCCGATTAGCATCTTTCGACTTTGGACTGATCTTAGAGTTGGAACCTTTTCAGGTTGACCGTGGTCTGATCGTGGCGATTCTGGAGAGGTGGAGGGAGGAGCATCAGGCACTTCTCTTCCCGGTTGGTATGTTGCTGCCGACTCCAAAGGACTGGGTCCACATCACTGGCCTTCGTTTCGAGGGTGAGCCGATCATGGGGCGGATGGCGGAAGATTATCTGGGAGTGTGCGAGGAGATTTTAGATGTCCTGTATAGGTCTAGTGGATCGGGGCCAGGGACAGTTCGAGTCACTTGGTTCTTTGACACATTTGCTAGTGGCTTCGTCCCTCCGAGGCATCATTCGAAGCCAAGGGCGTCTTTCGAGGCGCGTTGCGTGACGATGGCAGGTCGAGAGCTTGTGTTTGAGCCGGGGTTGGCTACAGGTAGGGTGCTTCAAGCATTCTTGATGCATTTCCTTGGTGCAGTACACTTTTCTTCTTCGAACCGGGGACGCATCACCAAGTTGTTTTTTATGCTTCTGGGGGATTTGGATCGGGTCCCTACCAATGCTTAGGGTGCGGCTGCATTGGCACATCTCTATGAGTAGCTTTATTGTCGGGGGTGTTAGTCACTATTTTTTACCACTTTTTACCCCTTTAACTTGGATTTTGCTAGGGCTTAGAATGATTAATAATTGCATCTTAGTGATGTTTTGCAGTAAAGAAGAAATTACAACCTTAGTGTAGTTTTTCAGTAAAAAGTGCCAATGAGAGGAGTTTTTGGAATCAATCAACAGCTGAGAGTGAGAAATGAATGGAGTGGTGCTATGGCCTATTGCTGAGGAAGCAAACAGCAGCAGCAATGTGGAGTTGAGCAAGCCTTAGCACTTTTAGATCTTCAGCTCTGTGCACATTGGGAATAAAAATAGAACTTTCAGTTGGGTGCATTCATAGCAGCTGCACATTTCAGCTATGTGCACTCACACTAAAACTGCACCAGCTGCACACATGCAAAGCTTCAACATGTCAAACAGCAGCACTAACATCTCCAATTACAGCAGCATTGTATTGCAGTAGTTACACATGAAATAAAGCAATTTCAGCACTTGGCGATAGCAACATACTTTCAAACTAATCCTGAGCAATTCAGCAAGATGGAAGCTTAAGCCCACAAGTGTTTCCAACTGAAAAGTGCTCTTATTAAGATGTGCAATGCAGGGAAGCTAACTGGAACCAAACTTGAGTATTACTGCACTTAAAACATCAACCTGTCGACATTTGGCTTGCAGCCTCAAAACCTATCGAGCTTCAGCAACTCCTCAGCCAACCTGTTGATTGATAAATTCAGCCTCCCTCCCATCCTCTCGAGCAGATCCATCCTAGCTTCAGTTCCTGTCGAGATCTTCTCAGCTATAGCTCCACTCAGCCAACCTGTTGAGTGGTCACACCATCATATCGAGAAGATAACTCCTGCTTCAGAAACTATCGACCAGTAGCTTTTATCCTCCCAGCCATCCTGTCAAGATTCCCAAGCCTACCTTCAGCAAACCTGTCGACATCTTCAGCCCTCTATCCTTCAACCTGTCGACATCTTTCTAGCCTTCCATTCAGCAACTTATCGACCAACATTCAGCCACACCTACCACTCAACCTGTCGACATTCAAACTCCCCAGCCCTTCAGAACCTGTCGACACCTTCCTCAGTACCTTCAGCCAACTGCTCGAGCACTCCAATACTCCAAACCTGTCGAGCTATTAAACTGCAGCAGCTGCTTCAACAACCTGTCGACTTAATGCTGCAGTCATCTTGTCAAAATGCATTCAAAACTCCCACAACCTGTCGAGTTCTTCAGCAAACCTCCCACAACCTATCAACATTCACTTCCCATCCTCACAAAGAGACACCTGAAGCAGCTGTCCTTTGAACCTTCAGCCACAAACTTGTCGAGAAGACCATCTATCCTCTCGAATCCATCAATGAACCCCACGAAATGTACCTGAAGCTACTGTCATATAAACCTGCAATCTAATCATTCAACCCGGTACCTCTCTGTTGCAGTTTATACTTTTTCAAAGCTGATCCAGCTCGGGCCCACCAAACTCCATTGAGTTTCAACTAACAAACTAGTTGAGGTTTGCAGCCATATGATTAAACACCTTCAAGACCCCAGCAAATTAGCAAATCGGGTTCCTTTTGGGGGCTGTTTTGGTAATAAACAGCGGCATGGTTATTTTGGTTTCCAAGGCAGCCAATAGGATGGTGAGAATAATTTGGGGCATTCTCAGTAGTTTGGGCAATTATTTTAGGTGTGCAGCTGAAGCTATTTTTGGGTTTCATAAGCAAATATCAAATGGACAACAGGGGCATTTTTGGGAACTCTAAGCCACAAGAGAAGTCTACACATGAGCATGAACTGATTTTCAAATCTTTGGCGGGAAGCAAACTACTTTAGTTAAACACAATAGAACTGGATCTCTCTCTCTTCTCTCTGATTGGTTGGAATGCTAAAACTGGGATTAGCATAAACTTAAATTGAAATCCTCTCCTTTGGTTGGCTGTAATCCAAAGCACATGAATCACTGCATTTGTATAAATAAGGTTTCTCGCTGCTGTAATTCTTCAGCAAGAAAACCAAGGAATAGCCTGAATTCTCATTGACTCATTTAGGTTTAGTTTTAGGCTTTTATTTTCCTTTTTCTCTTCCCCCTTCTCTCCTTAATCCAGCCTGTTGGATTAGATCTAGGTAGCAGTTTAGATTTGGTTTGTAATTATAATTTGGCATGAAGATGTGTGGATCGATGCACAAATTACAGATTTGAAAACAAGTTTATTGTAAGTTGTTTGATTCAATAAATTGTTGATTTTAAAGTTCAATTAAATTTAAAGATCTTGTGGTGCCATTAGATGTCTATAGGATCCATGTATTTGGGAATAGCCCATCCAATTTCTAGTAGATCTATTGATTACCATCTGATTTTCCTTGGTTTAATATCCCTGTGGATGCCTGAGCTTGTAGCCTTGCATCCACGGCATTTATAGTGATTTTAATGTTTCAATTTGAACCATTGGATTGGATGAAGTCTATAGGATGATCTGTGACCATTCAAGTGGACAGCTCATACCCTTAAGATCAGTTCAAACCTTTGGTTTGGCTTGAATTCTTCTACCTTACCCTTGAGCTTGTAGCCAAGTGAAGGACAACTACAAATTCACATGCCTTGATCTGTTTTGCAATAAGAACCAGGCCCTAGCTGTCTATTTCCCCCCATTTTATATTTTATTTCACCATTCATCTTCCTCAATCTTTTAGATATAGTTTTATAATTATGTTTTGTAGATTAGATCTAGTGACACCCGAAAAGCTCTCTTTCTTCTTAGATTAGGCTAGAATTTTCAGATCTGTAGTAGATCTGGAGCCTACTATACTGCCTTTTAGGCTTTAGGTCACTACTCCCTGTGGGACAAACTCTTACTTATTAAAACTTGCTACAAATGGACCCTGTATCTTGCAGGTCTAGGTTATTTTAGTGTGCTGAATTCACCTCTTTCTTCTCACCTTTATTCTAATTTTTACTTTAATTTTACACACAATAATCAGCACCTAGAATATCCACAACAAGTTTTTGGCGCCACTGCCGACGAGTTTTGATCTAGTTAGTAGATATGAGTTTTTCATTTTTTAGTAGATCTGATTTTTCTCTAGCTTTTATTGCTGTTTTTGTTTTCAATCTGTATATTGCATTCAAAGTGTTTGAATAAATGTTTGCTGTAGTTTTTGTATAGAAAATCTGTTTTAATTCTGCAGTATTTCTGAATTTTTCTAAATTTTCTTCATTACCTTGTAGATGTTTGAATAAACTACTGCTGCAGTTTTTGGATTTTTGCAGATCTGGAGCAGTAGCCACAAGTGGAGCTTATGGATTGCAGCTGGAGCAGATTTGCCTGAGTTTGCCTTCCTTTCTCCCTTGTTTGTATTTTCAATTTTTAATTCTTTAAAATCAGCAGTTATGCTGTATTTTTTGTTTGTTTTTTTTCTTATTTTCTGCTGTATTTTTGCTTTTATTTTTGTGTTTGCTGAAATCTATACTGTTGTGTATATAATTGTAAGCCATTTGCAATGGGTGAGCAACTAAAGACCTTGAAGGAATTCAATGCACCAGGGGCAAACACATCTCCCTTTTGCATGCAATTCTCTGTTGTTCAAGGGAATTATGAGATCAAATCATCCATTATACAAATGCTGCCCTCATACCATGGAATGAGTAAAGAGGACCCCTACAAGCACATTGATGAATTTCTAAGACTATGCACCCTTTCAATATTTTAGGTTTGGGGGAGGAAGCCACTAGGCTGAGACTCTTTCCTTTTTCATTAAAGGATAGAGCCCGAACTTAGCTTTCTATGCTCCCAACCAACAATATACAGTCTTGGAAAGATCTTCAATGTCAATTTTTTGCCAAATTTTTTCCCATGTCCAAAACAAGCCAGTTGAGGAAGAGCATAATTTCCTTTGCTCAATCCCCAACTGAGGATTTTCATCAAGCCTAGGAAAGATTTAAGGAGCTTTTAAAGCAATGCCCCCATCACCAAATTCCTGAATGGCAACTTGTTCAAAGTTTTTATCAAAGAATTGATCCCAAGAGCAGGGACATGGTGGATGCCTCATGTGGTGGTACCTACCTCCACAAGATAGCTGATGAGGCTTGAAAACTTTTTGAGGTTATAAGTGAGAATTCCATGCAGCAGGAGACTTTGTCCCGAGACATTGAGACTCTTGCTAAACTGTTAAAAGAGAACACTCCTAGGGGTAGGATGTATGAAATCAATGTGTGTACTAATCTGGAGAGAAAGGTAGACAGTTTGGCACTTCAGTTTGATAAATTGATGAGTGTTTTGTAGCCCCCAATAGCTGCACAAGTGCAGGAGGCATGTCTGATATGCCAGTCCCCCACACACTCCATTCAAGATTGTCCATCTGCTGGTCTTTACCCTGCTTTGGTCATTGAGAATGTCAATGCAGCCCAATCCTATGGGTAGTAAGAGCAGCAACCTGCTGGGTATCCATGGAGGAACCACCCCAATCTGAGGTGGAACCAAGAGAATCACTCTCAAACCCAGCAACATCAGGCTTTACCCCATAAATTCTAGCAATACCCACACAATTTTCCCTCAAATCATCAGTCCCAACAGCTAATGGCTCACCAAAATCATATGCCTGCACAAGCACCCCACTCTAGTACACCCTCCTTTGAGGAGCAGGTTCTATCTTACTTAAAGAACCTCAGCTCCTTAGCACAGACTGTGCATTCCCACAGCCAAAGCATAAAAAAGATTGAGGACCAGCTTGGTCTCCTCTTCAATGCTCTGACTAAAAGGGAAGAGGGTAGACTCCCCAGCCAACCAATCAATAATCCTAGGGGATTACACATGATGAGTGAATCTTCTTCCATAGAAGATGGCAGATCACAAGGCTATTTTTGAACCAAAAGGAGGTGTAGAAGGACAGGGCAACAAGGTTCCTTACTGCAGTTTTCAGATTTAGGCATGCTGATTTTTTTTTAAAAATAATAAAAAGAAATTGTAAACACAAATAAAAATTTCAAACTTGTTTTCATTATTTGTATTCTTCAGCAGTAGTAAATAAGGGCTATTGTTGAGCCCCGACTGATAAAAAACAAATAAAAAAATTATAAAATTATAAAAACATAAAAATTTTCAGATGGGCTGTTTTCTTTGCTGCTATTCATATACCCCCATCTGGATTTGCTGAGATCATGGTTCTTGAATTTTGAATCATGAAAGTTAATGAGCAAAGGATCATATTTTTGCTTTGAAAATTACATGGAGTCTTTGCATTCATTTACTTTCAAGATTTTTCACCATAATAGGTCTCAGCTGTGTATGAATCTTGTTTTTAATGTGTGCCTCCATGCTTCATCAATTTGAAAATCATATTGATTCATACACATCCACAGCGCACACAACAACACAGAGGAACTTACCTTATCATAGTTGACTCTTAGGATTTTCTGTTTTAGGACATTTAGTTTAAATACTGTTTTTAGATTACTGATTTTTCTTTCTTAGGATAATGTGTATACTATTTTGACTGATTGTTTTTTTCATTTTTGTATGTTTGTACTCAGTTCTTTACTTTTGTTTTGCTGTTTTTCTGTTGTTAGCAATAATTTTCTTTCATTTTGTATATCATTTTTTTATTTTTCTGTCCATATATTCAGTTTTTAGCTTTTATTCTTTGCTGTATATAGCTTTTATTTTTCTGCTTTTTTTTCTTTCTTGTTTTGCCCTGCTGCCCCTAGTTACTCATTGTGTCAACATTGAGGACAATGTTCATCTTAGGTTTGGGGGTATGGCAAGGTGTGCCAATAGAATAGTTAAGGGTAGTGCAGCAATGTTGGATAAATTTTTTGAAAATAAAGTGAATTCCCACCTAATTTTTGAAAAAAGAGAAAATTAAAAACTTTTAAAACTGAAATTTGTTGTAGCTCTAACACTTTCATGAAGTGAATGTCAAGAATTTTTCAAAAATTGATGCTTAGTGAACTTGAAGAGAGGAAATTGTGAGGATACACCCCAGAAATTTGATGGAGGACCATACCCAGTGAGATTTGGGCCTGAAAATTTTCCTTTGAAGAGTGTTTTGGCAATTTTTTTGCTCTAAGGACTGACTGAATCTAGGCTTTTTCACTAGAAGTTAGGCAAATTCAAGTTAAAACAGCTTGTCAGCATTCATGACATTGAGGACATGATGTAAGGCCATTCTTTGGATAGTTTGAGCTTAAAAATCCTTACCCGTTGAACTGCCTTTGATACACACCATTTGAGCCTTAAAAATCTAAGTTTTTCTTTGATAAAAATTAAAAAATTTGAACCCAAAAACTCAGTGACCTGATGCAGCCTGACCCCCATCCTGAGATTTCAGAAGGTAAAGGTGAAAGAGTTGAAGAAGGTAGAACTGGTTTGATATTTGGTTGAAAGAGAAGAAAACACATTTGATGGCAGTTGTGGCATGTCAATCCATAATATATATATATATGAGAAAAATACAACAAGAAAAAGCATACAAAAAGAAAAGAAAAAACAGAAAAGTAAAATAAAAGAATGAGAAAGAGAAGTCATTTCATTGAAAAATAGAAAAAAAAAAGAATATAAAGTGATCACTTCAAATCTAAAAATTCAAGAAGTAGATGGAATAATGCTGAAATGAAGGTTGTGAAGTTGCAAATCACCTCCTTACCTTACTGATTTCTCAATTTTGAATCTCATTCTACCCTTTTATTCTTTATAAACCTCACTCATAAGCCACATTACAACCCAATAAAAAGACCCTACTGATCTGAAATGGATTGAGTTGTCATGTGGAGATGAGAATTTGTGTGATCTATGGTGAAAAGAGTTAGAAGATTTTAGAAATTAAAGCATTGTCTATGCTAATGCTTGCAGTCCTATTTGAGGGTTGTAACTGCTTTTGAGCTGAGAGAAATGATATACCCTTCAAGTTGATTCTAAGTGATAGCCCTGGTGAGACTTGGGTCTGAAAATGAATTGGTTTGGGGCAATATCAAAACAGAATTCTCAAAACTATGGTGAGCTTTGCATTCATTTTCATGCACAATGCCTTGACATGAACTGATTGATGGTAAAGAAATTACAGCAGAATTTCAGAGTTAAACTGTTGTTTATACTGCTGAGAATCCTCTACAAAACTGAATGAGTAAGGTGTGGAATGAATTTTATTTTGTTTGACCTCTGTTTTAACAAGATGCACTGGTATTAACTGATTTATTGGAGAAGTTTATGGGTACCTTCACTAGAAACCCTCAGGAGACTCCACTACTCCACTAGGGATCACCTAGGGGTTTAAAAGGCTTGGTGCATATGCAAAATGCATCCGTGTTCCCTACGAAAGTGGCATTTAGTTTTGTAGGTTAATTATTTTAAATTTCACTTTGCTCGAGGACTAGTAAAGGTTAGGTTTTGGGGTGTGTTAGTCACTGATTTTTACCACTTTTTACCCCTTTAACCTAGCTTTTGCTAGGGCTTAGAATGATTAATAATTGCATCTTAGTGTTGTTTTGCAGTAAGGAAGAAATTACAGTCTTAGTGCAATTTTTCAGTAAAAAGTGCCAATGAGAGGAGTTTTTGGAATCAATCAACAGCTGAGAGTGAGAAATGAATGGAGTGGTGCTATGGCCTGTTGCTTAGGAAGCAAACAACAACAGCAATGTGGAGTTGAGCAAGCCTCAACACTTTTAGATCTTTAGCTCTGTGCACATCGGGAATAAAAATAGAACTTTCAGTTGGGTGCATTCATAGCAGTTGCACATTTCAGCTATGTGCACTCACACTAAAACTGCACCAGCTGCACACATGCAAAGCTTCAACATGTCATATAGCGACACCAACGACTCCAATTACAGTAGCATTGTATTACAGCAGTTACACATGAAATAGAGCAATTTCAGCACTTGGCAACAACAGCATACTTTCAAACTACTCCTGAGCACTTCAGCAAGATGGAAGCTTAAGCCCACAAGTGTTTCAAATTGAAAAGTGCTCTTATTAGATGTGCAATGAAGGGAAGCTAGCTAGAACCAAACTTGAGTATTACTGCACTTAATGCATCAACCTGTTGACATTTGGCTTGCAGCCTCAGAACCTATTAAGCTTCAGCAGCTCCTCAGCCAACCTGTCGATTGATAAATGCAGCCTTCCTCCTGTCCTCTCGAGCAGATCCATCATAGCTTCAGTTTCTGTCGAGATCTTCTCAGCTACAGCTCCACTCAGCCAACCTGTCGAGTGGTTACACCATCCTATCGAGAAGATAACTCCTGCTTCAGAACCTATCAACCAACAACTTTTATCCTCCCAGCCATCCTGTCGAGATTCCCAAGCCTACCTTCAGCAAACCTGTCGACATCTTCAGCCCTCTATCCTTCAACCTGTAGACATCTTTCTAGACTTCCACTCAGCAACCTATCGACCAACATTCAGCCACACCTACCACCCAACCTGTCGACATTCAAACTCCCCAGCCCTTCAGAACCTGTCGACACCTTCCTCAGCACATTTAGCCAACTGCTCGAGCACTCCAATACTCCAAACCTGTCGAGCTATTAAACTGTAGCAGCTGCTTCAGCAACCTCCCGACGTAATGCTGCAATCATCTTGTCAAAATGCATTCAAAACTCCCACAACCTGTCGAGTTCTTCAGCAAGCCTCCCACAACCTGTCAAGATTCACCTCCCATCCTCACAAAGAGACACCTGAAGCTGCTGTCCTTTGAACCTTCAAACCCAAACCTGTCAAGAAGACCATCTATCCTCTCGAATCCATCAATGAACCCCACGAAATGTACCTGAAGCTGCTGTCATATAAACCTGCAATCTAATCTTTCAAGTTGATACCTCTCTACTGCAGATTATACTTTTTCAAAGCTGATCCAGCTCGGGCCCACCAAACTCCATTGAGTTTCAACTAACAAGCTAGTTGAGGTTAGCAAACTGGGTTCCAGTTTGCTAGCCTCAACAAGCTAGTTTTGGTAATAAACAGCAGCATGGTTATTTTGGTTTCCAAGGCAGCCACTAGGATGGTGAGAATAATTTTAGGTGTGCAGCTGAAGCTATTTTTGGGTTTCATAAGCAAATATCAAATGGACAATAGGGGAATTTTTGGGAACTCCAAGCCACAAGAGAAGTATGCACATGGGCATGAACTGATTTTCAAATCTTTGGCGGGAAGCAAACTACTTTGGTTAAACACAACAGAATTGGATCTCTCTCACTTCTCTCTGATTGGTTGGAATGCTAAAACAGGGATTAGCATAAACTGAAATTGAAATCCTCTCCTCTGGTTGGCTGCAATCCAAAGCACATGGATCACTGCATTTGTATAAATAAGGCTCCTTGTTGCTGTAATTCCTCAGCAAGGAAACCAAGGAATAGCCTGAATTCTCCTTGACTCATTTAGGTTTAGTTTTAGGCGTTTATTTTCCTTTTTCTCTTCCCCATTCTCCCCTAATCCAGCATGTAGGATTAGATCTAGGTAGCAGTTCAAATCTGATTTGTAATTGCAATTTGGCATGAAGATGTGTGGATCGATGCACAAACTACAGATCTAAGAACAAGTTTATTGTAAGTTGTTTGATTCAATAAATTATTGATTTTAAAGTTCAATTAAATCTAAAGATCTTGTGGTGCTATTAGATGTCTATAGGATCCATGTATTTGGGAATAACCCATTCAATTTCTAGTAGATCTATTGATTACCATCTAATTTTCCTTGGTTTAATATCCCTGTGGATGCCTGAGCTTGTAGCCTTGCATCCACATCATTTGTAGCAATTTTAATGTTTTAATCTGAACCATTAGAGTGGATGAAGTCTATAGGATGATCTGTGACCATTCAAGTGGACAACTCATACCCTTAAGATCAGTTCAAACCTTTGGTTGGGCTTGAATTCTTCTACCTTGCACTTGAGCTTGTAGTCAAGTGAAGGACAACTACAAATTCACATGCCTTGATCTGTTTTGCAATAAGAACCAGGCCCTAGCTGTCTATTTCCCCCCATTTCATATTTTATTTCACCATTCATCTTCCTCAATCTTTTAGATATAGTTTTATAATTCTGTTTTGTAGATTAGATCTAGTGACATCCGAAAAGCTCTCTTTCTTCTTAGATTAGGCTAGAATTGCCAGATCTGTAGCAGATCTGGAGGTCAACTATACTGCCTTTTAGGTTTTAGATCACTACTCCCTGTGGGACAAACTTTTACTTATTAAAACTTACTACAAATGGACCATGTATCTTGCAGGTCTAGGTTATTTAGTGTGCTGAATTCACCTCTTTCTTCTCACCTTTATTCTAATTTTTATTTTGATTTTACACACAATAATCAACACCTAAAATATTCACAACAGGGGGCGAGGTGTCGCGACGACCATTTTTATTCCCTTCCTCTAGGTGAGTTTTAGTTAATTGGTGTCATAATATCTTTGGGTTTTTTTGTTATTTGCTCTTTTGGTCGTGTCAGCTATTCAGCATTTCTTTTTTCTTTTTTGCTTTCTAGTTTTGGGCGTATGATCACTTTGCCTTTCTTCGTCCGTGAGTCTCGACGAAGATTACGTTCACGTTTCCACGGATGCATGTGTGGAGGATGGCATTGGGTCGCCGTCGTTGGTCTTCGGATCTTCAGACCGCATGAGGTCTTTTTGAGGAAATGCACGTGGAGCAGGTATGTGTTGTCCATTATGTCGACGTGCCTCTATTTTGGTTCTTTGGCATTTTACTAACGGGATTGTTTGCTTGCCTATAGGTGATTTGGAGGCCCTATGCGGCCGAGGAGGATGTTATTGTGCCAGTGATACAGACTGGCCGGCCTTTCTTTGACGTGGACATATGGGTTCATTGTTTTGAGAAGGTGGAGCGGATCCACCTATCTCGAGTGGTACGTCAGTTGGGACTCACTCAGGGAGTCCCTCCGGAGATTCGCCACAGAGTGGCGAAGAGGATGAGCGGTCCCCCTGGTCGGGACTTCGCGAGCCGGATGGCGCTTCATATGGCTGATTTTAGAGCTGGGGGGACCAGGGTGACAGGGGCGTGTGACGAGGCGAATGTCCGAGAGTTTGTGAGATGGTTCGGGGAATTGGGTGGTGGGTGCCTCTTCACACGTTCTTTCCAAGGGAGTGGTTCTTTTGCGGTCTGCGGGCCCGAGTCGGCGTCGGCATTGAGGGAGAGATTGGTCGCACTAGAGCAGGGTCATTTTATGGCTGGTGTCCAGAGAGCGTTAGACACCCTCCATAGGGCGATGGAGCAGATGGGGTGCGCTCCTCATCCTGATGAGGAGATGTTATGCTCCCTAGCCACCTCGGTTGCTCAGGCTAGGGGAGCGGAGGATGAGATGAGGGTTCAGCTAGCGGAGACTCGGTGGCTCCTGGTGAGTTAGTTCATTGGTCTAGTTGTTTACATATTATGTTGACTCAATTTTCCAATCATTCTGATATAGTTGTTGTGTCTCATTTTCTTTTGGCCAGTCCGAGAGGGAGGTTGAGGTCGCTAGTCATGCGACGATGGTTGAGTTGCTGCACAGTCAGCAGCAGGCCGACCGGGAGGTAGTGGCCAATCTGTGATCTGGGATTGATCGATTGGTAAGTGTCTTCCTTGGTTTTGTTAATTGTTAGCATTTTGAGCTTGTCAACTTATGTGTTTGTTATTATTCGTAGAGAGCCTAGCTTGCTATGGGAGGTTCCGCTCCGACATTTGATCTGTCTTCGATTGCTTCCTCCAGTCACGAGGATCCAGCGATGTCTCAGCTTTGGGCCGAGCTAGAGCACTAGGTGAGTTTCTTCAATCTCTTGACCCGTCTATATGATTGTAGTAGTTCGTTGAGTGTTATTGTTTCGCTTTCTTAATAGTTTACAAACACCATGTGGTATTTCAGCGTCAGGTAGCCAAGGATTTTTAGACGAGGGAGGCGACTGCTGCCTCTCTATGCCTCGAGAGTAAGGTATAATTCCTGGTTTGATGTAATTCTGTTCAGGTTATTTCGCTTATTTTATTCTGACATATCTTGTGTTAGTTTGTTTGGCTTCTGTGCAGGCTGCTCTGGACTTTGCTCCTGAGGCTCCCCCTTAGGGGTCTGCTCTTGTTCTTTCTCAAGTGCGTTTCAGTTGATGCATTTATAGTTTATTTGTCATCGTAATGTTATCTGATGTATTTGCTTGTTCACATTGTAGCCATCCACGTTTGTTGTTCCTTCTGTGTCGCTTGCTGATCCAGTGACTGCTGCGACGGTTGAGCGCTTGTTGATCCAATGACTGCTGCGATGGTTGAGCGCCTTCTTAGAGAGAGGGTGGATTTGGTATGATTCTCTTCTTTCAATGTATTTTTTTTCATATAACGAATGTTCATATATATTGGTTTTCTTTGACTCGATGGGATAACGCAAGTTCGTCAGCTTGAGGAGGTGCGCCTAGAGGCGATGAGGGCGTGCGCCTCTCCTGGGGTGAGGTGGATTCTTGGTGATGCGCATAATCGTGAGGACCTACTCACCAAGTTGACTGTCACACAGGGAACTCAGACCGAGGCGATAAAGGCGACTCAAAGGGTTGTACGAGCGGAGATGGAGGCGAGGATAGATTGCTTGCAGTACCGTCTAGCGATGGGTGAGCAGGGTGTGCGTGGGATGGTTGGGCACCTTATTCGACCGGATCCAGTAGCCTCAAGTTCCCAGGCCCGACGGGTTCGTCATTCGACACAGGAGCGTGTCAAGGATTATGTTGAGGAGGATTCAATTATTCGGGAGCTGCTTGCTGGATGTCCTTCTCATTCTCGGTCCAAGCGGACGGCTAGTCAGGCAAGTGAGGGTGGTTTAGCGGTGGGGCCTTCTTTCCCTCGAGATGTTCCAGCGACTCTGGGTGCCGGGATCGTGCTTTCTGAGGATTAGACTCCTGACCTTCGAGCTGATGATACTGGGGATAGTGGCGACCGACCATCCCAGAGGCAACGTAGGGAGTAGGGGCTTGTGCATACATTTTTTATGCTTATTGTGTATACAGGGGGATGCCCTCGGTGACAGGTGTAAAGAAAGAAAAAATTGATATATATATATATATATATATATATATATATATATATATAGATAATCTTTTTTTGGGTTAGATGTACCTGGCTTCGCTTTTCTTTCTTTCTTTTGGTTACTTTGTATGTTTTCTTCCTGCTTTAGGTGTTGTCAGTTGTTATTGAGACTTGGATGCTTCATGGGCTGGCCCAGTAATGGTTGAAGATTGTCTTGTATCTATACATCAGGGCAAAATCATTAGTAATTTTATTTTTGTCCTTGCTGATTGTCAAGGGGGAGGTGTCTCAGACCGGGGTCTGGTAGCAAAAGATGGATATATATATATTTGGAAATAAAAATAATGCAACAGGGAAAGCAAATAACTAAAAGAATAAAATAAAAAAAATGCCCCAGTGTAGGAGCGTGGTAGGATCGGCAGTGTAGTATCTTCAATAGCATTCTCTTGATGGTAACTTCGTGATTTTGTATCTTCTTTACAGGCAAGCAGTAGCTCTTATTGTGATTTTGCGGTTTAAAAATAAAAATGCCCCAGCGTCAAGGTGCAATGGAGCTTTTCTGGATTTTTAGATGAGCACTTTGAGTCTATATGAAGCCATGGGTATTTGGTGAGTTAGCTTTGGCAGTTATATACCGGGGTCTACCTTTAGGTGGTGGTCATCCTATCCCGTGGTCATTATCAGGGAGAAGTGCAGTAGGTATAGTGGGTGATTGCATCAGTCATCATTCATCGATTTTCGATTTCATTCCTATGAGTATCCTGAAAGGCTTCGAATTTATCGTCCGAAAATAAAATAAGGGGTGAAAGAGGGACAAGGTTCAGTGATATGAGTAGTTTGTACCTAACACTTTCCAAAAGGAATGAGTAACAATCTTTTTCTCAGAGGGATACAGGGTGCCATGATCGAGCTCTTCGTCATGTTTCGGTACCATCAAAATCTCACATTCTAGGGTTAGCAAGAGTTTGTCCTCCTCCCGCCACCTTACGACGACATCTAGTAGTATGGGGACATCAGGGATTCCCTCGCAACTTGCTTATACATTTCTAGTAAAGTTACCAAAGATGTCCTCACGGCCTGCTTATGCTTCCCTGAGTTCATTAACTGGTTCATTCATTGTGTTGTTCTCTCTCATTTTTTTTTGGATATATGTATTATTTTTTTTAAAACATCCTGCTGGCACAAGAATGATAAGTTTTGATTGAACCTAGCATCTTCATTTTTTTTGCTCTAACGTCTCCTCTAATGGGGAGGGAAGGGGTGAAAATCGGGTGTTACTTGGATTTTTTTAAGGGGTTAAGTATGTCACTAGTCCTTTGATCAATTCGCCCGAATGAGAAAGTGGGCGATAAATTTGAGGTCTTAAGGATATTATGAGGATTTAAGGTGTACGACCAATGAATGGGTCGTAATGACTATGGGGGCGGTAAGTATAAGTATTCAACCATGGGATGTGATGATCACAGGGCTAAGGGTAATATTTTCTAAGGTATATGGCGTTCCAAGGGCTAGGGAGTTCTTTCCTATCTTGGTTTGTTAGTTTGTATGCATTTTCAGGGTATGTGGCTGTTATAACATAAGGGTCTTCCCAGTTCGATTTCAGTTTTCCTTTTGGATGGGCATGTTTGAAAGACATAATTTTCTTCAAGATTAGCTCTCCAATATTAAAGGTTCATTCGAGGACTTTCTTATCATAATCCCTGGCCACTCTCCTCTGATATACCTGAGCGTAATCAGCTGCCCTTAGATGTGTCTCATCGAGCTGCTCTAGCTACGCGAGTAGGGCAATTCCCTTTCGTCTAAGGATAGCTCATCATCAAGTTGAATCCATAAGGATGGTACTTATATCTCATATGGTAGGACTGCCTCCATCCCGTAGGTAAGGAGGTAGGGAGTTTGGCCAGTGGTCATACGAATAGAGGTCCTATAGGGCCCAGAGTGCTTCTTGTAATCGTTCGGGCCAGTTGACTCCATTGTTCGTCTCTACTGTGCATTTCAGAATTCGAATTAGCATTTTGTTCATAGCTTCTGCTTGCCCATTGCCTTGAGGGTAGAACGGTGATGAGTGGCATAGATCGATGTCGAATTTCTTGCATAACTTCTTCGTCTTCTCTGTGATGAACTGTGGTCCATTATCGGTGAAAAACATCCTAGGTACTCCACATCTGGTGATGATATTCCGAATGATAAACCTCACGAGTGTTGAAGCAGTGATTCTGACGTAGGATTCAGCTTCTGCCCATTTCGTGTAGTATTCGATTGCCATAAGTATGAACATGTGCTTGTGAGTGTTCCCAACTATGTCTGTGAAAGGTCCGATGACGTCGAAAGCCCACATCGAAAACGGCCACGAGGAGGTTATAGTGATCAATGCAACTGAGGGGGCTTTGATGAGTGCGGCGTGTTCTTGGCATTGTTTACAGCTTTGGACGTAGAGGTGGCAGTCTCTTATTATTGTCGGCCAGAAGTAGCCTTGTCGTATAGTTTGATCGGCGAGTCTCTGTCTACCGGCGTGGGCACTGTAGGCACTAGCGTGTGCTTCTCTGATGATGTATTGTCCTTCGGTGGTTGTGACGCATCGTAGTAGTACTCCCTTGGTGAAAGCTTCTTTGTATAATATTTCGTCGAGTATGCAAAATCGGGCTCGTCGGTTCCTTATAGTCTTCCGTTTGATCTTTATGGCATATGGAGGAATGTGTTGATGCTTCAAGAAGTTCTAGATATCGAAATACCATGGTTGTCCATCGTCGGTTGGTGATTTTTCAAACCTGAACATAGCGACTGTAGTTTCAACCTTGAGGGGGTCTTCCGAAGTGATGATCTCTTCTTTTTCTCGGATCTTGGGGAGGACTGGTAATTCTCTCTTAATGGTCCATGCTACCTCGTGGGCAGATTGATGAGTACTGAAAAATGATGATATTTCACCCCTAAATACCTATATTTAGCTGTCCGATGAAGGCTATCTGACGAGAATGATTATATTTGAAGTATTTCAGGTAAATACAAGCCAAGTATAGAAAACAGTTCAAGAATTCTGAATATAATGTCAAAACACTGCAACTTTGGGTAATCGAGAAATTGGTGCGACTTGCGGCTAAATTTGGACCTTCCAGACGGCCGAATTATGAAATTATCAAAACATGAAAGTTGTAGATCTTTTCGTCAGCTTTCCAACGGCACAAGAATCACCTCAATCCGAGTTCGGGACAGAATGTTATGTCTAAAATACCGAAGCCGTGTCTGAACCAAGAAAAAGTGCTGAATTTCACGGATTTCTGGGGTCGATGCATCGACCCTATAGGTCGATTAATCGAGGATGAGTCAGAGTCTGACACGAAACTGACACTGTAAAGCAGAATTTTGGGACTTTTTGGCGGCTCGATGCATCGACCCTCCCTGGTCGATTAATCAACCCTAAAACTTTGGCTTGGGAGACTTCCGCGACGAGGGTCTATTTAAAGCGACTAAAACACTTCGGGAGAATTACGTAGGAATTAATTAGATAGAATTAATTTTAGGAGAGAGTTTTAGTTTTAGAGTTCTTAGTTTTTAGCCATTATTTTTCATAGTTAGACATAAAAATAGGGAAATTTTATTATTCTTTTGAGAGCTTTGTTCCCTTTAATTTTTCAGTACTCATTCCTAAATTTTGTTCAAAGTTTATTCCTGCATTAATTTCGTTTCTAAAGATCATCATACTTTTGGATCAAAGCAATTTCTTTTGAAGTTTGAGGTAATTTTAATTAATGTTATTTTCCCGTCTTTATTTATTTATGTCATTTAATTACAATATGGGTGGCTAAATTTATAGGGATGGGGATCTAATGATTCCCATCCGAGAGATGTACTTTTAATAATATAAATTAAGGATTAAAATATGAGATTTTATTTTATGGTTGTTGTGCTATCATGAACGGATGAAATCCCCGCCACTAACCGGGATCGCGTGTGCCTAGCCATGCCCGGGATCTCAAATCTGTGACGGTAATTTTACCCAATCATTGTTATGGTCTTTTTGCTTTCATCGTGTGGATCTAATTACGATTATATTCTGGGATCGAGTGTGCCTAGCCATGCCCTGGATCTTGGTTCTGTAATGGTAATTTTATCTTAAATACTCCCTAATCTGAATAAAGTGTGCCTAGCCATGCCCTTGATTTCAGATTTATAAGTGGTATTCTTGTTAGAATTTTCACCCACTTTGGGGATGATTTTTATTTGAACCTGAGATCATGTGTGCCTAACCATGCCCTTGATCCCAGATCTATATATGAAAATCATCTAAGTCCTGATTGCAGGGATGCAACGTGGAACCTATTAGGGTGTTGACCATTGATCTTCCATAAAAGATGTTTGTTACCAATGAAATATCTCATAATTTAATCCTTAGATTTATATTATAGGAAGAACGGACCAAAGATGGGAGGATTTAGCATCTTCATCTTTATCATCATCTTTACCTTTACTTTTGAATTATCAATTGAAGTTTAGTTTGTAGTCATTAATTACCATCTCATCAACCGCTTAAATCATAAAACTGGTAGAATACTGTTAGATCTTCATAGATTTCTAGAATTGCTTGTCTCTTTTAGATATTTCAAAATTAGTCCTCGTGGGAACGATCTCGTACTCCGCACCCACTATATACAAACCGATTCGTGCACTTGCGAGTAAAACATCACATTAAAATATCACATCAAGTTTTTGACGCCGCTGCCGGGGATCAAATTAAGAAAATTTGAATTTTTGGTAGACAGTAAATTTTAGGAATTTTTGAGGATTAAAATAGTATTTCTACTTAATTAAAAAAAAATAATAATAAATAAATTTGTTGGGAGTCGATGCATCGACCCCCATTGTCGATGCATCGATCCTTAAAAAAAAATAATAATAAATAATAAATTCTCCTGAGGTTTTCCTGCCTGAAACCTCAACTCTGTGCATCATTTGCATGCACACTAGGTTTTCTAAAGAAAGAAATTTAGAACCGTTAAATTCTGAGATCGAACGTGCCTGTCGGTCAAATCGTAAGGACGCTAGATCAAGGCAGAAATTTTTAAGTGAATCCTCCACTGAAGTCAATATGACTGACAACATGAATGGGCAACTCGAACAAGAGGAAGAACCAACATTGAGAGAACTGTTTTCTCCGATAACTACAAATACCCCATCATGCATTATATACCCCGCCACACCTGGTGGCCGGTTTAAAATTCGGACAAATGTCATCCAAATCCTTCCAATCTTTCATGGCATGGAGTGAAAAGATCCATACCAGCACGTTAAAGACTTCGTCAAGTTCCGCTCATCTGTTACCAAAATTTCATTGAAGAATCATGTTGCTGCTTATTTCCTTTCTATAAAGGATAAAGCAAAAGCATGGTTAAATTCTCAACCATCGGGATCCATAACCACCGGGATCGATGGTCAAAAGTTTCACAAAGTTCTTCCCTATGGCGAAGACGATGTCTAGACGTGAAATCACGGATTTCACGCAAGAGGAAGATGAGAGATTATATGAAGCTTGGGATAGATTCATGGATCTCTTACTCAAATGTCCGCACCATGGATACTCAAAGTGGAGACTGGTCCAGTGTTTCTACAATGGACTAAATCAACCAAATAGACATCTGGTGGAGTCAATGAATGGCGGAGGATTCCTGAGCCTTAAAGAAACCGAATCTTATGCTTTCTTAGAAAAGCTAGCTGAGGATTCTCAGCACTGGGATTTCACAAAGACTCGGGAACAATCAGTCAAAGCCCGTGATCAAGCCGGGAGTTCAACCAAGAAAGGAGGACTATATGTAGTAAAGGATTCCCCAGATCTGGTGGCTAAAATTGATTTCCTCACTCAACAAGTGGAGGAATTGAAATTAAAGAAGAATGTGCATATGGTCAATACACAACCTGAGCCATGTTCAATTTGTGCAAGTCCAATGCATATGGCAGATGATTGTCCTTCAATGCAGAACTATCATGAAGACACATCTGAACAGTTAAATGTTGTGAATAATTATAGGCGGAATCAAGGAAATGTTTTCAATGAGAATAACCCAAATAGCTGGAGATACCACCCAAATTTCTCATGGAAACAAGATAATCAAAGAATGCAGCCCAGGAAACAGGGGACGAACTTTTATCCCCAACAAAATTTCAATCAAGGACCGCAGCAGAACTACGGTCAAGGGCAATTTCAGCAGCAAGGGTTCAATAACCCGAATCAATTTTAATACAATCAAAATCAGGTTGGCTACCACGGCAAATGAACCAGAAATTTCATTCTGCGGCCAATGGGAGGTTATCAAAACCAACCACAACAAAATTTTGTGCCGACATTTCCACCACCGGATTTAACAACCCAGTGGAAATCCTGCCCACCGTCCTCATCCACAAACCCCTTCTACTCAGGACCCAATGAAACTCATTCATTCACACACGTCCTCAATCTCTAAGATTGAGACCCAAATTGGGCAATTGGCACCCTTTCTCTGTGAAAGAGAAAAAGGTTCGTTTCAAGCCAACTGTTCCCTAACCCAAGGGGCCAAATGGTTGTTGAACAAACATTAACTTCAACACAAGGAGAATCAACAAATTCCAATCACAACGTTGAGATCTGGAAGCGGTCGATAACAAAGTAGTGTTGCGAGGAGGAGGAAGAGTCTGATGGAGAGAAGAAATCTGAAGAGAGAAAAGAAATTGATGACAAAGTACAAGCAAAAGAAATATCAGATGACAAGAGTGAACAGAAGAAAAGTTTTGTTCCGAAAGCACCGTACCCGCAAAGATTGATGGCACCACTGAGAAATCGCGATGTGGAAGGAATAAATGAGATTTTCAAGCAATTAAAAATTAATATTCCCTTTCTGGATGCCATCCGTCAAGTACCTGCTTATGCTAAATTTTTGAAGGAATTGGTCACAATCAAAAGAAAGACCAATATTCCGAAAAAGGCTTTCTTAGCCGAGCTGGTTAGTTCAGTGTTGCAAGCAAAGCTCCCAATCAAATACAAGGGCCCAGGTTGTCCTACAATCTCGATCATCATCGGCGATAATCGTATTGATCGGGCCCTTTTGGATTTAGGAGCAAGTGTCAACTTGTTGCCTTATTCTGTGTACAAGGAGCTTGAATTGGGAGAACTTAAGACCGCTGCGATGACCCTTCAGTTAGTTGATCGGACTGTAAAAATCCCTCGAGGAATTGTGGAAGATGTCCTCATCAAGGTGGATTCTTTCTACTTTCCTGTAGATTTTGTTGTTCTAGACACTGAACCGGCATCAAATTTGAAGAATAATATTCCAGTGATTCTAGGAAGACCATTCCTAGCAACCTCCAATGCACTGATCAATTGTCGAAACGGGATCATGAATCTGTCATTCGGGAATATGACAGTGGAACTCAATATTTTTAATATTGCCAAGCAGCCCATGGAGGATGATGAACATGCACAAGCATGCATACTCGATGAAATTGTAGAGGAAATATTTCATGCATCTGAATCTGAAGATCCTTTAGCAACTTGCCTTGCGCATTTTGGAGAAAATTTCGATGTGGATCAACTAATCCAAGAAGTAAATCACATGTTGGACTCCACACCACGTCTGGGTGAAGAACAGGAAAAAGAGTGTGGAACTCAAATTGATTTAATCAAGGAAAAGCCGAAAGAGGAGGAGAAAGTGTCCTTAGAACTTAAACCTCTTCCGAAAAATCTCAAGTATGCCTACCTGGGGGAGAATGAAACTCAACCCGTTATAATATCATCAACACTGGATGCGAATCAGCAAGGCCAACTCATGAATGTACTCAAAGAGCACCAAAGTTCCCTCGGTTGGTCGATAAAAGATATCAAAGGCATTAGTCTGACGGTGTGTATGCACCGAATCCATTTGGAAGACAATGCTAAGCCTTCTAGAGAACCACAAAGGAGACTGAACCCTATAATTCAAGATGTGGTCCGAAATGAGGTAATCAAACTTTTAGATGCTGGAATCATATACCCCATCTCGGACAGTAAATGGGTCAGCCCCACACAAGTGGTCCCTAAGAAATCGGGAATCACAGTGGTGAAGAATGAAGAAAACATACTGGACCCTACAAAAATTCAAACAGGGTGGAGAGTGTGCATTGATCATCGGAAGTTAAATTTGATGACGAGGAAAGATCACTTTCCACTTCCGTTAATCGATCAGATGTTAGAAAAATTGGTCGGGCATGAGTACTATTGCTTTCTCGATGGCTATTCCGGGTATAACCAAATAGTCATTGCACCGGAGGATCAGGAGAAGACCACTTTCACATGTCCTTTTGGTACTTTCTCCTACCGACGAATGCCGTTTGGGCTTTGTAATGCACCAGCTACATTCCAAATATGTATGCTGAGTATTTTTTCGGATATAGTCGAGCGATTCCTGGAAGTCTTCATGGACGACTTCTCGATACATGGAAACAGTTTTGCTGACTGTTTGAATCATTTGTCGCTAGTGCTTGCACGATGCCAGGAGAAGAACCTTGTTCTTAACTGGGAAAAATGTCACTTCATGGTTAAAGATGGCATTATTTTGGGACACATCATATCGTCCCAGGGTATTGAGGTCGATAAGGCTAAAGTTGATTTAATTGCCGACCTACCACCACCGAGGACAGTGAAGGAAATCAGATCTTTTCTGGGCCACGCCGGTTTTTACAGGTGTTTTATTAAAGATTTCAGTAAGATAGCACGGCCGCTCTGCAGCTTACTTTCAAAAGATGCCCCATTCATCTTTGATGATAAATGTTTGCGGGCCTTTGAAACCATTAAGGCCGAATTGATAAAAGCTCCAATAATTCAATCTCCGAACTGGGCCTTCCCGTTCGAAATTATGTGCGACGCCTCTGATTATGCAATTGGAGCTGTTCTGGGACAACGAATAGAAAAATTACCGCATGTAATCTACTATGCGAGTCGCACTCTCAACGATGCCCAGTTGAACTACTCGACCACTGAAAAGGAACTTTTGGCGGTAGTTTTCGCGTTGGATAAATTTCGATCCTATTTATTAGGATCTAAAGTTGTGGTATTCACAGATCACGCTGCTCTGCGTTATCTGTTCGCTAAGAAAGACGCTAAGGCACGCTTAATTAGGTGGATCTTGTTGTTGCAAGAGTTCGATTTGGAGATCAAGGACAAGAAAGGTTCAGAAAATGTGGTGGCCGATCACTTGTCACGAATAATTATTGAGAAACCTGACAAGCCTGTTCCGATCTTGGAGCACTTCCCGGATGAACAGTTGTTCAGGATTGATTGCCCACCTTGGTATGCGGATCTTGTCAATTTCCTAGTCACCGAGAAATTACCTCACCATTGGTCGAAGAATGAGAAATCTATTTTCTTAGCTCGGGTGAAACACTATTTTTCAAGATCCGTACTTATTCAAACATCGTCTGATCAAATCATACGAAGATGTATTCTAATCGAGCAACCACGAATCATCTCGCTTTTGTCATGAGTTAGCTTGTGGAGGTCACTTTAGTTCCAAAAGACCGCAAGAAAGATCTTTCAAAGTGGTTTCTTGGTAAGCGATATTTAAGGATTGTCATCAACATTGCAAATCCGTCTGGCTTGTCAAATGCTAGGCGAATCTCAAAGCGCAACATGATGCCGCTCAATCCAATTTTAAGAAGTTGAATTATTTGATGTTTGGGGATCGATTTTATGGGTCCTTTCTAATTCGTTTGGAAATCGTTCATTCTTATCGTTGTTGTCTATGTTTCGAAATGGGTAGAGGCCGTGGCTTGTAAATCTAATGATCACAGAGTAGTGATCAAATTTCTCAAGGATCAAGTGTTTTCACGTTTTGGCATTCCAAAGGCGATAATCAGTGATGGTGGAAAGCACTTTTTCAATAAAGTGTTCACCCAATTAATGAAGAAATATGGTGTCACACACAAAGTTGCTACACCTTACCATCCTCAGACAAGTGGCCAAGTTGAAGTCTCTAATCGGGAACTTAAGCGGATTTTAGAAAAGACAATCAATCCGAACCGTAAAGACTGGTCGTTAAAGTTGAATGACGCTCTATGGGAGTATAAAACTGCATTTAAAACTCCGATTGGCATGTCGCCGTATCGGTTGGTCTTTGGTAAAGGATGTCACCTCCCGGTTGAATTAGAACATCGAGCATTTTGGGCCGTTAAGTCATTGAATTTCGATCTCCTGAAATCTGGTACCCAAAGGGGTTTCCAAATAAATGAATTAGAAGAAATCCGTGCTGATGCATATGACTGTGCTAACTCGTACAAGGACCGTATGAAATGGGTTCATGATCAATCTATTCTGCGGAAATCGTTTGTTGTTGGTCAACAGGTTCTACTCTACAATTCCCGACTTCATCTATTTCCGGGGAAACTAAAAACCCGCTGGAATGGTCCTTTCAAAATCTCTCGAATACTCCCCAATGGGGCAGTAGATATTATCAACCCGAAACACAGGAATATTTTTCGAGTTAACGGTCAGCGATTGAAACTGTTCCTTGAGAATGCGATTGCATTCTCTGACACTCTTTCTTTGAGTGAGCCACTGGCTCACCCTGACTGAGCGATTCCCACGGTCGAGCTATCGACTTTAAACTAGCGCTCATTGGGAGGCAACCCAAGTGTGTACTTTCCGTTTGGTTTTGTTTTGTGAAAAAAAAAAAAAAAATTTTGGGAGGACCCCTCACCGATTCATCGACCCACCCTGGGTCGATGCATTGACCTTCCCATGGTCGATTAATCGACCCCTTTTGGTCGATTAATCGACAGCTTTAATGCAGTGTCCTTTTTCAAGGAGGCTGCATTTATGAAGGTTTTAACTTTTTCTTTAGTCGATTAATCGACTCCTTGACTCGATGCATCGACTGCTATTTTGAAAATCGTGCTATTTTTGAAAATCTGTCCGTTTTTGTTTTTATTTGGTGTCGATTAATCGACTCTTTATGAGTCGATTAATCGACTTTTATTTCGGGACATACGTTTTTGGTTTTTATCTGCCTCGATTAATGTCGATTAATCGAGGAAGTACGTCGATTAATCGACTTTTCCACTTCCGGACGTTGCGTCTTTTCACTTAAAGACGTTGCGTGTTTTCCATGCGTCGGGACTTCTGACGCGCCGGTTTTCAATGGAGTCGATTAATCGACTCTTTTGGTCGATTAATCGATTATTTTGCGTGTGTCCGTCCCGAGAGGACGCCTTTGCGCCTATTTAAATGGAGCAGTCTCTCTACGATTTTCATTGAGTTTATATCCTATTTTTTGCCTCCGACATTAAGGTGCAATCATGTAACCCGACCTTCGCCGCCGCAAGACTTGTACAATGCCTCGCTTGGTCATCCACGTGGTCACCAAGTGATCGCTTCTCGACCGCGACCTATGTTAGAATATGTTTTGATCTCGACTTTTCAAGCACCTCTGCCGCTTTCCCTCGCCTATGCGATGGCTCTCAATGCCCATTTTCTCCTCACTCCGCCCGTGATCAAAGTGTCTGAACGCGTTGTTCGGTTATTCTATCAGAACATGGCATGGGTGCCCACCTCCATCGAGAATCAAGTCGCCGCCCACTTCACTGTTTCAATTGATGGGTGGTCGCGCCCGATTTATCCGCACACCATTGCGGAGGTCTTTAATGTTTCGTGCGAGCGCCCTCACAATCACACTTTGGGTGAGGAACTCGACGAGTCTCAGAAGGATATAATCAACGAGATGTGCCGCGGCATATTTTCTTCTGGGATCGCCACTAGGCGATCGGCGTTGCCGCGCCCGCTTTTATTTTGGGATAGTGTGGTCGAGTGCAATCTCGCGTGCCACGTTTCGGAGCGCACCGGTGATCGGGTTCAAGCACTTTATGGGGCCCACCGCAATTCATGGATCAACGTGCCCAGGATTATTCATGATGGCATGTGGCGATGTCATGACGAACTCACTAAACCTACAACTGGTGAAGCCCCGTTGGTCTACTTCCCCCATTATGTTATGAAGTTGCTTAATTTCCTTTGTTTCCCGTTCTACCGAGATGATGATATCGGGGACCTTGCATTCTATCGTTATGGTGCGTCCCAATGGAACCGCAGTATGCGTCTCTTGGGAAATGTCCCTGATGCCCCTGCTGATGCACCGGCCCAACCGGCTCCCCCACGCCAGCGTCGCCGCGTCCGTCAGGATGACCATCATGCACCTGATCAAGGACCCGAGGAGGGTGTGTCGCTGGGTTCGCTCCAAGCCCAAATTCACTCTTTACAAGAGGAGCAGCAGCGACAACATGGTGCACTCGTGCGCCGTAGCCACTATGATCGTTCCTTCCTCTATTAGATCGGGCAGCGCATGTGACCTGATAGTTATGATGAGATGCGCGCCAGGGCCCGCCAAGCTGAGGAGGATGGAGATGATTAGTTTGATTAGTCTAGGATTAGGATTTTTCGTTGTGTTATTTTTCTTTCTTTTGTTTAGGCCGTTTATTTTAGGAGTCAAATCAGAAGTGTCCTTGTAATCATCGTATTTATCAATGAAAAAGTGTGTTTTCTAATCTGTGTGGGATTGCCAAAATTTTGCTTATTACCTGTTGCCTTTAGAGTAGTTGAATAGCACCATTGAAATGCCATTTTTTTAAAAAAATTCAACTCTCTGCCAAGATGGTGCCAATTAATCGAGGTTATACTCGATTAATCGACCCAATGTTTGCGAAAAAAAAAAAGAAATTTTTTTTTTTTTAGGAAGTCGATGTATCGACCCCCAAAAGGGTCGATGCATCGACCTTTAGGGATCGATTAATCGACCCTATGTTTGAAAAAAAAATAAATAAATAAATAATTTTGGGAGTCGATGCATCGACCCCAATGTCGATTAATCGACCCCCAAAGGGTCGATGCATCGACCTTCAGGGATCGATTAATCGACCCCACCTTTTTTTTGGTTTTTTTTTGTTTTTTGCGACGGCACTCCTATTGGAACTCTAATTTGCCACTTTTCTCACGCCCGTGGACTCCCTTAGACATACTGCCACACTTTTCATTGTTTCTGTTTTGGAGGACACCTCTTTCCACTCCTACTCCAACTCTATATATTTTTTTCCCTTTATATTCCCCTTTAGGCTCACTTTTCATTAACTCTGCACAATCCTTTTCATGGCACGGAGATTATATCTCACCAGAGCATGATTATCAAAGATGGAGGAGACTGCTAAAAAGCGGGAGCGCCGCTCTCATCGGACGGTCCCTTTTGTGTCCAACAATGTTGAAATCATCGACCTCGATCCGATGATCATTCCTTACTGGGGAGAACCATCTAGAAAGAAGGTAAATCGTTTCAATTCTCCTACACCGTGCATCAATACTGATATCGAGATAATTGATGTGGTGCCGTCACCATCTCCCCCATCTTCATCTCCTACTTTCGCCTCCCCACCTCCATCCATACAATCGGCGGTGTCTCATCAATTTCCCCTTGATCTTTGGGAGAAATTGTTCCCTGTGCCTAAGAATATCAATTTAAGTGACCCGAGGTGGATGGGTCCGCCTGCCAATGATTAACAGAGTTGGATTCATGTTTAGTTTAGGATTTAGGATTTAGGGTTTATTAGTTTTTTTTTCTTCTTTCCTTTTTGTTTTGTTTTGTTTAGTTTAGATTGTTTTTAATTCCCTCAATAGTGTAACCATATTCCCTTCAATATATTTTTTGTCATGTTCCAATTTGATGCACATATTCTCTGCACCTGATCTTTGTGTTGAGGCACTTTTTTTCAAACAGGTTTGGGGGTACGCTACTTTTTTCAGTCAATGCGGACATTGTCATCTTTAGGTTTGGGGGTATGGTTAATTATTTTGCGTCATTTATATGTTTTATCTGAAAAAAAAATTTTAAAAAAAATTTTATTTTGAAGTCATCATGCACATTATTTTACAATTGTTTTCAAACTTTAGTTGATGATGCATGTGAATTTAATTTTGAGAATAATAGTGTCATATTTTGATTACTTGTATCTAAGATGATGAAGCTTAATGTGATATGTTGTGGATAATTTTGATATTCATGCTTAGAATTTTTACACTTATACCAAGTTAAGACTTAGAAATCGATGAACTGTTTTTGAATGTTGAATCTTAGGATCTCAGTGGAGACTAAACCCAGTGAGCTTTAGAGCTAATTTTCCGTCATTGATGAGTGAATACATAAACTCGGAGTTTTCTTTGAATACGATTTATTTTGCATAATCTCATACACTTCATTTTGACTTGTGACTTTGCATGAAATCAAATTCATATCATTATGTTAGAATGTACTGTATATCTACTCAAGACAAATAGGCAAAGTTACTATCTTTTAAGGACATGATTGAAGGCCAACTTTGGCTCGTTTGTGCTTAAAATGCCCCACCTCAAATAAATTTATCTTTCTAGTACCCCTTTGAGCCTATTGAAAAAAATTTACCTTTATACATTCTTTGATAAGCCACGTTAACCTTTAACCCTTCACCATTTCTGAAAATTCAGCTTTACCCTTCTTATTTCTGAGAAATTAGGAACGAGGGATGAGAGTGAACGAAAAGAGAGTAAGTGGAGAGATACTGAGTTGTGGTGTTTACTGAGAGTGTATGGCAAAAATAAAAAGAAAAAAAGGGGGGAGAAAAAGAAAAAAATTGTGAAAAATAATGAAAAATCTGAGGTGCTTCGAGAAAAGGAAATTTAAAAGAAAAAGAGAGTTGAGAAAAATAGAAGAATATTGAAAAAATAGTGAGAGATTAGAAAAGAAAAAGGAGAAATAGAAAAAAATCAAAAAGGTGTTTCTTTTCTAATTTCTCAGAAACTTTGAATCCCAACTTCCAATTCTTTCTTACCCTTTCCTGAGCCCCATTACAACCCTAAAAAGACCTTCATGATCTGATCTTGCATTAGTAACTGTCTTGTGGAGAGTAAATATGTGATACTTATGACACTTAATATGACATGCTTAGGATATACAAGTATCTTCTTATGAGATTTATTTTTGTTCATTGATTGCATCGTGTTTCATTTATCATGTGAGACCTTTTTATTTGCTTTGTATTGACCTCTCACATATGTGCGAAAACTATCCACTATCGGTGTCTTTATATTTTGAGAGTACACCTAAAGTGAGGATTGAGTCAAAACAACAGATCCAACGGTTTTCCGTTTGAACTAGTTCTGAGATGAATGAATTCTGGTTTGGTTATGCACACACTTCACGTTTAGGCATGAATGGATGAGCTATCTAACGATTTGAGCATTAGACTAATTTGAATGGATATTAGTATGATTAGTATAACATTGTTATTTAAAATTGAGAATTCGCATGTTGAATTGATTAATGATTTTTGTTTTTGAATGGTATATATGTTATCAAAATCATGTTTTGAAAACTCAATTTTATCGATGATTTCAAAAATATATTGAAGTTTGTGGGTAACTTCACTGTAAACCCTCAGGAGACACAACTCTTCCACTAGGATCACCTAGGGGTTTAAAGGCTTGTTGCACATGCTAAGTGCAATCGTGTTCCCTACGAAAGTGGCATTTATTTTCTTTAGTTTGCTTTGCTCGAAGACTAGCAAAGTGTAGGTTTGGGGGTATGATGAGTACTGAAAAATGATGATATTTCACCCCTAAATACCTATATTTAGCTGTCCGATGAAGGCTATCTGACGAGAATGATTAGATTTGAAGTGTTTCAGGTAAATATAAGCCAAGTATAGAAAACAGTCCAAGAATTCTGAATATAATGTCAAAACACTGCAACTTTGGGTAATCGAGAACTTGGTGCGACTTGCGGCTAAATTTAGACCTTCAAGACGACCGAATTATAAAATTATCAAAACATGAAAGTTGTAGATCTTTTCGTCAGCTTTCCAACGGCATAAGAATCACCTCAATCTGAGTTTGAGACAGAACGTTATGGCCGAAACATCGAAGCCATATCTGAACCAAGAAAAAGTGCTGAATTTCACGGATTTCTGGGGTCGATGCATCGACCCTATAGGTCGATTAATCGAGGATGAGTCAGAGTCTGACACGAAACTGACACTGTAAAGCAGAATTTTGAGACTTCCGCGACGAGGGTCTATTTAAAGCGACTCAAACACTTCGGGAGAATTACGTAGGAATTAATTAGATAGAATTAATTTTAGGAGAGAGTTTTAGTTTTAGAGTTCTTAGTTTTTAGCCATTATTTTTCATAGTTAGACATAGAAATAGGAAAATTTTATTATTCTTTTGAGAGCTTTGTTCCCTTTAATTTTTCAGTACTCATTCCTAAATTTTGTTCAAAGTTTATTCCTGCATTAATTTTGTTTCTGAAGATCATCATACTTTTGGATCAAAGCAATTTCTTTTGAAGTTTGAGGTAATTTTAATTAATGTTATTTTTCCGTCTTTATTTATTTATGTCATTTAATTACAATATGGGTGGCTAAATTTATAGGGATGGGGATCTAATGATTCCCATCCGAGGGATGTACTTTTAATAATATAAATTAAGGATTAAAATATGAGATTTTATTTTATGGTTGTTGTGCTATCATAAACGAATGAAATCCCCGCCACTAACCGGGATCGCGTGTGCCTAGCCATGCCCGGGATCTCAAATCTGTGACGGTAATTTTACCCAATCATTGTTATGGTCTTTTTGCTTTCATCGTGTGGATCTAATTACGATTATGTTCTGGGATCGAGTGTGCCTAGCCATGCCCTGGATCTTGGTTCTGTAATGGTAATTTTATCTTAAATACTCCCTAATCTGAATAAAGTGTGCCTAGCCATGCCCTTGATTTCAGATTTATAAGTGGTATTCTTGTTAGAATTTTCACCCACTTTGGAGATGATTTTTATTTGAACCTGAGATCATGTGTGTCTAGCCATGCCCTTGATCCCAGATCTATATATGAAAATCATCTAAGTCCTGATTGCAGGGATGCAATGTGGAACCTATTAGGGTGTTGACCATTGATCTTCCATAAAAGATGTTTGTTACCAATGAAATATCTCATAATTTAATCCTTAGATTTATATTATAGGAATAACGGACCAAAGATGGGAGGATATAGCATCTTCATCTTTATCATCATCTTTACCTTTACTTTTAAATTATCAATTGAATTTTAGTTTGTAGTCATTAATTACCATCTCATCAACCGCTTAAATCATAAAACTGGTAGAATACTGTTAGATCTTCATAGATTTCTAGAATTGCTTGTCTCTTTTAGATATTTCAAAATTAGTCCTCGTGGGAACGATCTCGTACTCCGCACCCACTATATATAAATCGATTCGTGCACTTGCGAGTAAAACATCACATTAAAATATCACATCACAGATACTATCAGGTTTTCGATGAATAAAGTCTTGGTACTTTATTCGATGGGTATTTGGATGACCAAGGCTAACATGGAAAGGGAGTCTGCGAGCTCATTTTCTAATCTAGGGATGTGCGTGAAAGAGATTCTTTCAAATTTCTTTACCAAGTATTGAGCGGTTTCTAAATATACCATCAGTCTTCTTTCCTTGGTCTTCTATTCTCCTATAACTTGTGAGATTACGAACTTGGAATTGTCGATGGTTTTCAACTGTTTAACGCCTAATTGTAGTGTTGCTCATAGTCTAACTATGAAAGCTTTGTATTTCATGACATTATTAGTGACAGGGAAGTCAAATTGAAAGGCTTTAGGTATGGCAACTTCTTCCGGGGTTAGTAGGACTATCCCAATGCCTTTTCCTTTGTGATTTAGACCATCGTCGAAATAAAGGGTCCATGATGTCTTGTCAGGCTCTTTGTTACGAATTGTGAATAGGTCTTCATCAGGAAATCCGCGTGTATGGGCTCATTGCTCGGGAGTGGGAGGTCTGCGAGGTAGTCGGCGATTGCTTGTCCTTTGATCGACTTCTGTGTGACGTAAGTGATGCCGAATTCTTATAATAGCATATGCCAGCGAGCGATCTTTTCTGATGTTGCGAGCTTTTCGAATATGTATGTACTTCAGAGGATCCATTCGAGCTAATACTAGTATCTTGTGCGCTCCAAAATAGTGTCGTAGTTTTTTTGAGGCCCACACCAATGCGAGGCAGGTCTTCTCCATTGAAGTGTATTTTCGTTCGTACTCGACCATCGTCCTACTAAGGTAGTAGATAACTTTCTCTCTCTTGTCGTCTTCTTCATATTTCCCAAAATTACTCCCATTGCTTTGTCATTTGTTAAGAGGTAGAAGTCTTTCGGGGATTGGTGGTGATATTACTGGCGGGTTAAGGAGATACTTCTTGATGTTGTCGAAGGCTTGCTGGCATTGGTCATCCCATTTGTACTCAGTTCCTTCTTTAAATAGTCTGTAGAAAGGATCGCATTTGTCTCAATGTTGGAGATAAATCTCCTGATGAATTACAATCTTCCTATCAGGCCTCGTAATTATTTGATATTACTAGGAGGTGGCATCTCAAGGATGGCTCGAACTTTTGTGGGGTCAACTTCGATTCCTCGCTTGATGACTATGAAACCGAGTAATTTTCTGGAGGTGACTCTGAAGACACATTTCTTAGGATTCATTTTTAGTTGATACTTCTCAGCTCTTTGTAGCACCAGTCGGAGTGCTTCAGCATGTCCTGCTCGCGTTTGAGACTTCACTAATATGTCTTCGACGTAGACTTCTACACATTTATGCATCATGTCTTGAAAAATGGCCATCATGGCGCGTTGATACGTGGCTCCCGCGTTCTTGAGCCCAAAATGAATGACAACGTAACAGTAAGTTCTCCATGGTGTGGTGAAAGAAGTCTTCTCTTGGTCGGACTCTGCTAATTTAATCTAATTATGCCCAGAGAAATCATCCATAAAGGATAGCATCTCATGTCCAGCGGTGTTATCGACTAGAGCGTCAATGTGCGGAAGTGGGAAGTCATCTTTTGGGCATGCCTGATTGAGGTTTCGGAAGTCGATGCAAACCCGTACTCTGCCGTCTTTCTTAGCGACAGGTACTATATTGGCGACCCATTTGGGGTAGAGGACGACTCGAATGAATTTGGCTTTATGTAACTTGTCAACTTCCTCTTTAACTTGAAGGGATGTTTGTAGGTGCATCCTTCGGAATTTCTGCTTAACAGGCTTTGCATCAGATTCTAAGATAAGATGATGCTCTACGAGGCTTGGGTCAAGACCAGACATATCCTCGTAGGACCATGCAAAGGAGCGAAGGTGTTCTTGTAGGACTTGTACGATTTATTGACGTTCCTTGGAGTTGAGCGTTGCGCTAATTAGTAGCTTTTTGGGTTTCTCTTCAGTGCCAAAGTTGATTTCTTCTGTAGGTTCCACGGCAGCTTAGGTTTGCTCGTCGAAACGCTTGATGACCCGTTGGAAGTCTTGCGCCTCCTCAATGACTGGTGTTCCTTCTTCATCTTCGGTAAGCTCGTACACTGTAAAATTTCTACACTAGGGATTTGATTTTGCGAAAGGTAACCCTTCATCGGCATAATTTATGACTGAGACATCTTTGGTAAGGTGAATGTCAAGGCCATTGATTCTCTTCTCAAGGTCGCGAAGTATCTCATCTGGTATGATTACTAGTTTATTATTTTGCCTAGATACCTTGCGTCCTTGTGTGGGAGAGGGGATAGAAGTCTTAGGGGACAAGTCTCCTTGTTGGTTGCAAAATTGATTCGGGACAAAGGGTTCCCTTTCTTTTTTGGGGTTTTCTAATTTTGTTGGATTTTATATTTATAAATTTTTAGGGTTTTCTATTTTTTCTATTTTTTTTATTTTTGATAGTAGATATGGTACAAAGTCAGTCGCCTCAAGAGGCACCGGAAGAGTTACTTCCTCTAACTGAGGGAGCGAGACGGTTGTTGTAGCCGTTCGGATAATTCTTCGAGAAATGTGAATTTGTTATGAATTTGGCATTTTTTTTTTGGATTCCTCATCTGATGGGATCTTTTGAATAAGCGACGCCGGTGACAGTGGCACTGGCATTCGAATTTCCTCTATCACATTGATTACCTCGTCTTCGAAGAAGCTCTGGAGATCGTAATCGGTCGAATTATCATCTTTCGAGTTATAAAGCCACTGCTCTTCCTGTCGAGGGTGACCTCCTTGGGGATCTTCAGGGGTAGTGAATTCTCTTCCTTGATCTTCATAGTATGTTAGGATGAATACGCATGTTCGACAACGAGGCTGATAATGGTGAGAAATGCAAGGAGATTCCTAGGGGCATTCCCATCCTTTGAGCTGGATAGAGAAAAAGTCCTAACCCTGGGTTATATGTGATTGCGAACGCTATATGTCATGACACGTTTTGGGTGGGGACTTAAACTCATGCCAAAAGCAAAACCAAGGCGGGGACCTAAGCCCAGAACCGGACAATATTGTGGCATGTGGGTCTGGGTCTTCACAGAATGGTATCAGAGACCAAGACGGCTCTTTTATAAGATGGGGGGATTGTAATAGTCCCACATCGGATAGGGAAAAAGTCCTGGCCCTAGGCTATATGTGATTGCGGACGCTACATGTCATGACACGTTTTTGGATGGGGACTTAAGTTCATGCCAAAAGCAAAACCGGGGCAGGGACCTAAGCTCAGAACCGGATAATATTGTAGCATGTGGGTCTGGGTCTTCACAATTTCAGAAAGGTTCCAAACCATGATTTGCTATGAAGTGAATAAAATTACTAAATGAAATGAAAACGGGGACAATTGGAGGATAAAGAAGTGTGGGTAAGCGCTTTAATTTATAGGCATTTTGAGGAGGAGCATGTCTTGGTAACCGTCGGTAACTTCCTCATTGTGGCTGAAGCGTTCTGCTGATTCTCCACTCAACCGTTAGGCTGCGTTTGGGTTAGCTCTTTTATTTTTTGGCTCTGGCAATAAATTAGTTTTACATTTGGTAACCCAGCTCTTTGCCTCATTTACTCTAGTGAAGAGCAGTTTTAAGTAATAAAACTGGTATATGCCTATTCTATCTAAGAGCAAAAACCTGCTCTAACAAAGAGCAGGCAAAGAGCTGCTTCTGCTCTTATAAGAGCTAACCCAACACAGCCTTAAAAGCCACCCTTCTCACTTTGACGTTTTGTCATGAGTATTTTGGTAATTGAAGTCATCCACGTGGCACTCAAGGGTGGAGAAACTTGAGTGACAACTGACAAGTGGCGTAAACGAGAAGGGTGCACATCAGCGAAGCTGGCCATGTAGAAAGACTACAGCAAGTCTTTTAACATATATGATTGTATAAATATTAGAGATCTATTCATTAAAAACAAATAAAAGAGAAATCTGATGGCTACGCTTGAAATCAGCAAGCACCAGACCCTGGGTCTTACAAATTAAGATTATGCAATTGTTCAAATATGGTTTCGCAATCCCTTGTATCTAATGCGTTTAGAAACCTTATTAACCCTATGGAGGGTTCATCTGATAAGATTTGAACAATAATCTTAATGGGTACGGGTATTTACAACCCAAGATTTGGTCTCGCAATCAATCAGGGGGTTTCCACCGATAAAAATATCGAATGCCTGATGCAGAACCCTTTTCATCACAATATTTTATACAATAGATCTTAAGATTATAGACCACCTATTGGATGATCAGATGTTGATTCCACGTTGAACACATTCCCAAAAGTTGCCCAAGAACCTTTCACATGGTATGTCATGATCACGGTCATTTTTTGAGATGTGTGCCAAATGGGATGGACATCTGACCGTCTGATAGGTGTCCATGATATATATTTATATCTATCTTTAAGATTGACTGAGTCTCTTGTCTATGTTTGAAATTTCTACATTAGGTACCTGACCCGAGCACCCTTAGCAATGCTTGGTCTGTTGGTCAATCCCTTGGGAGATTATTTTTTAGCAATGCTTGGTCTGTTTGTCACTCCCTTCGGAGATTAGTTTTTTAGCGCCAAATCAGTGAAAGATCAAAAGCATACTTTCGTTAATTCGTGCTATTCGCTGCACCGGATTTAAAAGGAAGACTTGCAATTTGGGCGATCTCTTCTATGTGAAAACACCATCTAAGCCGTTTGATTTGAAGGCCATGATTTGTAGATATCAATTACAAAAGATTAGATCAAAATATAATTTTCATCATTTGATTAAGTGGTGTCAAAGGCAATTATATAATTCAACAGTTGACTTCAATAGATCATATGACAAGTATCGTGTTTTACTCCAATTTTATGTGCCGGAGATCTATTGATCATAAGCTTCAAATCAGGCGGCCCATATTGCATTTTTACATATCACATGTCCCTAAAATACCAAGTCTTCCTTTAAATTCGGAGCAATCACTTAAAAAACGAGTGCACTAATGACTCCCATATTAAAACCATTAACTTGATTGTAAGAGGTGACAACTTTTTTTGTCCCAATATTCCACCTGATGGATCTTCAGATCATGGTCATCTTCCATACTATGGATCTTGGACCTATTTTACTTCATTAATTTACTTAGTTAACCACAAATTGGGTACAACGAATTTGGTCTGCAATCAATTCGGTCCGGTTCGGTGTAACAAACGAATTGAAAAATTAATGCAAACTTTTTTTTTTAAAAAAAACAAAATTTTGAAAGCACAAAGGGATTAAACCTTCAAGTCAAAAAAAAAAAACAAAAAAAGAATACAAGAAAGCGATTTTTACATATTGGCGCCAATATATATCAGATATCATATCAACTATCCGTATCAGTATCAGGCCGATGCCTCTCATTTTTATATATATATTGAAAATATCGCGATAAAGTCATGACTCATGATATTTAGTTATAAAATTAAACAAAAGTTATATTTAATTTTTCGCAATATAGTTATTGCATTGCGTTATGAGATAAATATGTGATTAATTTACGATAAAATCGAATAAAACACGATATTTTATATTTAGACTTTTTTGGCAGAGTTGTTTTTAACACTGATTACTCCGTTATGCAATGCGTAGCATCTATAGGAACATATTTTTAAAACTAAAATCGGGTAAAATGGTTAAAATTTTGAGGATTGCCATAAAATGACTTATTTGCACCCCTTAAGCAAGTGAGGAACACATTGTTTCCCACCATAAAAATTCGCAGACTGCCTGGAATCAGATGATGGATATTGTTTTTCGTCCCAATCTTCCACATGTGACAATCTCATAGGTACGCCCTTGATCACGATCACTTTCAGGTAAGTGTGCTACGTGAAATCAACATATGATCATCTGATAGATGCATCATGATCTCAAGATCTATTATGTGAAAGATTACAACGAAATTGATCTCTATCGTCTGATTCAAGGCAGCTAACAATTTTGTCTAGTGAAAAAGTGTGTGCTCTTCACAAATTTCCTACTTCTCTCACAAGGCGACGAACACATTTCGTCTCGAAGTCTTGCCTTGGCTTTCTGAAATCTCTTGTTTGTAATTAATATTAATATTTAGATATTTAAGTTTTATATATATATATTTTATCTAATTGTAATATTTTTATTTTGCCAATTTACCAATTTGTCAATTTTTACTTGAATTTCTCCCACACTGATAAATTCCCGAATTCCAAAAAAATTCTTCAAATTTTGCTAATATGTTTTCAAAATTTGCTAAATTTCCCTAAAAGACGAATTTTCACTCTTACTCTTGGTTAACATTTCTCGACTTTGTGACTGGTCTTCAATCAATGATTTTGGGTGTAAGTGTCGGAAACTGTTAGGATCTTTCCGCAATAAAAAACGGAATTAAATAAAACTTTAGCATACCTTATATCGTAGAGTTTTTCATGTAAGGATTTAGCCTTGAGCGATCCAAGCAATAATCCGACAATTGATGATTTGATGGAAAACATTCTCTTTCTTTGCACACCGTAGAGAAGATGGATTTCTCTTGAATTCTTCTAATTCAATTGATACGTATATTGTGTATAGAAAGAGGGACTCTACATCCCTTTAAATAGGTTAGAAACTTACCCATCAAAGAATCTAACGGTTAGGATTACCACACTTATATTAGCATAAAATCACAACCCTTGATTTAATTGAAAACTTTTAGTTTGACCACACTAGTGTTCCACCATCTCTCTAAGTTAACAACTTGGACTGTTTGACCTTGACCTTGACTATAACGTGTGACTTAAGGGCCACATAAATTCGTGAAATCCAATAGTCTCCCACTTGGACCTTAATACCAATTGGGGTTTCTTTTTTTCTTTTTTTTTTGAAAACCAAGTCCAAATTGCTCCTTTAAGAAAACTTGACATGGTGTACCGATTTTGAAAACCTTAGAGAGATATATCCTTTCATCTCCATTCCAAGCACCATTAGTGAGGATTATGAATGTACTAGTATACTCAATATTCACACTAGGACAGTTCCATGGTCACAAAACTAACACTACTCGAAACTTTAACATCTTTAACTTTTAAGTAATTATTTTAAATAACGTGGCACGAGAGAGAGTTTTCTTAAAACTTGGTCTTGTACTCATTCTCGTGGAGTCCTGCTTCATACTACGGCATGTCACTCTGATGTAACCTTGCATTCCGCTTTGTAACAAATCAGTCACATTTTGGTCAGAGTGAAGGCATTACCAACGTGGAGCCAACTCACGTTTAGTCCAAACAAACTTCAGTATCAAACACTCCAGACTATTTTGTGACAACCGCCACCATATCTTGTGACAACCGCCACAATACCTTGTAACAAACGTCACCTTGTTATGGGTAATGATCTCATAACCTGTAAATGATAGCATACAATAATATAATAATTTTAGTTCAAAATAAAAACATGTATATAAATGCAGCGAAAAATTCATGATCCATAACCGAAAAGAAACAATAATAACATGTCCAAATAAAAGTAAATCTGGAACTTAGTCAACAACTCAACAAGTCTCATCCGGGTCACGTGCTCCTTGAAAACCTTCGGTGGTAGACCCTTGGTAAGGGGATCTGCAATCATAAGTTTCGTACTAATGTGAGAAATCTCTATAACACCATCTCGAGCATTCTCATATATACGAAATACTTGACATCGAAATATTTATTCCTCCTAGTAACCTTTCTGTGTTTCACAAACTTAGTCACAGCTTCATTGTTACAATAGATTGTAAGTGGACGATAAATGAAATCAACAATCTTTAGATCTCTGAAAAAAAAATTTCAACCATAATGTATAGCGAGTAGCCTCATAACAACCAATCATCTCTGCGTACATAGTCAAATCTGTCGTCAAAATCGGTTTAGCGCTTCTCCAGGAAATAACGCCCTCCGCAAGTAGAAACAATTAGCATGCTGTCGATTTGACGCTATCCTTACAGCCAGCAAAATCGAAATCCGAGTCTCCGACAACCTTAAGCTCATCTGACTTACGATAGGTCAACATAAAATATTTGGTTCTATGTAAGTAACAAAGCACCTTCTTCGCAGCTTTCCAATACGTTAATCCTAGATTAGACTGATATCGGCTAAATAGGGTGACAATGAAACTGATATCGGGACGTAGACAAACCATTGCATATATAAGACTACTCTTAACTAAAGCATACTCCTTTTGATCTACTTGCTGCCTTTCTGCCTCAATTATGTGCTGTAGATCCTGGGAAATAACATCACTCTTCAAAATAGGTGCTTCACCAGGAGCTCATCTATTCATGTCATATCGTTTAAGTACTTTCTCTATGTGGACCTTCTGCGAAAGACCTAAACAACCGGCAGCTCTATCATGATGAAGTTTGATGCAAAACACATATTCAACAATACCCAAATCCTTCATATCAAATGACTTGGAGAGAAAACTCTTGGTATCGTGGAGAAAATGAATGTTGTTACTTACAAGTAATATATCATCCACGTAGAGAATCAGAATGACAAATTTTCTCCCACTATTTATGAGATATATACAACGATTAATAATATTTTTCTTAAACCCATAACTAGTGACAACCTCATTAAATTTCAAATACCACAGAAGCTTGCTTGAGTCCATAAATAAACTTATTCAATTTGCAACTTAGTTGTTCTTTTCCTTTAATCACAAAACCCACTGGCTGTGACATGTATATATCTTCTACAAGGTCTCCATTTAGAAAAGTAGTCTTCATGTCCATTTGATGTAGTTCGAGATCGTAATGTGCAACTAAAACCATCACTATCCTTAATGAATCCTTAGAAGAGATCGGAGAGTAGGTCTCATCGTAGTCAATGCATTCCTTCTGTCACTAGAGTCTCTTTTGGTCTTATAAACTCATTTGCATTCAACCGCCTTGCGATCCTCTGACAAATCTACAAGGTCCCAAACCTTTATTTTTCCATGGACAATAACTCTTCTCCCATGGCCTCCTACCAGTGTGAGGATTCATTGCTACCAATAGTCTCCTGAAAGGTCAATGGATCATTAAGATCAATACCCTCAAACTGAGCCTCTTGCGCATACACCTCATAGAAATTTGGAATAGCAGATTTACGCTGACGCTCAAATCTTCGGGGCTGAGCCGGTGGTACTGGTGAAACATGAGGTGGAATAAGACATTATTCTTCAAGTAGAGTCGTCACTGAATTTGTCTGAATCAAAGTATCTATATAAATGGGATCAAGTGGTGTATGAAGAAAAATATTACCACCAGATAAAGGCACAAAGTCAAATTCATAGTTCTCAATAAAAGTAATATATTTTTACATGAACTCCTATTGGATTCGTCATTCTCCAGAAAATTGGCTATATGGGTTTCAGCAATATCAATGACTCTTCCGAGACAATAAAATCTCCACGTCCTAAGACGAAGTCTATAACCAATAAAATGGTAACTGATTGTGAGAGGATCCAACTTCTTCATGTTGGGATTATAAAACTTAGCTTCAGTTTCACAATCCCATATATGTAAATGTCCGAGCTT